>JAJKFI010000009.1:14277517-14303419 GCA_029204185.1 Lerista edwardsae
GCCTTGTGTCTATTTTTGGTTTAAAGAACTCTGTCTACACTCACTCCTGGAACAACTGCTGTTAGACTGCAGATGGACTTTCAAAGAGGGCGCAATCCTAACCACCTTTTCAGCACTGGAGTAAGGGCAATGCAGCTCTGAGGTTAGGAAACAAACATTCCTTTCCCTTGAGGAGGCCTCCGTGACTACTACTCAACTAAAGGATGCAGCACATGCCCCCAGGCACAGCTATGTCAGTGTTGGAAAGTTGGTTAGGATTCTGCCCGAAAAGTGTTTAGGGGTGCAATCCTAAACTGAGTTAGGCCAGCATAAACTAAGCCAGGAAAGTTTGGCCAGCACAAGGGACATGGTAAAGTATGTTTGGATGCCTCTCAGAGTCAGAGAGACCAGCACACAGATATACGCCATCCTCCCTGACTCTGAGGGCGCAATCCTAAACTGAGTTAGGCCAGCATAAGATAAGCCAGGAAAGTTTGGCCAGCACAAGGGACAACGTAAAGAATGTTTTGGACCACTCTCAGAGTCAGAGAGGCCAGCACACAGATGTGAGCCATCCTCCCTGACTCCGAAAGTAGTCCAAAATCTACTTTGTGGTGGCCCTTGTGCTGGCCAAACTTTGCTGGCTTAGTTTATGCCAGCCTAACTCCAGTTTAGGATTGCGCTCTAGGAAGGTATGCATTATCACCTCCACATTATGGTGCAGTTAGCTGGAACGTATGGGTGAAGATGCCTTACGTAGTATAAGGATACACAAGTATCTTGGTGTCCAACCTGTAGTCAAGTTGGCTTTTGCACACATGTCAAGCAAATGTCCATAAAGCTTGAGCCTTTGCGACCCATGAATCCTCTCTCTCGGAAGGTCTTAAATGTGCCCACAAATGGCTGAATCTTTGTGCTCATCCACTGCTCATAAAGATTTGAATTAAAAAGGGGCTTGGGTCGCAGTTGGCAGAGGAGCGTATCCTAACCCCCACTCATGGGGCCATAGATTTAACGGATTTGTGCTAGCTGTGTAGCTGGTATGGATCTGAGAAGCCCGATAGGGGTGGTTGGGGCTTTACCCGGGGTATGGGGGGAAATATTCCCTTACCCTGAGGTCAGCAGCGGCATTCAGCTGGTACGCTGGGCAGGACTTACCTTTGAGCGGCAGTCTGCCCGTTGCGTCACCGCGCGTTCCTCCGCTTTCCCGCCCGCCCCGGCGGGCGGGAAAGCGGAGGAATGCACGGTGATGCAACGGGCAGACTGCCACTCAAAGGTACGTCCCGCCCAGTGTAGTGGCTGAATGCTGCCACTGCCTGAGGTGACCTCCAGCCACCTCCTAAGCAGCTATGGATGCAGTGCAGGCCATACAACCTTGCTGCGCCTGTGCAGTTCAGGATTGGGCTGTAATTGAGATTTCTTATTCACAGTCTCAAGTCTAACGGGGGGAAAAAGTGAAGAGACAAACTCGGGTAGAAAAGGTTGTCTCATCTTACATAGACCACTTCTGAATTTTGCCAGAAGGCATCTAAATTTAGAGGGAGGCTCAGATGGTTTAACTTATGCTTTCTTCCAATCCTTGCATGTATGTGCTAGCCAATGTAGATTCCCTGAGATTGACTTAGACTCCCTCAGGCTTACTCACTTCCTCAGACTCACAGGCCCCTGCCAATTTACACCTCTTCTTACATATGACCTTTGCAATTTGGGCCTATTATATTTCAAGCAGTTTTATCTATTTTTCCATTCTCGTTGCCATTCCTCAGTAATTCAAAATAAAAATACAATTACTCAGACACACTTGTACTCTCACAGGCAATGAGAAAATAAGAATGCTTTTAGAATAGACCAGTCGGATTCCCCCCCCCCTTGTTGGATATTGTTGTATCATTCCTAAAGATTTGTCTAGACTGGTATCCAATTTCCATAACCTGCAAGATTATTTGTTACCCCTTTTTGCCTCACAAGAGTGAAGTGAGCTTTCCTATCTTTAGCCTACCCAATGGCTGCAGATGTTTCAGATAATCTCAACACTATCGCAGTGCCTCACATTGCAAGAGTACCGTCCACTTAAAAGTTAATAGTATGTGACATTTTACGTGTTTAGATCAAGTTTTCTTTTTTTTTTCCGTTTTGCCTAGGTTCATTGCCGAGGCATACCTAGAGGGGGATCACAGCCCTAAGTTGTGCAAGCAGACATTCCCCCTCCTCTTCAAAACCATTCCCAGTGGCTAGAGCAAAATGGAGCCTACCTTGGCTCCGAATGGCTCTGAAGAGGAGAGGAAGTGGCTGCTTGCAAAACTTAGTGCTGTGATCACCACCTAGGCAGTCTCTGGTTATTGTATTATTCTTAATTTCCATGTGCTAGTACCAGATGCCGGGGAGTGGCAACAAGATGCAAGTATCTAGTTGTCTTGTGTGCTCCCTGAGGCATCTAGTGGGTCACTGTGAGATACAGGAAGCTAGATTAGATGGACCTTTGGCCTAATCCAGTGGGGCTCCACTTATGTTCATTTCTACCTGCTATATTATTCTACCTGCTATATTATTTTCCTGCCATTAATTTGTTTTTAGGTTCACTAGAGCTGCAGACTCTTCTGACCTCACTAACCATCTTTATAAGAACTGTGCACTTTTGGCTATCTTCATCAAGTTCTGAGCAACCATTACTGAACATCTCTAACCGCTCAATCCTATCTACCCCACCTCCTGCCAATGAAGCCATATAATCAAAGGGTTGCACTGCATCCTGTGGGGGTGCAGACAAATAGGTCTCCTCCAGATAAGGGAACATTTGACCAGACATAAGCATCCACCGTTGTGATGGGTCTACTTGGACATGCGCCAGTGATTGGCACAAGTCGAAGTGGACCCAGAAGATGGACCAAGGCTTGGAAGGGGGATAGAATATTG
The DNA here is from genome assembly GCA_029204185.1 of Lerista edwardsae. Classification (NCBI taxonomy): domain Eukaryota; kingdom Metazoa; phylum Chordata; class Lepidosauria; order Squamata; family Scincidae; genus Lerista; species Lerista edwardsae. The sequence goes on from JAJKFI010000009.1 coordinate 14,280,410, forward strand.
GCAGAGCTGGTAGAAGGGACTGACTTTTGTCATATATGCAGTCAGTTGTTGTTCAAAAGGTTGCTAAGTGACCCACACCTGTTCTAAAGGTTTTTTTTCCTGCCACCATGGTTTCAGACATGGTTTTGCACAGCCCTCTTTTGTTTTCAGTTTATACTGGAAGGCCCAAATCCTATTGAACTTCTCATTACTGCCATAGCTGTGCCAATGGGGTTTGTACTACATCCTGCTGTGGAGCAGTAGTCACGGAGGCCTCCTCAAGATAAGGGAATGTTCGTTCCCTTACTTCAGGGCTGCATTGCCCTTACCCCAGTGTTGGAAAGTTGGTTAGGATTACACCCTAAGTAATTAAATGATCAAAAGCACATTTACATGCGTGCCTGACAAGACCCTAAAACTTCGTTGACCCTTGTTACTCCCAGATTTCTTCCTACTTATATTACCATGGTCCTTGTGTTCGGGGTGTATTTCCTTTCAATTATTTTTTTCCACTTATTAAGATACACTCTGTGTTCTTACACAGATACAATAAAATACAACTTACTGGAATTGCATAAGCTGCAGAAAATTTCCAAATAAGGCAGAGAAAAAAAATTGTGTTAAAACCCTGGAGCGACAATGCCATTCATCGTTGACAATTCTAAGCTAGAATAGCTTCCTATCGCTTTGACATTCTGAATGCCCACCCTTTTTTTCCTCTCATGATACTACTTAAGATTTGTGTAGCACTTTCTGAGTGAGCGTCACCTGTTGTTTTAATGCTGTAAACCTTACAACCATTCTTTATGGCCAGCAAGTATTATTGCAGCTGGGAATCCAAGTTCGTGCAGGAGTGACATCCCAAAGGCCACCTGGTGAGTTCAAAGCAGAGAGGCAAAGCTAGAGGAGGAGTCCTGATTGGTAGCTCTGCCTCTTACCCATTGCTACACTAAACATTTCTCATAATTGTGAATAATCTTTCTGCGGTTTGCTGTATTAGTATTTCCAGTGCTCTCTTCTTTGCCCCAACAAGGTAGTGTTAACCACACTGATGGCAGTGTGTCGGTAGAATGAAAATTGAATATGGATCACCCAACATTATTAGTGAATGTAGGGAATCACCTTGGTACATTTCTCTTATTTGATTTGTGGACACTTTCCTGTGCTCTTTACAGTCTTTTGTAATATCATGGATTGAATTCTTATCTAGGGATAAGGAGAGATGGTTTCAAAACCTCACTTACTTACAAGGTGCCCTTGAGAACACATTACTCCTTATATTACATTTGTAGGGTTTCTGGTGAAAATAAAATAGGATAATTAATTTACAACCAGAAGCTTTCTTGCTCGGTATACTTGATGATAATGTACCAAAAGATTTAGACATTTTAGTGCTCAATCTTAACCAACCTTCCAGCATCAGGGTAAGAGCAATCAATCAATCAGTCAATCAACCAACCAACAGGTACTTATATACCGCTTTTCAACAGGAAATTCACAAAGCGGTTTACAGGCAAATAGTAATAATAATAAAGTTAAATGGCTCCCTGTCCCAAAGGGCTCACAATCTAAAAAAAGGCAGACCACCAGCAACAGCCACTAGAAAGAATGTGCAGGAGTGAAGAGGGACAGTTACTCTCCCTCTGCTAAATATAAGAGGAACACCACTTGAAAAAGTGCCTCTTGCCCAGTTAGCAGGGGTGAAGAGCAATGCAGCTCTAAGGCAAGGGAACAAACATTCCCTTAACCTTGAGGAGGACTCTGTGATTGCACCCCCATTGTAGGATGCAGTACATGCCCCATTAGCACAGCTATGTCAGTGCATGAAAATTGGTTAGGATCGCACCCTTATTTTTACATATGACAACTGCTGCAAGGATACTATATGCACAATATTGGAAAATTCCAGAGATATCTTCAACTGAAGATTAGTGGATAAAAATACTGGATTTAGTAGAAATGGATAAACTTACAACTTTGCTCAAAGAGAAGTCAGTAAAGTCTTTACTGAGTAACTGGAAACCACTTATTGACTTCCTGCATGAGAAGGGAAATATCTGCGCAATGAACTATGGACTTGATGAATAGGTTGTTGATTTAGACTCAAAACACTTTCCTGGGGTTTAAAATAAACGATAAGGAGAGTAAAAGTATAAGAAAGTTAAAGAAATTAATAATAGGCTGTCTAAGAGACACAATTTTTAATATGAGCAATTATTAATATTTTGTAGATAAGAAATTTAGAATATTATTTATTTATTTATTTATTTATTTATTTAATTTATATCCCGCCTTTCTGCCCCAAGGCACCCAAGGCAGCTTACAACAATAAAATACAATAAAATCAGAATTTACAATTAAAAACAATAATTAAAAACAACATTAAAATAATTAAAATTTAGCACAAGCCTCGTGGATCCTAAAATATAAAGGATCTAAAAAACCAGCCAGCCAGCCAGCCAGCCTGTCAATAATTAAAGAGTATTACTTCACACTTGCTTTATATGTTTCAAATGTAGTTTTTATCTGGTTTTTTTAATAGTTTGTTTTAGTTGTATTAATAAAAATATATTAAAACATATACTAGGATAATTTCACATGTATTACCGTTGAGCTCTTTGGAGGAACAGTACAATGGAAACATGAAAATTATATGTCATTAATGAACCTCTTATGGGGACGTGGTGGCGCAGCGAGTTAATCCGCTGTCGCTGGGCTTTCGACTGCAAGGTTGGGAGTTTGAGACTGCATGACGGAGTGAGCTCCCGTTGCTTGTCCCAGCTCCTGCCAACCTAGCAGTTCGAAAGCACCTAAAATGCAAGTAGATAAATAGGAACCACTTTGGTGGGAAGGTAACGGCGTTCCGTGCGCTACGGCGTAGAATCATGCTGGCCACCATGATCGGACAAAAACGCCGGCTCACAGGCTTTGAAACGGAGATGAGCACCGCCCCCTACAGTCGGTCACGACTAGACCATTCGGTCGTGGGGAAACCTTTACCTTTTTAATGAACCTCTTAATGGCATCATTTGGCTACTTAATACAGTATGCAAGATCTTGCTTTGGACACAGATATAAGTGCCATTGGAAAGATGCTGCAGATGAACTTAGACAGCCTGGTTCACTTTTCTTTTGGTTTTCAATCATGTGTATAGTGCTACGTGAAAACTAAGGGAGGATTATAAAACTTGCCCTATATTGTCCATCAGTACTTTCCGTAGATTTACGGGGAACATTTCATCTTCTATTTTTTTATTTTGATTTATCATGTGCATGTGTGCGAGGGGCATAAATAATAATTAATAATACATTAAACAACATTTAACAATAAAGAAATAATGAGGACAATGTGACAATACTTTACAGGAAGACTTGCTAATAATCCACAGCTCGCTGAACATCAGATTTATATCAGTCCCAAGCATTATAGCTTAATACAATGTTTGGCACCAGCAATGCACTACTATTTTACTAGGGGAAATTCATTGTGAAAAGTGACATATACAATTTACCACATAGAACTGCATGAATTGTACATATGTTATAGGCCCTTTGACATTGGTTTTGTGAAAGCTTTTGGCAGATGTTTATATATCTATGTTTCCTAACATCAGAGCAGCTAGCGATATTTTCCTTCTTTTATTATTTTTCTAGTCTACTTCTTTGATTCTAATGCAGTGGTTCTCAAACGTTTTAGTACTGAGACTCACTTTTTAGAATGACAATCTGTTTGGGACCCACCAGAAGTGATGTCATGTTCTGGTATACAGGCATGCCCCAGTATCCATGGGGGTTCCGTTCCAGATCCCACCGTGGATACCTGAAATCCAGATCCCATCCCCGTGGATACTGGGGATGCCTTTTTAAAGATAGGGAACAACAGTGGTTTTGCTGTAACAAAGTAAAAAAAAAGAGATTGGTTTAATGTCCCCCCATCTTTTTAATAGGTGTCCCAAAATCCATGGTATGCGTAGATAACTGAAATTGTGGAAACCGAATCGGTGGATACAGGGGCACGCTGCCAATCTCTGTATATGATCATAATCTGTGACCTTTTTAAACCCAAGCTTGCTTGTCTTGTGCCCTGTCTGGTGTGTGGAGGCAGTGTATGCATGCATTCTTGCAGAAATGACTTGCAGAAATGACTTATGTTACTGATGTAGCATAACAATCCACAATCCAAAGTCGGATAACGCCTTTATCAGGACCAAACCAATAGAAGACAGGCAGCTTTTGAGTCTGACAGGGCTCTTCATCAGTCAGAGGGTAAATAACTAGATGGGGGAAGGGGATAGCCTGCCGCTTGTAAAATCTAAAGAGTTAGTGAAAGAATTTTCTTAGATTTAAATCAGCCTTTGAAAGGTGTGAGATGGTGTGAGATGGTTTAATACACACACAAGGCAGCTTAGACAAAAGAAGCAACCCTGCAAAAAGAGATTTCCCAACCCCAATTTCTGGAAACATAATGCATAGTCTTGCAAATTTTCTTCAGTGCTGCCCTTCAGCAACAACAAATAATTAATCATAGCCAACTTTTTTTTTATGTTTTCAGTATTGTGGACTTTTCTTTCCAGCTTTTGTTTTAGAAAGCTACATTTTGGGCTATAAATGTAATGGTGTACGAAAGAAAAATATCTTTCTCTTCTTTCAGTTCTAGAAATGAACATCTGTGCTCCAGGATTTTACAACAATGGCTAGCCAATATGTCACTTCTTGAAACTCATATTTAATGATGGCACATTGGCTAATGCTGGCAGAAGACTGTCTAGCTTTTTGGAATTCTTTTTCTTGGCAACAAAAACAAAAATGACTTAAATGAAATGTATTCATATATTCAGCTGATGCAGAAAAGGAACTTCAGATGACCACATGGAAATGATAATAAAACATGCAAGTGGAAGCCTACAAAAAACCCACTAAAAGTTTATTATCTGATTGGTTTATTCTAAATTAAGCTATTGTATGGGGGGGGCAGGGGCCCTCGTTGGGGCTTCTTAACCAGGAAAAGGCAGGACAGGCACACTGACAATTCTCTCACATTTATACTGTTGTGATGAATGCCTTTTGCTGGTGTTAGAGCTTCAGCAAATGATGGACCTCACCACGCTCTGGAGGATGGTGAAGTGTTTCGGGAGTTGGACTTACATGTGGAAGATCCAGGTTCAAATTCCTTCTTGGTCGTGAAGCTTCCTGCGTGACCTTGGGCCAGTCACTATCTCAGCCTCACCTACCTCACAGGGTTGTTGTGAAGACAGGAGGGAACGAACCATGTACGCCATCCTGACCTCCTTGAAGGAAGGCCTGTATAAATATGTGAACAATAAATAAATAAATAAATAAATAAATAAATTGTACAGAAGTGCATTGCTGGATCAGACCAAAGATCCTCTCATCCAGCATCCCATTCACCAAAGTGGTCTACCCGCTGTCTCTGGGAAGCCCACAAGCAAAAGACAAAAGTATGTTGCTGTGCTGCTATTTGTCTCCTGCACCTGGTATTCAGAATGATACTGCTGCAGAACCTCGAGGCAGTACCCAGCCATCATTGTCCTCCATGAAATAAAACTAGTCTAATATATTTAAAGTTGCGTCCTTGTATGAAATATGAATACATTTTATAACAGTTATCAATTTATTTGGCCCCGGGAACCACTTTTAAGACCATAGCCCACCCAGAAGTGATGTCATCAACCTGGAAGTGATGTCATGGTGATGTCATGGTTGGAAATGCCATCATTGTGATGTCAGAGCCTGCTGCATTCCTGAGAATGCAGCAATAAGTTGGGTTATTCCTCAGGCATTTTCCAATAGCAAAGTGAATCAGAAAGGGAAAAAAGCCTATTTACAACTTTGACACAAGCAAAACAACCACATAGCCCTCAGTCTTTCCAGTGTCCCATCTTTCCAGATTTTAAATATGGCTGCTCTAGGTTCTTTACAACTCACCTGAAATTGGCTCACAACCCACCTAGTGGGTCCTGACCCACAGTTTGAAAAACACTGTTATATAAAAGTGTTTCACTTTTCTGCTCTCATAGTGAAAAAAACCTGGAAAGTAGCAGATGTATTTCTTATTGGACACTTAGATGGAAGACTGCTTGTACCTTTCCCCTTAGCAAACAGGGCTAAGACTTACTCCTGAAAAGACAAAACACTGAAAATTCAGAGAAAGTTCTGGAATCACCCTTTTCTCTGTACTCTACTCCACCAGAAGCATCCACTGAAGCACAGACAACCTTTGCCTTTGCTAACGCTAATGTGCCAGTATTAATGACGGCAAATGCTGGAGTGAGCACCGTTCAATATTCTCCCTTTTGCAAACAATGGAAGTCTCATGTGGTTTATTAGTATAATGTGACCATGCATTGCTGTATTTAGAGGTGTTTGAAAATGGTTTTATTTTTTTCAAATTTGAAAAAGGCAGAAAATGGTGTTACATGTTTTTATTCCAAGTTCTCATTCTAAGTGCTCGTTTTTATTAATTTTAAGTGCTTTAAAGGTGTATTAGATTAGGTGGGTAATATAGTGCCAACCAATATAGTCCAATTGGTCCATCCTCCAGGAAGTCAAGCCTGATTGCTCCCTGGAAGGACAAATCCTGAAGCTGAAGCTCCAATACTTTGGCCATCTCATGAGAAGAGAGGACTCTTTAGAAAAGACCCTCATGCTGGGAAAGATTGAAGGCAAAAGGAGAAGGGGGCGGCAGAGGATGAGATGGTTAGACAGTGTCACTGAAGCAACGAACATGAAATTGGGCGAACTCTGGAAGCTAGTGGAGGACAGGGAGGCCTGGCGTGCTGTGGTCCATGGGGTCGCAAAGAGTCGGACACGACTTAGCGACTGAACAACAACAACGATAGTGCCAATCATGGTATTATGTCTAACTGGAAAAGTAATGTTTTTATTTCTGGAAACTATCTTAGGGCGCAATCCTAATCAGGAGTTAGGCCCAGGAGTGCTGGCCCAGGAGTGCTGCAAACGCAGTGTAAAGTGCATTTGGACCAATCTTGGAAGTCAGGGAGGATGGCGCACATCTGTGTGCCAACCTCCCTGACTCCAAGAGTGGTGCAAACATGCTTCATGGCATGTTTGCAACGCTCCTGGGCCCTCGCAAGGCCCTTGTGCCAGCCTGACATCGGCTTAGGATTGTGCCTTTAAACACCGAAATGTGGTGTTTTGTGTGGTAAATGTGGTATCAACAACCATAACCTTCTCGGTGGTGGCCCCCCAACTTTGGAATACCCTCCCCTTAGAATTGAGAACTGCTCCCTCGTTGTTAACATTTCGGCGGGGGCTGAAGACCTTTTTATTTCAAAAAGCTTTAAATTGTTGACAGGCTGGCTGGCTGGTTTGTTATATTTTATACCGTATGATCCACAGGGCTTCTTGTTTTTAAATTTTATTGCTTTGTTTTTATTTTGTTTTTTTTGTATTGTTTTAATATTGTTTTTAAATGGTTTTTTAATGTTAAATTTTTATATTTTATGTTGTAATGCCGCCTTGGGTGCCTTCGGGCAAAAAGGCGGGATATAAATCTAATAAATAACAACAACAACAACAACAACAACAACAACAACAAAAATCTCTAGCTATATGACATACCTCCATTAACACTGTTCTCTTTTGTGGTTGTTTTGCTTCGTAGGTAAAAGTTTGGTTCCAGAACAGACGGATGAAATGGAAGCGGGTGAAGGGGGGGCAGCAAGGGGCTGCAGCCCGAGAAAAGGAACTGGTGAACGTGAAAAAGGGCACACTGCTCCCCTCAGAGCTTTCTGGGATTGGTGCCGCCAGCCTTCAGCACACAGGGGACTCACTAGCGAACGACGACAGCCACGACAGCGATCACAGCTCTGAGCACGCGCACTTATGATGAAAAAAGTCAAGGAGTCGCAGCTCCGTTCTCAGGAAAGAGATGCTCACACAGCAAGCCTTACGCAGACATCATGAATCTATGCAAGTGACTTGGGCCATAATGGAAAAAAAAATGTGGACTTAATGATTTCTGCTACCCTTGATCTGTTTGTTTGGTTTTTTTTTAAAAAAAATGAGTTCAGTAAGTGCCACTTCTTAAAGGTGCCTTGGGAGCCGGAGCAGAAGCTAAACTTGCTTTTGAACATTCCAGATTTGCCAGTCATCTCAATGACAACAAGCAGGTATTTTTGCTTTAGCTTGCACTGAAAATGCCATTGCTGTCAATGCAATTTAATGTTCTGAAGAAAACAAAACCAAAAAAAAACACAGTGACAACAGAAACACTGTCTAGTGGGTAAGAAATGTATTTTAACTCTGTATATATCTACTTTACAGCATTTTTACTTTTCATTCATTTTAAGCATTGCATTCATATTAACCAATGGCAATAGTCACTCATGAGGATAAACGGCTTTTTTTTTTGTCTCTCTGTTTTTGTTTTGTTGTCCCAGAGATATATAATACATGCAGACAATTGTGTTCAGCTAGTGAACAATTCAAGTGAGTCTGCTAGGGAAAGTCCTTATACCACAGACAAAACAAATCTTATGTTGCATTTTACTATCAACTGCTGCTAATAGGAAATTATTAAATCTTGCTCCTCAAATTTTCTTGTCTTATAACAGCAAAGTTGTTTTTAATAGGATCATAAACGATCCATCAGGAAAAAAGAATCATCCATTCATATTTAGAATTTATTACCAATTCATGGACATTTTACATACGTCTAACATCTTGGCTCACTACAGCTGCTGCCCACAATCTATTTCAGTGATGGCAAACCTTTTGGGTTTGCTGTGTCGAAAATGCCTAACTTGACATTGCTGGTGTGATGCTCCCCACCCACAAAAAAGAAAAACATTTACATATTCATTTACATATTCATTTATTTAAAAAAAAACAGTCCAATCTGTGGGGCTATGCATTATATAAAGAAGCATCAAATCATAACAAATCATTAAAAAAAATGAAATCATTACTCAGTTGTTGTTGAGCGTTGGCAAATGCTGGTGTGTCACCCAAAACATCATGGCGTGTCACCTTTGACAGGCGTGTCATAGGTTCGCCATCACTGATTATTCACTCCAAAGTGGTGATCACTACTGTAAGTCAGTCTCAGAGTAAAGTTGGATTGTGAACAGCAGCTTGTGTAATAAATTGGACACTATTTTATCTTCAGTAATGTCATTTCATATTCAAGTATTCATGCCGTATTTTTGCGAAATGTACAAGGCCAGATTGATCGTCCCTGTTAAGGGTCATAGATTTTTAAAGATAGCTCTGTATACAAAATGCAAAGTCATGGCATCTTTTCTCTTCCAAGCTTTTGTGTACATACAGTGAAATACTAAAACCTTTACACAAAACATTGATTGTACTTCGTAAAAAAATGTTTAATAAATGATTCTTTTGAAATAATTCTTGTTTTCCTTTGGAGCTTCCACAGGCAGCTCAAAATGCTGAGATTAGAGAGGGCTATAAAGCTAAACCTGTGTTTTCTTAAGATAGTGCAAATCTGAGTTTTCCATCTTGGATGAAGCTTCTACCTTGATACATCGGGGAAATTCTTTCCTCTAGCAGGAAAAAGCAATTCTCAACTAAAGAATTCTTCAGCCAAGAACAACAAGAACTGCATTAAACAATGTTCCCAGATCTAAGGCACACATGAAATGGATATTTTGTTGCACCTTGTGGAAATGGAGAAAAAAAGATGGCAAGTATTCAAAAATGTGATGTAAGCCAAACATTGGCACATCACACCATAAAGAGATCATGCCATCTAACACATAAGAAATGGCTAGGCTATTTTATTTTAATAAACAAATATATGATGCAACAGCAATGAGTTTTTAAAAATCCAGTTCTAAACCTCAACATGCTTTTGTCACCTGTTGTTTTGTTGCCAATGAACAATGAAACTAACAGCTCAATCCTAACTTTCCAGGATCAATGTAGCCATGCCAATTGGGCACATACTGCATCCTGTGGTGGTAGGGGCAGTCTCGGAGGCCTCCTCAATATAAGGGAATGTTTGTTCCTTGACCTCTGGGCTGCATTGCAGCTGCACCAGTGCTGGAAGGTTGGTTGGGATTGGGCTATAAAATTGACATAGTCTCCCCATGGCATGTTAGGGAGCAGACTTTCAGGTCACCAAATTGTAACATAATAACACGACACTCCTGAAATGTAAATTGACATTCTTAGACTGCAGCAATTGTATAACCATGAAACATCCCTGACAGAAAGCAAGATTAGGACAAAGTATGATGTAAAAGCGCTAAACTAAAAACAAAATTAAAAAAACCCTCACTTGAAAATTCAAACTGTTCACATTCACAAAAGGAATATATAATATAATATATAAGGAAGAGTAAGGTCTGCAGTTTCCAAGATGGCTGCTCCCAGCTTTCCGCAACCCACCTGACATCATGTCGTGACCCACCAAGTGAATCCCGACCCATAGTTCGAATAACATTGGCATAGCCAAAAAAAGAAAAAGGATAGTTTTTGGTCCCAAAGGGGATCACAAAGTAACATTTAAAAAAATGAGGGTGGAACAAATGGAAAATCCTATTAAGTCCTATTTTTGCCTCTGATCAGAATGCAAGCATTTTCAGGGTGAGCCCCAGATGCATGCCCATCTCTGGAAGCAACTGGCATAATGAATGGAGGCTGTTGAAGTGAGGCCCCTACTATGACTTGGGATGATTGCGAGTTTTCTGCACTGCCTTATCTCTTGATAAGCTGGAGAAAATGGACAGTAAGGATAATTCATGATGAACATTGCACCGGGGCAGCCAAAAAGGATCCAATTCAAATTGGCCCAGGATTCTGAAGGACTTCTGGCTCCTATCCCAATTGGATCTAGAATTCCAGTGGGAGAAGGTGCTAGTTGTCCACACCTCCCAATTTAGGAATCTGCCTTATCACTATTACGAAGTTCCAAACTTTAGACCTTGAATGCATGCCGTGTTTGCGTGAGAAAAAAACCAGCATGATTTCAGCCCGTCTTCATGTTGAAATATCCTGGCTTTCAGGTATGTAGGTATTTGGGGACCTGTGCAAACAAACTGCATACCCAGTTTAGGATCAGCTTGTGAACCTGACAATGTTTTAACCACTTCTGTGCTGTAAAATTACGGAACTCTTTGGGATGAATTCTGTAAATGTTGGGTAAGTGCAGTATTTTTCTCCTTTTTCTAGATGGTTATTGAGGATAAACACAGAATCAGGCCCATAAAGTAGCTACTAATTTCAGAAGCCCTGGCAGGGATGTTTGCAATGGAGTTAAAACAGAGGAAAAAAAGAGGGAAGGCGTGATCTGAGACACAGTTGCGGCACAAAGCTTCCATCTGGATGACCTTTCCCCTTTGTTGTTCCTTCAATCCCCTTGTACATCTCAGGGGACCCACTAAGTTTATGGGCAAACTCCATGTGCTCAATGGAAATCTCAGGGAGAACCACAAAAAGAAAAGCATCCCCATGGGTGATAAGGCTCCTTCTTATTTACAGGAAGTTTTCCATCTGGAGATAGAATTACTGTCACATAAGTATTTACAAAAGTGTTTTACTGTTTTTCCTGATATAGCTGTTACAGCCTGGCTTGAACCACCTAACCAATTTTTTTTTACCTGATTTGTGTATTATCGACTTTTAAAAATTCATGCTAAAAAGTTAAAGTTAGCTGCCTTGGAAACTGAAATGTGGAACAATTGGATAGACATGCTTTAAATTAACAAATGAACCAACAATTTAGCCTTAAGAATTTTTTAATGAAATACAAGTTAAATGTGTACTAGAAACATTGCATTTACTTCCCTTGGTAGTGTTTTCCAAAAGTAATACTGGGCTGTGCTGACCTAACTTCAGAGATGGAAACAAAGACATGCTTCTATCTCCCATAATGTTGAGTGATCTATGGTATGAGAAATTGAATTACAGCCCAGTTCTATGCAGGATTGGGCCATCACATGGAGGGGTTAATGACAGTGGAACATAGTTCTGCTATAACAAAATGGCTTCCCACAGTGTGTGCAATGGATAACTGCTGCAGACAATGGTAGTGTGGGAGAATTATTGCCATAGCTAGCAAGGTAAGTCCCACGGCAGCAATGGTGAGATGGGAAGAACAGCAAGGCGACAGTGGGGAGGGGGGCAGATCAAAGCAGGGAAAGAGGCTGTAACGGCACCGGTGGTGCTCCCAATATCTATCCCTCTTCCCAGTCTGGATCTGCCTTCTTGGTCCACTCAAACTTGCACCAGCTATAGAGCAGGAACAGTTCTGAGCAGTGGCATTGCTAGGAGGTGTGGGGTGAGTGTGGACCACCATACCCAGTGACATGCTTCTGGCAAAAATTGTGGAAATCTTTACTATATACTATTCGATGTGAGATTTACATCTGAATGCAATGGAAGAAGCCCCATTTAGGTATCTTTATTCTATCAAAAGGAAGTGGACAGCAGAGAATTTCCGATCAGCATTCTCACAATCACCCCCTGCAGTAGTGAGTCTACATATATGAGTCAATGTTCTTACTGTTTTTGTTTTTTGTTTTTTTTGGCTATAACTTTTGATAGTTAAGGATATTTCAACAGGGTTTGTTCCATTCCATTCAGCTGTAAATTCCACACCGAATGGTATATAACATGATAGTATTTTTAGAGTCTGTGATTATGAATCTCGGTTCTCACTGTTCTGAAGCAAAAAGGAAAAATGCTGCACAGGGTTTGAAGATGAAAAGAGGTGAGCTATGGGTGGGGAAGAGATTTGAGAACCGTGGGTGATTGAAATTGTGGTTACAGAGATTTCTATATTTTCCATTCTGAGTAATGTAAGCAAGCATATGGAAGTAAAGCAAGCTATTCCTTAGGCTTCAGCTTTTCCTTAACTTGGTACATTGAATCACTTGGGCTTTTTCTGTGTTACTTTTAGAACCATGGTTTGACCCATTTGACCATGATATAGTTGCGCAACAGCATGAAAACTTTACATGGTCCTTGCTTTGCCTATATTTACAGCAACTGTAATTGATAAAAATGATTTGCGCTTGATTAAAATGTAATTTTTGAATAAAAACACATGACACTGCTTTCAGCAATCTTTAATTTTGGATAAAATCCTATGCACACTTGAACTCAGTGGGACTTACTTCTGAATAGACACACATAGGATTGTGTGCTCTTAGGTAAATTACTATCTCTTGGCCGCAATTCTCCAACTCCAATCTGGGAATGACCTATTTTGTAAGAGGATTGCCATTGTATTAAGTAAGGGTTCATAGTATGTGAACTGCTGTGAAAACAAAGTGCAATGTAAATGTGTCCAGAAGCCAATCCTTCACTTTTTGCACACTTCTAAAGCATGCTGAGTAATAACTTTGGCTATAAATATTGTTTCCTTTGACATTTTAAAATATTTTACTTTATTGGATGTTTTGGTACAATATTAACAAGTGTGTAACTTCAGAAAACTGATTGAACTATTTATTACCTCCTGTTTTATTTGTATTTATTTGTGGGTTGTTTTTTCGCTTTTTTAAAATTTTCTCAAGAAAATTATCACCTTTTCCCCCCAAGCAAGTCACATGTACAGCTGACAAAACATTGAGGCATTGGGCTGCCAAGGTCCATTTTATCTTACAAACTCCCTCCTAATAATAATTTCAAAGATGCACAGGAGTCTATGCATTCCTGAAAGACAAGAAGCCAAGCCTAAATATGACCCATCAGACTACGATATTCCAGTGATACACACAAGCAATTTAGAGAGGAAATGTTTGCATGACCTTTTAATTCATAAAGCATACAGCTGGAAATCAAAACATTACACTGCTTTACACTAACATGGTTGCTTAAGATGAGCGTGCTGTGCGCACAAGATTCCCAGAAGCAATTCCTGCAATAATTTGCAATTCAGAAAATTGACTTGTGCGCACTCAATCTGGCACAAATTGGATACAGGGCTTTATGCTCATTTGCCCTGGTCTGGCCATTTCTTGTAGGAAGTAAGCACTTCAGGGTGCATACAGAATCTTACATACATCTTGACTTTGTCCTTACTTCACATATATCTCAATATTGTCCTTACAACAACCCTAAAAGAAAAGTTAGTATAATCAGACCCATGTTGCGGCTATGTTGCCAAGGCTGAGAGGGAGTGGCCTTCCTCAAGCCGCCTTGGGAGTTCATGTTGCCGCCCATTCGTTGTCTCCCCTGGCCTGCCACTTGAAGCGGCCATCTTGTCGGGCCTCATGGGTGGGCCTGGAGTCTGCCATCATATTATTTTCATTTCATTGTATGGCATGAGATAAGAAAGGGTAACACATTTTATATTGGGGTGGGCTTTAACAGATGTTCATATATTGTTGGCGTTGGGGGAGAAGTCTCTTTTTTACGCAGATGCCTGTCTTCAATTTCTCAGTTTTGCAGACAGTTGGGCTGGTTTCAACATACATTGTTGGCTGTCTGGTATGAAAAATGCCATCAGTAATATATGGAAGTTTTGTTATTTAAACACACACACACACACACACACACACACACACACACACACACACACACACACACACACACAGTGGACTGCTAATTATTCTCTGGGCAGGTGTTGTTAAAATGAAATCATGTGTCAAGCATGGTATCATCTTAGAATTGCCTATAATTGCCATATTCTGCTGGGAAACGCTAGCATCCTAGAACAGAAAATGGAATTAGAGCAGGAGTAAATAGGGGTTTTTTTATATGACAAGATGGGATTTTTAATCCATGCCACAGACGGGATTACTATATTTAAAAACATTAATAAACTTGCAGGATGTGGATTGGTGTAACCTCCTCAACATGAAGGAAGTGTCTCCTTCCTTTTTACAGCCAGATTCCAGTTCTGTTAAATTCCAGCTGGAGCCTTTCAAGGAATCTCCAAGACTCTGAGGTAAAATTGCAGCTTTTTTGTTTGTTTTAATCATGAGATTTCTTTAAAATACCTTTTGAACCAAGATCCACCAGCCTGGAACCTGTTTCCAATGATAGGGCTAATCTTTGAAACTAAGGAAGTAATACAAATATATCTGCCTCTGAACATGTTCAGAGTGCACACATGTCCTCTGGTCCCTGACCTCCAGCCCCCCCACATTTTCCGATTAGAGAGCAAGGCATATTTGTGAGAGGGTGTAAATAAAGGCTTGAGGATTTCTTTTTTCACAAATTAAAGCCAGACTACTGAGTATAAGGTAGGATTGTTTTCTGTCTGGCCTTCTTGCATCTGGATAATTTCAAATAACTACCATCCCTCTGCAAAGAATGCTTTTTACTGTGATGCAAGATTGGCCCTGGTGTTCTTAATATACTCAGCATCTGAACGTTTCAGTGACTTGTGATAATGAGATGTACACAAAGCGCTGGGCATGCTGTACTACTGGGATTGTTTCCTTTTTGGCAATGCCAGATTCCTGTTTAAAGTTACTGTGGAATTTTCTGAGGATGAGCAAGACATGAATAATAGTAATAATAATACAAAGCCAGCATGTGTGGTGAGACAACCTGGCTAAAGTGGGAGCCAAGATCCTGCTAAAATTAAATGCAGACAGCATAAGGATAAACTTAGCAAATTATCTCAATGGGTGTTGAATAAAACAAACCAAGAATAGTCCAGAGAATTTCTGGATCCAGGTTTTAGGGATATACTGAAGGCCCTGCAAATTCACTTTTCTTAGACCAGCTACATGACCAAAACATTTCAGTTGCTCTAACAGTGAGGTTTGCCAGCTAAGGAGTTATCTGCTGAATTTCTGTGCAGTGGCTAAAAACGAAGGAGTCCTGCAGGGAATAAAGCTGGCATCCTTCAATTCATGCCCACTTTCTATGTTGTGACTTGCAATCCTGGTCATAAACGTGTGACACAGGAGAGATTTAGGGTGCAATCCCAACCTGGAGTTAGGCCGGCACAGTCAGGCCAGCAAAGTTTGGCTGGACACAAGGGACACCATAAAGTATGTTTGGACCACTCTCTCATTCAGAAAGGCCAGCACACAGACGTGCGCCATCCTTCCTGACTCTGAGTGGTCCAAACGCACTTTACAGTGGCCCTTCTGCCAGCCAAACTTTGCTGGCCTGACAATCCAGGTTAGGATTGCACCCTTATACTGACGAATCAGTGATGCATCAATACAAGTACGTTAACAGGACTGAAACGATGGATCTGCATTGTGAATACTCTGTGCTAAAACAACAAAATGAAACAACAAGCTCATACTTTGCACAAACTGAATTCTGTGGAATGAATAAATGATGCAAAGGGATTCACTTATTTTGCATAATTCAGGGCGCAGTCCTAACCAACTTTCCAGCACTGACATAACTGTGCCAATGGAGCTTGTGCTGCATTCTGCAGTGGAGTAGCAGTCACGGAGGCCTCATCAAGGTAAGGGAATGTCTGTACCCTTACCTCAAAGCTGCACTGTCCTTACCCCGATGCTGGAAAGTTAGTTAGGATTGCGTCCTCAGTTGTTCCCAAACTGTGGGTTGGGACCCACCAGTGGGTTGCAACCTGATTTTTGGTGGGATGCGAAACTGACAAGCTGATAGCTAACAAGGAAAATATATTGAGCCTTATGGAAACAGAAACAGAGAAGCACGTGTGCATTTACCCATGAGCATGTCTCAGTCCATTACGAAGTACATGCCAAGGGGAACGCAACACCACCAGAATGGTTCCAATCTGATTAACGTGGAGCTCAACAAATGCTCCAGAAGGCAGACTACCATAGTAAACTGGGTAGAGCAGCTGGGAAAGTGAAGCCTTTTTTAATATCATAAAGCTAGGTGGGTCCCTATAGACAGTTGTTTTAAAAAGTGGGTCCTAGTGCTAAGACTTTTGGGGAACCACTGGCATAATTTATTCTGCATATGCAAGTCATTGGAAGAGTTAAGGAACAATTTTGAGCATTTCAAATGGCCTGTCATTTCGGCTGACCTCTAATTTCTGAAATGTTAATAGGCATCATCCATTGCTCTTCCTCATAACCACAAGGACTAGAAACCTAAAGAGAGAAATCTACTTTTTAATGTAGGAAAAACATACAGCAAAAATGTGTCTCCTAGATATGCGCCTGCCAGTTAATGGAAGTCATGGATTTGGAGCGGTTGGATTGATTTGCTTAACAACTGTTCTGTGTCTGATTCTCCCTTGCAACTTCTCTTAGGGCCCAATCCTGAGCCCCACAGCACCCATGGTATGAGCATACTGTGACTGCCGTAAAGCACATTCAGTGCAGGCAGCAATCCGCACTGGTCTAGTGCTCAAGATCACTGCCTGGAGATGGCAATGCAGGGCCAGGAAGCAGTAAGTTTGCCGTCTCTGGCACTGCGGAGTCTCCAGGCAGGCAGGGAGGGTGGGATTCGCAGGAGGAGGGGTGGGGCGGGATCGGCAGTGACCTTTGCCACCAGAATCAGACACCTGTGTAGGGCTGCACAGCCCGGCACAGAGGCCCTCACCTCTGCACCAACAAAATCCAGGGCAGATGTGAGGAAACCCATTGGTGGGGCTCTGGGCCTATCTGGGAGAATGGGATGAATGTCCCCTTGTCCTGAGGAGCCTCCGTCAGCTGCCTGACTGCCGCTGGATGTAGCAGTAGCTGTTGCATCCACGGTAGCATCCATGGTGGCAAGGCAGCTCAGAACTGGGATCACTAAGAAACACAAGGTTGGGAATGCTGCGTTTCCTGTGTTGAATCTCATCCTGAATGCTGAATATTTATGCCAAATTCTGTGCATGTTATCAAATCCTGCAACTGTGCACTACGAAAGTTCAGGGTACACCCAGTCCCAGGCAAAACTGGCTCATAAAATATCCCTGCAGGAAAAATCTTTTGTTTGAAAGCTGACTCTGCTTCCTGTAGAAGTGACTGACATGGCGGCCTAGCCTTTTGGAGTTACAGAATGCCATGGACCTATTCCAGTCTGATGATTTATTTCATGACAAATGAGTCCACTAGGCGTCTCCTGCTGGTAAGAGACCTCTACTCTGTCCTTTTCGCAAGAGCAATGAGAACCCCACTGACAAGATGCACGAAAGGGTAGTCTTTCTGAAAAAGCTACTGTGATGGCAGGCAAGTGTCCTTCATCATTTCTGGTGTTTCAAACCCTACTTTGAAGATCATAGGAGTTGCACCAGACTCACAAGTTAGCTAGCTCATACCTAATGCACAGTCAATTCCAAAGCGCGTCTACTCAGAAGCAAATCTTACTTAGCTCTATAGCACTTACAGCCCGATCCTATCCTTGACAGCTGCTGGAGTGCCAAAATGGAAACTACTGCTTCCAGAGGTCACCAAGGCCACGACCGGGGTCTCCTGGGGGTAAGGGTGCATTTTTCTCCCTTACCCCAAGTAATGCACCTGCGGAGCCAATAAGTCTCCTTGCCTCCCGCTTTTGAGCGGGCCCAGAATTGAGGAGGCCCGTGTCTGGCCGTCCAGCCTAATGTGAGAGATAAGATCCAGTGGTGGAAGCCACTGCCAATCCCACCCCAGATGTGGGCCTGCTCCTCCCCTTCCCCTGCTCAGTTCTGCCCCCTTCCTGCCTCCCCCCCCATGGGCCTTACTGCTAGCCAGAGCTGCTGGAGCACTGGCCGGCCACACTCCCTACTCTACGGGTGCTGTAAACACCTGAAGCCAGCGGTATACTCAGGATTGGACTCTTTCTCTCATGTAGGCAAGCAAAGGATTGGTAAGCAACTCATGAAAGTAAAAAAGGCAGTATTAACACCTGGATGGACACCAACATTCCCAATATGGTGCCTGTGTGCCTGTGGAATCCTAGCTTTACAAAACCTTTCTTTCTGTCATCCTCAACAGAAGAGCATTGCCAGGCCTTGATTCTACATCTCCTTTGTGAGATGCTCTGTTGCTCCAGGATATTAGATCAATATTGACTCAGGGGGGAAAGTGTCAGCTTTTGAATCCCCAAACCAACAGGCACTAATACTACCTAGCCTTTCCTCCTGGCCTCATTCCAGTTCATTTCTGACACTTCCTGACCTCCTCCTCCCTGTGGGATTTGACAATATTGTTGACGTTCAAAAGATTAAGACGCAAAAGACCAAAACCAGACATGCACTGACAATTTAGCTGATCTTGCACAACTGATCAGTAACTTCACGTGAATTACAGGATACAATAGGTTTGCTAGTGACTACAAATGTTATCCTACATCAATGGTTCTCAATGGTTCTTTCGACCGGGACCCAGTTTTTAAAATGGCATTTGTGTCGGGTCCTACCGGAACTGATATCATTAACCTGGAAGTGATGTCATAGCTGGAAGTGACATCATCAAGCAGGAAGTGACATCATTGTGACATAATAAAATGACACTCCTGGAATGTAAAGTGGCATTCTTGGACTCCAACAATTGCACAACCATGAAACATGCCTGACAGAAACATCCCGGACAAAATATTATGTAAAAGCACTAAAGCAAAAACAACAGTAAAAAGATCTCACTTGAAAATTCAAACTGTTAACACTCACAAAAGGAATAGAGCAAGAGTAAGGTCTGCAGCTTCCAAGATGGCCGTTTCCATGTTTCTGTGACCCATGGGGCATCAGGTTGTGATCTACCAAGTGATTTTGGGACACAATCCTATACCCACCTTTCTGGGAATAAGCCCCATTGTATACGATGGTATTTATTTCTGAGTAGACGCGCTGTGATCGTGCTGTTGGTCCACAGCATGACAACTACTGTGCTCTCAGGAGCATTCAGGAGCATTTTAAACCCATTCAGCTTAAAAGCTAGTTTGTGGGACTATTGTCTTATCACAAACGTGTCCTAATAATGGTTGGAGAGATTAAGGGCATTGCTCACTGTAGTCCTATGAATGCAAAAGGAAGTTACTTATTGGTGTTGCATGGTGGTATGGAGGTTTGATCACCTTTAAGATGTGTGCGTGAGCATGCACACACGCACACTTGAATGTAGGAAAAAATGTTTCCAATTCTTCTTTTACTCCTTTTTGGTAGATATCCCCTATGAAAAAAGGCTTCAAAGCAATGTATAGGTTACTCACTGAGAATTTTGAGCCAACACTCAAATCGGCAGGAGACATCTATGTACTTTGGACCAATATATAGAAACAGTGCCATTCTGCACTGAAGTATATTTCATCTCCTGGAATAAGTACGTCTGATGAGCATATGGAAAAAGAGAAAGACTTTTGGCTTACTTTCCGAAGTTGACAACAGGCTACTCAAAACATGTCTGTGGAGCACCTGGAAAAATGATTTATGGCAACTGGGGTGCAGAGTCCCACAAGGGGCCTCAATTAGACTTCAAAGTTAGTGTCAAATCTTGCAAGTTGTCTTGAGCAACAATCTGGCCCTTAGCAGCCACTTTGCCTCTGTTAGCGGGTCTGGCGGCTGCTATAGCATGACTCCAGATTTGCTTGCGGGTGGGGGGAAGAACCACATACACAAAATAGTTCTCTGTGAACGGACAAGTTCTGCTTTCAGATGCAAACACAGACAATGAGAGATTGGCTCTCTTGGTGATTAAAGCATTGCAAGAGGAGCAAATGGGGGGGGGAGAACAAGTGGAAATTGTCAAGGTTTAATTATATTACACTACCTACCTGCATATTTTGCCCAGAAAGGTAAATGCAACTTGGTGGCAACAGTTTTCAATGATAAAATTATTTATGGGAGAAAAGAAGAGGTCACTCCCCCCCCCCACACACACACTGGGTATCCTCTGCTATCTGGACAGAGAGACATCTTTGAAAGTGTAGCTCCCATATATTCTGCCAGGGAACAGCACCATCCATATTCACTCTACTCCAGGGTAGGGTCTTTTCTAGTGGCTATTGTTGATGTCTCTTTTTCATGGATTTTTAAGTTGGGAGCACCTTTGAGACAGAAAATCATTTTTAATTTAATCTTTTAATTTAATTTAATCAATTTAATTTTTAAATTTATTTTGCTTTGCTTTTTTTTTTTTTTTTTTTTGCTTAAAAACAGTATATGCATAATCGTAACACTAGGAACAGTAATCCTCTTTCTTAGTGGCACCTAACTGGTGTTTCCTCAAGAATTTGTGTGTGTTTCTGATACTGAAAAATTGTTATACATGAACCTTGAGAATAATAAAAACGGTTATTATGAAATTGATATACAAACAGTGAATTCAAGTGCCCGAGTACCAATGAAACTGGAAGCAAAATATGGCCATTCCAAAGTAACAGGGTGGTGGTTTCTATACACTCCCCAGCTACGCAGAAGAAGCTTGAAAATTAAAACATAAACAAACCCTAAAAGAGCTGTATGATGACTAAGGGCTTCGGGATCTCCAAGAGCCACAGAATGTCACGGCTGATTGGGGAAAAAAATTGAGAAATTATTAATATTTACATATCAGTTTTCAACAAAAGTAGTTCACAGAGCAGTATGTACATAACAAAATGCATCCATCAATAGCTCCCTGTCCCCACTGGGCTGACAGTCTAAAACGAGATGCAGAACAGCCACCAGCAACAGCCACTGGAGAAAACACCATGTTGGAGTGAGAAGGGATAGTTGCTCTCCCCCAGCTAAATATAACACATGATTAAAAGGTGCCTCTTTGCCCAGTTGCCCGGGGGTTATAGGGAAGGCAGAATGGGATGGCAAAATGGGCCAGTTTGATCCCTTAACACACCATAGTATCCTGAAAATTGGAGATGCAAAATGTTGTTGCCGATCATGTTTCTAAAACTGATTTTCAGCACAGCCTGGATATCTGTGTATTAGGAGAGTTTAACAGAAAGCAAAATATTACATTTGTATCAAAGCCTACTATTGTCAGAAATGAGCTTTGGACAACGTCCTAAATCTCCAGACTTTACGGAACTGGTAAATAAAAGCATACACGCACAAAAGCCCTTCCACATCTTGATTACAGCTGCTGTCAAAACAGTCTGCGGCAAGGGAAGAATGCCTCCTAACAAAACATAATTGACTAAATTCCATATGATGGTCTTTCCTGACAGTATAACACCCTCTTCAATGTACTGGGAACATTCACAAGAATATGCGGAATCCTGTTAATTTCTTTTGAAATGACAGAGGAGACGACAAGTATGTGTTTTCACGACAACTACAGCTGCACAATCCAAAGCATTCTTACTCACAATTATCGGTTTATCCATTTTTAGATATTCTTCTCCCCCCCCCAACACTTCTGCCAAAAGGTATTAAGAATAGTTTACAAAAAGCGAAATATACAATCAATACAATAGCACAAAAACCCAAAAGCAAAGCAACCACACTTATGTTAGGAGTGTGGATTCACTTTGAAACAAATGGAAAATGGAAGATCTGGTCCATTCACATTAATTGTCAGTCGTTCTGACACAAATGCGCATCAGGTTTTACTTTCCAACATTCCATGAACTCTCCTTAAATCAATGTGAATGAATAGGGTGTAATATCACCATCATTCTAATCTAGAACATTGCAAATGTTACCCTTTTTATATATTTACCCATGATTCTCTCAAGCTATTATAGAATAAGTTAGCTTTGACCCAGCAGCTATTTCCCAAATACAAAATAATCAGTCAGGCAATGAGCGGGATTTTTCTTACAGTGTGAAACTACTTAAGTCTAGCAGCTGTTAATGAATTAATGACCATTTCCAAATCCGTATTGTCTACACATCCTTTCAAAAGTAGCAGATTTTGGGGGATCTTGTAGCCTGTAATTTCTTCAACGTATTTAGCTATTGTTACAATCACAAGAATTGGGTCAGAAAATGGTGGTAATCTGATGATAAACTGGCATGTGTCAAGTTCATGAAAGTAGAACGCAAATTCCACCCCTACTAACTAGGCAAGAGGCACTTTTTCAAGTGGTGTTCCTCTTATATTTAGCAGGGGGAGATTAATTGTCTCTCTTCACCCCTGCGCAGTGTCTTTTCTAGTGGCTGTTGCTGGTGGTGTGCTTTTTTTTTAGATGGTGAGCCCTTTAGACAGGGAACCATTTAACTTATTATTATTATTATTATTATTATTATTATTATTATTATTATTATTATTA
>JAJKFI010000009.1:14313464-14358490 GCA_029204185.1 Lerista edwardsae
GTCCACAAGCCCCCAACTCTGCTATAAACTCTCAAAATAGACAACAGCTTGGATACCTAGGAAGGACCTGGATGGGAAGCTGTATAGGTACTGGAGGATGGTACCTGGGATGGAGTGCTGGACTGCCTGCCGGTTGGAAGGACTGAAGGAAGGACTGTTGGACTGGCTAAAGGCTAAGGTAAGCTCATTGAGGGGAACAGTTGTTCGGTTGCCATGCCCCTGGAGCCACCAGTGGAGGAGGCAGTTGTAGCTGGGACAAGCTGACTGCCTATTGTTTGTTGGTGGGGTATCTTGAGCGAAGCCAGTGATGAGGGCAGTCTGGAGGAGGCTGACCAGCCAGTGATCCCAATCGAAGCTACTGAAAGAGAGGAGGCCCAATTAAATGGGTGACTGAACCCTTCCCTCTTGCCTATCTCTGAGGCTGCTCTGTGGGGAAACTAGCTAGCCTAGTGTGGGCATTAGGACCCTTGAGGTGCCCTGGCAGGGAATTTGGTGGAACACTCCTCAGTCCCTGACATCTCCAGGTATGCAGGGAAATAATACCCATTCAAAATCTTGTAGCGATAAGTCAGTGTAACACAGACTGACCTGAATTTGATGAACCAATAGCCTGGCCTAATGTAAGGTAACTTCCTACGTGACACTGCACATGTCTGAGTGCACACGCATTTTCATGCAAAAGCCTGTACATGTGTTTCTTTTAACATGCGCTCCACCACTGAAGTAAACAATGCCTGGCCTGCCCCAGCTCCACATCTGGACAGGAAGCATAATATATCACTGCAACAGCAGAATTGGTCAATTCATTTTATCTGCAGTGATTATTATGAGACATATGCGGCCAATATGGCATAAGGATGATAACTAGCAGATCCGATTGCCTGTCTTCTGTAAACTGAAAGGCATTTCCTTCCAACTCGGATCGTAGGTTCCCTCTATAGCACTTTGTCTCTGCCTTTTGTGCGGCAACTCATTTTCCAAAGGCAATGGGGGACAAGCAGGAGGCAATGATCATCACCTCTGCTTGCTCATCCTCTCTCTGGCAGAGGTGGCAGAGATAAGAGGACTGGATGAAAAAGGGCTGGGGGAGGATTAGGCCCAGGAGGGACGTCCAGGGAGAGCACAGAAGCAAGCGAAAGAGGCGGGCTTGGGCCCAGGGAGAGTGCAAGAAACGGCCACTATTTACGGCTGCAAACTCATCCATTCCTTCTTTCTAGGTGGCAGGGCAGGGCCTGCAATGTGTGTGGGGAGGAAGTAAGCCAGCAGTCAACCGCTGTTGTTCTCATTCTGTTGCTCAAAGGCTGTTTTTCTCATTTTTACTCGCTCTCTCTCACACCCACACCGCGGCCAGACATGCAACCGTCTAAAACGGCACGCTTTGTCTACAAAATAAACACAGAGCCCAATCCGATGTGTGCCTACTCAGACGTTAAGTCCCATTATACTCAAGGGGACTTACTCCCAGGTAAGCGTGGATGCGATTGCAGCCACTTGGCACCCAAAGCCAAACCCGACACAGAGGCTGCAGACAGTGGCTTGGGAAGGGTCGCACGGCGATGCAACACGGCGCGGCCATCGTCACCAACACTGCAAGGGCCCAGGAAGCGATGCAGAAATGGCCCCGCAGCTGGGATCTCTCGGACGGGTTATGTAGCGAGCGGGCACCTCCCCGCAGAACCTTGCCCTTTGGCTCCTGGCACGAGACACTGGGAGGCCCCCACGCGCGGCTCGGAGCGGGCGCTGCGGCCTCCGAACGAGCCAACCGCGTGCCCGGGAAGCAGCTGCTTGCGCTGCCCAGGAGTTGAACTCTCTCCCCGAAGCGAAGCGGGCGGCGAAGCGCCGTCTGTCCGCAAAGCCTCCGTTCAGGAGACGGGCGAGAGCGGCAGCCAGCAGAAGCAGCTGCGTCAACAGCCCAAGCCATGGCGGCTTCCGCCTCCGCCGCCCCCCAGCGGGCTCTCTCGGCTTCCCAGCCGCTCCGCGCAATGTTCTACGCCGTCAGCCCCAACGAGAGCTGCTTCCGCAGCGTCGACGAGGTGCCCGATTATGTGGATCAGGTGAGAGCGCGCCGCGCGCCGCCCCGGCAGCCACCCCGCCTGCGCCAGCTGCGCTCCCACCTGGGTGCGCTGGGCAGCCGCGCAGGACCCGCGCTAGGTTCGGAAGGGGCACCAACGTCCTCGGGGTGAGGTGGTGAAAACCCACCGCTGGTTGCTCCCCGGTGATTGGAAAACTTCCCTGAAAACGTATAACGTACAGTAGTGTTATTCTGCACATTCCCTGAACTGTGCTTTGAAACGTAGAGCGCGAAATGCGAAGAGGAGAGAAAGTTCGCCTCCTCCCTGCCTGCCTCCTGGCTGATATCTTGTTTATTGCACTTTTATCCCAAGGAACTCAGGGCAGTGTACGTGGCCTCCTCCTGTCTTATCAGAACAACCCCCTGACAGTGCAATCCTATGCATGTCTACTCAGAAATAAATCCCATTGTGTTCAATGGGACTTACTTCCAGGAAAGTGTGTATAGGATTGTAGGCTGAAACAGATTAAGAAAGGAGAGTGTTTAGCTCCAACTCATCCATTGAAATGGGCTGCCCCTTATGTCCCATTATACATTATATTTGACCCCAGGCTCCTGCAAAGTTCTGTCCCTGTTGTTTTTGATCTGGGCGCAATCCTAACCTGGTGTTAGGCCAACAAGATTTGGCTGGCGCAAGGGCCTCTGTAAAGCACATTTGGACCACTCTCGGAGTCAGGGAGGATGGCACATGTCTGTGTGCTGGCCTCTCTCAGTTCAAGAGTGGTCCAAACATGCATTAGTGTGCCGGCCAAACTTTGCTGGCCTAACTGTGCCAGACCAACTCCCAGTTAGGATTGTGCCCTCAATGAACCTGGTGCTGTTGTGGTCCAGTGGATGTCAAAGTACTTTTCATTAACACAGTTCAGTTTGTCCAGGATTCCTGATCTCATGTGCGTCCTCTGCATGGCCAGTGTGGTACATGCTTAGGATTCGTGCAAGCAATGGGATAGGGTGAGCATGTGTGATGCTACTTCTGCCACCCACCCCATTCAGTATAATGTGCGCAAAGTGCTAATACATCTCACCTTGGAAAACAAGCCCTGAGCTTCCTGCCCCTGTATTCTACAAAGCACTAAATGAATGTGGTTCATTTGAATGTGTTGTATGTTGTATATGGTTCAACAGACAAAAAACTTCCTGGGAAAATCTCTGGCTCAAAAAATGGTTGAAGGACAGTACTGCACTCTGGAGAAAGTGCATGGTTTTTTGATATAATAAAACAGTTTTGCAATAGGGTTATCAGGAAATTTTAAGCAACTGTATAATCAATCAGTCAATCAACCAACAGTATTTATATACAGCTTTTCAACACAAGTTCACAAAGCGGTTTACAGACTATAATAATAATAAGGAAT
Source organism: Lerista edwardsae (assembly GCA_029204185.1). NCBI lineage: Eukaryota > Metazoa > Chordata > Lepidosauria > Squamata > Scincidae > Lerista > Lerista edwardsae. The sequence goes on from JAJKFI010000009.1 coordinate 14,316,891, forward strand.
TTGAAAAGATCACAAAATATAAAGATTTACAAATTGAAATAGAACAGTTATGGAGAAAGAAGGTCACCATTGTCCCAATTGTAATAGGGGCATTGGGCGCAGTCCCAAAGAGACTTAAGCAACATCTTAAGACATTCGACCTCACTGATGTCTCGACCATGCAACTACAAAAGGCAGCCCTTCTAGGAACTGCCCACATATTGAGGAAGTACCTCTGAATATCCCAGGTCCTTGGGAAGGACCCGATGCTCAGAGTTTACCGGTCATTACATCTGTAATGACTGTGCAAAAGTATAATAATAATAATAATTAATAGGCAGTCTTTGGATTCATGGACCCCTGCAAAACACCCAAGTCGGGGGCGTCAGGTGGCTTCACCTGGTCTAACAACTTTGGCTGGTATGTATAAAGCGCATGCTGCTAACGCAGCTAACGGGGCTTGCACTCGTTACGTGCTAACGAGCGGGCCTCCATCTAACGCCGGGTTAAGGTGCGTTAAGAAATTACTGTAGAGCAATGTAATATGGGCTCGTTAAGACGTGACGTCAAAATAAGGGGTCGCAACACGCATCGAAGGGCACGCCTTTCACGTGATTAATTGTGGCCAATTACAAGCGCTCAAGTTGTTTTCCACTTGCACATGCTTTCAGTGTTAAGTGTCCACGCTTGTTATTTCTGTGTCGTGCTTTTTAAAGTGTCCACGCTTGTTTTTTCTGTGTCTTACTTTTGACTTTCTTTTACAAATGGAACCACTGACTATTAAAAAAAAAAGGTCTCGCAAACCAAATTTTACAGTTAGTGAAATAGAGCTCATGACGAATTGTGTTAGTGACTGTCGAAATTTAGATAGTCAAAAAATTGGCCTTAAAGAAGTTTTCAGGGAACCCAAAGATATAGTCACAGCGTGGAACGAAGTTGCACGGAAGCTGAATTCTGTTGGTCCCACCGAAAGGACGGGCCAAGAGTGCAAAGAGAAATGGTTTGACCTGAAAACCAGGACTAAAAAAAAGGCAGTGGAATATAAAGAGTTCGTAAATAAGACGGGTAATAAAACTGGGAAGTGCCCAAAGCCGCTGACGGAGCTGGAAAATCGGATTTATTCCTTCATTGATGAATCCACCATCAGCGGTATCAGCCAAGGACTCTCCACTTTCCAGGTAAGCGATTCTTCCATTTCATAATTTTTTTAAAAAACTGTTGTTTGTATAGTGAATAAGTAGAAAATATACAAATTGCAATTCACAATATTTTTTGGGGAATGGGGTGTTTAGTAAAGTAGTCGTAATTTGTTTTTCAAATTTTTTTCACCAATGCCCCCACCTGCAACAATGAGTTGTCCATTTGAAAACATTTTTTAAAAATTTAAGACCTAACTTGTTATATTATTTTTTTTGAAATCTGCAATTCAATATTTCAGTTAATTGTTAAGATTTTTTTGTAGTGGGTTGAGCTCAATGCCCCTAGTTTAGTGGAGTTTTGGATTTATTACTTTTTTTTTTAATTGCATGTTTTTTTTATACACCAAACTTTGAATTTTTTTAATTCGTGACCTTGTTTTCATGTAGCCATGCAGTAATCAAGCGGAATCACTCAGAAGCCCTGGCCAGCCGCGACAGATTTTGGCAGAACTTGATGTACCTGTCCAGCTGCAACAGGTTCCAACGGAACTGGATGTCCCTGTCCAGCCTCAACAAATATTGATGGAACTAGATGTCAATGTGCAACAGGATGCCGGTTATGCATTGTGTTTGGAATCACCATCACCGTCATCAGTGCTTGCAGTTCAGCTGGATACTCCACATGAACAGCTAGGATCCAGTTCAAGAATGAGGGAAATCAATGATGAAACATTAACAAGTATGTTTAGCTTACAGTAGAGCCACAAATTTCCTAAAAACGTTGAGCACTTAGTTTATTCTTGAGTTGTGTACAAATGGAGTAAGATTTTATTTTGTGAAAATGAATTGCACTACAATGAATTATGTTTGCTGATGTTATTGCATTACATCGTCAATATTTTTTTTGTCCAACCCATAGGTACACCAAAGAAAAAGAGACGGAGGTGCAGTGAAGTTCAAGTTGCCCAAATTAGGTTACCCGTTACTGATCTTTTGGAAGTAGAGAAGGAAAAAGCGGCAACACTAAATGCAATTTTAGAAACACAGAAGTCCCTTTTAGAAACACAAAAGGCCCTTTTAGAGCAGAACAAGGGCATGCTTCAGTGTATGCAATTATTAACTGAATATGTTGTGAATCCAAATAAAGAAAACAAATAGTCATTTGCAGCTTGTTTTTTTGGTGGTTTCTGTTATTGCTTATTTAGTAAATTGTATGTACAGCATGTAATGTCATTTAAAACAGCTTCGTCTTACCAGTGGCTCTACTTAGAGCTCTAAAGTTACAGTGGAATTGATTTTGCAGTCAACCCAGTAAATAGGTGGGGGGGGGTTAAAAAAGCAAAGGCATCTAAATACAGAAAAAAAATTTTTATTTGAACCAGTGATTCATAAAAACAATCAAATATTCAGGCAAAACGATTACTTATTACTTGTTGTCTGATTATGTTACCTCTAGCAGTAACTGAATTATCTCCTAAAGGTACAGTGGGATCATCATCATCCACGTTATCTTCATGTTCAGAATTGTCCTGTGGGGAATCCACAGGTTCTTCTGGGCAGCCATTTTGTAGTAGAAAATTATGTAGCACACACACAGCCATAAATATATTGCAGACTTTTCCTGGCTGATACAAGAGTGTACCACCAGACTGGTCGATGCAGCGGAATCTGCACTTCAAGATTCCGAAGCAACGTTCTATGCACTTGCGTGCCTCTTTGAAGTGGAAATTATAGTTTTCTTCCGCAAGATTCTGGGGTTCTGAAACTGGTGTCAGCAACCAAGGCTCCAGTGGGTACCCACTGTCGCCTATCAGATATGAAGGCTGTGGTAGGCTACAGGTTTGTAGAAACCCCCGAAGGCCAGACATTCTCCAAATGTGCGAGTCATGAACTGATCCCGGAAATTCTGCCACAACATCCAAAATACGCAGCTTAGCATCACATACCTATAGAAATGAAAAATAGTTCAGTAAAAGGGTAAAAAGCCATTGGTTAAAAACTAAAGATAATGCACTGAATAGACAAGAATTTACTACCCATATGCATTATACAGGGTTAGTCTAAATGATTCATCAGGTTTCAGAACACTGTTTAATTACAAGTATACGACACTCACCAAGTTTCTGGTACAGACTACAAATGTTCAATGTGTACGCCCTTAGTTACACGACACACATCCCAACGGTAATCCAATTCCATCCATACGTCAAAGATCATGTTTCTAGTAAATTTCACTAAGAGGTAATTATTTACAAATTGGTCACTGATGAAATAATCCCCCCTTGGAAACAAAATTGAGGATACAGGATATAGTAAATGTTCAATTATGACAGAGGACATGTAACTTACCACTTGCATGTTTACAGAGTAGTACTGCTTCCTGTTCATGAAGCTACGTGGATCTTCTCTAAACGGCTTCTGGATTCGCACATGGGTGCAATCAATCGCTCCAATAACATTGGGAAACCGATATTTGTCTGCGAAATTTTGTTTGACTGTGAGAACAGCATTTCTTTCTTGAGGGAAAGAAATATATTTCTTGCAATGCTTGTTTATCGCAGCAAGCACCCTATCAATTGCCCTGCTTACCGTAGCCTGATCGACCCTGTGATATTCATCACAGCCAACAACAGACTGGAAGCTTCCAGTAGCCAAAAATCGGAGGGTACACAGGAGCTGGAAAATAAGCAAAAGGGTAATATTAGTAATAGATATATGTTTTACACATAATACACATAGTAAATGGTACAATTTTGGGGGGTGGTCACACCACTGCTTACAAACAAGACAATGAAATATATTTGAAATAGATTAACTAAATTCTTAACCTGGTCATTTAATACATGCTGACAGCTAGAATGAGGTTGGATGAGCCAAAAAAAAAAAGTTTCACTATATTAGACATCATGTAGCACTTGCTTGCGTCTATGTGAAAATTAATTTTGATTTTATTAATTTGTAAGAACTGGACTGCAATATATAAATTTCCATCATGGGATTATTTATGAATCAAAGCGCTTTCCAAAGGACGACAATAATGAGAATTAGGCCTACTAAGAAAGGATTAGGACCCCCAAAAATACAGAAGTTATATCTGCACATAATCATTTAAATTAATTAATTAATTATATATATATATATTTACATACCTGCAATTCTGAGGATAAGGAATGATTCCTGTGCGTTTTGTATCGCAAATCCTCGTCCAATTCCTGGCTCAGTTGAAAAAATAGATGCCGGGGCAATCTGTATTTCTTCTGAAAATCTTCAGGAGCCCATTCAAGCGGATTTCCACGATCCTTGAATATTCTTCTTCCTCTAGCAAGCATTCTTCTTTCGATGTCATCTTGCAAAATTATCGCCCACGACATAATAATTCAATTCCTACTAACAACGCGAATAACTAACGAGCACTAACGTTGCTCTCATGGCGGGTTACAGAAACGTAGAATTTAACGCCACCTAACGGCCTCTGCTAACGCGGGCAGGTCCTCGGAGGTATATTACATACCTATTGCTCGTTAAGTTTGCTCGTTAGCTACTAACGAGAACTTTAACGAGCAAAACAGCTTTATACATACCGCCCTTTGTCCACAGTTTTTGACTCCCTGTCATCGACTGGCTTCAAGCAGCAGATGGCAATTTCAAGGGTCCCGGGCCGGTCTCCCTTGTGATAATGAATGGGGCAAAACCACATCTGAAGCGAGTCCTCATTGGTGCCATAATGGTTTAGCAAAGCCTCCTTCAGCTTATCACAGTCTCCAGCCTCCCTTGCCCGGAGGTCATTGGATGGGGCGGGCTGGAGTGTGGCCTGTAAGATAGGGCCTCATAATGCAGGCCCACTGGCCACCTTCCTTTCAAAGGTCACAGCTAGGCCTTGATGCCTTCCTCTGGTTTCACTTTTAACTGTCCCTTTCTGGGCTGGCCTTGCTAGGGCCCCTGTGTAGTTCGCCCACTTTCACTGGTATCAGAGTAGCTTGATAACCTTTGCATTAGTGGAGGATATCCAAAATCAATTGTCCTTGTTGATCAGTCAGCCATGTGTGAGGGGAGGAAAGTAAGCCATCAGTCAACTGCAGCTGTTCTCATTCTGTTGTTTCAATGTGACAGGTGTCACACTGGAGGCAGGAATGTCTCGCCCTCACTGTGGGGTCACCTTCCCAATGCATTTATTCTCCACCAGGTTGTCAGACTCTTCCCCCACCCTGGGTCCCTGCAGCAACCCAGTCCACTCGGGGTGGATTCTCTGGTGGAATGAAATAAAGTGGTGAGCAAATTAGTCAGGAACTCTCCCTGTGGGGTTAGTTAGGGGTAGGATCAGAGGCTAGGCAGTGAGTGGGTTTATTCATCCCCACAGTGAGTGGGGATGCATTCATGCCCTCCTCAGGGCTTTCCTTAAGGGGTAGATCTGGCAGGCCAACCACATCTCCCTCCAAAATTCATTTGACATACACAGGGATGACGCGGCCACCTGGCCTGTTAGTAGGCCTGTCTCCTGCACTTGTGCCTCTCAGGATCCCTCTCTCCCTGCTCCCTGTAGCCTACACTGTGTGACAGTCCAAACAGCCAAGACCTTCTTCTAGGCCTTCTTCTTTAGACCGGGACCCACTTTTTAGAATGGCACTTATGTTGGGACCTACTGGAAGTGATGTCATTAACCTGGAAGTGATGTTATGGCAGGAAGTTACATCATCAAGCAGGAAGTGCTGTCATTGTAACATAATCAAATGACGCTCATGAAATGCAAATTGGCATTCTTGGACTGCAGCAATTGTACGGTACAACCATGAAGCAGCCCTGACAGAAAGCAGGATTAGGACAAAATATTATGTAAAAGCACTGAACTAAAAACAAAAATTAAAAAAAACCCATCACTTGAAAAATCAAACTGTTAGCACACACAAAAGTAATATTATATTATATCACAAGAGTAAGGTCTGCAGTTTCCATGATGGTGGCTCCCAGCTTTCCGCGACCCACCTGACATCAGTTTCCACTACCCACTGACCCACAGTTTGAATAACACTGGTCTACATAATTACCTGAAAACGACAGTAGAAAAATTGTTGTATTGATGGCTGCTTACCTTGTTCCTACCTTTACAACTCATTTTAGGCAACACCTTTCTTCATTGCCTTACTTTTCGTGGAGTTTGTGGTTAATTGGGCTCAGAAGGGACGCTCGTCAGCTCGGGTCAACGATGGCATAACGAGTCTCTCTGCAGGTGTCCTGTCTCGACTTCCAGAGTAAGTCCAATCAGTTCCATAGCTTGTTTGATTCAGTGGTAAAAAGATCCACAGTGACAGATTGCATCCATTGGAGTTTTTGTAAACTTTAACAAATGTGGAAAATCTATTGAGATGTGTACCTATAATAATATATATGCAGCTTTTAACAGAAACTGGTTTTCCATGTATGTCTCTCTGCTGAGGCTAGATAAAGAGATGAGCTCATCTCTCTCTCAAAGGCCTAGAACTGAGTGTCAGACAATAGAATTAATTGGCAGCAGGTTCAGGAGAAGCAAAAGGAAGTCCATAAAACACACAGTTGGCAAGAACAGTGAAGCGTTTGCTTTAACTCAACCACTTGGCTTTCAAGATATGATAACTCTGTTGAATTGATATTGGAACATTATGTAGGGCACACGTTCAGGACACAGTTCTCTATGTTCATGAACCTCAGCCTGACCTTTGCCCCTGTTATTAAGGGAAACGAAAACTGCAAAATACAGCTTGGCGCAGTATATCCCTTGAAGGCTGAGATACTGGAGCGAAGGTTGATGCACGCTTTCAAGTTGAGAAGGTTGATGCACGAGAAAGAGTGAAGATTGATGCAGGTGCCATTGTACGCATCCCATGCGTGTAATTTTTAAAGATTGCTAGGAATGAGTGAGGCTTCTCCAGTGCTGTGATTTATTCGTTAATTCACTTAGCTTGAGGGATGATGATGATGATGATGATGATGATGATGATGATGATAATAATAATTAATAATGCAAGTATTTATATACCGCCTTTCTTTGACCATTAGATTTATCCTCTGGCTTTAATTCAAGGCGGTTTATATAGGCAGGCTTTATTTCTCTATACCCACAAGGGTTTTTTACAAATTACAAAGAAGTTCTATCTTTCAAGAACTAAACTACGACAACATACAGATGGAACTTTCATGGTTTAGTCCTTCTTTCTGGCCGCACGCTTGCCTTCCTGCTGGCTGATAAACGGCTTCTCTGCTTCCACCAAAGAAACAGCTGGCCCAGCACAACTCCTCTCTCACAGGCAGCTGGAGACAGCTCTTATCAGTTGCACTTCTCAAGGTCTGCCGCTCACGGAGACTTCGAGTGTTATCAAACTGGCGACCTTCGGATCTTATCTTCGGGCAAACGGAGGCTTTAACCCTCTTGACTAAACCTCCTGCCCAATGTTGGCCAATAGCAAACTGCTCAATCTTGTTTTCACGTTCAGCCTCCCTGACTCAGAGAGTGGTCCAAATGCACTTTATGGTGTATTTGCGACACTCCTAGGCCTGCACAAGAGACTTGTGGCAGCCTAACTCCAGGTTAGGATTGCAATCTAAATCAGCTATGAACATCAGAAGCATTAAGCAAAGTTAAAAAAACAAAATCTTCTGATCTGGCCTTTTGCTTTTTTTCTCCCTCAGTACAAACTCCAAACAAATATTACGTTCTTTCCATTAGGGTTCCAGTCATCCTGTTGTTCAGCAAGTACAGATGAAGGAAATCTGACAGAAACTGCTAAAATAATATTTCAGCAGAGTTCACTGTATCAGGGGACATCACAATGCAAATCATTAACAGCTGAGGGGTAGATTAATGTGCTATTGATGGTATCCTCTCCTAGGGACTAATTTTCATTTTTTCAGCTAAGAGCAGAAGTTTGCCACTTCCTTGAGAAGCTGGTGGTCTTGGGATTAAAATGGTGAATTGCAATACATGAATCTAATCCTCTAGTAACAATCTTAAGACATAGATAGGCCTTTGTAGTTTCAGTGGAAGAATTTGAAAGTGTGATTTGAATTTAAGCATGAAACTTTTTTTTTTGTAGTGGGATAGTAAAAACTTTGAAAGGGAAAAGACCATTTGCAGCACAATCCTAGATATGTCTGCTCAGAAATAAGTTCCACTAAGCACAAAGAAAGTGTGTTTATGATTGAATATTATTTCATTGGGAAGAAACAAGCAACTTCATAAGTTGCTCATGTGATAAAATTATAAATTCATGGAAAATAAAGCAGAGAGAGAGAGAGAGATTGAAATCCGCTTTTATTCTATGATTGAGGCTACAATAATAAACATACCCACCTGGGAGAAAGTCCCAGTGAGGCTTACTTTTGAGTAGATGTACTCTAGGATATTGTGTTTTCTGCAGTCCTGACACTATATAAAATTGTATATAGTGTATTGTATATAAAATTGTAAAAGTGTATTGTCAAAACACTTAACAATATAGGCTTTCTTAGGGGTATTTGACTGTTTCCGGTGAATAAGGCAGGTTATTTTACTGAACACCCTGGGGTTGTTTTACTGAACACACTGGGGTTACTTCTGAGTAATAGATTAGTTTGTCTACTCCTATGCTATGCTGATCTCTTTTGATGGTGACTATTGCAGCTTGCAATTTTGCAGTTTGCGGAAGGGAAGGGACTCTCTCTTCATCAATATCCATTGCTACACTGCTCTTGCAAGTAGTAGAATATTTGCATGAGACGTTTTTAGTGGAACACTGCTAACTGGGCAAGAGACATTTTTAAAGTTGCTGTCCCTTTTATACATTATTTAGCAAGGGAAGAGTAACGGTCCCTCTTCACCCCAGCACAGTGTCTTTTCTAGTGGCTGTTGCTAGTGGTTTTTAGATTGTGAGCCCTTTTGGGACAGGGAGCCATTTAATTTTATTAATATTATTTGCCTGTAAACAGTTTTGTGAACTTTGTGTTGAAAAGCGGTATATGTATACTGTTGATTGATTTTTTTTCCTTTGATTAAGAATATTTATAGTCTGCTTTTCAACAAAGTTCACAAAACTGTTTTCAAATCTACTTGGCTTATTGAAGCCAACTAACAAAAGCAGAGGGAAGAGTCATGTAAGAAATACGCCTTCCATGACTCTGAATGCAACAACCAGCCTGATGCAGGGGCATAGCTAAAGAAGTGCAGGGTGGTGAAATTGCACCGGGCAACAAGCTGAGCTTGACTCTAGTGGCCAAAACAGTGAAAAGCCTGGGTAGGTATGAATAATATTGTTATAAATCATTGGAAAGGTAATTCAATGCAGAATGCAATGAAACAAACATGAGTGTAATATCTTTATTCTATCAAAAGTTATGGTAACACGTTAAGTTAGTAATGGCATTAGGCCTATATATTCTTAGGTAGATTTAATTATTAGTACTAGTTTATAGTATATATATTATTTAGTAGATGAGTATAAAATATATAATTACATATATTGATGGTAATTATTGATAGGAAATTATAGAATATGGTAAATTCATATATATTAGACTGTAATTCTTCTGATGATTGGGAATAAATATCAAAGAGTTGATATATATTCTATTGAGATTAGACTTAAACATTTATAAGATTATATTGAATTTATGAGGTTGTAACACGGTTATTATGAGTTTGAAGTGTAGTCAAATATATCTCTAGATGTGTATTATTAAGGATTGTAACCCTCCTTTTCTTTCCCTTTCGTGTAAACCTTTGTCTTCCTCAACCATGTTTGTATAACCATTTCCCTTTCCCATCACTAAAATAAAATACAAATTATTTACTCAAAAAAAAAAAGTTATGGTCCCAAACCCCAGAAAATGAAAATATAACTATGACATTACTTCCTGTTGTGATGTCATTTCAGGGGCAACATTTTGCTTTTTGCACTGGGCTACACTTTTATTAGCTGTGCCACTGGCCTGATGCAGTCTAGAAACGCCCCCTTCTGAAGCACTCAGCACAATCCTCTGCAGATCTACTCAGAAGAAAATCCCATTGTGTTCAATGGAGCTTACTCCCAGGAAAGTGTTATAGGATTTCAGCCTCAGTGAAACATAAAAACAGCTGAGTTTTGTTTCTTCCAAGGTGTCACAGGATTGCATAAGGACTCTGAGTAGGACCAAAGGTTGTGCAAACTAGGCCTAGCTAGGAGGGGTTGCGGAAATTACTATCCAGTTTCTCCAAGATTATCTTTGGCTGAACAAAGTTATCTGTCTTCCTTCATTTCTTCAAGTAGAGAATTGCCAACCGTATGAAATTTTTACTTCTAGATAGCTCTGACAATGCTTTCCCCTAAAAAGAAATTACAAACAGTGCTTGCCAAAAGCCTTGAAAAGCTTGGTTTTCTTTGAAAGTAAAATAAAATAAAAAGCAGTGCTATCCAGGAGAATGTCAGATAAAAAAATAAGAGCTCCAGGACAAGGCTATTTTTTTTAATCAGTGCAGTTTTGCTAAAACAGCATTCAGTGAAAATGAAACATGTTTGAAGATAATTTTGGTCAGTGTGTACTTTTTATATACTTTATCTTACAAACTTCACAAATCTTACACTCAAGTTATTTCTCCAAATCCTCATTCTTAAAATGCTCATGAAAATGAACCCTGATTGTGTGTTCCCCTGCAGTAGTGTACAGTAATTACATGGGTAGTCCCTTGTAAGCAGCCCCCCCCCACTCTCCATTGGAGCCATTCTGGGCATCGACAACATCGTGCAGGAGCCCTCTGCTCCAACTGCAAGTGGGAGGGGCTGCTTACATGGCATGTTGTGGTGACTGTAGTACTTACTGCACCCCTGGTAGCTACACTATTTCTCCCTTGTATCATAAAGAGGAGGAGTGCTGAGGGTCTAGGAACAAAGACTTCCTAGGAACAAGACTTCCTAGCTCTTGAGTAACTTGCCAAATGCTGCCTCTATCCTTACCTGGGCATGTGCCAGTCTCCTGCTTCTTGGATTTGAAAAGCAATGGGGATGGAGCAGAAGAAGAAATGTGAAGAGGTGGCCCACTGGCCCACCACTGTCCTCTCCATCACACTTCCATTAGTGGAAGTAAGTGGGCAGATGAAGATGGGCACCCCACCTCCAGTCTTGCAGTTTGAGGTGACTCAACCTCATAGATGTGCTAGTCCTGCCTGCACTTCACTGTACTCCATGGTGCCTCCACCTGCCTCCTTGATGGAAGCTCAGGGCTCATCCTAGCTAGGTGAATCTTCTGATGGAGGACATCAATCTCAGTTGATGACCAGCCTTGCCAATCCCTGGTGCCGCCTTTGCTCCTCCAGTACAAGTGACTAAAAACTTAACACTTTCACTTTTCAACTATTTGAAGTTCTGTGTTATGCCCGAACTGAATTCACCACTCTGATAGAACATTTGATGATAAAAAGTATGAGTTAGACTTCTAGAAAAGATCTCATACATTAAAACTTAATTTTGTTCACAGTTGACAGGTTTTCTCTGAAGGTATATTGCATTAGATTTACTGTTGTGCTTTTGCAGTTTGGCATTAAGATATATAGGATGGCATATATGCAGAACAGATTGCCTCATACAGGATACATTTTTGCTAAATGCTAAATAAAACAATGTGCAAAGCAAATTTTGAATTCCACTAGATGGAGCAAAGGGGTAGCAATTTTAGGGGCAGCCAATGTTTTGGTTTAGCAGCTGAACATGTAGGAAATGGTTTTTCCCCCTATACCATTATGTGGCATAGTTTAAAATAATAGGTGTCTAGAACTTCCTAACAGGGGAACGGTACAGCTACTGTGTCCATATTATTTTTAAAAAACTCTAATGGATTTATAACAGTCTCTACAGTCTCTTGTTTATATAAGGAAAAGAACATTAGGTAAATAATTATGTGTCATTTTAATTTACACATCGTGAACATAAGGCTGCAGTAGTAAATATCACACTTTCATGGCACCTAACCTCATTGAACTCTGTGGGATTTGCTTCTAAGTACACGTGTGTAGGTTTGAGCCATGGAGTTATTATACACTGGAGAAGCCATGACGTCACATTCTTGAAGCCATGGACGGAACAATATGGCTGACTCAGATCATCGCCGCGGAGGAGGAGGATTGCCGCAAATTCTCGAATAAAAATCTCCCTGCACGCGTGCAAAAGTTAATTTCAACCTCTTTAAGCATGCCTGCGTGTTCTGCATACGGGGGTGCGAATCGCTGAACGAAAAATGGGATTTAATTTCCACGGAAAGATTCACGTATTCTCATTACATCGGTTCAATAAAACTACCGTTCAGTGAGTACTGAACATTAACAGAATTTGTTTTTTTTCTTTGGGGGGGGGGTGAGAGTAGAAGTTAAAAAAATACTCTTAATAGTCTAGAAGTAAAAAAAATTACTCTCATATTGACAACTACTTGTGTCATGAAGAGATTTTAATGTAATTTTCCTACTGTAATACTTATGAAATTCTAAACATTAACAGACATTTTTTTAATGGGGCATGGCTGTTTTATTTTTGCTTGTGTAGATTTCAAAAAATAAGTCTGTCAAAACAGTGCAATCTGAGTTTAAATAGACAGCAAGTAGCATTTCGTCCGGTATGTTCAGTAATATAATTATGAGGAATTTAACCTTGGAATTGCATATTAAATCATAATAAGGTTACCAGTAATGTTTCTACATGATCACACGTTATTATTTTCGTGAGTTTTTTACTTCAGGAGTAAACTATTAAATCCTAAACAGTACGAGCAAAGCAATCTGAAATGCTTGGAATCAGCATTGTTTTGAGTGTAAAAACATGGCCGCTAAGCCCGCCCCCTGGCTTCAATTTGTGCCTATTAATTCTTAACGCAGGGCCAGGGGTTGGTTTGAGCTGTAAATGCATGATTACCCTCAGTAAGTTCTATGGTGGTAACTCACCAAAGATCAGCACTACTGACCACTTGAGGGTAGCTCACAGCTATTTAGCCTGTCTATATTGATACCAAAACTTTCCTCAGTGGTACTGAGATTTAGCTCACCAACACAATGTCAGTTCATATGCATTATCAAATCATAACAAGCAAGCTTTGAACTCAGGTGCTCACTCCTATTAATTCGTTCCTGCTTTTCCGGAAATTGCAGCCAACCTTGGCAAATTATGGCTGGTGAAGGGAGGAGGAGGAGGGAGTGTATGAGCTGACTCGTCCATACAATGCCAAATCATGTTAAGCGACCCAATGAGAAGGTGGTCACATGGAGGACAATATGGAAGTTGCTATTGGAAAAAATTGCTTTTGAAATTTTGATATAAAAAATTCATCATACAAGTCTTCACACTCATGTATGGTAATTTGGTCTATGTGAATCATGATACAGTATACGCTAGCCAGTGGATTCAGAACCTGCGGATTCCAGCATCTGTGGGTCCCCCCAAAACCGTGAAGCCAGCCGACCTGGATCCTCCAGAGGCGAGGGGAGTGGAGGGTGTTAGGAGCCCCGCAGAGGCCATGCGCGTCTGCCTGTGGCCTCTGAAGACCTCAGAATGAGTATTACAAGCAAAAACCCACACCACTTTCTGGTTTTTTTTGGCAAAAACCCACGCCCCAGGGCTTCCTCAGACCTCAGAATGCCTTTTAAAGGCATATAAACATCATTTCTGGTTTTGACAAAGACCTGGAAGTTATTTTTTTTTCCCTTGTAAAGCTCATTCTGAGTCCCACCGAGGCCACGGGCAGACACACGTCAGAAGAGCCTCTGGACCCAACTGGAGCTGAGCTCCTGTTGAGTTTGGAGGATGTAATGGGGTCGGGCCAGAAAACCACGGATTTGAACATACACAATTTTCCTCATCCTGTCAAGACTTATTTTCCTGGAACTCCTGTGTATAACACAGGCCTGCCTGCATATTGCCTTTTGAAGGGTTCAGAGATGGGAGCACATTACCGTTCTACTGAGGTAGAGCAATAACATCAGATTCTGCTAGGAACATTTTTTAAAATGTAGGTCTTGTTTCCTGTAATCAAGAGGTTTGCAGAGTCCAATAACAGTGTTCCAGCTATGTCATTTTTAGGAATTGTTTTTAGCCTTCAGTTACTTCATAGCTGGTTTTGCATATGGAGAGGGGGAAAGGGGGATCATATTTGCCTTGGTGAAAGAAGGCAGGGAATAGAACTCCCACTGCTTCCTCCCCCGCTTTCCGCCACCTTCCGGAAGGTTTGGCTTTGTACTGGAGTGTGAAAAAAAAGTCTTGACTGTTGCCCGTCAGGCTCATTTCAGCTCGATTTGTGTCAACTCTAATAAGTCAGTTGACAGAGTAATAAATTGGGTGTCAGCCCAAGAGCTGGCACCTGCACAGAAAATAAAAAAGAGATTTTAGATTGCAGGCAAGTCCTTTTCATTTTTTCAGAGTGAGGTTTCCAGAAGGCTTCTCCTTCTTGTTCCTTTTTCACTGCAGAAGCTGCAGTACAAAATTCTATTGTTCACATTTTATTGGGGCCATTTTTTTCCCTTCTATAAAGGTGGAATCCCAGTAATAAATGGCTTACGGGAGCAAAATAACCTTTTGAAATTTTTTTGATATGTAGCATTGTCCTTTTCTTTACTTTTCTGTTGCTAGTGCTGTGCATTCCTATCTTTTAGCAGCAATATCTCTTCTGAGCACATACCAAGTTATTCGGACTTTGGTATGGATTTCGGAATTTATCAAAAGAAACAATTCATTATTTCTTGACCTGTTTGTGAGTGTGTGGTGCAATGCCATGTGGATTTCGGTTTTCATAATTTGCTTTTATTATTTATTTACAATATTTTTTTACCCTGCCTGCCTCCTTGAAGGGATCAAAGGTGCTCTTACAAAAACACAGAAAACCCAAATGCACAGGTACAGAAAGTATAAAATCATAATTAATTAAAAAAGCAAAGCCAGAAGGTTGTGATTCTAACAGCCCAATCCAACCTAAGTCTCCCCCTGCGGATTCAGCTATCCCAATGCGGGTGTGCACTGCATCCCCCAGGGGAGTTTCAGGTACTGGAGGCCTCTTTGAGGGAAGAGGCCCAGCTGCTATGCATGCTGTAATGTAGCCAGTGTGTGTCAAAGGGTGGCCATCCCATTATCTAGATAGGCCAGCGAGTGAATCCAGGGGGCGGGGTTAGCTGTGACGTAAATATACCCACAACAATGCTGATTCCAATGATTTCCAATGGGTTTTCGCATGATGTTTCGGGCTGAATCGTTTACTCCTGAAGCAAAAACTTACCAAAATAACAACGTGTGATCGTGGAGAAACATCAGTGGTAACCTAATTATGAGTTAATATGCAATTCCAAGGTTTAATTCCGCAGAATTATATTACTGAACATACCAGCGGCTGTGAAGGGGACTGAGGGAAGGAAGGGGGCGTGGCCCAATCACAAGGTGCTCGCTGATTGGACGCTGGGAGGAGGGAGGAGGGATGGGAAAGGGGAAAAAGGGGCGGGGTTATACCCGGAAGCTTCAAGTATGTGACGTCAAGCCCTCTCTATGTATAATAACTCTATGGTGTGTGTGTGGATTGGACAGTTATGAGTGCCATGGCTTAGTGCAGTGGTTCTCAAACTTTTTAGACTGGGACCCACTTTTTAGAATGGCAATCTTATAGGGACCCAGTGGAAATTATGTCATTAACCTAGAAGTGATGTCATGGCAGGAAGTGACGTAATCAAGCAGGAAGTGCTGTCACTGTAACATAATAAAATGACGCTGTTAAATTGCAAATTGGCCTTACTGAACTGCAACAATTGCACAACTATGAAACATCCCTGACAGAAAGCATTGTTAGGGCAAAATATTATGTAAAAGCACTGCACTGAACTGAAAACAGTTTTTAAAAAATCTTCACTTGAAAACTCAAAACTGCTAACACTCACAAAAGGAATATAATATAGCAAGAGTAAGGGCTGAAGCTTCCAAGATGGCTGCTCACAGCTCTCCACGACCCACCTGACATCAAGTTGCAACCCACCAAGTGGGTCCCGACCCACAGTTTGAATAACATTGGCTTAGTGTAATGCAACTTCTTATGAGCATGAAATTTCACAAGTGGTTGGTTGAAACTTCCATGGAGCTCCTTGCAAAGGCTTTCATGGAGACTTCTTCAGTACAAAATATGTAGAAATTAGAGCCAAGTTGGAATCTGCAAGTAAATTTTTCTACATATTTTGCAATGGGAATCTGTCAGAGTCCTAATTTTTCTGTCAGAGTCCTAATCATAAGCATATTTATTGGAGTATGTCCTGCTGAAATAAAAGACTTTTCTTCAAATTAATGTATTTATAGTAATAGTTCAGATTAATTAGCCTTCCGGTTTTTATTTTTCTGTTAAGAGACTCTCAGTGGAGGGGTGGATAGAAAAAGCATCCTGAGCCTGTTTTGTTTAAAATTAACTAAAGGCCAGCTTTTGACTTCTAAAATGAGCTGCCCAAAAGACATTTCTAGGCCACTGTTGATTGTGTTTTATTTCCATACAGCTAGAATTTTAAAGGATAATTATTTATTCATTTCATATGTTATACATGTTGTGATTGAAAGACAAATTTTAATCTGTGACTTAAAAATTGAATTGCATTGCAAAAATTAAATTGCAGAGTTTAATTTTTATACTCTGTCTATATCTCATGGGAAAAAGGATTCAAGGACAAAATGAAAATTCAAAAAAGTGGAGGAAGTGCATCTTCATATTTTAGGGATGCTGCAAAAGCACTACAATGCTTTTATTAACAGGGCCAAAGTGAGAAAACAGTACCATGAACCAACTCAGAGAGGCACTTTTAAGCCCCCTTGACTCAGTGGGATTTAAGGGCATGCAACTCTGTGCTGGAAAATGGCCAATAAGTGATAACATTGCATTGCATAATTTTTTTATTAGTAGTATTTCCTGGGTAGTGAAATGACATTGAGAGAGACCTTTTTTGTGCTCTTTAGACTAGCATTGATTCCCATCTGGCCAGTTGTTGGCTAGTTGTCTACATGATTAAGAATTGAAGCTAAGACTTTTGGAAGCCTCGTGCTATAAATTGCAAAAAAAATGTTTGTTCACATAAAATCACCTTTAATGATATTTGAAGAATGGGACTCTTATGGAAATTAAACATCTTCCAGGTGTTTTACTTTAGACCATGGCAGGTACACCTGCCAGTGAAACTTGCATGGACATTCTCAGTTGATCAGCTGCCAAAATGAAGTTAAACAGATACCTCTAGTGGAAAAGCTGGACAGCTGTTGGAGAGCTATGAGTGAGATATAGGTGGGCTATGACAGCCAGAGGTGAAAGAGTATCCTCCCATTCTTTTACCTGCCTTTCATTTCTAAAACTTTTTGCTTTTTGGAATTGTAACCAGGAAACATTGCCAACCTGTTTCCCGAATAACCATTTAGTGTTCTAAGGGCACAATCCTAACCTGGAGTTAGGCCGGCACAGTTAGGCCAGCAAGGTGTGGCCAGCACAAGGGCCACTGTAAAGCCTGTTTGGACCACTGTTGGAGTCAGGGAGGATGGCGCACGTCTGTGTGCTGACCTCTCTGACTCTGAGAGTGGTCCAAACGTACTTTACAGTGTTCCTTGTGCTGGCCAAACTTTGCCAGCCTAACTGTGCCAGCCTAACTCCAGGTTAGGATTGTGCCCTGAGTGGGTCTTCTTTGCTTGAGGAATCAGTTGGTACAAGTATTAGAAGTCAGTTTGGGTCTATGTAGGAAATGCATGTTGGGTCTATGTCGGTCAATTTGGGTCTATGTAGGAAATGCGATGTAAATCTCACCTTAAACTCCACACGACAGTTGTGTATTGTTGGACAATGTGGTTGTGTGTGTGTGTGTGTTTCTGTCAGGTTTGCTTTTTGAGTCTTGTGTTGCTCCTGTTCATTTGCCTCTTTCTTCCACAGATTTAAGTTGGTGAGGTACTTTGGTTTGGAATACCTTATTTTCTCCACCTTCTTTGCATGTTGCTGGATTCTGTTTATTGCTTCAGAAATGTTCTTCCCAGGTATTTCTGTAATATGGCCAAAAAAAGCTGTTCCTTTTTCCATGAAAACATGGAAGCCATATGTATGCTTCTACAATAAACAATGTTATGGAAAGTTTGCAGACAATACATTTTTAAGGTTCTGTAGCTAGATCTTGGGTTTTAGTCAATATGTGTTATTGATTTCAGTTTTATTAACTGAAACTTTGGGGCAAGCAGCGCTGAGGGGAGAATGGTTACATGTCTAGTTAGAAGAAAATGTGCTGTCCAGGTTGTGCCCTGTGCACGTTTACTTAGCGTTCAACTCAGTGGGACTTGCTTCTGAGTAAGCATGCATAGGATTGGGCCGCAAGGCAAACTGATATGTTCTGCTGAGCTGTGGTTTATCTATTTCAGTGCCTTGTCCAGAAGTGTTGAGTTGACAACATATATTTATGTGTGGGAAAACTGTAGACTTCTGGAACTGCCATGGGACTCACCATGGACGTGGTATTTGACATTCCTTGGAGTAGATTTTGGATACTACTGGTTCCATCGCATGGCTCATGGTAAGATTTGATTTAGATATATTTTTCGTGTTGTAAATGCACTGATTTCCAGCAAAGACATACTCACATTGGGATTATGCTAGGAAGTCATTGGTTTTTGCACAATGTATTCATGGAATCTGTCCAGCATTGCTATGTATGTATTTGGATAAAGGTAAAGGTTTCCCCACGACCAAATGGTCTCATTGTGACCAACTGTAGGGAGCGGTGCTCATCTCCGTTTCTAAGCCAAAGAGCCGGCATTTGTCCAAGGACAAGCTTCCGTGGTCAGGTGGCCGGCATGATTATACGACATAGCGCACAGAACGCTGTTACCTTCCCACTGAAGTGGTACCTATTTACTCAAATTTTACCTGCTTTTGAAGTGCTAGATTGGCAGGAATGTATTTGGATCCTGGTACCTTCACTACAGGTAAGTGATGTTGTGTCAGGCTAAAGGTGGACATACCTCAGAGGGAAGGGACTGAAGGCTGACTGAAGGCTGAAGAGACAGCTGAAGGTAGGCAAAGTTTAGCTGGCCCAAGGGTCATCGTAAAGCGTATTTGGACCACTCTCGGAGTCAGGGAGGATGGCGCCCGTCTGTGTGCTGGCCACTCTGACTCCAGGAGTGATCCAAACATACTTTACGGTGTGGCTTGTGCTGCCCAAATTTTGCTGGCCTAACAGTGCTGGCCTAACTCTAGGTTAGGATTGCACCGTTAGAATGGTTGCAAGAGTTAATGAGGATAGAGAATGGTTTCTGATCTGACCTTACCCTAGCGAGAGGGTGAGTTCTAAATGTGAATGAGTAGTCTGAAGAAGTAATTAAAAAGCATCAGTAAGTGGAATCCTCATGCTAATCACTAACTATAATACAAGGGAAGTGTGAGTTTCAAAGGTTGTTGTTGTTCAGTCGCTATGTCGTGTCTGACTCTTCGCGACCCCCTGGACCACAGCACGCCAGGCCTCCCTATCCTCCACTAGCCTCCGGAGTTCGCCCAATTTCATGTTCATCGCTTTGGTGACACTATCTAACCATCTCATCCTCTGCCGCCCCCTTCTCCTTTTGCCTTCCATCTTTCCCAGCATGAGGGTCTTTTCTAAAGAGTCCTCTCTTCTCATGAGGTGGGCAAAGTATTTGAGCTTCAGCTTCTGGGTTTGTCCTTCCAGGGAGCAATCAGGCTTGACTTCCTGGAGGATTGACCGATTGGATCTCCTTGCAGTCCAGGGGACTCTCAAGAGTCTTCTCCAGTACCATAATTTGAAAGCATCTAGTCTTCGGCACTCTGCCTTTCTTATGGTCCAGCTCTCACAGCCATACATTGCTACTGGGAAAGAACTTCAAAGGTACCCCCCCCCAAAAAAACCCCATATCTTTGATTCTTGGGTTAAAGAAAGAAGGGTACAGGTAAGTGCCTGAACAGGGCGTGTCTTTTCATTGCAAAGGAAGACGTGTGGATAGCAATAAGAAAATAGAAAATACTCAAACCTTACACAGGGGTCTGAGCATCCACACATGTGCTGCTCACAGTTCACCCAAACATGAAAGGAGGGGCAAGACAGATGGCTGTATCAGTGTTTTGAGCACACTTTGATAAATAGAGCTGTCATTTAAGCCGCAAAGCTGGGAGGAACTGGAGCTCACCCTACAGTGCTCTTTGTTGCATCTGTTCTCATGTGAAAGGCTTGCCTTGAAATTAGTACAGAGATCTTTTGGAATAGCGTCAATGGGCTATGCATTTTTTGGGATTTCCTTCATATGGCATTTAAGGCTTCCAGATTTTGTATGCAAAGGGAAAACATTACAGGCTCATCAACTGAGCGGAAAACACTGGTGTGGCTCTTGAAAAATGATAGGCACAGGTAAGAAATTGGTATGGGCTGTTGAACTGAGTGGAAGCAAGAGTTGGCCTCCAGTCCTGATGGGAACAATGCAGATGGAAAGAGGAATGGGGTCAGAACCGGGCTAGAACAATGCTGGGAGGGTTTTTCAATTAAGTAGAGGAGGAAGGAGGTGATCGGACATACAGCAGTCCTATTGGGAGGAACTTCAGACTTCCTTTAGAGAGACGGGTGGGTGGGATCTGAGGAAGTGCATGGGAGATGAGACCATGCTATGGGGAGGGGAATATTCATCATACTGAGTAGCCAAGTTCTGTGGGTGGGTGTGAGAGAGGCTGGGATTATGTTTCATAAACAACGACATTAACTATTTTGGCAGCAGTAGGTTGTCCTTCTGAAAAAAAGAAATAAATTTCCATTTTGAAAACTCTAGTATTCATTGAAAGCTATT
Organism: Lerista edwardsae; assembly: GCA_029204185.1. Lineage (NCBI taxonomy): Eukaryota > Metazoa > Chordata > Lepidosauria > Squamata > Scincidae > Lerista > Lerista edwardsae. Next base: position 14,337,793 of record JAJKFI010000009.1, read on the forward strand.
ATTTTTGCATATCATACCGAATACATAAGTCTGTCAGCAAAACTCATGTTGACAGAGAAAGAACGAAAAAAACCCGATTCCTTCTGTTTGAAAAACATTGCTGTAGAAGTCTGAGGCCTGTTAAACTCTTATTTAAATTATGCGACTTCATTGCAGGCAGTTTGATTTCCAAAGTCCAAAATACATGAGACACCCAGTGGCACGTTTCTTTCCCCAGGCAGTTCCTTTCTTTTATGCAAAGGAGGTTTGGAAGCTTCGATCAAGAGTAGGAGAAGCAGGAGGGGGGATGCTGTGTAACTCTTTCCCTTCCTGCTATTTGTTTAAAAATCACCTTCTGCCCAGCTATTTCCCCCTTTAGAAAAAAAAGATGCATGGCATCAGTTGGGAAAGGAGTATCCCAAATGGGTTGAGCCTCAATTGTGCTCCATTGTAAACACTGAGAAAAAAAAAATGCTGAAGTGCTTCACTCCTACTTACAACCTGCTTGCTAGCTTGGTACGCCAGAGAGCTTTGCATCAACAAAGACGCAACAGTCTTTTGCCATGAAATCAATATTTACGTGGAAGAGAGCAGTGGGATCGGACCAGCCTTTCCCTACCACACACAGCAAAGCAGATGGGGGAGGCTGTGCCTACTGAAAGATTCTGTTTGGAGCAGTTACTAAGGACAGAAAAAGAACCATGTCCTGTAATAAACTATGAAGGGATATGCAAAAGAAAGGTAAGAAAAGGGAAGAACAGCGCAATCCTGCGCTGCCTGTTGTGCCAACATCAGTGCGATGGCATTAGCGCTGACGCGGGGGTGCTGAGCATCTGAGTGGCACCCCAGTGTTGGCGCTAAGGCAGCGGGACTGGCGCTGCCTGCAGCGCCCATTGCACCCGCACTGCATCTCCCTTGCATCAGCTGAAGCCGACTGGCACAGGGGAGGCTCCAGCCTCACCTATACTGCTCTGGAGGCCGTCGACCTCGCCATTCCAGTGCAGTATAGGATTGTGCTCTGAGTTGGTCAGTCTAGGTGACAGGCACCATATGAGAGTGCAGGTGCTATGGGTGGCATCAGTGTTGGGCAGGTTGGCCCAGACCTGTGAGAGGGTCCATCTGACTGGGCTGACTTCTGAACCCTTAGTACTGATGAGACCCACATTTCTGCTGTGCCCAGCAGCCCCTCTGAAAGTGGGGCTATGTCTTAGAGAGCAATGAGTTGGGTTATTTCTCAGCCATTTTCCAATAGCAAAGTGAGTCGGAAAGAAGACAAGCCTGTTTATAACCTTGACACAAGCAAAATCACCACACAGCTCTTCCCCTTTCCAGTGTCCTAGCTTCCCATATTTTCAATGATGGTTGTGCTAGGTGCTATGCGACTCACCTGAAATTGGTTCATGACCCATCTAGTGGGTCCTGACCCACAGTTTGGGAAACACTGGATAAGAGGATTGGAATATGCAAGGCAGATCCTGAAATACCTGTGATTTTAAGTGTATAGCAGTCAGGCCAGCCTTCCTTTGAGCTGCGCGGCCACACAACTTCCCTCTCAATGCTCCAGAGCCACCCCTATGCAGCCGTGGGAGGGCTCTGCGCATTCCCCTCAAAAATTAGACGGAACATTGACCATTTTTTCCCTAATGTTCTAACAGAAGAAGAAAAAACTTCCGTATAGGGCACTATTGAAATGCATCTTCCTTGCCTGATAAACTAGAAGTATGTGTTGTCACGCTACCTCTGTAACCTTAGGGTTCTGTTCCTTAATTCTTATTTTTATTATTAAAACATTTTTATGATGCTGAAATGTATTTCACTTTAAGAATGGGGGTGTTTTTCCCAGGATATCGGAGTGTTTGCTAGGTGACGCAACCTGCAAAAATGACTAAAACAGATTTCTTCCTCTACACTTTTCTCTCACTTTTTAAAAATAGCAGAGTATATGAATAGGCTCATTTTGTCATTTCCACAATGGGTCCAAAGTCTGTCCTTGAGTTCACAATATGGGCTGGGCACACTGAAAATATTGTCCTAGGTGACTATGGACAAACATAACTTGGCGTTTCCGCAGTGGAAAATGAGCCCAAACATGAACCTGGAGAAAAAGCTGTGTTCATTTTGATGTCCTGATCTGTAAAGCTTTTGGATTTCTTTGTGTCATTTTTTTCTGCTATAAAAAAAATTAGGAAAGAAATAATACCTTAAAATGGACTAGGTACAGATTTGCACATAGAAATTGTGAGCAGTATTATAGCTAATCATCCAGTTAAATCATGTTGATATCTGAAAGCACTTTACTGAATTTAAAAGCATGCAAAGGTTATATTTGGAAGCTATTTGTAGATGTTGTATAAATTCTCTGTATTACTATAGCAGCAACTTGAAATGTTTTTCCTTAATTCTTTACATTCATCATTAGCATCCTTTAGAAACCACTTTTATCTGTTAGGAACTCCTAAAAATGGAAGCATTTAAAAAGCTTTCCAGACACAAAATTTTGCCCTTCAAGCAGTAGGAATGGCCTGTGATTCAGAAGGCTTGCTTTTTGCGTGTGTGTGGAAGGAATTAAGATTAAATTACATCTGATCATTAGGAAATCCATTGTGTTCCATATCTGATTACACCAGTCTACAGTACATTGTAGCAGTCAGTATACAACATGCTCTTAAAAAAGTGATTGCTGTGTAGGAAATTGCTGATGGCGGGATGTAAAGATTTTAGAAAGTAGTTTGCTTTGTCTGAGGGACATTGCAAATAGAACCTTTTCAATCCTTCAGCAACCAATTTCCTTGTGACTTGTGCTCTTCCTGAGTAGATTATCTGAAAAAAGTCAAAATACCTATGAATTCCAATAAGGCTAGTATCATAGGGATGAGGAAACTGGCATTTCAGTTTCCTCATCCCAATGCATGAGTGCCCACGGGCCACGGCCAACCCCTGAGAACATGGTGAAAAAGGATGGCAGCTGCCAAGAAGCTCTTAGTTGCTAGTGACTCAAAGCATTTTTCAGACGTCGTTCTGGGGGCCACCATCTTTATTACAGTGGTTCTCAAGTCAGTGTCCTATTTTCCCGTATGCTCAGTATGGCTGCTGTAGATGCTTTACAACCCACCTGAAATGGGCTCGCAACCCACTAGTAGGACCCACAGTTTGGGAACCACTACTTTATTACGTATAATACAGTGTCCTTTGTGTCCAGTGACAGCAGTGAGGCCGTTGTATTATAAGAAAAAAAGATGGTGGCCTTTAGCACAGCTGCTCTGCTCACTGACCCACTCAGGCTCTTGTTTGAAGGTCCCCACAAACCTGGCACTGGCATTGGAGTCCAAGGACACACTGTATAAATTGCTTGTGTCTAACCTGACCTTTACTAGGAACTCGCTGTAGTACTAACTGTTATCTAGGGACGGGAATAGGGATGTTAAGTTCCAAATGCACCACAGAAGTAGATACTAGTTTTTATCCAGCATGGGCCAGCATGAGGGGAATAGTTTCTGTTTTCTGTTTGGATTGCTTTGCTTTGTTCCATTAATAAAGGAAACAAGGTTGCTCTTCTTCTCCATAACTGGAAGGCTACCAATATATTTCAGATATTTTTGTAGCTAGAAATACAGTATTTTTATTTATTGCAGTCCTGTTATATGCTCACTTGGGGTATTTGGAAGGTGTCTAGTGAAGAGTGCAAACTCCACCTTGTAGAACTCTCTGGGGGTTCAATTTAATCAGCGGTCAGCATAGCTGGTCCATATGAAACATCATGGGTAGCTTGTCTCTGGGCAATAGCCACTGTTTGAGCTTTTGGAGCAGGTTATGGGTTTTCAGTTTTCACATTGACTAGTGTGAGATCAGTTCCAGTTAGGACAAGAATAAAAAGTGAGGAAGGTCCCTAAAATCTGAAAAGCATATGTTAGCAGAGCTGAGGGAATTAAGCAGGCCCCCACACAGCAGAACTGACTTTGTTAAGAGCTGGGTAGCACTGTCCTAACCTGGGCAGGAGCAGGCAGTCAAGCACACTGTGGGACAAGGGTATGTTTGTCCCCTTCCCTTGGGATAAGCCCTGATGGGTCTGCTCCAACCTGCATCTGCTAAATAGCAGGTGCAAGGCTAAGCGGCCTGAATTGGGGCCATGCAGCCTGGGGATATGGGTAAGGATCCGGCCAAATGGCCAGATCCTGACTCCTTCCCCTCCCTGGGCTGCCCTGCAAGAGTCCAGCTAATAATGCATGCTGTTTCACTCTGTGTTGTGTTTTGGTATATTTTTTAAAAATTATCATTCTACTGTATATATTTAAATTTATTTTAAAAGTGGCCCTACTATTTATATTGTCTGTGCTAATAAAAAAACACGCACAGCCACATGATCAATGCAATCACGTGTGTCTGCTACAAAGCCTTTGAAATTCATATGCGTAGATTTTTTTTAAAAACCACAATAAGAGGAGTTCAGACTGCTTGTATTTATACTTATTGGCAACCCAGGGAAGAAGGTAAAGTTCAGTTTATAAAACCTGGGCAAAGAAGGATGTAACTTCTTCTTTTCTCCCTTGGGCTGAATCTCAGCTGAAATAACTGACAATTTCTGGACTTGCAGGAGGAAATGATGAGCTAAGATAAATATCCAGATGTTTGCTGGCCAGATGGATAATGTTACATTTTGGAAGACAATGGTATACCTGTGTCTTCTGATGGGAAGTTGTAAACACACACAAGCTTTTTATCTCTGAAGTCTTAATGAAAATTTGTATTTTTTTTAGTGTTTAATAAATAATTCAAATATTCATAAATGACTGTTCCAAATAACAAATCCATACAGCCTGGAAGTAGAGCTCTGAAATCATGGTTGTATCTGTCAAGCTAATTTAACACCCTTTGTGCATTGTTTTTGAATTCATAGGAGACTTGGCTTCCAGAAGTGCCTTTCCAGCATTAGGAAATAGGTGTGCCATCTTTTCACAAGTTTCCTAGGGCCTATTCCCTTGTTTCAGGCTATTTATTTACAAAACTGGAAACCTTGACTCTTTCCCCTTTTCAGCCGCCTACACTGTTTCTCTGCCTCTCCCACCTAAGATTTTGTTCTGTTTCATTTCAAGCAAATTGTTGGAAGCATTTTTTTTGCATATGCTGAAGTTGCGCTCTTCATTGTGTAGGCTGAAATTCAGTCTGGGGGGAATTAAGTAGGAAGCTTAATCAAAGTTCCATAAATTATTTAACAGAATAAGCTCTTGTGAAAGGGACTTCACAACTCTAGCAATGTGTCCAGTGATGTCATCTGGGCGCACCAGGAACCGGAATGCCTGGATGATTGGCAGCCCTCTGCCCCTATGGCGGAGGCCAGCCACGCCTCCCTGCGCCTCGAATCGCTCCATTTCAGAGTGATTCGGACATGTGGGAGGGCGGGGGTGGGTGGGCCCAGGAGCAGCTCGCCCATCCTTGGGAGAGGCGGCGCGGCCTGGGCCCGTCCATGGAACTAGCGGAACGGCGTACCAGGCCGTTCCGCCAGGATGACACCGCTGAATGTGTCCTAGAAACACATATCTGGGTTTTCCACACAGGCTGAAGGAGCAAGTTTCTGCTGAGTTAAAAAAAGTATTTCAGAAATACCCTCTTAAAAAAAAAAAGCCCTCTAAAAGGGCTCTTTGTCTTTTTGGCGATTTGTTGTAGTAGGGCTCTACAAACCTTAGCATTTGCCCATTCGGATTAAGGGCAGTATTTCCTGTTCCTCCCTCTGAGGGTGCAATCCTAACCTGGAGTTATGCTGGCATAGTTTGGCCAGCGAAGTTTGACCGGCACAAGGGCCACTGTAAAATATGTTTGGACCACTGTCGGAGTCAGAGAGGCCAGCACACCAATGTGTGCCTCCCTCCCTGACTCCAAGAGTGATCCAAATACGCCTTACAGTGTCCCCTGTACCAGCCAATCCCATCAGCTACAGGAACTTGTGATGTCATGTTATGGGATTCCTGACTGGCTAGAATCATGTAGTTAGTGTGGACATTTACAAAATGGTGCCAAAGCACCAGAGGCTTTATGATGCTTCTCTCCTTTAGTTTCTACACATTCCTTCCCACGGGTCTTCCTTCTCGATCCCACTTCTCTTTCACTGATCCCAGTGATGTCCCAGAGAAGCATCTGAGAAATTCTAGACCTTGAATTGTTTTTGTGATACCTACAACCTTCCAAGACCATTCCATCCAGAAGGAATGGCAGGATCATGTATTCTTCATTCGTGACTGTATCATTAATATAGCTGATCATTTTATATACCGTGCCGATGAGGTTTTTTTTTGTGTGTGTGCTTGACAGCTTGTGATACATTTGCTACACAGTAAAGATTGATACCCCATTTGTGTGTCCTGCCTCAAGGCTAATATGCTACTAGGTATTAAACTGCAAGTGATTTTTAACCTGCAGTTTCGCTGGAGAAGATAATTATGGTATTTTAAACCTCACTGGTTCGGACTACATTGCTGCAGACAATGTTTCCCATTGAGTAAGACCGTCAAATTCATTTTGAACTCTTAATGACGGGGCCTACCATTATTTTTCTGTGTTGCCCCTCAGGATTACTGCGTAAAAGTCTGTCAAGCAATTGATTGCAATAAGAATGACGAAACATCTCGCCCAGATGACAGCTGTTGCGTTTTATGGAATAATTTCAATGTGCAACAATTAGGGTCACCCACATTATGGAGAATCCTTCTAGACCTCCACACGATTCCGTTCTGGACAGCCTCCTTATTAGACCTTATTATTAAAAGAGAGTCATGACATTTGTTTGAACGGGGGGGGGGGAAGGATTGGTATCATCGGTACTACCCAACAGCACAAGGAGTCTAAAATTAAAACTGTTATTAGAAGCGGTTGAAGGAACGCACTGAACTGAAGCTGTGCCTCGCGATCTTGGCTATTGTTGTATTATTGCAGAGTCCCACAGGCGAACCTAACATGAACAGCCCAGCACAGAGACTTCACATCCTGGCTCCTTTTGATTCTTTTGTCCGCCCTCCAACCTGCACGGCCAGGAACATTTAGTTGAGAAAGATTTATGAAGCCCTCACTAACAGGGTCAACCCTGTTATATCATCAGAGGGATCCTTCTTAAAAATAATAACATCCATCCACAGCTCTGTAGGGTGGCCTCTCTTGGCATCAGCATTTTGTGTTTGTCTTAACAATCTGTGCACACAAAAGCCCCCTGCCCCTACTCCAGTGAGGATGTCCATCAATTCTGTTAGGCTCAGTAGCTCCAGCTCTTGTTATCTGTCAGCCCTGTTGTCATCTGAGGTAACTGATATGTTGGAGGGTTTCTGTAAACTTCAAAGGGATTGAACCGACCATCCTGAGGAGACATGCTTAGATTTAGAGGTTTCCGCATTGGAAAATCTCAACAGAAGGAACCAACTGTTGGGGAGAGGATCTCTCTCTCTCTCTCTCTCTCTCTCTCTCTCTCTCTCTCTCTCTCTCTCTCTCTCTCACACACACACACACACACACACACACACACACACACACACCCCTGTAGCAAACAGGTATATTAACATAGATTGCATCCTGAATTGATGGTCAGCTTATAAAGGGAATTAACTCAAAGTCGGAAAACACTCACAGCTGTGCCACAAGACTGTGGAAGTATTTTGTATATACAGAATTTGTACATAATATTAGATCATTTTTCACACAGCTGACTTCTTAGATGTTCCAGCTCCATTATTCAGCCGACTCAATCAAATATATTCTGGCTTATGAGGATTATGCAAAAATAAAAAGGAATATCAGGTTTTCCTTTTCTCCCTCACAGACAAAACCTTTTTATTTGCTGAGATTTCATATAGTGTTCCTTTTTTTTTTTTTTTTTTTTTTTGCAGCAAGAATCTTGCAAACAAGCCATGTCTTCTATGTTGGGAGTGGTGTTTTTTTGTTTTAGAAGAATATATTCCTGGGTTCTTAGCCAGGGATTTTTGAGAGTTAATACTCCCACTCCTTTTTGTCAAGTGCCATGGGATTCCTAACATCCGCAAAACAGACAGGAACTTGGTTTTATGCCTTAAAAAAGAGCAGATTTTTTTTCCACCACATAATCTGTAGTACAATTACCAATAGAAAAGTAATATTTAAGTACTATAAACTGAGCAATCAGCACGGGATTTTTTGTTGTGTGAGAGAGACACAAAGCTTGAAGTGAAACACACACCCGCAAACGCACGCACAAAAGGCACAAGGAATTTTCATCAAGTTCCACAGCAAATATCAAAATCCAACAAATGTATAGATGGGCATGACTTATGGGCTAGACAGGGAATTGTGCATGTTTTTGAAGCCTGAAACTCTGTGCTCTGCAGGCCACATAAGGAACGTTTCTTTCTTGTGTGTTCTGGGCCTTCTGCAAATTTTGCTTCTCAAGGAAAGTTCTATGAGGTCTGCTATAGGCGCACCCCTTTTTGGTAGGTAAGTCTGTTGTAGGTCTAGGAAAAATTACATTGTTAGAGACCTGTACCATTCCTGGTAATTGTTGCTTCTACTCTGCTTATCTGCCATATTAAATAAATATAGAGATTGCATATTCTAATTCCTTTCAGATCTGTTATTCATGTTTTAACCAATGATGATGAGGGATGCTCTCAGGAGGGCTGAGCTCCATGATTTGTCCTATAGCAGGAGTGGTCAGGGCTGCCCTTAAAACTTTTTTTCCCCCCTCAAATGACCCAAGCTGAAAAGAGGCATCAGGCTCAGCAGGAGGCATACTGAGGAACTTGCCTAGGGACATATGTTAATACCTGGGCCAACCTATTTACTGTACGCTGCCAGTGGGACAATATATAGCTCATGTTGCATTAATTTAAGGCTAAAGTCCAGTGAAATTTCCCTGGGAGTAAATCCTGTTGAACACAGTGTGAATGAGGTACAATAAGTTTCAAAGTCAGGATAAGTGACAGGAGAAGAGAACACTCTGATGAAGACATTTAAAGTTGACTTATGTGTTGTATAGCATTAGTGGGGCATGGATGGGTAGGGAGGGGCTGTAATGACAAACTCCCACACTCTAACATTTACTCTACAAATGTTCATTGATTCATGTCATTGATTGTCATTGATTCATGTCTTATGAAAACCTCATTAACAACTTCCAGGGGACCCAGAGCAACAACTTCAAACACTTTACAGTACTGGGAAGTCAATCTAACTTATTTCAGCCTCATTACAAATCCTAATTTTTGTGTCTAATTGTGGATGCACCCTTATTTTGGCTCAACTGATGAATATTTTTATTTGCTTTATGTACAATCTTGGAAAATGTACATTGTGTAATATAGAGAAATAGGACAGATTGTAGTTACAGTCATTATAACTTGAGTTATAGTCATTAGAGAAATCTGGTGACCTAAGAAAGGCGGTATATAAATACAAGTATTATTATTATTATTATTATTATTATTATTATTATTATTATTTATTGTATAGAATCACTTCCTTAGCTGATCATAAAAGCTGCAGTAGTAGAAATTGATATAAACCCATCATTTTGCCTCTGGTGTGTTTTTCATTTAAGCAAAGGAGAACTCTCAAAATATTATTTGTCAGCAGTGAGAAAACTGGTAAGCCAAATTGCTCGGATTCATGCTGATTTACAGCCCAATCCAGAACTGCCTGACTGCCCAGGCGCGCAGCAGTAGCCAGGTGTACTGCCCACGTTATGCCCAATAGGATTGGGCCCTCAGTCCTGTGAAATTAGTGGGAGACTAGGCATCTTCAGGTCAAATTGATAGGCTTAGTTAGACTGAAAGATTGGACTATACAAAACGGTGTAATTAAAACAAAAAAAACCGCCCTTTCGCATTAAAAAAACACCCTACTGAGACTTAATTGGCTGTATGTGGGATAAAAAATTATATAAATTTGAATTCTGGAGCCAGTCTTTTGAAATTGGCATAGGACAGCAAACAACATTGCTGTTGGTGTTGACAGCATGTGACACGACCAGCGTCCCAGAATCCAGTGGTTGTTTTGCTTGGCTCAGTCAGAGCATAACATTCCTCAAGCTTCTGCACCCCATTGACTCTGCTGGTGACAAGATCTCTTAAGTCAGTCGGGAGACTGAACAGCTATTCAGCATATTGTACATATGTGCTAAATTCTGAAGCTCCCCTTTTTTTTTTTTTTGTGCTAGGCACTCTTCAAATAATTTTAAGGAACATCTTGTATCAGAACAAGTTTAGATAACCATAAACTATTTCCATACTTTAAAAAAACAATCTTCTCCCTGATTCCCATGTTTTCTGCCTTTGTTGAATTCACTGATATTTGAAAAGTTTCAGGTCATGGTTTTAAGAAAATATTCGCAAGTTATCTATGGTGAGAGGGCTGTCCTGCTGTGTGGCTATTTTCCCCATGTTCCTCTTGTTTTCAGTGGAATCAGCATCCCCCCGTAACTCAAGATTCATTAGTCATGTTTGCGGATGTTCACATTATTGGCAAAAATATTATGAATGCAATAAATCTGATGAGTCTCATAGCCTGAGGGAACATCGGAATCTTGTCCAATATTATTAATTTGTTGGATAACCTGGTTATTCGCAAACTGCAATATTGGTGCTGAATGGAGTTACAGCAATTAGGCCCCCTCACCCCCAAAAATTAGGAATGTGTTTTTATACCACCCTTTAGGAAGGGCATCCCAAAGCAGTGAACACAATTCTCCATAGAGTCACAGATGTAAGGGTAGCTTCCAGGTGCCACCCCTCACACAGCATCTCTAAGTGCCAGAAAGAAGAAACAGTCACCCTCCTAGCTCAGACCGCTGGCTTCTGAGCAGACCTGATGTCTAAGCAGATCCAGGAAAATGACCGCCAGGAACAACCTGGCAGCTGGTAACTGTTGTAGGGGGTATGTGTTCTCCTCTGTTGGGCCTCATAGTGCTCATCAGCTCTAGCAGCACCAACTATATTGAGGGTCAGCATTGTTGGCCAGCATTTCAAGGGTCCAGGTTCCTCAGATGGGCTTACTGCTGATCTGTGGAGCACCTCTGCATTGATAGCCTTTGTGGAGAAGCGGCAGAGCAACTTTTTCAGGACCATGGAGGACCATTTTGCTGAGTTCCTGCTGAAACCAGTGCTGACCAACTAAATGGCATGCATGACTCTGTCTCCTTGTGTGCATTTCTGAGAGCGCAATCCTAACCTGGAGTTAGGCCGGCACAGTTAGGCCAGCAAAATTTGGCGGCCACAAGGGCCACCATAAAGAGCTTTTGAACCACTCTCAGAATAGTGAGGATGGCGCACGTCTGTGTGCTGGCCTCTCTGACTCCAAGAGTGGTCCAAACGTTCTTTACAGTGGCCCTTGTGCCAGCCAAAATTTGCTGGTTGACCTAACTGTGCTGGCCTAATTTCAGGATTGTGCTCCCAGTGGATAAAGTCTCATCCTGCCTCACACAGCACCATTTCACATGTATAGCAGTGCACCTGATGTATACATGGAAACCTGTTTGATTGCATTCTGACTGGACAGATTATTAAAAAAAAGTTCCAGACAGCATAGCAGCTCTAAGGAAACATGTATGCACACTGTCAATTGTACATTCCTAGTTGAATAGACTTGTCAGGAATCTTATACTGCCTTTTCCTCATGTATGAATTTAGTAAGGTGTTTGTGATGCAGTGATATCAGGATAAATTTTAAAATGCTTGGGTAGAGGACAGGAGGCGAGTTGTCATGGAAGAATAGGTCTTCCCATGATCAGTGCAGGGACTTTTCTTCACTGCACTCCTGGATGTTGGATAGAACTTGCATATTTTTTTTTCCTTGAAAGGTGCTTTCTTAGACATGTACAGGCAAAGTGCCAAATTTACAAGCTGTTCTCTTGTGACAAGCAATTAAAAACCAGACTGGTTACCGCTAAGTATATTTGTCTTTCCTTAACTAGAACAGGGCCATTTGTCTTCTGAAAGATGCCGGGCCTGCACAGTTTGTTTCTAAGTGGCTTGACTGAATTTATCAAATGTACCTGCTTGGAATTGCTGACGTGACACTAAAAATAAGTAACTGTATGGCATGGTTAACCTTGCAATGTGATCTAGGGCCAGATAACTAGCAAAAGGGGACAGAAAAGGAAGGGAAAGTGGGATCCAAGCCAACATATAGAGAGTTTTGAGCAAAGGGTTGAGTCAGAAAAGAATTGGGGGCAACAGGGCCATGAGGCCAATTGAAGTGGTTGCCTCAGTCGGCAGACTGGCAGGGGGCACTTACTTTCATCCACCCACTGTTCCCTCCCCCCCCCGGATTAAGAAAGGAAGAGGGGAACAAAGCAGAGAGGAGAAAGGTGGACTAGAGCACAGACTTCCCAACTATATCCCATGGGCTGGATCAACCAGAAAACCACCATCAAGCACGGCGCAATGGTGGCAAAACCTTACCTTTCCACACTGCAGCTTTGTATCTTCACTCCCGATCTCTGCAGAACCATATGCCAGGCTGCTGCTTCTGCTGTCGATCGCCCCAGAAGGCTCTGCACCCTGATTAGCCCTTTTCTAGAGTAAAGGGCCTAATCAGAGTGCAGAGCCTTCTGGGAATTAGTGGAATTAGCTGGCGGGCCAGCACAGCAACCAGATCTGTAGCACGCGCCTTATGACATGTTTGTGATGGCGCTGGTCTGGCGCAAGAGCACTGCACTGGCACAGCGCCAGGTTAGGATTGCACTCTTGGTGTGGCAATACTGACCCTCCTCACAAATGTTGCTAGGATTACAAGGATAGAATATATGTGTTGCTCTTTTGAACATTCAAAAGCTGACTATATAAAATGTCTCTAAAAGAACTTAGTGCTGTTTCTGGAATTGCAAAATGTACATGGGCCCCGCTCCTCTTTTCTTTGGATGTGCGGGTGGAGGTCCTATCCCAGAAGGCACTAGATACAGCCTAGAAATGCAAAGCATTGAAAATTTTTGCATAACTGAGAGTAGTTCCTGTCTGATCTATGCTACTGATTTAAAATACTGACAAACTATCACCCTTTCACTGAAAATTTGGTGATATTTCTCTCTATTAAAAACTGGTGCAGGCAGAAAATAGCAAGTACAGATTATACCTAACTCTAATTACTTTGGCTGCAATCCTAGACAGCTGTAGCAAAGACAGGAGCGAGAGTGTGTCCAGCATGAAATATTTTGAAAAGTTTTTACTGTGGCTGATCACCTGGTGGAATGGGCAAGCTGCTTTTTCATTTAAAACCAGTTTGCCATTTCAGCTTAATGGTTTTCTGTGGTAAAAATATTTCGAACACCTGACCGTGTGAACACTTTTTTAAATTTTTAGCAGTGGAAAAAAATCACTGGATTTGTGATATAGGTAGATTGTCCCTTATCCAGACGTCCAAATCCAGACTATTCCAAAATCCAGACATTATTGCCTAATACTTAAAAAAAACACTTTCTGTAGTGTGAACACCAGAAGTGCTTTGTGCTCATTCCCACATATAGGCTGTAAGCTCTGCTCTGTGGTGTGTGCCATTGTTGAAAAATGTCAAAGAGGCCAGCAGACCCCCCAAATGGGTAACAGTGAAAAGAGCAAGAGGATGCATTTCTCAGTATATTTATGCAGTTATTCCAAAATCCAGAAAAATCCAAAATCCAGACACCTTCCTATCCCAAGCATTCCAGATAAGCAATACTCAACCCATATTTTTTAAAACATTTCTCCTTTAAGTACCCTCGGGCCAATTAAACAAAGGATTATACACTTCTTCTCAAAGTTTTCATCACCGTGATCCACATTGTTGGCCTCAGCAGTCATGTTATGCCCCAGAATGCCATGCAGCTTCTGGGAATCATCCTAAACCACAAGGAATTCTAAAGCACGACATGGTGAGATATAGCCAATGAAGTGGGTCACGCCGTCCCCACGACCCACAAAAAATTGAGTCACAACACACTTGTGGATCATGACCCATAGTTTGAGAACTGCTGGATTATAATAACAATGCAGCTCAGTCAGTGAAGCAGGATCAAAGGCAAAAGAATGGAGAACCAGAAAGAAATTACAGGAGAGTAAACAGACCAAAGTTCATTAGACGGACAGGAGAAGCATCATCGATTGGCCAGGTTGTGCATTAGCCAAGGACAATACTCGTCACAGTGCCCAACTGTCTAGATCAATTTCCTGAACTTCAGTGGTGGTGGTGGTGGTGGTGGTAGTGTCCAATACACCATCAGGGAATGGGTGAGTAGCGAGATTGCAACTTGATAATGCACTGTAGTTGAGGCTTCTTGACAAACTGAAGGGTTATTTGGTTTTTGAATTTAGGAACAGGGTGACCCAGTGTTCCCAGTAATTTCATTCCAACCAGCAAAAATGGATTCCAAAAACTTGTCAAGGGCAAAGAAAATGAAATGGACATCTGGACGGTCTCATCTCCAATTGTGTCTGAAGCCTTTTCTTCTTAGCCCCTCCTAACCCATCCTTTCACCAAATCAAGTAAATCATAGAACAATAGATTCAATGGTGAGAGGAGCAGAAAGTTCTTCTGTGACTGTTTTTCTTTTGTCTCCCTCTTAAAATTTTGATACCTCAGCAGATCATCTCTTTTGTCTTGGCAGTACACAATGAGCCCCAATCTGTTTATACTCTTCTTCCAAGTCAGTGTAATTGAACCCCCATTATTCTTCTCCAGTGAGACTTGTTAAGTTCGTGTGTTTGAACTATTTTTTGAAAGGGAAAATAAATGGGCTTACTCAGGAACTCTCTCTTCAGGATGTCCTCAGAATCTTAAATTCTACTTAAAAGAATCACACAATGATGCAGTCTTTTTCTTAATAATCATAGCTGGAAATTTTGACTGGACAGAGAAATAAGTTTTGAAATATCCCATCATACACCTTGCAAATCTTCTGCAAGCACAGAGTATGAAATTCTGGCTTCTTAATTTCTTCTCTGCAGTCATCGTTTTGCTTTTGTTTCCCTTCTAGGTGATATCTGTCCCCTTAGTAACTTATTTTCTCCCTTCATCAACTTTTTTATACATCTCGTATTTTCTCTAGATCTGTCTACTGCAGTGGTAGTCAAACTTTTTAGACAGGGACCCACTTTTTAGAATGGCACACGTGGCGGGAACCCACTGGAAGTGATGTCATTAACCTGGAAGTGATGTTGTGGCAAGAAGTGACATCATCAAGCAGGAAGTGCTGTCATTGTAACATAATAAAATGACACTCCTGAAATTCAAATTGGCATTCTTGGACTGCAGCAATTGTACAACCATGAAATATCCCTGATAGGAAGGAAGATTAGGACAAAATCTTATGTAAAAGCACTAAACTAAAAACAAAATTAAAAAAGACCTCATTTGAAAATTCAAACTGTTAACACTCACGAAAGGAATATAGGAAAAATAAGGTCTGCAGCTTCCAAGATGGCTGCTCCCACATGATGGATGTCACCCACATGATATCAAGTCACAACCCACCAAGTGGGTCCCAACCCACAATTTGAATAACATTCAAACATGGTCTACTGTATCATGAAGGGTTAGGCTTGTGTCGTCTTTGGGTAAAATATCATGTCTCTTTAATAGTGAGGATATTCTAGAAAACCCAGACTTTGCAAAATAAATAGTCATGCACACAGAAGAATAAAAATTGAGAGCGACACATTCCCATGGCTTTGATTTGTATTGTAAATGTGCTAATAATATTCTGCTGTGAACAAAGGTTCATACAAATTGCTGTGGAATTTTTCCCACACATAGAAAATGTTGGCCACAGTATTATCCTAGTATATTTGGCTTCCCTTCTGTTTCTTATTTCACAAACTTTAGTCAAGTTTGTTATTTTTTTAAGAGTGGTGATAGCGTGAATCATTGTGCAAAGATTCAATTTTAAGCAAGCCAATGAAAATGATTGGTGGATGGAAACTGTACAAAATATATATTTGAGGCTACTCATTTGTATACCACATAGTATATCTGTGCCAACAATAGGGGTTGAAGTAAGAACCCACACACAACAATCTTGTACACAGGGCGACTTACTCTTCTACCGCCTGAAATTTCAGCAAACGGTGGAGGCAGTGTTACCAAAGAAATGTTCTTGAGATCAAATGGCAAGATGTAATACAAATACTAGATCAAAGAAATGTGGTATCAGTCTTTCATACTACAGATCAATCCCACATGCATTGAAGAGTTTCCCTATAAATATAGCTAACAAAGTAGCAAATTAAAAATAGGATCAAAGGCATTGATATTCTGACAGATGCAGAAAGTATCAATAATATTCAGTTATCCAATATTTTTTCTTCAAGTTCATTTCACCCACCCTTACAGGAGTTAATGTTCTGTCCATTGAGAAGTGTTTGCTGCCATCCATTTTCACACTTTGCTTATGGTTTACCTCGAATGGAGGCTGCACAAATTCTAGGAATCCCAGCTCTTGTGGAATTCCTTCACTACCTTTTCACCACATAGTAAAGGATATGGTTCCCCGTGTCTTGAGTTACCAATTGTGTGACTTGCCTAGGGCTGGATTTTTTTTAACTGACACAGCACAAGCCTATAAATGTCTACTCAGAAGTAAGCCCCATTGAATTCAGTGGGACTTACTCCCAGGTAAGTGTGTATAGGATTGCAGCCTAAGATCGCGCCTAAGTGAAATTTTGAGGGCAAAAGGGTTTGTTGAGATCATCTCGGAAGACTTTGGGTGCAATCCTACCCAGCACTGGGGTAGGAGCGCCAGCCAGCCAGCGCCCTATCCAGCGCTGGGTAGGTGGAGGCTGGAGCCTCCCTGCGGCAAGGGAGCGATTGCTCCCTTACCATAGGGGAGGCTCCAGCCTCCCTTATGTGCTCCTCGGATCTGTGCCCGCTAAAGAGTGGGCGTAGATCCAAGGAGACCACACACGGCCCAAATTGGGGCTGCGCGGCCGCCCTGACGGGCTTAGGATGTGGCCATATGACCACCTCCCAAGCCTGCCCACGTCACACCCAAGTCCCGCCCCCGCCTCCCTCCCTCCCTCCCTCCCTCCAATCCCTGTTCCGCCTCGGCACGGAGCCTCCCTCGTGCCGACTGGCTCAGCGTGGGCGCAGCAGGGCCAGCGCTGCCTGCAGCACCGTTCCTGTTGCCTTGGTGCCGACGCAGGGGTGCCGATTGGTGCTCCCGCACCGGTATTAAGGGCGCAGCGTCAACACAACCCCGTTGCGCTGACGTTGCGCAGGGTTTAGGATTGCGCTGTTTGTTGCTGGTGCTGACTCCATTGGAAATATGCTTGGCAACAACTCTTGGGAGGGTTGTCTGTGTTGTGGTGCCCAGCCTGTGGCATTTCCTACCAACTGCGATTGGGACCACCCCATCTTTTTTGGCTTTTGTACTGCCATTTGATTGAAATTTTTGCTGCTCTAACTTTCTTGTCTGGTAATTTGATTTTATGAAGCTTTATTTTGCTGGTGCTTTATTCTTCATTGATTTATTACATTTTGGAAGGTTCCTTGGGCTTTCCATTTTTCTTAGGAAAGTCGGGATAAAATATACTAAAACAATGGTTATACTGAAACTGGTGTTCCAGACATATGTAATCGTGTCCCTTGTGCCAGTCAAACTTTGCTGGTCTAACTGTGCCGGCCTAACTCCAGGTTAGGATTGTGCCCTTATTTAGCAATCAATGGGTTTTTTGTTGTTGTTGTTTTTTGAAAAAGCTTCTCTTACCATGGCAATGCATCAGCAAACATTCTTAAAGATTACTATCAATTAAGTCTAAGACCTTTCCCCCACTGCCCTGGAGCCTGGGGAAAACACTTCCATTTTTGCATTTTTTCACCTTGTTCCAGGGTGAAATGAAGAGGTCTTATCTCAGAGTGCCATGGTAAGAGAAGCTTTTTAAAAAATGCTGACTGGGACGTCTTTGTTTGTCTTTAAAGGGACATATTTCCTTTTTAAATGGATTTCATTTAATACAGTTTCTGGCATCCTGAGGGTTCCTGGAATGGAACCCTTGCAGACAAAAAGGCTCCACCTGTATTTCTAACAGGGAATCATCAGTTCTGTAGCTGCCAGGATTCTTTCATTTTAGTGTAATCCCCAACACCTGCAGTTTACCTACACAGGGCACCTCTCTCCCAGTGGGACTTGAGACATTCTTCTCATCTGTTCAGGATGCATTTGCAAAAATTGCCTTATTCTTGCCCTCTAGAGTGATACTTAAGATGTTGTCAGATTTATTGTCATCTGTTATTTGCAATAAAGAATTCTCAATGTTTGGAACCTTGGTCAGGGCCTGAGTCACAGTAAGAGTAACTCTTTCATAGTTTGATAGGATGGCCTAACAAGAAGTAAAAAAAGGAAAGTAACCTAGTGCAGTAGCATCCCTCAAGGGAGCGGGGTGCTAAGTTTTGTAAGGTGCCTTACCTTGATGTATAAACCGCTCCTCTCCTTCACTGTTGTAGCTATTCCGGGCAGCAGAAGCAATGAGCTGGAGACACCTCTGCATTGCATTTGCATCCTGGAATGGCTATGATGGCGAGGGAGAAGAGTGGTTTACATGGAAAGGTAAGGCACGTTGCAAAACTTAGTGCCAGGGATGCCACTGACTAGTGTTTGAGTTGAGTTGCAGAAGGGCAAATTTATGTATTTTATTTCCAGATTTTTAAACAATCCATGCTAAATAAACCATACAGAACCATTTTTTGAATGCATAAGCCAAGATCTAAAAAATAAACGATGCTAAGTTCACGCAAAGGACTTGTGCAGGTCCTGGGGGATTTGTGATAGTTCTTTGTTGTGCAGCAACCCTGTAGCCCCTTGCTTTTGAAATTTTTCTTGGTTGTGTTTGCAGTTCTTCCATGTGGTGCAGGGAGCTGCTCTTCAAGCATCCACGCCCAGGGCCCACTTGGGCATGTGAAAATTGTATGTTTCTTTGCATCCTGGCCATCGCTTTTAAAAATGGGTAATTTGTTTTGACCTTCTTTCAGAGATGCTTAGACGTAATGTCAGCATCTCTGCATTCATTGTACCCACTGTCTCAGTTTTGGTGTGCTCTGGCTTTACGTTCTTTTTCATCTATGCACATTCAGAATTTTGGACATTGTGAGAAAAGGTTTCGTTGGCAGCCATTCCTGCCGTTAAAGCTCTTCCCCTCTGAATTTCGGCTGCCAAAGTATGTGGTATCCAGCAGAGCTGGAGGATGAGGACATAGCTTGCAATGAAGCTGAACCGTTTGCACTTCCTAGTAGTGACACCAAACATCAATCTTTATAGAGACAGTGCAGAACACAGGAAAATAAGAACTCTTTCAAAAAAAGAACAAAAGGAGAATTATCTTCCCTCTTTCATTCTCATTCCAGCGGTTTCCTCTTCAGATCCGTCCAGAATGAAAATATTCTCACGGTGACATTTCAGATTTTTTAGTCATGCAACTTGAGGCGCTAGACATGTATGCACTCCAAAATGTAAAATGCTTCAATATATTTTTTAGGGAAGGGACTAGACTCTTGTTGATGGAAGTGTATGAGGATGTGTTTTGGGGAGAGTGGGTGAGCAGCAACATACCTGTCGAAGTCAAGAGCATGATACTTGAAGTTATATCATAGGGCAGCGTTTCTCAAACTGTGGGCTGGGACCCACTAGGTGGGTCGAGAGCCAATTCCATGTGGGTCACGGAGCACCTAGCTCAGCCATCATTGAAAAAGCCAGAGCTGAAAATATAGGATAAAGAGCTGCTGGGCAGGGTGGGCTCCTAGTGGGAGAGAGGCAGAGTGGTCAGGAGGACCACAGACTCATCGGGGACCAGAGGCTTTTCGTGGACCAGACAGAGGCTCTCTGAGGGCTGCATCTGGCCCCTGGGCCAGGGTCTGGAAACTTCTGTTCTAGACTGAAGAGCCCTGAACACTGTAGCTTTTCCTCAGAAGGGAGGTGTCCCAGCCTAGTCATCATTTTGGTCACTCTCTTCTGCATCTTCTCTAGTTTCCTTATATCTGCAAGCCCCTCCCTTCTCCACTAGCCAAATCTCATTTTTTATGCTCCAGTATGATGCCAGAACGTTGGATCTTGTCGGAATCATAGCTGGCTCTTAGAAGGCACCTAGCACAGGCAACTGCTACAGTATCCCTGACAGGTGGCCATCCAGCCTTCGTTCGGAAACAATGAAGGAATGTTTGTTTCCAATGAAGGAAGTACCATATCTCCACAGGGCAGACTGTTCCACTGCCAAACTGCTAGTGCTGGGAAATTCTTCCCTTGAAATGCTGGAGGGAAATAAGTGTGAAAGAAACTGGTTTATGTAATCTCACTCTCTGTGTTTTGAATGATGTGTTTGAAGAATACACCAAGAAATAACACACATGCAAATGATTGTGACTCTTCGACATGCTTCCTTTAGAAAGAGATGAATATGTATAGCTGCAAATCTGTCAAAGCTAGAGAGGATGAGTCAATGAGGATTACACCATCTTAACTTAGGCTCTGTACTAGCAACCTTGGGATTTTCCTGCAGGAAGGCATCGTCAACTGTTTTTTCTGGAAAGAACCTGCGTTGTTTTGGCTTTTGAGGCTTCTTCCCACATTGCCTCAGATGGATGGTTTTGTTTTGAATTTCTAGAACCTTTGTGGATCTTCTCTGTGGGAGTAATTGTATTTTTCAGCTGGTATGGCAGAAGATCAGGAAGGGGTTTCTGGCACGTGTACAGATCTTCGAGGCAGGTTTCGCTGTCTCTTGCTATTTCTTGGCATTCATATCCTGGGAAACATATT
>JAJKFI010000009.1:14363490-14438289 GCA_029204185.1 Lerista edwardsae
ATTCCCTGATATTCTGTTTGATCTTATGCTAACCCACTCACTGAATTGTTTTCAGACCACACAGAGTTTTTATTTCTTGAATGAGCGGAATAGGGAATGAATGGAAAAATCAGACATGAAGTTGAGAAAAATGATAAGAAAAATTGGCTATTTTTTTTTCTACCAATGGGGAAAAACTATGGCTGGTTGAGATATGAGGCAAACCATGATTTAGTAGTGTGCAAATAAGCCTACGGGAATCATGGTGGGTCTCACACATGAATGAGAGAACAAACTCAGGTCCCTATTACATAAAGAGTGCAATCCTAACCTGGAGTTAGGGTGGTACAGTTAGGCTAGCAAAGTTTGGCCAGCACAAGGGCCACCGTAAAGTATGTTTGGGCCACTCTCGGAGTCAGGGAGGAGGATGCACATCTGTGTGCTGGCCTCTCTGACTCTGAGAGTGGTCCAAACATACTTTATGGCATCTCTTGTGCCAGTCAAACTTCGCCGGCCTAACTCCAGGTTAGGATTGCGTCCCCATTCTCCTCCTTCCATGTGCAAGAGAAGAAAAAGAACGTATGCAAGCTTATGGCTCACTCACATAGTATGAAACCATTGTTTAGTGTTAGTCTGAACTGGACCATTCAAGCCTTTTCCTTTTCGAATTATACATGTGTTTAAAAACCATTTGAAGGAAAATGATGCCAATATGAGACATCTTTCTGCAATATGAGTCTTTAAAATGAGGATATGGGGGGGGAATCTTTAAAACAGGGATAAAATGTTAGAAAATGCTGAAAGTTCTGCCTGTTAATATTCTGTTTTAAGAATTGATGAATTGTTTCTTGATGAGACATCTCCAAGGTAACTTGCATTATTACAAAATTTTAAATAATAGGCAGTCAAACCACTGCCTTTCAGTAAAAAAAACAAACACAGGCAGTAGAATAAATGATACACAGCACTCAAAATTAAGCACTACTCAATGAAAAGTAGTGGGTCTACTATAAGGGCCCCAATAGTATCACCTGTCAGTGATTCACAAATTCCTTACCCTGAAAGTCTTTGTAGAGGGCACCAACATGATCTCCATAATCGTGCTGCTGCTGGCCAGGAAGGTCAAGAGCCTGTGGCCAGTTCTGCAGTCCTCTGGGCAACTTCAAACCTTTTCCCTTCAAAAGGGAAAAAACATTTTCTATTTTCATAGCAGAAGTGGGTTTTTCCTGTTTCAGTTTCGCCAAATCTTACCTGCCCCCCGAGCTGTGGAGACTGACAGGGTCTCTTGGTTTTGTACCAGTGATCCAAATTGATCCATCAGGGCCACCAGGCTCTACACAGGGTAAGGGAACTGCTGTTTCCTTACTTTGAGGAGACTTCCGGATGCTTCCCTGGCCCCACATGGTGCCATTTTGGTGCCGCTGTACTGCACGTCACCAGGGAACCATAGGATTGGGCAGTTATTCAGCTAATGTATTTGACAAAGTCAGAGTCTTCTATTATGTTAAAAAAGGGGTATTACTTCTGATGTGATTCTTTATCCAGGTGTGACTTGTGCCACTACAAACACACTTTTTGCTGGAAATAAGAGAATGGAAATGTTCATGTCATTATGTTGCCTTTTGCAATGGTGTGAATATTTGCTTTGTCTTGCTGAACTTCCCCTTGAAAAAAGAAATCACTTACCCTTCACACCATACATTACTTTCTGTTCTTGATCCTGGGGAGAATAAGTTATGTTTCCTGATCAGCACTGCTATCCTTTCTACCCTTGTAAGAGACCTTTTGTATTTACAGTGTGTTAGCTGTAGCTGTGCATTGAGCAGTAATAGAGAAAACAGGCTGCCACCTGTATTTTGGTCTGCACAGCAATTAGTGTGATCATTCCCAATTGTGGATATAGCAATTGTAGTTCATTCCTTTCTTGTGGTTTCCTTTTTTAGCAAGGAATTCTTCCCTGCCATTCCAGAGCAGAGTAAAACTGAAGTTATAAGAGGATAGGACAATTTTTAGCATTTTGAAGCTACTTTTTACCTCTTCTCCCCCTTTTTTTCTTTCATGTGACACATCTGAAGTCCCTTCTGGTTATATGTAGAGCTAACACTTTTGATGTGTGTGAATTTGGGATAAGTTTTCCTTGTTCCTTTTCACACAAGGGACAAGGGGCCACTGTAAAGTATGTTTGGACCACTCTTGGAGTCAGAGAGGCCAGCGCACAGACGTGTGCCATCCTCCCCAACTCCAAGAGTGGTCCAAACATGCTTTATGGTGGCTGTTGTGTTGGACAAATTTTGCTGGCCTAACTGTGCCAGGTTGGACTTGGCACAAATTTTGGCACAAATTTTGTGCCAGCTTGGACAAATTTTGCTGTGCCTAACCTGTGCCAAGTTGGACTTGCACCCTTAGGCTGTATTCTTATCTTACTGGAGAAAAACCCACCTCTAATCATAAAGTTTTGCTTCAGAAACACTGAACTTTATGGCCAAGTTCTAAGAAAATCATGGAGGAAAGTTCTATCAAATGATTATTGGCCATGATGGCAATGTGAAAACTCCAGAGCCAGTATACCACTGACTCCCAGCTCCTGGGAAGGTACAATGAGAGAGAAGGTTATTGCCTTCAAGCTATTGTGAACTTGCTTGATTTCTGCAGGAAGCAGGATGGTAGAATTCTTCTTGAGCAGTAGGATCTGTTACGGTAAAAAAAAACCTAGTACATGTACTGTTCCCACCTGAACATGAATGCAAGACACTGTTTTATAACCTCACTAATTTTGCAGATGACTGATGTATTTAAAATGAAGGACATATTCTGAATTTCTTCTCACTGGGTTTAGGAAGCTCTTTAATTGAATACTGGCTAGTCATAAAATGGACTTTTGCTAATTCTTTTGGAATACTGTTTGACCTCAGCTTGAATGAATGTAGACTGTAAAAATCATCATGGATTCTCTTCCTTCAGCTTTCCCCAATACTGAAAAATGACTGAGGGAAAGAAGCAAGCTCCAGTTACTGTACTGTGTTTGTACAGCTGTATCTCATTGAGTCGAGGTTTGTGTTACACACAGTTTGTGATAGGAAGTATATGCTTTTAAAACAACTAAGGAGACAGGTCTTTAACCTCTACCCTTTTTAGATTTTTTTTTTGTTCACTCATTTAGCTTCTGTCATAGTCCTGCAAAGTATTTCAAATACAAATTATTGCACAGTATTGGAACGTACATGAGTAACTCATCCCCTAGTGAACTCATTAGGAAGGGTGGATTAAGATACTCATTTCCCTGAAGAGTTCACGTTTAAGATACTGTGCGTTTCAGGAGAAGATGAATTTTCAAAAAAGGATTTCTCAGATTGCATGTTAGGGATTTTTCCCTGATAGGTAGTTTAAATTATAGATTTTCCACTGAATGGTTGTAAGGATTTTGAGAGGCTCATGGTACAGTCAGGGATGATTAAGTTGCTTCCTATATTACTAACAGGTCATAATTTGTTAGTTATCATATGTTAATATCTATCTTACAAGTAGTTTGCAGTTTCTCCAGTGTCTTGGAATGGACAACCTGAAGATTCATTAATGTGTTTGATTTGGCAGGTTTATACACATGCGTTAATGGTTTTGGCAGTAGGTAATACCAAAGCATTAACTTTTATAGTGCCTTGTAATGAACAGGATTCATAATTGCTCCAGTGAAAGTTCATCTTCCCTTTGTTACTGAGAAGAGTTCACCTGGCTGTCATCCAAGCAACTTTGACAGTAACCGCAGAGACTTTTACCTAAACTTCATTCTCTGAAGTGCAGGTGACTTAACATTAGTTTACATATCACAAGACAACTTCTAAAGCTCCACCACCCACCTTCATGTTATGATGTACTCAAGACACTCCAAACAGCCTCAAGCTACACATTCTGAATGGCTGTGAAAGATTTGGCCTTTCAGTTCTTCTTGCCAAGTTCCTACTCATAACTGTCCAAACAGACATAGATATGTACAATTCATAGCAACCAGGCCACCCACACTATTTAAAGGAAGTGCAGATATATGTGCAGTTGCATGTTCTATTCCCCTCCCATGACATGAAAATTTTACACTCTTTGATGTACACCATTGGGACTCCAACTTGTGGGAATTAATGACGCAAGAAGAACTCGGTAAACTTAGCGAAAGATTAGTAAATTTAATGGCAGTATTCCATCATACTTCAAGCCCAGTTCTATCCTTCTTCAGCTGGTACAGCCATGTCAAAAATAGGTGCACAGTATCCTGCTGGGGGGGGGGGATGGGCTGTGTGTGTGCCGTCAGTGCTCCTGCTAGTGATGTCGTGCTGGCGCAAGCATGTTGCGTCAGCCCAACATGCCAAGTAGGATTGTGCCCTAGTGCAAGTCCAAGAAGAGAAAGCAGGTTGGGAGGGCTGCAGAAAAGGGGGATAGGATCTGGCATCCACCACTGCTGTCGGATCCACCCCCTCCTGTAGCCTCCCCACCCCTGTTCCTTCCCCTCCCTGCCCCCACTCCACCCTCCGTTGCCCACTAAATGTTAATTGGTTAGCATTTTAAGTCAGCGTTTTAAATTATTTCTAGCTGCCTTATTGTTTCTCAAAAAATGAAATAGGGAATTTTTTTTTTAAAGTAAATGAAATAACTGAACAAATCTGGTAGCACCTAATAATGAGTTCAGGAAGAGCGGGAATTGCTGCATCAGCTTTGTCCGGCATCCACTTCTGCTGAATCAACACCTCACAGATCCATTTCCAATGATTCCCAAAGTGTGATGTGATAATACACGTTAATATATTTTCTTACAGTCAGTTTCAGTGATGTTTTCATTTTACTACTATTAAGCATGAAACAAATCATCACTGTCATTCTGTTGAGCGTATGACCCGAGTCTTGAGGTTTTTCTCCTCAGATTCTGAGAATGAGTGAATTAGTTCACTATTTTTTGCCTTTTACTAAGGGCCCAATCCAACTTTTCAGCACCAGTGCAGCTGTGCCAATGAAGCTGCAGGGCATGCTGTGGTGGTGGTGGTGGTGGTGGTGGTGGGGCAGTCATCGAGGCCTCCTCAAGGTAAAGAAACATTTGCTCTCCTAACTCAGAGCTGCACTGCGGCTGCATTGATGCTGGAAAGTTGGTTAGGATTGGGCCAGCGGTGTCATGCAGCCGGAACACTGGGCAGGAGGAACGGGTGAGCGGCAGCCCGCCCGTTGCGTACCGCTCCGTTTCACCATCTTCCCTGCCCCCGCAGTTCCATAATGAGACCCATTTGTACCATAGATTGGGGGAGCCCATTGGGGGCATCTCCCCCTAAAGGACCTATGACCTATGACCGCCACTACAGCACTGCTGACTGTCAACTTCTTTGTTCCCCAACTCTATACCACCCTTTCAAAAAGCAAGAAAAGTGAGGAATAAGGAAATAGAGCAATGGTTTCCAAACTGTGGGCCAGGACCCACCAGTGGGTCACAAGCCAATTTCAGTTGGGTCGCAAAGCACCTAGGGCAGCTATATTGAAAATACGATGGGAGACTGGAAAGGAAGAGGGATATGTGGTTGTTTTGCTTGTGTCAAGATTGTAAATAGGCTTTTTTCTTTCTGATTCACTTTGCTATAGGGAAATGATTGAGAAATAACCCAATTTATTGCTGCATTATCAGGAGAGCAGCAGGTTCTGGCATCACAATGAAGGAACTTCTGGCCATGACTATACTAGGAAAAAAATAGGATTGGGCTGTTAATGACCTAGCAGACTGGTCTTAAGAGTAGTTTTTCCATGGATTTGGTGGTTCTTGAGTGGTTGGATCCTTAAAGGTAATCCCAGCCGCATGTTTCCCATGTGCCTTGAAGAATGTGCCCAGGACACCTGAATGTGCTTTGTTCGTGTACCACATCTTAAATCAGTGCCAGATGCTAGTCTTCATCTTTTCAAAGGCAATTTTAACCATTTTCATGTTACCCTTTGCATGGTTCCAACTCCATTTGTTGTTGGGAAGGGGAGACATCTATAAGGCCTATCTCCAACATGACACACTCTAGAAGCCCTACCCCCATTCCATAGGTAAAAGTAAAGTATCCTGGACCTCTCCATTTAACGACAATATGGCAATACATGAAAAAGATTTTTTTATGTCAGAGAAATGTGATAATTTGTTTTTATGAAGTGCTTCATTTGAAAATATTTGTTTTTCAGAGATTAATTTTCTGTGGGCAGCACACCAAACACATCATAGCTCTGAGGATTATAATTTATTCACAGCATTAAGGCAGTCCTTGTTGCAGAAGTATACATCTTGGGTAAGTGGTGCAAAACAGAACAGTGTTCCGTAAAGGGAGTGCCACAGCTGAAATGACTTTTTTGTTGGTCACCACCTGCCTAACTTTGGAAAGTAGGCACTTAGAGAAGGGCTTTCAACCATTATCTTAATGAATAAGCACACACATGTGGAAAAGGCAATTCTTCCGAGTACCTAGTCCCAGTCTACGTAGCGCTTTAAAGGCACAACTTTGAATTGTGTTTGAGAACATACCAGCAACCCATGAAAATGTTTTCCAACTGTCCAGCTATGTTCCGTATGGCCAGTCTCAATTAACAGTCTAGCAGCTACATTTTGAACTACCTGATGCTTCAATCAGGGCAGGAGGTATGGACTGATGGTTAAGCTGTTGGTACTGTCTAAAGCTAAGCAGCTAAGCTAAGCAGTGGTCTATTTTTGGATGAGAGACAGAATGCCAGGCTGGGACAAGCTGCAGTACATGTTGTGACAGAATGGGCTCACTGTGGAGCTGATTAGCCAGTATGGGAATGTTGGGAGAAGGCCAGCTGGCAAAAGAATGGAGTATGACTTTGAGGACCTGGCCAGGCTGGACTTACGATCACCTGCTGAAGCTCCATGTCACATGGCCAGAGGAGAGAACCAACTGTGAAGGCTACATCTGGGACTGAGGATTTGGTGAATCACAGAATACTGTATATTTGTAAAAACCCCATTGAAAAATGGTGGTTTAGACTAGCCTGCCCATGTAAGCCGCCTTGGTCATTTGCTTTGGCATGGGAAAGGCATTTTGAATTTTGTATAAATTCAAAAAAATAAAAAAAATAAAATGTTTCAAAGGCATTTTCAAAAGCCACCACACATACTGTACAACACATTGCATCTATCCAGTCTGGATGTAGCTAGTAGTGTGAAAAATTGTGACTGGATGACAGCCATTGCTGGTGGAAGTGCCTGATGCAGAAGCCAGTTGAACCGCCATTGACAAAGCTGAATCAATCAACATGCCCTGACTACAGACTTGTTGGGGCCCAATCTTATCCAACTTTCCAGCGCTGATGCAGCCGTGGCAATAGAGGGGGGGCAGTCATGGAGGCCTTCTCAAGGCAAAGGAACATTTCTTCCCTTAACTTTGGGTCTACATTGTGCAACATCTGCATTGGAAAATTGGATAGCATTGGGCCTTCAAACCTTTGCAGGTGTTAAGTACTAACAGTACTTCTCACTTGTCTGGTTGGAGCTACAGTTTATTAGCTTTAATCTAATCCACTACTCATTTTACCAACTAGTTCAGCACTTTCTTAGCCTGACTTGAATCAAATGAAAAGGAATAGAGTTGGAGGTCATCAGCACACTGATGGCACCTCAGTGTATATCCCTTACTTTGCCATTTCAAGCAGGTGATAAATAGAGGGGCAAGACTGAACCCTGTGGAAATCCAAAGTAGTTTTCACGTAGAGCTAGATAGTATTTTCTGAGCAATTTTACCTTCAATTTGACTGTACTCTGAGTACGTTTGAGAACCTCAGCCATGTTCATGAAAGTTGGCTTCTGCATGTTGAGCTTCTCCATTCACCTGCTGCCTCTGTTGAAATAAATAGGATATCTTTGCAAATTGTGATCTTTATGGGGGTACCAGAAAGTTCCGGTGATCACAGTTTATTGTCGGATTGGAATATACACGCTCATGTTGTGGGACAGGGTTGTAAGAGGTAGACCACCTCCTTTTCCTTCAGAAACTTCCAGCTTCAATACCTGATATGCTCAGATGAGGTTGTGAAAGACCCATGACCCAGAATGATCATGATCCAGAAGTGGGTCTTTAGGGCACTATATTTTTTGTTTTAAAGCTTTTTATACTGGGACCGGTAAATAAAATCTACAGATGCAGGATCCACGGATACAAGGGTCCCACTGTACTGAATTATATAGACTATCTATTTATTTGAAGAATTTATACCCTGCCTTTCCCATGCCAAAGCAAATGCAAATGTAAGGCAGCTTACATGAGCAGGCCAGTCTAAACCACCTTTTTTCAATGTTGTTTTTTCCCCCACAAATATACAGTATTCTTGGTATCCGCCAATCCTCAGTCCCAGATGTAGCCTTCCCAGTGTGGTTCTCTCCTTTGGCTGCCTGCCATCAAGCCTCAGCAGGCAATCACAAGTCAAGCCTGGACAGGTCCTCAAGGTCGTATTCCGTTCTTTTGCCAGCTGGCCTTCTCACACACTCCCCCGCAGCTCTCACTTGCGGTGAGTAATCAGCTCCACAGCGACTCTGTTCTGCCACCACAGGTCCTGCAGCTTGTCACAACCTGGCATCCGTCTCCCATCCAAAAGCAAACCACAGATTCTCCTGCTTAGCTTCAGGCAATGCCAGCAGCTCACCCATAAATCCACACCTCCTGCCCTGACTAGTAGTATGACGGGCAGCATAATTCAGAGCTGCCCAACTTCCCGGAAGTACAGCTGCCAGGATGTCCCTATCCCAGTGGTAAGAGTGCAGGGTGTGCGATGGGTCTCCTCACTTACCACCATCATTGGAGGTGTTTTATGGCTGGATTAGGCCCTAAGCCAGCTTTCCTATATACATTCCAGTGATACGTAAAATAATAGCAAAGGAACAAAATTATAACTGATTTGTAACCTATTCAGCATGGCAAATATTAGTGGCTTCCAAGGATCTGCCATTTTCAGGTGAGCCAAGTCAAGAAGCAAAATTATTCACTTATTTCAAAATAATTGTATTGTGCCAAGATAGAAAATAATCAGGATTTCCACATCCTCTCTTCACTGATTTCTGAACAAGTAGCTTGATGTGAACATCCTGTTTTCCATATAATATAGTTCCAAATTCTTTGTTTAGAAAACTTTGTGATCCAAGTGCAGGTGAGAAGCCAAAAAAACCTGGATTGCAAGTCCAATAGTTGGCTTCCCCTCCTCCATTGGGAGTGCTTAGATTCTTACCTGATTACATTGAGTGGAGCTGCATGAATAGTTGGGACAAAATATTAAGGAATGCATCTCCAATGTCCTAGAAATTCATCCTAACTAAGCATTTTGGCTGGTGAGCACTTCTGTGGCATTAGGGGCAATGAGGGGAACAATTGAGCAAAATATTTTTTTTAAAAAAAACATGGCAACTATATTAGTTCTAGCACATCTTTATCACCATTGAGTTTCAAGGAAGCATATTTTCTGAGTCGGAATATGATTGTATGTGTCTAATGACCACAATAGCAGTTGAGGGATTTGGACGGAGTCTGTCCTTTCTGGCATCTTCCCTTCCTGTTGTTGTCTCAGGCATGTCATGAATGAATAACCTCTTTGAGTTTCCCATAATTCTTTTATTAAATGGAGCAAAGGATATCCACTTCACAGACAAATTGCAAGGTTTACTTAATTTCTGAATTCCTCTTTACTGGCTCTGTATTTATAATACTTTGGTACAATTTTGTCATTTTTTTCAGGTATTCTACTTGCCAATGGCTCTCTTTATTCCTCCATCCATTTATGCTGTTCATCTGCAGTTCAATCTCCTCTACCAATTCTGGATACACACAGAGGTAATTCAGTATTTTAAGAAATGTCTAAGCTGCGAGCCTGGAATACTCTCTTGGAAGTCTAATTGTTGATTTATTGTGTAAGAAAAGTCTTTCTCTGAATTCTTTAAAGAGAAACATATGCTCATTTTTATTCCTTATTTTAGAATGTAGCTAAATTTATAAGACGCAATGAAGCCAGTTGGTCCCAATTAGCTTACAATTATTTTGAACTATAGGGAAAAAAAGAACGATACACCATTTTAATACTATATTTTTGCATTTTACACTTTATTAAAATGACTGTAACTCAGATAGATTAGTTTCATATCTGAGAAATGTCTTTCAAGAAAGTAATTGTGCTTTTGATTATTTGAAATACTTTGAATTTCGTTACTGACTGCTGTTTTTGAACTGATAGTCTTTGTGTGCGAGTGTGTAAATGCCCAGTATATTTTTTGTTAATAATTAGTCATTGTCAGTGCAATCCAAACCCCTTGCTGGAATAGGGAGGCCAGCTGGTCTGCCCCATATCTGTTGCCGAAGCGAGGGAGAACTCACACAGACCAATATGATCAATAATAAAGTTCTGGTTTATTGGTGAATACAGACTCATATTTATGGTTCAGTTTCCCAAGGCATTTGTTCATTAATTAACACATCAGAAGGCTGCATTGATTAACTTAGGGAAGATCGGCAAACAAGCCTTTCCGCATTTTGACAGCTTAAGGTTATCTAAGGTAAAGCCGGCTTAGCGCAAGCAAAGCCGCGTATCTAGGTTAATGTGTTACTAGGTCAACAAGCTTAACAATGACTGACAGGCTTGACCGGGTTAACGCGATTTAGCGGTTTTTGCCGGCTCTTCGCTATCGCGTCTTTCTATTAGCGCAAGAACGCTTTGATGCCGATCTTCTTGTTTACGTAGCCTATGCCAGTCATCGTTAACCCGGAAAGTTTCAATCAACACTTCAAGTTGGTTAACAAGCTTAGGAGCGGTAGACCGGAAAACAAACTTAAACAGTTTCGCTGACAAGCTTAGGGGTTTGCTAACAGGCTTAAGGGTTTGAGGGCTTTATTAACTTTTCGCAATCTCCTTTCCATTGTTAGCGCAGGATGTTCCGCTCCCGATTTCCTCACTCCGTCTGCCATCGGGTTGCTCAAGGGTCAGCCGCGTCGCGCAATGGTTATTTGCTTGCAGCAGTCTCCCGGTTCGCTCTGGCCCATGCTCCCCCAATCCCATAGTCCCCAGCGAAAACCAATCTTTCCACAACACCTCCCCCTCTTCTTTTAAACAGCCGTTCGGAAGTCTTAGAGGCAACATCTTGGATACATTGAAAACAGCAAGGTCCAAACAAACACACCAAAACACATAGGACAATTAGCATCAGCACTGGTTGAAACATATGCAGCAGCCAGGCTGGCAATCCCAGTGAGCTGAACCAGTCTGCAACGGGATCGGTCTGAATTCTGATCTTCTGCAAGTTTGCCGTTAGCTTTCTGAGTTTGCTGACAACAGAATCTGAATGATCGGAAAGGTTAAAGCAACAGAGACCTTCCATTTCGTCACATCCGTGATTATGAATCGCAAGCAAAAAGTCAATGGCAGCTCTGTTCTGTAAAACAGCGCGATGCACCCCCCTGACATCCATGGCTATGTCTGCGAGAATGCTAGCAGTTATGTTCATTTGATTTCGAGCCCAGCACGCCAGCCGGCGTATCTGATCTGCATTTATCCCCGCTTGGACTCCAGGCATGAGCCAAGACGCGAAGACAATGGCAGTTGTGCTGCTGAGTTCTACTTTGTCATTACAATCAGCAGGCAGGGCAATATCGCGTCTAACTCTCCTCTTTATGAGGTCCTGCACGATAGTCATGTTTACAGTGTCTAAGTTCAAAAATACAAGTTTTCCAATATAACACGGTCCCCCAACTGGTCGCCAGGGAATCCCGGTAAATGCACGGTTTTCACAAATTAAAAACACCCCAGGTGGCAATGCTCGGGGAGTGAGAAGTTTTAGATTGACATATGCTGGCCGGGTATGAATGGCAGCATGCCATAGATTGCTCCCTGTGATGTTGGTATATTGCTCCCAGGAGGGTCTCCCTGGGGTTATGCTCTGATAGTATGCGGCACCATCGAAGGCTATCATGCCCGTGCCGTTTACAAAATCCATCGGCCACGCAGTGGCGGAGCAGCCCTTAAACTGGGTGACGTTCTGCTTTATCCCAGGGGGAACTGACCACAGCAGGTCAATTTCCTCTGGGGGATCTTGTGGAGTTTGATTCAGAGCGCTAATTATACTACCCAGGAAGCAGGTGGCTCTATGAAATGGCCATAGCATTTCTTTTGAAGTATCGTCACAGATGCATGTACATTGAGTATTCTTCGAGACCTTACATTCCGAAGACACCAGGGAAGGGTCTATGTAAGACTGTAATTCCGTTTGCAATTCCTGTGGGGTCATGGGCACTCCTATCATGCAAGATCGAAACGGATCTCCCGCTGCTGTCATCGCCAGGCAGACGTGGGTCTGGTTCAGTCGTTCCGCCAGCGTTGCCCACAGGTTCTGCTTCCCCATCCGGAGAAGCTGCATCTCGACCGCTTCGTTCTGATTCAGGGTCAGGAGGCTCGCAAGAAGGAGGAGGCAGATGCGGGCGTACCCACTTCGCAGGGACCCATCGTGATCCATTTCCTGTGGAAACACAAGCATACCCTCTTCCCCATGTGATTAATTTGCACGGACCGTCCCACGTATTTCTCCGTGGGTCGTAGCATTCTACTGACACCTCCTCAGAAAATTCATTATTTGTTTTGTTATGGTGAAAATAAATGGGCTGTTTGTCTTGCAAAATTGGTCTTACGTTTACCCAGTTTAAAACATACATGGCTTTGGCTACCACCCCGAGAATGCCCAACTCCCCCTTTTCTTTTAAAAAGAGGGAAATATATCTTTTGACGTCTTGATGTGTCCGTTCAATAATCCCTTGGCCAGTAGAATTGTAGGGAATTCCGAAGACATGTTTTACCCCCCATTGGCTCATAATTTGGGCTACGGAATTTGCATGATACGCAGGGGCATTGTCAGTTTTAATAGAGTCAGGTTTTCCTAAGACCGCAAAAGCTTGAAGCCAATGCTGGATCGCAGCCTTTGCTGCTGTGGATGTTGCAGGCGTGCACCAGACAGCATGTGAATACGTGTCAACGGATACGTGTAAAAATTTCATTCTTCCTAATGCTGGAAGCTCGGTAACGTCAGTCTGCCAAAGCTGCAAGGCTTGTGTCCCTCGGGGGTTGGTTCCTTGCGTTTGCAAGGGAGGGAGACGTGCGCAATCTGGGCAGGAGGCAACGATCCCTCGAGCGGTCGTCAAAGGGATGTTGAATTGCTTTGACAGTGTTTTTGCTGATTGATGAAAAAACTGGTGAGATTGGCTGGGTAGCTGGCAGACGTAGATTTGGCTTACGCTGGTGTCAATTGCGTTATTTCCTGCGGTGAACGGGCCAGGCAGCGATTGGTGACTGCGCATATGAGTAGTCCAGTATGGGTGAGATCGAAGCACGATGCAATGTTGCAAGGTTAAAAGGGTGGCGCTGATTTTGCTATCTGTGTGGAAATGTAGCTGGGCAAAGGGTAACTTTAGCAAAATGCCATGCACGTATAGCGAATCCACTACCACGTTGACAGGTTCGTTGGGGTGATCTTTAAATACTTTGAGTGTGGCCAAGAGTTCTAGTTGTTGGGCTGATCCGTGGGCGGTGTGCACGCTGGTTTTCCAAACTCCTTTTTCTTGCCATGCATAGCCGTACGTTTGCGTTTTGGCACTGGCGTCTGCAAATAAAGTCTTAGCGTTGAGGATCGGTTGATCCGATCGCAATGGGCGCCACTGCAGTGGCAAATTCGTTGAAAAGAGGGGATCAGCAGGTAAATGCGGGTCGATCGGAATGTCTGTCACTGCCAAGGCGAATGTGACTGATTGCTGCATGGCTTCTGTTACGTTTTCCGCTGAGCAGTCAGTGAGACGGAGGTGAATTGCTTGTGGCAGCTGCCCTGTCATTTGAATTGTCCTCTGTTTTGCTTTTAGCAGCATTTGTCCCAAGCTGTCAAAGAATGCTGTGACTGTTTTTCGTGGCGAGGAAGCATGTACCCATTCCAGGATGCTTAATTTGTCGTTTCTGTGTTGTCCGATAATTACTGCAATAGGCAGTTGGTTGCCATAAACATACAAATTGACTGGAAGGGTAATGTCAAGTCTTTGGGAAGATGCATGTGCGATCTTGCTTTCAACTATTTTTAAGGCTTCTTTAGCCTCAGCGGTTAATTCACAAGGGTCCGTGATTGCTTTAGCTCCCTGCAAGAGTGAGTACAGTGGTTGCAACTCCTGCATAGTGATGTTTGCTCGCGGGCGAAGCCACTGAATATCTCCCAGGACTTGCTGGAGGTTATTTATCGTTGTCAGACATTCTGTGCGTATCTTTGTTTTTTGAGGGGCCACGATCTCCGGGAAAACCTTCAGCCCTAAGTAATTCCAAGGTGCAGTTCGTTGGACTTTTTCAGGTGCAATACGAAGCCCAAAGCGAGATAGCTGTATCTGCAATTCTTGCAGCATTTTTGTTGTGACTTCTATTGGGTCGCAGCACAAGATGTCA
The DNA here is from genome assembly GCA_029204185.1 of Lerista edwardsae. Taxonomy (NCBI): domain Eukaryota; kingdom Metazoa; phylum Chordata; class Lepidosauria; order Squamata; family Scincidae; genus Lerista; species Lerista edwardsae. The sequence goes on from JAJKFI010000009.1 coordinate 14,377,924, forward strand.
TCCATGAAGTGATAAACCAATGTTCGGGGGTGCCGCTTCCTCCAGTCCTCCAATGCCTTGTCCACATACCATTGGCATATGGAGGGTGAATTGCGCATGCCCTGTGGCAGGACGACCCACTCGAACCTTTGCATGGGTCCTCTCAGGTTAATTTCAGGCACGGAGAAAGCAAAGTATTTGTAATCCGCTTCGTGGAGGGGGATCGTGAAAAAGCAATCCTTGAGGTCTATGACAACTAGGTCCCAGTTCCGTGGGAGCATGTTAGGGGACGGAGTTCCTGGCTGCAGCGCCCCCATCGGTTGCATAATCCGATTGACAGCTCTCAGGTCTTGAAGTAATCTCCATCGGTTCGCTGCTTTTTTCTTGATGACAAACACAGGAGTGTTATAGGGGCTGGTGGAAGGACGAATATGCCCTTGCTCTAGTTGTTCCTTAACAAGTTCTTTTAAATGTTGGAGTCTCTCCGAAGATAGCGGCCACTGGTCCACCCAAACAGGCTGTGTTGTAGTCCATGTCAGTTGCAATGTGGGTGCGGAGGTACTGCCAGTGACCGCTGCTGAAAAGGCGGGGTGACAATCATTGCTCCCCATTGTGCAAGGACGTCTCGTCCCAGCAGCCACAGATGTGTATTCAAAACGTAAGGGGTGATTTGCGCAATGTGTCCTTCATTGTCTGAGACTGTCAGCCGGCAGGCTGCTAGGAATGTTTTTTGATGATTCGTTGAGCCTCCGATTCCTGTCACAGCTGCTGCCGGTTCCAATGGCCACTCCACGGGCCAAACTTGTAGGGGGACAACTGAGGCGTCCGCACCCGAATCCATCATCGCAAGCACCCTGATCAGGATCCCGCTGGGTCCCTTGATCGTGACCTCTCTGAGCGGGCGCTCCTCTGTCATGGGTGTAGCGAAAGCGATAGTCACCGCTTGTGCGTTCGTGGAGCGAGAATCTCTTTGCTGGGGCGCAGCTGGGGTCATCGATGCAGGCTGTTGGAACACGATCAGCTGGGCGATCTTGTCCCCGGCGGCGATCTCAACGGGGGGCGCCCACGTTCGCACCATGACTTTAATTTCTCCCCGGAAATCCGCCTCAATGCACTCGGGGATGACCATGAGTGCTCGCTTGGTTGCTGAAGATCGTCCTATAATTAAAGCAAAGAGACTTTCCCCCACACACATGCCGGTGGGCACGCATGTCACATCGGGGGTGGTTAGGGTAATTGTGCTGGCTGCTGCCAGTTCCACACTGGCGGACCCGCTTGTGGCGGCATGGGGACCGCGGGGGCAGCTACGAGGTGCATTTGGTTGGCTGATGGTTGGTTGGAGGAGTATTTGTTGTCCGCGCTCCCCCCGCGGCTCTGCTGGTTTCCCGGCAGCGGGGAGCCGTTCTTGTGGAACTTGGATCGGCACTCCGCCGCCCGGTGACCGAACTTGCCACATCTATTGCAATACCCTTGGAATCTCGCTTTTCCCTGGGGATCGGGTGCCCATTGTGCTCCTTGATTGTTTTGAGCTGCGAGGTTGGGGCAATCGCGGCGAAAATGGCCGGTTTGGTGGCATCCGTAGCACTGCCCTTTCTTTTGATTATTTTGTCCTGCTGGTACCGCTTGCTTTAACGCGGCAGCTAGCGCAACACTGTGAATTTGCGCTTTTTGTTCCTCCCACACTAAGCGTTCCCGTGCACAAGCCTCAATCATTTCAACAAGGGTTGCCCCCATGGGCAATTGAGCCAAAAGTCGTTTGCATGTGGGGTTCGCATTTTGCATAGCCAATTCTTTCACCATGGTGGCTCGGAGCTCTGGCTGCATGTTGGGAGCTTTATCGACTGCCTCTTTTATTCGATCCACAAACTGCATAAATGATTCCTGTTCCCCTTGCACGATCTTGGTGTAGGGAGGGCTGATCGTGCCCATCTGCGGCAACTGCTCAAACACCCATAACGCGCATCTCTGGGACTGCTCTCTGATACGGGGCGCTAAACGAGCTTGGCGCTGGGGATCGGTAAACAGTCCCTTTCCTATCAACATATCCAAAGTGGCGGTGGCCAGGGGGTCATTAGGGGGAAGGGTCATGTTCTCCATCATTTTTGCTTCTAACCGCTGCTCCCATTTTTGTAAAAACAGCATATTTTGAGTTGGTGTCAACAATGTCTCCATTAGTAATTTAATGTCATAAGGCACTAGGTCTGAGTGAGTCAATAACGTCCCGATCTGTTGCCTGACCAGGCGATTGTCGGTGCCATAGTCCATTATGTTCTTTTGGATTTTATTAATTAGGTTCCAGTCAAAGGACACCCATTCTGGCGGCGCGTTGCCCCGGCGGACCACTGGCATTAAGATCGGCTGAACTGTCAAATTTCCCTCCAAAGACGCATTCTCTATTACTGCCCGCCACCGCTTTCTATGATCAAACGTCTCGTCCTTTCCTGGCGGGGCTGAATTCCGGGAGGGGAGGAGGCTCTCTGTTAAGCGCCTCATGCCGTGAAACCTACCTCCCCCTCCCGGCTCCTTCTGAGCACTCTTTCCCTTTTCCCTTTCTCTCTTCTCATCCCATTCTTCCAACATTTCTTGAGTCCTTATTCTCTCCTCTTCTTCAAGTGATAGGGGTGCTCCCAGCTCCCTCTTATCCCAGGGGCTCCATCGTCCTTTTTCCCCGTATCGCGCTGTCAACCACTCCTCCGCAACCCTCCAAGTGCACTCTCCTCCCATCACCTGCTTTTTCGCCCTCTCCTTATTTTCAAAAAGTTCCCGATCATCCCAATGTTTTGTGTCCATTCGTGGGGGAAGTGCCCCAGGTGGGACTTCATAGGCGCCTTCCTTATTTCGTTTCCATTTTAACATGTCAGGTTGAGTTGTATCCGGGACGTCTTCCTCCATGGGCAGAGGAACGTCAGCGGGGTCAAATGGGGCTGTGGGCTTAACGACGGAAGCCTCCTCGGGGTCTGGGCACGTGTACGGGGGGAGGCTGTCAGAGGGACCCCCCATGGCTGTTCTTTCTGCCTCTGTCAGGGGACACAGCGCAGTGGCGGTGGACACGGGGCTCGTGAAATGCCTCACGTCCTTGCCGTTCTCCTCCCCTCTGTCCATCCCCAAAGCCTTCTGCAATGCTTTTTTTGCCTCGACTTCCCCGTGAAGCCCGATCATGATCTTATCTAGTGTCCCGTAGATCGGTGCCAATTTGCATGCCTCCGGTTGCCCATCTTGCACAAGACCCCACAAATCTGTCCCGACATTTTTCCAAGCTGGTAGCAAAAAAACGTCTTTCAAGTCCTTAAAGTGGCCCCGCCTTCGAGCCCATTGACAGATGGCGCTCGCATCCTTTTCCTTTAATTTGCAATCATACTTCGGGGCCAATTCACACAACAACCGGAGCCCTTCCCTCTCCGCAGCCGATACGGCGATTCCCATCCCGCTCCCTGATTCGACCGTCACCCTTTGGACCTTGTCGATCAGTCTCCTTTGTTTTTTATCCTGACTCACCAGCCAGCCGTGGCCACTTCTCTCCTTCCCGCCTCTCTCGGGCGCCCGGGGGATCCTTTGGCTCGTTTCCTTTTGGCTGTCCGCAGCGATCCTACCCCGTCCGGGATGCTAACCTCGCACCTGTCCGCTGATTATTTCTAATCGCGTCGGGGTCACCATTTGTTGCCGAAGCGAGGGAGAACTCACACAGACCAATATGATCAATAATAAAGTTCTGGTTTATTGGTGAGCCTGTCAGTCATTGTTAAGCTTGTTGACCTAGTAACACATTAACCTAGATACGCGGCTTTGCTTGCGCTAAGCCGGCTTTACCTTAGATAACCTTAAGCTGTCAAAATGCGGAAAGGCTTGTTTGCCGATCTTCCCTAAGTTAATCAATGCAGCCTTCTGATGTGTTAATTAATGAACAAATGCCTTGGGAAACTGAACCATAAATATGAGTCTGTATTCACCAATAAACCAGAACTTTATTATTGATCATATTGGTCTGTGTGAGTTCTCCCTCGCTTCGGCAACACATATCCAACACTGGGTTGAAGCTGGATGCAGTGCAACCTGGGGCAAGGGGTATCGACAACCAGCGGCGTCATGCAGCCGCAACGCTGGGCGGGAGGAACGGGTGAGCGGCAGCCTGCCCGTTGCGTTCCAGTCCATTTCGCCGTCTTCCCCACCCCCACGCTCACCCGTTCCTCCCGCCCAGCGTTCCGGCTGCATGACGCCGCTGTCGACAACCCTGTGTAAGTTGCCCATGGCCTGAATCTGAATCTACTTGGATCTGAGCAGCTGCTCGGATCTGAATTGAGGCCGGGCTGCCTGGGATGTGGATTAGGGTCTGGCCCAAGTGCCGGATCCTGGCATTACCCCCCTCCCTGGGCCAGCCCGTGGGCTGTCCCTCCCCTTGCCTCCCCCTCCCCATTCTGTCCTATTCTGAGAGTATGTTTGGCGTACTGTCAGGCTCAGAGAGGCCAGCACACAGACGTGCGCAATCCCCCCTGACTCTGAGAGCTGTCCAAATGTGCTTTACGGTGGCCTGGTGCCAGCCAAACTTTGCTGGCCTAATTGTGCCGGCCGGATTGCATCCTCACTATCCATAGGGGATTGCTTCCATGATCACTGTTGATACCGAAATCCACAAATAATGAAATCTGCAGGGCCCAGGGTCATAGCATCACAAGGATCAGGGTGACCTGATATCATAACCACAAAGGAGGACACAGCACCCCAAAATGTAGGGCGTTGCAAAATAAATGCTAAAAATACTCATTGATTTTGTGGTCTTGTCCTCCTTTATTACATTACCAAGCATATATTACATGCTTTTTATGCATTCTAGACAGAGCTATTATTTTTCAAGTAGCTTACTGTTCCTGTAAGGAAGCCATACAGAGTTCTGGGATTTGAGTACCTTTACCAGGCATTCACATCCTGATTAGAGAGGCTCTGTTTTCAGATTTCCTGTGCATATTGCTTTTGCCTACTTGCTGTGCAGTTACACTTGGCCTTTTATGTACAATAGACCCCCAGCTTTTAAAATATTATAAATCTGAAAGTTATACTGCACTGGGCTGCTAGTTATAAAAAGAAAAAAAAAGGGCACAGTCACAATGGGCTGTTAGGACAAATAAAGCAGTTGTGCTTTTGATAAAGAAAAGAGTCCAGGTGTTATTGTGACAGAACTAAACCTAATTTTGTTCAGATGTTGCTGTCCGACAGATGTGAACTGTATATTTATATTTAATTAAGTGTGCTTCCATTACAGGAAAAAAAAACACCTTTCTCATCTCAGGGCTACCCCTATTGCAACATTAAATCATGGATAACTACTCTGCATGAAAGCCCTCCAAAGGAAAACTTTATCTTAGATAAATGATGCTACTAGCTTTTTTTTTTAAAGAAGTGAACAGTTGTCAGTTCTTTCAGACCACATTATGAATATAACCACACACACACACACACACACACACACACACACACACACACACACACTGCTGTTTTTGAACAGTGGCGCCCCCAGCCCACTCTCTGCCCTGGGGCTGGGTCGATGCTTGGCACCCCCAGTGTCAGTTCCCTGCCCTTCCCTGCCCACTGACCCGCGTTCAGGCCAGGCTCAGTTTTGGACAGGGGCGGGTGGACCCAATAATGCTCGTCTCTCAGAGAGACAAGCTGCTTCCTCACTGCCTTCCCCCCCTCTCCAGAAGTATGCCGTTTGTGATATCCCCCCCCCCTGCAAAACGGTAGGATAGTAACTGTTTCTGAAATAGAATCATTAGGACATGTCTCAGGTCTGAAAAGGTCTGGGAACAGTGTTTCAGTTATCTGGGAAAAAAAACTGTTAAAAAGTTTGGGGCACAGCAATGGACACAAGAGGAACCACCATAAAGCTCAATGAAATCCTTTAACTCTGTCTCCACTGCGGGCTCTCAGGCAGGTGCGCAGGTGCTGTATCATAGCATCCATTATAAGGAATGGGACACACACATGTGCCTGCTGCTATAGTGGCACCCAGCCATCTTGAGCCACACACATGTAAGACTAGTGTCATTGATAGGCACATGAGTCAAACAGCCACACCTCTCCTCCAGGACCCACAAAGGCAATGCGAAGCAGCCAACTTGTGCCACTACAGTCTTTTCCATTGTGCCTCCCATTGGCCCACCCATTAGGTTTTCTTCTAGGCCAGTGTTTCTCTGTGGGTTGGGACCCACTTGGAGGGTCATGACCCACTTGGTCAGGTGGATTGTGGAAAGAGCAGCCATCTTGGAAGCTGCAGACCTTACTCTTGCTATATTCCTGTTGTGAGTGTTAACAGTTTGAATTTTCAAAAGAGGAGTTTTTTAAATTTTGTTTTCAGTTCAGTACTTTTACATAATATTTTGTCCTAATCTTGCCTTCTGTCAGGGATGTTTCACGGTCGTGCAATTGCTGCAGTCCAAGAATGCCATTTTGCATTCCAGGAGTGTCATTTTATTATGTCATAATGATGGCACTTCCTGCTTTATGATGGCACTTCCAGCTATGACATCACTTCCAGGTTAATGAAATCACTTCTGGTGGGTCCCAACACTAGTGCCATTCTAAAAAGCGGGTCTTTGTCTAAAAGGGTTGAGAGCCGCTGTTTTGGCAAACAATGGAAAAAGAAAACAAAGCTTCTGCAATCTGAGAAAAAAGGGGAGACCTCCCCAAAGAACTGAAATGGTATGTTTGTTAATATAAAATGAAATGTATCATTGTAAAATTATTATAAAATAAAATTCTGAACTCCTGATGTGTTTCAAGTTGGAGCAGTGGTTCCCAAACTGTGGATTGGGATCCATCAGTAGGTCGTGAGCCAATTTCAGGTGGGTTGTGAAGCCTTATTGGAAGTATGGGAAGATGCGATGCTGGAAAGGGGCAGGGGTTGTGTGATTGTTTTGCTTGTGTCAAGGTTGTAAATAGGCTTTTTCTTTCTCATTCATTTTGCTATTGGAAAATGACTGAGAAATAACCCAACTTATTGCTGCATTACCAAGAAAGCAGCAGGTTCTGGCATCAAAATGACAGCACGTCTGGCCATGACATCACTTCTGGTGGGCCTCAGACAGAGTGTTATTCTGAAAAGTGGGTCCCAGTGCTAAAATGTTTGAGAAATTGTGGTAATGAGGAACAGGCAAAAATGTGTGGGTGTGCCTTTAAAATGCAAGCAGAAGCTGGCAAGTAAGTCTGTGGCCATTTATCTGGTGAGGCCAATTAGGCATCTACTTGAGTCACCTTTAAAAGGGATGCTATTCAGAACAGTGAGCAGAGGGGACAAAATTATTGGAAACCACTTGAAGAGGCTTTCCACAGGTGAAAGTGAAACTTTGGGACTATGTCCCACAATGTGTTTTAATCCATGGCTTGAAGACTTGAGCAACTTTGTAAACTATGTTTTCAAATGAAATTGCTAACAAAGAATTGCATGCTTTTCCTACCAACTAAGCTGATTTGAAATTGTATAGAAGGGAGTGTAAATGCCTAAATTAGCATCTTCAGCTGTGTCCAATGGGAAGCAAAATCTTCATATTGAAAAATATGGCTGAAAAAGTCACACCAAATGCCATGTTCATGCAGATCTTTGTATGGTGGGGAGGGGAGGGGAGGGGAGGGGGAGAAAAAACAAGCCTGAGTGACAACATTCCCCCTTCAAGATAATTTATTATAAACACATTTCTTAATACCTTTGTATTTATTGTATAAACAGTTTCTAACCCAGACTATGCCCATAAAAGCAATGCGCTCACCTCTTGATTCTAGAATCCAGCTATATCAGAAATTCAGCCTCCTACGAATCACTTTATGATCCTAACAGCTCTGGTTCCTTCAGCTTGTTTTACTTCCTAACGAAAAATATTATTGTTTCACTCCTCAGTGTGGAAATTTGGCTACCTCCACATTACATGCTTACTGGAGTAGAAAACTGCCTAATTAGATAGGAAAACAGTTGGCCATGAATAAATCAGGGTTTGCTGAGAATTTCAAAGTGTGAAGCCAGGCAGACAAGCACATATCCTAGGGTTTCTCCCTTTCCCTAGCTTCCCTGTAGAGAATTCACATGGCAGATCTGGCCACCAGGTCCATCTGTATAAATACATGGGTGGGTTGCCTTGAATTAACACAACAGCTTCAGTAGAGAAAGCAAATCATGCTTTTATTTTTATGTTTCCTCACCAGATGGTTTCAAATATGGATTCATATTCCAAAGGGTTTTTAAAAAATCACCTTGACTTTGGTGAAGTAATTTTGTGTGGTTGGTAGGATCAGCCTTTTCAGAACCAAGTCATTCTTATACGACTTTATTCAAGAGCAACCTAGTTCTCAAAGAAGCTGATCCAATCTAATAAAATGGACTATGGTTCAAATTGAGGGCGCAATCCTAAACTGAGTTAGGCCGGCATAAGCTAAACAAGCAAAGTTTCTCCCCTTACCTCAGAGCTGCGTTGCCCTTACCCCACTGCTGGAAAGTTGGTTAGGATTGTCCCCTTAAATGCCAGGGAAACACAAGACTGAGAGCACAATCCTAAACTGGAGTTAGGCCGGCATAAACTAAGCCAGCAAAGTTTGGCCAGCACAAGGGCCAGCGCACAGTGTGTTTGGACCAGTGGCGTCATCCAGGCGGAACGGCCCGGTACACTGTTCTGCCAGTTCTGCGGACGGGCCCGGGCTGCGCCGCTTCTCCGGAGGACGGGCGAGCTGCTCCTGGGCCCGCCCAACCTCCATCGCATCCTGAATCGCTCTGAAATGGAGTGATTTGGGCACTGTGAGGCTCAGGGAGGCGTGGCAGCCCTCCGCCATAGGGGCAGAGGGCTGTCAATCATCCGGGCATTCCGGTTCCTGGCGCGCCCGGATGACATCACTGGTTTGGACCATTCTCTGAGTCAGAGAGGCCAGTACACAGGTGTGAGCTATCCTCCCTGACTCCAAGAGTAGTCCAAACACACTTCAGGCCAATTACTTTTGGTTTGCCCACTGCAACATTTAAACAAACGAGGACCTTATTCAGCTGTGGTTCCTTTGCTGTGTGTATCTTGCAAAACAGCTGAAATAAGATTCATGGTGCAGTGGTGATAGGAGCAGTTGTTACACAAGATGTGAAGTTTCTCTTAAGCTTCAGGTCACAATTTTTTCCTCATTATTGGAACAAGAACTATATTCAAGGGATGCAGGCAGTGGTGTCATTCTGCAACGAACTAACGGAACGGTGGGCGGGACTTACCGCCTGATTGGCTGCGCGGGTCTGACGCGTCGCCACCGTTCCGAGCCCCGCGCGGGCACCCCTGGCTTCGGAGGGGGTGCCCGCTTGCCTGGGTGGCGCGCTGGGTGCTGCGGAGAGCCGCGGAGGGGCGCGCCACCCGGAAGAAGCCCTCTGCGGCGGAACAGCAGGCGGCGACGCGTCGCGGGGCCCCTGTCAATCAAGGGGTAAGTCCCGCCTGCGTTCCGGTAGTTAATTATAGAATGACACCACTGGATGCAGGTACCAAGCAACAATGATTTTCCTTGGTACTGACAGACTCTGAGACCACAAGCTGAAGTGCACACATGCCACAAGAGAGATGGATGCAAACTAAGTCATGTTCCCACCCCCCACCCCCGCCGGTCAGAAATGCATGCTTTGCTGCTGGAAAGCGAAGCAACTTCTTTCTTCTTCAAAGATTTCATAACTCTGTCTAGGAAATCAGGCTTGTGTTTATTTCCCACTAACATGGAACATATGTTTATAACTTTTGAATTGGCATGCGTGTATTATAATGCAGCTTTTTTTGTTTCTGAAAAAAATGCATGCACCAGTTTCTCTGATAAAAAAGCATGCTCCAGTTTCTCTGCAGACTGCAGCACACAGCATTAGCAGATAATTGGACAAATCAATCTTTAAAGAGCAAGTAAAAAATAGTAGCTTAATAATAGCACCGAACATTGCCCAATATTTATGATGAATGTTTATGTACTGAAGTGCACTTTTGAGCCCAAAACAGGACTTTGCTTTATTAGAGAGACCGCAGAGGGGGCTGCGGATCTCCCCAACCCTCCCTAAGCCCCCCCCCGTATGTTAAAAAAAACCCTGGGTGCCCGCAGCACTGCGATTGCTGCAGTGCTGTTGGGACACCCTCCCCAGCCCCAGCCGCCCAGCCCTGCAACTACTTACAGCGGTCCCAATGTTCAAGAAGGACTTTGGGAACTGCTGCTCTAGATTATTTATGAACCACTTAAAGTGCAGCAGTCCAAATCAGTGTTCCTGCTAAAGTGTGCAGCCGCATGGCCATGTACCTCCTAGCTGAGTTCCGTGCAGCATGGGTTCGGAAACCTGGAAATTTGGCAATGTGATGATGAGCGCAATCCTAAACTGGAGTTAGGCCGGCATAAACTAAGCCAGCAAAGTTTGGCAAGCGCAAAGGCCACTATAAAGCATGTTTGGACCACCCTCAGAGTCAGGGAGCATGATGCACATCTGTGTGCTGGCCTCTCTGACTCCGAGAGTGGCCCAGACATACTTTACGGTAGCGCTTGTGCTTGCCAAACTTTGCTGGTTTAGCTTATACTGGCCTAACTCAGTTTAGGATTGTGCCCAATGTCATTGCCAAATGTCCAAAGGCAGTATTATGACTCATTGTGATGCCGCACAACTGCCAAGGGAGACTGCTGGTCCCAGCACAGATTCTTGAGGGGCTCCATGTCCTTCCCTCAAGTAAACAAAAATTTGCCTATTTCTTTCTTTCTTTCTTACTATTTCTGTCTGCTAGGGCTCTCTCTCTCTCTCTCTCTCTCTCTCTCTCTCTCTCTCTCTCTCTCTCTCTCTCTCTCTCTGACATTCCACGTGTACAGTTCAGCGTATACCATGGTTCTTCTCTTGAAATCAGTGAAGTAAGTTAGTTGTGGCTATCAGTGGAACGTAGACATAATTGAACTTTTTCTGGATTTAGGCCGTTGTGCATATAGTTGTTCCCAGTACAACAAAGTACCTGTGTGTGAACACAGACATCCCCAGGCATACTTCTCATACAGATGCTGTCCTGCATGTGCAAAAGGGTGTCTGGTAGGGGGGAAAAGCATACCTCCAGCACCCAAGAATGTGAGAGCACTGCCAAACAGATGTTCAGCGCTGTCAATTCTGGAAGTATCAATCACCTATTTGCATGGGACTGATTCCAGATTACCCCTTCCAGCAGGTGGTCCCAGCTGACAGCATCAAAACTCTGTTTGCTGGCAGTGAATGGCAGCCTGCTGCTATGCATGAAGATCTCTGGATTGGGTCCAGAACACAAAATGAAACCCTTCAAAGGATTAATATTATAAGCAATGTTGGCGTGGATGAAAAAGCTTCAGAAGCATCTACTTTGATAAAATATGTCGTTCGAGCCCACTTCTAAGCTAAATAAAAACATAACTCATTCCATAGTAGTCCTCACATTGGGAATCTCGATATGATCTATTTTTACAAAATCATTTCAATATTTATTTTAAAAATAAACTGACACAAAGTGGGCCAGAGCTAGGTGTGGTCTTTGCTGATTTTTCAGGTTTGAGGCTGTGGTTCAAGGAGAATTTTTTTTTTCAAAAACTTGGTTAAATGAATTGAATAGTCATGTTTCACATGGCTTAAAGCAGTAGGGTTCTTTTGCTTGGTTAATGATGGACGCAGAGCAAACCCGAAAGACGAAACTCTTCCCACCCCTTAGGTGGCTTTTTGCGGCTCAAGGATATTTGTCGGAGTTTTGGGAACCTCGAATGTGAATGCGTGTGTTGTCTTTGGCTTTTGAGAAATTAAAATAAATATTCAGCTTTAGTTATTGCCAGGCTTCTTGTTGCTTCTTGGTCGTCACATGTGAACCTGCTCTGTATAAATAAGATTATTGTTGAGACAGATACAATGTGAACACAACTAAGATTTCCAGTGGGAAGTTAGTTTCTATTCTGTTGCAATTCAGCTGCTTTTCACGCGTAACCTTGTTCCTGCTAAGGTAGACATAGCAGGTAAGGCTTGAACCCCATTAGTTGTTCTTCCTTCTTGCTCTGCTCATTTACTAGGTCTCTTTTGCTGACCAGCAAAACAGGGAAAGGGTACAGCTGTAAGAATTCAAGGAGCTTAATTGAGAGCCATTGGATGGTAGTGGTTAGTGTCTGACTGGGAAAGGAGAGAACCAGATTCAAATCTCACTCAGTGGGGGAGGGAGCTAATTGGATGACTTTCAGCCAGTCCTCCTCTATCAACCTAACCTACCTTACAGAGTTGTTGTGAAAATAAAACAATGTATGGGAGACCCATGAAGCTACTTCCTATGCGAAACAGTCTCCAGCAGGCACCTCCAGCAAGCAACATGACAACATGTGCTCTCCAGAGTTTTCCAGAGTTCTAAGGAGTCTTGGTTGCTTCCTGGAGACCTTAAAGCATCTGCAGCTCTAAAGAAGGCAGAACCCAGAAGTCACACGATGATGTCACGTGATGTGATGAAGCCATCTCTGCCCTGGGTGCCCCTGCTCCTAGCAATGCCGCTGCATTTATGGAGAGCTAAATGATAGGAGTCTATTACTTCCTTTCAACCAGAGGAATGTTTTTGAAAGGAGTGGTCTTCAACTTCTAGGAGAAATTTTTTGTTTTTGTAATGTTGGCATCATTGAGGGCTGAAGGTGAATGAAAGTGGAAGATGGATAGTATGTTGTAGATACATAAAAAATTTTCAGACTTAATATTATACATCATAATTTCTTCCCAATTTTTGCTTGTGAAAAAGTTATTTTGATTAGCTATTTAATATAAAACTTTTGTCCTCCTAGTTTTATTGTCTTCTTCTCTGCTGTTGTTTTTATGTGTTTTTATTCAATTCAAGTTCATAGTAATTAACGAGAGCATTCTTTTCTTTTAAAGGTTATTCACAACCTCGGTCCTTTGGAGTTTGTTCTCAATACACCCAGTCATCATAGAGTTCATCATGGTAAGCAATATTATATCTTCTATTCATATGTGCAGATCTTGACTTCATATACATGGCTTATCCTGCCTTTTCTTTATAACTGCCCTCCTTTGTTCGCTCACTTTTTATGAAGCATCCACATGGTGTCATTGGCAGATTTTTGCATTCCATGGTGTTCGATGTCGTACTATCTAGTGGTTTTGTTTTTATTTTTGTTTTGCTATAAAACACAAGTGCAGCACCAGTTATTAAGACTTCTAAGGGGAACTGTTGTTTAAATGGAAAATCTCCTCTTGTCAGATTTCACCCATTTGATTTTAACCAGGTCAACGCAGTTGGGGGATTCCTGCTGAATTGCTCCTCTTTCATCAGGTTTTGTTCCTTCTACTGGAGAGGGAGAGGAGAGGGGGAGGGGGAGGGAGGGAGGGAGAGAGAGAGAGAGAGAGAGAGAGAGAGAGAGAGAGAGAGAGAGAGAGAGTTACGTTATTGGTTTACTTCTATTTGCCTTTCTTTTATGGCAAAGTAGTTTTTTGAAAGGCAGGCAGGCATGGTTTAGATCAGTGGTCTTCAACCGTTTTTGTGCTGCAACCCGAATAAATAAATAAATAAATAAATAAATAACTGAAGTATGGGACTGGAGACCCACCACCAATCCTACCCCCTTCCCAGACTTAATCTGTCCCCATCACTGCCCACCCCCTGTCCCTGCCTATCCAATATCCCCCCTACATCTTGCATCTTCACAACAACCCTGTGAGGTAGCAGCCCAAGCAAGGCTAGCCTTAGGAGCTGCAGGGCAAGAAGAGTCTGTGCAGGATTAGATCAAGAACTCAGTTTTGATAAGGCAGAACCATTACTGGATAGGATCCAAACCCACTTCTGCACAGGCTTTGAAAGTTTGCCATGACCCACCCCCCAAATGAGGCTTTGTGATCCCTGCAGGGTCCCGACTCGTAGGTTGAAGAACACTGGCTTAGATGAACTCATGTGATTGAATGAGTTCTAAACAGTGCTGCATTAGCGAGGCCGGCCGGCCAGTGCCAAATCCAGCACTGCTTAGGACAGGCAGGAGCCTCAACGCGGCAAGGGAGTCCCTTACTCCTCAAGGTAAGGGAACATTTGTTCACTTAATCCACGGCTGCATTACAGTTGCATCAGCACCAGAAAGTTGGATAGGATTGGGCCCCTTATGAGACCAGCCTATTCAGCCAAGTATTGTCCAAATTGCCTAAAGATTGTTTTAAATGTTTACTAACATTTAACATTTTAGCAAAAAAAAAAAAAATAGTCACAGTAGCCAAAAATATTTCCATAGCCCAGTTTAAATCACCCCAAAGACTTAACCAATACTCCAAAAACTTAACTCACCAGCACTGGCACAGCAGGGCTGCTTGGGCCACTGCGAAACGGAGCGTTACACAACGGGCGGGCTGCCGCTCACCCGTTCCTCCTGCCCAGCGTACCGGTAGCATGACACAGCTGGAATTAACTTCTTCCATTGAGCTTAGCTCCTGGATTCAGCTTTTGCAGGATGGTGCAGTTCTTTCTGCCGGTGCAGCTTACATGCGTTACAGCACATTTGTGACACCCCAGGCCTGCGCAGCAATTGTTGCACCAGTGCTCCTGAAGAATAAGATTGCACTGTGAAAAGCCAAGTCTTGGCCACATGACCAAAGATCAGCAATGTGGTCAAAGTGAACAACTCTTTTGGGCGGCCACAATATGGTAGTGCCTTGATGAGAACGAGCACAAATTTCACAAAGATGTGGGAGATTCTGAGAGCTATATGGTAAGATTCCCGGTAGAATTTACATACAAGAGCCATCAATACTTTGAAAAAAATGCAAGCGAAATTCAGAATATTTTTGAGTCTGGTGTTAACAGTTTCAAACATTTTTATCCCTATAGGCAGAAATCCTTACTGCATCGACAAAAATTATGGTGGCACCTTAATTATTTGGGACAGAATTTTTGGTAAGTGTAGCTAATTACTTTCCTCCAAATTAATGATTTAACATTAGACAAGTTCATCAAGTCAGTAAGTGGCTACTACTAGTCATGATGGCGATGTGATATCTCCAGATTCAGGGCGCAATCCTAACCTGGAGTTAGTCTGGCATAGTCAGGTCAGCAAAGTTTGGCCAGCAGAAGGGACACCATAAAGTCTGTCTGGACCACTCTCAACAGCGCAATCCTATACCCCCCCCCTTAACACCGGCGCTGTGCTCTTGCGCCAGCCGAACGCTGTTGTGAACCTGCCATCAAGCACGTCTGTGTTGGTGCTGTGGTGCTCAGCCGACGCAAGTGGCAGCGCTCGGGTGCTGGCGCAACCATCGGCAGTGCCGGCTGTGCACCAGTCAAGTGCCGGCGTTGCTCCGTCCGTGCAGAGTAAATGCAGAGTAAATGGCTCAGGTGGGGTGATTAGTTCACTGAGATAAAGTTAAAAGCCTCAGGGAACAGAACGTTTTTGGCTGCTCTCATGGAAGGTTAGCCTCACTATGTGCTGTGGAAGCCGGTTGTAGTTAGTCAGTGAGGTAAAAATCCTATAGGATGTTCTTTTGTTTTTGTCCTTTCTGGGTTCCTCTCAGTTATTATAAACAGAGGGGTGGATTATTGTTATTTTAATATTCAGGTTTTACGGTACAGAGCCTCTGTAGTTTTATTTGTAATTTTTGATGTATGTCAATAAAATGGGGTTTTTACTTCTTTTATTTGGCTTTCTTTTAAGAGGGGGTTTTGCCCAGAAGCTCCCTTTGTTGTGTTGAGTCTGGGCTGGTGGCAGTGGCAGCTACACCAGGGGAGGGGAGTTGCACCCCCCCCCATCATAACACCCCTCCTTAACACTGGCACTGTGCTCTTGCGCCAGCCGAACGCTGTCGTGAACCTGCCATCAAGCGCGTCTGTGTTGGTGCTGTGGTGCTCAGCCGACGCACGTGGCAGCGCTCGGGTGCTGGCGCAACCATCGGCAGTGCCAGCTGTGCACCAGTCAAGTGCCAGCGTTGCTTGGTCGGTGCAGAGCCTCCACAAGGGCTTTCCAGAGGCATTCCAGGGGCATAACTAGGCGGCGCAGTGGGCGGAGATGGCGGTTGTGACACAGGATGGCCGTAGTGCCATATCCTAACACCGGTTCCTGACCATGGCGGCCCCAATTCGGGCCGCTCCCATGCACGTTCCTCTGCGCCTATTATTTTGCCGGCCCAGATCCGAACAGGCCCATAGGGGTGACTGGGGCTTACACAGGTGCAAGGGGAAAACCTCCCTTTGTCCTGCATGTTGCTGCTGCTGCCTCCAAATGGGCCTTTGGATATGGCCCTGCTATAAGGTAGGATTGCGCTCTCAGAGTCAGAGGCCAGCACACAGATGTGTACCAACCTCCCTGGCTCAGAGAGTGGTCCAAACACATTTTACAGTGTCCCTTGTGCTAGCCAAACTTTGCTGGCCTAGCTATGCCAGACAAACTCCAGGTTAGGATTGCACCCTCAGAAGCAGTAAATCTCTGAGTTGCAATTGCAGGGGAGCAACAGCAGCTGAGGGGTATGCCTTCATCTTCTGCTTGTGAGTTTCCCAACTGGTTATGTCCCGTGGGGAAATACGATGCTGAACTGAACCATATGAACAGCTCAGCTGTTCTTATATTAACATTTCATACAGAGATTTTATTCTCCATGTTCCTACATTGCAGGGACATTTGTTGCAGAAGATGAGAAAGTTGTATATGGCCTAACACACCCGATAAACACCTTTGAGCTTTTCAAAGTCCAGGTATTCCTTTTTTCTGAAGTATTCCATCTTGCATAGCTGTGTATATGTTTTAATGTGAAACTTGGTGAAGTTAATGAAATTTCACTGAGTTGCATATGGCTTATGTCGTTTTCATTTGGTTGTCTTTGGTTCATTTCCAAAGATAAGAATTTAGCTGATTTTAGTCAGGCTCTTGAAAAAATATTGTTGAGCCTCAGGTATTGTTTATTTTCTCACTAACAGAACAAAGTGCCCTTTTATGTAATTGTATATTGATCTTTTCAATAAAATGTAATATCTAAGCCCTGATCACGGACAAACGTTTTATGTTATCACTGTAATCTAATCTGCCTGTCTAAAATTACCCCATGACCAATCTGCCACACTTTACCAAAAAAGGCAATGAACACCATATTTCAGTGGCAAATAGTTATGACTGCTACTGGTTGTAATATACTAAACAAAAACTCTCTGCTGGGCTGTTAAATATAACTAATTTTATATAGATTAAAGGCAAAATGAATGTTTACTAAGAGCAAACATTTAAGCCAGCAAAGTAACATTAAATCATAATGTTTTAATAATATATTATTGCATTATAATGTTGTAATAATTCCTTTATGTGCATGAAGTGCTCTGATTAAAGAAGCACCAGTTAAAGAACACATAAAGGTGCCCTCCTCTTGTGAGTGCACATGTTTCTGCATGAGACAGTAATGTATAAATATGTATGAAGAGCCCTGTTGGATCAGAACAAAAATATATCTATTCTAGCATCCTCTTTCCGATCAAAGCAGATACAAAGATTATGGTCCAACAATTGAAATTGATAGGGTAGCATGGAGAGATCTCACCTATAACATTGACAAGAATCAGACATGACTGAGGGCACAATCCTAAACTGAGTTAGGCCGGCATAACTAAGCCAGCAAAGTTTGGCAAGCAGAAGGGACACCGTAAAGTATGTTTGGATCACTCTTGGAGTCAGAGAAACCAGCACACAGACGTGTGCCATCCTCCCTGACTCTGAGAGTAGTCCAAACACGCTTTGTGGTGGCCCTCATGCTAGCCAAACTTTGCTGGTTTAGCTTATGCTGGCCTAACTCCAGTTTAGGATTGCACTCTGAATCAGATAAAACAACAGGAGTGGGAATTGAGCTCTGAGAGAGATGGTTCGGAGCTGAAGTTAGGGATGCTTATTGCTACCAAAGACATTGTCTTCCATTGGAGTTGGAAGTTGGTATTTAGTGGAAGTTTAGAGATCACGATTCTGGGTAATCTGTCAATATGTTAATAGGCAGAGCTGAGAAGGAATGATTTGGGGGGGGGGGGTGAAAGAAAATCATACCCTGTAGAACAGTCTCTCTGGGTACTACAGTAGAACAGATACTACTGTGGGGGAAGATGGAGGCCCTGCCAGATCTGTTGTGCGCATCTGGTACTGCTGGCACAAATGAACAGTGGCCAGGTGCACCCAGCAGTGGTTTTCAAAGGATCTACCACTCCTGGTTAGTTGGTGGTAGGGACATGTTGCGGGCTGGGAGGGTAGGGTAGGGGGGTTTCAGGCTAGGAAGCATGAGTGCAGGGGGCAAGGATGGGGAAGGAGGGTGGATTCTAGTGGTGGTGACTTACACCAGGATCCTGTCCTCTCTTTTGGAACCCATTCCACCCCTTTCTCTCCTTGGATGTATACTAGCTATATAGAAGGCCTACCCAGAGGTAAGTAGAAAATATTTGTAATCTCTGGCAGGCTTCCTGATCACCCCACCACTACCACTATTGGACGCACCATACATAGGGGTGCAGCGGATTGGCCAGTCAAGCCAGCAGCCATCACCACATCTTGCAGCAGTGGACTCTATAGAATAAGAAAAGGTTTCCATTTTACAAGAAGTGAGCTACGGTAGAGCAGAAAAAGTAATATTATAATGAAGTGGTATTTCATTACCTCAATCCATGTAGGGAACAGCTGTTTCCTACAGCAATGCTCAGTGGTTGGAGAAAGCAAAAAAAGCTTACAGCCCAATCCTGCTTTCCAGCTATGCCAGTGTAGCAACTGCTGCGTGTAATGCCAGTGTGGCATTTTTGTGCACGTTTGTGGCACCGCATGAGTAAGAAGCAGAGGTAGGGAAGGCTTGCGCTATCTCACTGGTGCTGGATCTGGGGCTGGGGCTGCCGGTGCAGGTAGGTTCTACACTGAGCAGGGCAGGGAGGGATGTAACGGGGCAGGGCATGGTGAAATGGAGCAGATCAGGCCCAGGAATGGGTTGGAATTGTCAGTGGAGGCCTCTGCCATATTCTTTTCTCCCACCTGGGCCTTTCCCCCCAGTACAAGGGTTCTTGGACTTGTGCCAGCAATTTCACTGGTGCAGATCCAAGTAGCCTCATTGGGCAGGCTGGGGATTGGCATGGGGTAAGGGAACAAATGTTCCACGGGCCGTGTGGTGCCACTGTACTGGTGCTGGATAGGATCGGGCTGTTAGCCTGCCAACCTTGGTTGTTATCTCATGTTATTTTCAAGATAGTAACATTTTGTCCATGTACAATGATTCTATCTTTTTCAGTTTTCTGTGGTGTTAACATTTAGCTTATATCTATTTTCTTTTTTTATTTTGACAAATGGCTCGTTTGGTGAAAAGTTTTCATCTGCTGATGTTGGCTTACGGGTACACAATATAAGCAAAATGTTGTACTTCATCTCCATGATATTCCTTCTCCGTAGTATGTTTCTAAAAATGTTTTAGTGGAGACCTCCTTTCTTATAACTGCATTCATATGGACAACAGGAACTCTTTATCGTTTGTCTTTACAGTTTCATCATTGCATTTCTATATGGAACACATTTTGGAGTACACCTGGATTCTGCAATAAGATTTCTGTTGTCTTCAAGGGGCCAGGATGGGAGCCTGGCAAACCAAGACTCGGCATTCCTGAGGACATACCAAAAGTAAGTAAAATGTACAGGATTGTAAATTCTTGATCCTATAGGTTGTGTTTCTATGAGGCTGAAATCCTATACATACTTAGTTGGAGGAAGTAAAGTTCCAATGACATGAACAGGACTCATTTCTGGAAAAAAACATGCAGAGCGTAGTACTATACTTCTAATGTTGTCAGCAAGAAACAAAAATTCTGTTCCTTACATCAGTCTAAAAAAGCGGTCTTCAAACTGGAGACAGCTGCAGCAGCCAAAAGCTCCCCCATGTAAACTGGGTGGAGTCGGCAAGCAAACACCGGATCCGACCCATGGGCTGGAGTCTGGAGACCGCTGGTCTAAAGCACAGTTACTTCAAATTCAACTCTCTGGATTTAAGGGTGAATACTTCCAAGTATATGAACTGGTTGACCAAATATGCCAACCTTGAAATTTTGCTGACCGGAAGGTTGGCAATTCAAGACCACGCGATGGAGTGAGCTCCCGTCGCTTGTCCCAGTTCCTGCCAATCTAGCAGTTCAAAAGCACATAAAAATGCAAGTAGTTAAATAGGTACCACTTCGGTGGGAAGGTAATGGCATTCCGTGTGCCTTGGCGTATAGTCATGCTGGCCACATGACTGCAGAAATTTGTTCTTGGACAAATGCCAGCTTTTCGGCTTAGAAACGGAAATGAGCACCGCCCTCTAGAGTCGGTCATGACCACACCATTCGGTTGTGGGGAAACCTTTACCTTTACTCCTGTGGGAATAAGATTTGGCCTTTAATGTATTTTAACTACTGGGAATAAAAATGAGAAGAAAAAATAACTGGTGAAGCAAAATACAGAAGTCTTGTATCTGTTTTATTATATGTAGATCACTGGAAAAGAGGTTCCCTACGGCCCCAAATTGCCCATCTCCCTTCGTGTCTATGCAGTAATTCATTTCATCTTAATGCTGGGATGTTATATTGTTTTGTTTGCAACAAAATCTGTAAGTAAATTCAAATTTACTTAAATATACTGCTTTGGGTCACTGAAGAATGCCGCTATGTAGGGGGAATAATATTTGTTACTGTGACTATCCAATTCTCACTATAGTATACAAATCTTGTGGTTCACTTCAAACTAGAGAGATTCTTTTCCTCTCTTCTCATGAAAATTGCTGTATGTAGTTTGGCTCCTTGGTTAAAACAATTAAAATAATGGTTTAAGTAAGGAAAATGTATCGTGTAAAGGTGTTGGTACTATTTTTCTCAAATTAATTACTCAAATTACTATTTTTCTTTTCATCCCAGTATTTTTCAAGAGAATAATTATGTATTGCATCATTCTTGTAATGACTCCTGCCAGTCTAACTCTAAGGAGGTGATGAAAACCCGCCCCAGACTTTGTGTCAGGCGTCAAACCTGCTGGAACCTGGGCATAATCCATAAGCCACAAATCATCCAAATCTATACACAGGAGTCTAAAGCAACACAAGAGATCCCAGAATCATCACACCTTGAGCCAGAGACTTTTGGGGAATGAACTTTGCCCACTCCAGACCCCCATGCTCCCCAAAGCCTGAGGACAACAGACCAGGAAGAGTACAATGGGGCAAAGACTCCAGAATAGAGGGCTGTCCCTTCAAAATTACTTTCCAGGCAGGAGAAGGATCTGAGGTATTTAAGGGCACAATCCTAACCTGGAGTTAAGCTAGCACAGTTAGGCCAGCAACGTTTGACCAGCACAAGTGTCCAGCAACCAGAGCAAGCCAACAATGTCTTTTGTTTGCAATCATGCTAATAGTTGCAATGCTCAGAATAAGGTTAACTATCGCCCAACATTTCATAGAGCGCAATCCTAACCTGGAGTTAGACCGGCACAGTTAGACCAGTAAAGTTTGGCCAGCACAAGGACCACCGTAAAGTATGTTTGGACCACTTTCGGAGTCAGAGAGGCCAGTACACAGACATTTGCCATTCTCCCTGACTCCGAGAGTGGTCCAAATGCACTTTATGGCGCCCCTTGTACCGGCCAAACTTCGCTGACCAAACTGTGCTGGCCTTACTCTGGGTTAGGATTGTGCCCTAAGACATTCCTCCTTTGCCCTCCTTGGAGCAAATTGTTGCTCTTTCAGAACTGTCCAATATTCTGCAACCCGCCTCAACCCACCTCACGGGTATCTGTTGGTAGGACAATTATCAAGACAATTATGAATTAAAATTTCAAAACTGCTGAGCCAATGTCCTGCTCCAAGGCAGGAAATATAATTAATCAGATGCTAGCATTGCAATAGCCTACATAAAAGTCTGTATTTTAGGACCCAGATCCTAGGACAGATACAAAAAATTGAATTAGATTGCAGGCGAAGTTCCATGAGCTTTCCAAAAATCCAGAAGGAATTATCATAAGAAGGACACATGTATGTGAATAATATGATTTGGCATATAACCTCAATATCAATTTTCCACTATGCTGAATTATGAAATGGCCATAGACACAACTTGAACGTTTAGCTTGGCTATGTCACAAATGTGGCATGGGTCCATAAATAGATACAACTGTTTTCCCCATTTTTAGACATATGTTCCACTCCATAGTAGCAACAATGCACTTGAAGTGGTGCACAATTTTATATTCCTCAAGTAATTGTGGCCTCCCTTTCTTTGGTCTCATGCACAACAAGAACATTGTTTTTCTTTCTTTGCATTAAGTTTCTCTTTTCAGTGTGGAAAGTTTCTTGGCAGAGATAAGAAAAGTAATGTTAAAAAATCTTCTGCAAAGGTGAGATAAAATCTTCCAATTAGATGATACTATCATGAGTAGATTTAAACTGGAAAGAATTTGATTGATTTCAATAGGATTTGGATCCAATCAAAATATGCTGGTGGGAAATGCCTCAGGCAGGGACAGTAGCAACTTATTATTGCAGTCTTTCCTTGGATCCAGTTCTGTCTCTTTTTACTACATTATGAAACATGATATCTGTCCAGTGTAGGTACTTCATGAAGTCATTTCCACTCCTCCGATTTAGAGCGCAATCCTAAACTGGAGTTAGGCCGGCATAAACTAAGCCAGCAAAGTTTGGCCAGCACAAGGGCCACTATAAAGCATGTTTGGACTACTCTTGGAGTCAGGGAGGATGGCTTACATCTGTGTGCTGGCCTCTCTGACTCTGAGGGTGGTCCAAACATACTTTACGGTGTCCCTTGTGCTGGCCAAACTTCGCTGGCTTAGTTATGCCGGCCTAACTCAGTTTAGGATTGCACCCTTAGAAAGAACCCTGCTGGATCTAGTCAGTGTATTTCATAGTGGTCCACCAAATGCCTCAAGGAACATACAAGACAACAAGATACATGCATCTTGTTGGCACTCCCTTGCATCTGGCATTTAGACCTAGCCTAAAACCAGGAGCTTGCAGTATGCCCAACATGGTTTTTAACCTGGGATGGACTTTTATGGAGGAAAAGATTTATGATCTGCCCAATTCCCTTTTAAAGGTACCTAGACCAGGTGCCAATACTACATTGTGGCAAGAAGTTCTTGCTTTCTGGATTCAGTACAAGCAACCCAATCCTGGTAGCCAGGCAGCCATGGGAGGCTCTACAGGGTAAGGGCTATTTAGCCAGTGCAGAGGTGAGGCCCTCTGTCTAAGGCTGCAGCGTCCAAACAGGAAGTTGGCTCTGATCTTGCAATGGAACTATTTTTAGCATCAGGGAGGCCCAACCCTTCTGCACACCCAAGGAACCCCATCCAGGTAGGGTTCTTGCCCCTAAATGCCCGCAGCACCACAATTGCTGCGGTGGCACCAGGTTCTCCCCCCACACCTCTGCCTCAC
The DNA here is from genome assembly GCA_029204185.1 of Lerista edwardsae. Taxonomy (NCBI): domain Eukaryota; kingdom Metazoa; phylum Chordata; class Lepidosauria; order Squamata; family Scincidae; genus Lerista; species Lerista edwardsae. The sequence goes on from JAJKFI010000009.1 coordinate 14,401,298, forward strand.
TCTCACAAGCACTTGCAATGACTTCAAAGTGGAAGACAACTGCTCTAGTTTTTATTTTATTTTATTTGTATCTTCTCCATCTACCTAGGAGAGTGATAAATGTTTGAATGTCATATTCACCTACTTGGGTGAACTGAGGGAACTGAGTGGATTTTTTATATCGGTGCTTTACAGAATGAAATACAGTTTATTAAGGAGATTGGAACTTGGAAAGATACTTTTGAGTATACAACCAACTGTGAGAGAAATGCTTTTGGCTCATAAGCAGGAAATACTAAGGTACCAGTGCAATAGGGAGAAACTTTGAAAAGTTTCTTTCTCTCTTGTAATCACACTTGAATTTATAATCTGGCTTGAATCGTGTTTTAACGGAATATATTCTTTTTAATGGAATATATTGTGTATCCTATTGATTATTTAACATTCATTCATTCATTTGCCATATTTTTATTCCAGATTCCTCCCCCTAAGAAACTTACTTTTTGAAGTCTCATAATATTTCCCCTTTTAAAAACACAAATATATATTGTTTGGTTGCTTCCAGTAACCATATCTGAAAAATTGTGGCTAACTTGTATTTGTTCCTACTGTGTTCCTGCAAGATCCTGCTATAGTCCTTATGGTGCCTTTTCTGTGCAAAGCCAGCTCTTACGGATTCCAGACCTATCAGCTATGCTCATCAGTCCTACCCCAAGAAAGTTGAACACTCTGTTGCAGAGGTTTCCCCAGAAAAGGCTGCAAGGTGGTCTAAGGCAACAAAAGCATCATAAAACAATATGATAGTTAAGAAACGATTAAGAGCATAGCCATGACAATCAGCAGCATAGCTAAAGAAGAAACTGACAACTTGATACATGTAATAATAAACAACAGAGGTTGTTTTTTTGAAACTGATATGAGATCATTCAGCTTATTCAAATTCAGACAGATAAGTAGTTTTTTTTTTTAATTTTAAGGTTATATAGCAAATAACACACATACAAAATCTCCGAAACTTGTTTTTTTCTCTAGGGAAAAATTGAGTTGCTAGATGCATTTTCAGCTAACTGGTCGTATTTATTTTTGATACAAAAAGCTCTATTTTTGAGAGGTTTGTCTGTTGGCCAGAACACTTTTTGGAATGAACAGTATTGCTATGTTAAAATTTCCCTCCTTTACATCTGTTTATCTCACGTAAGGAGTGAATTTGTGGTTTGATAGTGCTGGGGAGCACTTGTGTTTTGGCTTGTAAACTGGTTAGCATGCCGTTTTGGTTTAGCTAGGGCAGTGAATCTGTTTTCTTAGTTTAATAGGAGTTAAACTTTTGGTTGAAAATTCCCAGGGGGTGTTTTTGGACTCTTCAGTAAAACAAAACCCACTCAGAAAAGACTTGGATCTTGTGGTTTGATGTGTTCTCCAAACACAGACAAAGGAGTTCACACTGCTATTAAATTTGAGAATCCTGTCCAACAGCATCCTTCCCTCAAATGCCTTTGAGGGGAGGGGCCCACTGCAGAGGCTGGCTGTGGTGGGTGTTTCAGAATGAGCTTTATTGAACGCAAAACTCCAAGTATTTTCATGTGTTCTGAAGCTGAACCAAAAGTCATAGCTCACAGACTTGATGGAAAATCTAACCATGCAGTGCACAGCTTATACCTCGTAATGATTTCTTTCTAGTTAAAAAGATAAATCTGTTCAATCTACAGGTGAAAGCATCATTTGTGTTATTGAGGGCACAATCCTAACCAACTTTTCCAGCACTGGGGTAAGGGAACAAACAAACTTACCTTAAGGAGGCCTCCATTACTACTACTGCATTGCAGGATGCAGCACGTGTCCCATTGGCACAGCTATGTCAGTGCTGGAAAGTTGGTTAGGATTGTGCCCTGTAACATACAACAGTTATGTAGTGCTTTTGTTCCTGAAAAAGGGAAAGGTATAAAAGTCATAACAATGGTTGCAATCCTTTTCTTTTATCTTTGCTTTGAAATATAGATGTAGTGGAATTTGAGAAATAGGGAGAAGGCATATTGCCTATGACTTAGGTCCAATTTGGGGCTTGCACCCCATTCTCACAGTTGTTTTGTGAGAACAACTAAGGTTCATTCAAGCCTTTCAGTACACTGTCATTACTGCTTCTGTCCCTAGATTCAGAGCTGTATTGATGAGTTTCTCAGTGGCAACCCAAGATACTGTGACATCAGATACTGTGACATCAGATACTGTGACATCAGATTTTGTGTATCTGAGGCTTTTGACCCTGAGGGCTTTCAATGGGTTTGCATAATACTATTAAAAAAATACAGTAAGTGGCAATAAAGCATGAAATAACAAATTCAACTCTAAAAACCCAACCAAGAGTGTAAGAAAACAACAGTCAATATGGGAACATAAACTTTACTGACATGCCTACCTGATCATACAAGCTTTGACTGGGTAGTGAAAACTTGCCAAAGAGGAGGTCTCAAGGGGGTTCCAAATGCTGAGGACTGTGACCGAGACAGTCCTGTTGCATTCTCCATAAGGAGGCTTCAGAAAAAGAGGAAACACAAAGCTGGAATCCTGAGCAGGTGGATTGTGCTGCACTTATTCTCTATCCCCCACCACCTGACCTGGTGGTACAGTGGCAGCAGTGGTCAGTTTGCTCAGCTCCTGCTTCTCTTTCAGCACTACTTTCAAGTAGAGAGGGAATAGGAAGCAGAAGTGGCAGTGAGGAGAGGAGACTACTGGGCTAGAGAGTCTCCTCTCTTCTTAGCAGCAGCACTGGCACCAGTAGCGGAGATCTCAGGAGTGAATGGGGAGGTGGCAGAATGCCCCCAAATTATCTTTCTCCAAGTTTGCTGCCCTGTACAGATTGTTTGAGGCGGCTGGCCCAGAAGTTCCTGCTAGATTTTCCTGGCTGTTACAGCCAGCTGGCTACCTGTTTCTAATGTTCAGTCTTGGTAAGAGCAAAAACTTTAGTACTGTTGCTGCTGAACTTGGCAAGAAATAGACGCTGGAAATGGGGTTCAGATGCAACCCCAAAAAGCGGCTGAAGGAGCAAAAGAGGAGAAACAAAGACAGGAGCTACAAATAGACCTGTGGTAGTGCAGAAGGAGGAGAGAGAAAGTTCTAGATACAGCAATGGAGGGAATAATAGGAGTGCAGACAGGCTTGTGAGGAAAGACAAAGGGGGCAACTGAGATTGAGGATCAGTACAGGGAGACATAGAGTGCAGAAATGGAGGGAATCGGGTGCACAGATCTGTAGCACTGAAGGAAGCAAGATGTAAGATTGTACACTTTGAGGTACAGGGGAAGAAGAGAGTGGACACTGGAATGGACAGAGAAAAGGAAAGAAAGCAAACAGTTGCAGAGAAACCTGTGATGGTTGGAGAGGGAAGAACATTCTGTGGGGCACAGGGAGAAAGGGGGTAGTGGAATGAGTTGTAAATGTGACAAAACTACTGCAATGAATGGTCTGGTGTGGTCCCCTTGAGTTAATAAAAGATATTGATGCGGCTCTCAGAGTGCACCAGAATAAAGCTTTTTAGAGCCCCTCTCTGCTTAACAAATTTCTAGTAATAATGTTTTCTGGCAGAACCTTGGTCTTGCTAGTGCTGTTCTTAGACTGAAAAATATGCCTTGAGGGCATTAAGGGCGCAGTCCTAACCAATTTTCCAGCACTGTGGGAAGGGCAATGCAGCTCTGAGGTAAATAAACTCATATTCTCTTGCCTTGAGGAAGCCTCTGTGACTGTCCCTTCCCCAAACTGCAGGATGCAGCACGTGCCCCGTTGGCACAGCTTTGTCAGTGCTGGAAAGTTGGTTGGGATTTGGGCCTAAATTGCGTAGTAATCCTGTCACCCTACATAGTTTGAAAATACATGTCCAGAATCAGTGTGGCAGACTTGAACTGCCTGACTGTAAGTTCCCTTGGAATCAAGGGTTTTGCTCTTGTGTTCCACTGATTCTAGGTTAGCATATTCACTTGCTAAGAAGCAGAGGGATCAATTTGAGATCATGTTAAAATTGTGATAAATTATCAAACCGCCTGACTTATTTTCTTTCCCCTACTTTTATTTTTTTTCCTTTTAACAGGATAATGTTTTCAGTTGCCACTACTCTCTAGAGAGCTAAGATTGGAAAATACAAAGATGTAATGCTATTAAGAGTTGGGGGGAAAAAGAGCAGAGAAGTGATTTGATATTTATTTAGAAAACAGCTCCATCCCTTTGGTTAGGGTCATCAAGGGTTCAAATAATTTCAGGAAAGGAAACAATAATACGAGCAAAAGAATTATTTTCAAGACTAACATTGTGTGAAGATGGATTTGGGGAAAAAATCCAATTTTTGTAACCTTCAGCCTTGAAACATAATGACATTAAGAGGGAATAGAGTATCTGCCGTGGATTTTTAGTTGTAAAGTTCAAAATATCAAACTACTCTAAAAGCAGACAGTAACCAAGTAATATAATTGAGAGTGAAAGTTCAGACTGCTGCACTGGCAAGTTTAAAACTCAATATCCCTTCAGAGAGTTAACCTAAATGAGTAATTTGTCTGCTTGTTGGTTTAACAGACGTTATCACAGGTAACCCTTCTCCTGAGAGTTGGCTACATTATCCTGACACTGACCTCTATTGGTTTCCTCATGGAGCAAAGGTAAGTAATTCTGCATTTTTCTCCTCTATACATCGTGTACAAAATAAAACATCCTGACTACCAAAATTATCCCTTTACAATGTTGAAATCACAAAGGGGACAAATGCCAAAATGATACTGTGTAAATTAAACACAGAGACACACTTTCCAGACGTGCTCTGTATTTAGACCTCTTCGGCAGTGACACTGACACTGTAAGATGAGACCTCTTGACGACTGTTGTGCTAGAGCTGATGCAAGGTTTCTGGAAGCCCTGAGACAAAGACCTGCACTTGTTCACCTTTGTATATTGGTTCCCCCATGCCTGTCCCTTGCACCAGGCTTCCTGGCAGTGGGCGATGGGCTGCAGGCTGCATCTTGCCCTCCTCACCAATGGTAGGAGCATCCCCCAAAAGTCCTGTGATTACAGGGCCTCTGGAAACACTCCCATTTTTTATGGGGTACCAGGTGCATCCATGGCATGACTTTTACACTACCTGCCCAACCACATCACTGTGTGTACTATCATAGAGGTGATATTAATTTGAAGACAGTGTGCTTGTAATGGAGGTTTACAGCCCAATCCTAATCAAATTCCCGAACGGTGATGCAACAGCACTGCTGCAGGCTCCATTGCACCCAACTGGGACATTTTGGCTGGTGGAGGTCTCCTTTGTCCCCTTGCCCCAGGGTAAGCCCCAGCAGCCCTAATAAGACAATGCAATATTGTTGGCGCAAGCCCTGGTCAATCCATGTTGGTGGATTGGAAGTGGGATAGGATATGGTGCAAGCCAGCACTGCCTATCTTATTCACCTCCTGGCCCTGATCCACCCACCCCCTGACCCATCAAAGCTGGGACTGTATGGTGGCTATGAGTATAAGCAATGAGCCTCCTCATTGCAGGAGTGCAGGCCTCCTCTCTCCAAATCCAACTCTGGAGCAGTGAATTTACCCTGGCCAAGACAGGCTGGCGTGGGCCTGCAGGAGGGTGGAAACAGGTGGCTTTGGCCAGGAGAAGATGGGGGAGGCTTCTCACTGTACACTTAGGCATACCACTGTCTCTCCTCCTCAATTCCAACTCCTCCTTCTTCTGTAATATGGGGACAATAATAGCTTACCTTACTTAGGGAGGTGTGTACGCCTGAGAAGTACAGGTGTGCTTCTCAGGGTCTCCATGCCCACTAAAGGTCCTTGTGCCCCTCAACTATGGTTTGCCATACTCAGTGGTAAAAAAATAGGGAATTATTGTCAGTTTTATCAGAGGAGGCAAAGGCGAGGAGGGCAACACGAGGAAGGCAGCAACGAGGCGGCTCGCCTCTCCAAGAGGCGAGCACTGTTTGGCCCACGCACCCTCCTCTGCTCAGTTATGTACCTGGTGTAGCTGGAGGGGCATGTCATTGAGCAAGGATAGGGGTAGGGATCTGGCGCAGGCGTGCTGAGCTTCGACCCAGCCCCAGGGAAGAGCGTGGGCTGGCACTGATTATTACATGCAAGGGAGCAAGAAGGAGAAGAGAGTGGCTGTTCCTCAGGGCTCTTTAAAATTTTGCCAAACAATGGTTTGCTCTTGTATGTGGATGACACATTGAGCTTTTAAGAGAGTTAATTACAGTTCTTTTAAAAATACTTTTAGACCCGAAGCTGCTCTCCTGGAAACTGCCCGCTGCACAACTTTTCTTGCTCTGCACAGACTTGGTTACTTAAAAACCTACAATACTCTTCTGTCACTTACGTATGAGGTAAGAGAACTTATTTGATGATAGACTATCTTAAACATCTTTACATTTTTTAATAATATACTTGTTTTGATACAATATTGTGTTTCTGGAGCTTAGAAAGTTGGAGTACACAAAGAAAGCAAGGGTAGCAAGGCCATAGTGACCCACGCCCTAGTGACATCTAGATTAGATTATTGCAATGCGCTCTACGTGGGGCTGCCTTTGAAGATGGTCCGGAAATTACAACTAGTGCAGAACGCGGCCGCTCAGGTGGTTGCTGGGGCACATCGGTTTGACTCGGTCGAGCCATTGCTTCGGCGACTGCACTGGCTGCTGGTTCTGTTCCGGGCCCGATTCAAGGTGCTAGTTTTGACTTTTAAAGCCCTTTACGGTTCGGGTCCGGGGTATTTGAGGGACCGCCTCCTCCTATATAGTCCTGCCCATACTCTTAGATCATCTGGGGGGTCCTTTTGACTGTGCCACCACCAGGAGAGGTGAGAGGGATGGCGGCCAGGAATAGGGCCTTCTCGGTGGTGGCCCCCCCAACTTTAGATTACACTCCCCTTAGAATTGAGAACTGCTCCATTTTTGGTAATATTTTGGCAGGGGCTGAAGACCTTTTTATTTCAACAAGCTTTTAATTGTTGACAGGCTGGCTGGTTTTTATACTCCTTTTATATTTTATGATCCACGGGGTTTGTTGTTTAAATTTTAATTATTTTAATACTGTTTTTAGATCACTGTTTTTAATTTTTAAATTGTATTTTATTGTTGTACGCCGCCTTGGGTGCCTTCGGGCAGAAAGGCGGGATATAAATTAAATAAATAAATAAATAAATAAATAAATAAATAAATAAATAATAGCAAGGGTAGATGGTGAGGGACATAGCCCCAACTGAGGAGTGAGATATGAGACTGAGGGAGCAATCCTAACCAATTTTCCAACACTGACTTAACTGTGGCAATGGGGCATGTGCTGCATCCTGCTGTTGGGGGAGGGGCAGTCACGAGGCCTCCTCAAGGTAAGGAAAGTTTGTTTCCTTACCTCAGAGCTGTGTTGCTCTTACCCTAGTGATGGGAGGTTGGTGAGGATTGCGCTCTAACAAACTTAAGTTTACAGAAATAAAAAAATTCTTGTCTTTGTATGGAGAGATTTGCTTGATCTCAAGCTCCAGTGCAATTTAATTTTTTCCCCAGTGGAAAGATTTGTAATGCTATCTATATATCTTGAAGAAAAATGAACTGAAACCACTAGTTTGTTTCACAGAAATTCCTGAAGTGGATAAATTGGAACTTGTGTGGGCTATTTTCTGTGGAGTGTATTTCGACTTGGGTTTGAGGGCTTTTAAAAAAAAATCTGAAGTGGACACCAAACTCCCCTCTGTAACATACTGTAATATATCGTGGCTCATGCAAACCCCAGTTTATCAACTACATAAAACAGTGGTGCTTTCTGCTCTTGCAACTTTTGCCTCATGGAATATTTATTCTTAATTTTTTGTGCCATATTTTTGTACGCATATAACCCAGATGACGGTGCCTGAAATGCTAAATTAGAAGTCCATCTGACCTTGCTTTTCTCATTTAAAACACACTGCATCTATTTCCAAAATGCGGGTGCATTTTGCTGTTCTTGCATGACTGGGTATGGCATATTTATCTCTAAGTTCAAGGTCACTGTTAGTGGGAAATTGGGAGCCATTGACAAACGCGTGAGAGAGGGACTGTTCTGCTTTTTTCCAAAATGCCTCAGTGATTGTCTTCCTTGGCTCTGATCTGTATGCTTAAGTGAACGTGAAGGTGTCTTGTTCTTAGTCAGACCCATTGGTGCCAGGTGTCGCAAAAGTGCCATTAGGCACTCTGGTGCTGACAGTACATGTACTGCTGGCGCTGAGGCCAGTGCCACTTGGGACTGGGCCTCAGGGCCAGGAAGACCCACTGCCCAGAGAGGGGGGAGGAGACAGGACACGGCCATTAGGTTGCATCCTAACCCCCATCTCCAGGCTGGGCAGACTCAATCTGGGCCGCTCAGACTTGCACCTGCTATTTTGCTGGTACAGAACAGAGCAGCTGGGGTTTACCCCATGGGAAAATACCCTGAGGGATGGGGAAAATATCCCCTTCCCCCAGGAGCTGTAGCTGTCTCCCAGCCTGCGTTAGGATACAGTGCAGGCCTGCTGGCTGGCCTGCTCCAACACAGGTTAGGATTGGGCTATCAGTTAGTTTTTACTTTGGTGTGACTAAGTCATTGCCTTAGCTGGTGTATGAGCTGGCTTCATCACCATCAACTCAAGTTGATGATGTATGGTTCCAGATGCTCTGGCCAATTGACCGTAAAATTGCTCTGCAGCATTTCTTGTGGGCCAGCCAAGCTAGAGCTTTTAAAACCTCCATGCCTGGAGCTCTGCACCCACTGCTTGGAAGCCGCTCATTATTATTCTGCTGCCCCCTGATCTTAGCAAAAGATAGACTTCTGGAATCAATTAGAAATGTCCGCACTTGATGAGATTTGCACGTGAGTTTGGAATTGTGAGGCTTTCATAGTCTCAGCCAACAGCTGCAGTTTCAGGTGGTAAAATCAAGGGATGATTTTTTTTACTGGGCTTAATTGCAATCAGAAACAATATATTTATATTTGTTCAGGGGTTGGAAACCCTCAAGTATGTATCATTGAAGGTGAGACTTTTAGAACTTTTACCCAGGAATACAAACAAAACATTTGCAGATTTGTTGTGAGCCTGCGTCAAGTGGCTGTAAAAAACTGAAAATTATGATGGTTGCTGTAGTCCTAGCAGACTACTAATAGACTGAGTTGCTATTTCCATTTGACAAGTCAAGGTAATAATAAGCATAGAAAGCAATAATTCCTGGGTAAATATAATTGATACTAATCTGTTTCCCATAAAAGAACTAAAGCATTTAAAAATGTTATCTTTGAAAAAAAAAGACTCCATTAACTATTGCGGAAGAGATCAAAAGAAGAAGATTCTTCTGATATATTGAAGAAATAGATTGTATTTACTAAGGGTCCAATGCTGTGCCTAGGCATTACTATTCTTGCTATGCTGCCCAGGCAGTGGCCATAGTGAAAGTGCTATAAAGCACTTCGTGGTGGCCCAGTGATAGTTGCTGCTGAGGCTGAAGGGGCGGGCGCTGGCCTCTTGAGCCAGCAGGAGAAGGAGCAGGCAAGTGTAGCAGCCAGCAGCAGGGAGACGGAATGGGACAGAAGGGGCAGCCTCGGGGCAGTTCAGGCCTGGGAGGGAGGCAGGGATGGCAGCCTCTCCTGTGGGCTAGAGAGATGCAGTGGCACAATCCCTACAGCCTGCTGCTTCTATCTGTCCCACCATCTTTAAGCTGGCTATGCATCCTGATTATATGTTCTTTCCCAATGTGTCCATATAATTTACTCAACAACATAGCTACAGGGTGCGCTAGAATGTCATGCTGTATGATCAATCTAATTTAGTCCCTCTTTATATTTTCACCAATTTGCCCAATCCAAGTATGTGATAAAGTACCTCTGCCCACTTGGCTTCTCCAGCAAAGACTTGCGACAGTATGGGACTTTTTTTTAAAGTCTGTATGGAGTGTAATGCAATATCCAAAGTAATTTTACAAGTTTTCTTTTATAAATGACTAATGTATTTGTGTCTTGAAAACCATATATATTCATATCTGTTCCATTTTACAGTGGACACATGACTTCTTTCAAGTGGCACTTCACCACCTGGAAAAAATCAGTGTCTCTTTCATTCTTGTAACTTTTTAACAAGTAGTAAAAATTCAGCCCATAGAATCTGCTTTCCAGACCACAACTGCATCTGTAAAGGCAGAAATTCCTTTTGAACTGTTGGCCTCCTATCTAACAGCTTCAGAATAGAACAAAATCGTTGTTGTTAGTATTAGATCAACAGGGGCTGTCAACATAACTAACAAAAGAAGGGCACATCAAAACTACAATGCCAACATCATTGAAACCGTTCACATTTAATCAACACTAACTTCACAACAAATACTGTACGAATAATAATTAAGCAGCAATTAATAATAATTAAGCCATTAATTGGTTGTCTCCGAAGATTTTTACCCCACATGAGGTTTGTTGGCCTTGGGAGTGCAGTAATGTGGCCGGCTCCCTAGCATGGTTGCTGGATGTGTTGGCTGACCGGGCACTGAGTCCATCAGAGATCCCAGGAGAACTCAGGCAAGACCTCATTGGGGAGCAAGGCTGTGTGCCTGGCGCCCCACCCAACTGCCGAAGCCAACTGGCCTGCCCCTCAGCTTGAGTTCTCATGAGGTCTCGGGCTGGGATCAGGGCTGGAAGGGGTGGGGCAGCCCAGCATGGCCTCTGGGCTTATAAGGGGCCAGACAGCTGTTGGGAGAGAGTGCTCTTCTCCTTGCAATTGCAGCTCAGGAAGTGCAGATGTGTGAGGCAGATACTTCATCCTTCCTCTGCCTAAAGGGGTTTGGGCAGCCCAACCCCAGGTACTGGTAGTCAGGTGGGGCAGGCTGGCCTGCTGTTCCAGCGCAAGTTAGGATTGTGCTCTGGAACAGTTAAAAGTTTGTCCCTTACCCCCCCCCATTCTTCCTTTCCCCACATATCTCTGGGAGCACCAACCTTATCTTTTACTAGGAATGTTTTGCAATGGGATTAAAACATATTTACCATAGTAATTATGAACTTCACCAATTGCCAAGCATGGCATGCCTCTGTTGGGTTCACTAGCCCAAATGGTTCTTTTCACCATCCTACAATGACTTTCAGAGCGCAATCCTAAACTGGAGTTAGGCCAGCATGAACTAAGCCAGCAAAGTTTGGCCAGCACAAGGGCCACCATAAAGCATGCTTGGACTACGCTCGGAGTCAGGGAGGATGGCTCATGTCTGTGTGCTGGCCTCTCTGCCTCCGAGACTGGTCCAAACATACTTTACGGTGTCCCTTGTGCTGGCTAAACTTTGCTGGCTTCATTTATGCCAGCCTAACTCAGTTTAGGATTGTGCCCTCAATCAGGACAGGTTCAAATTCCCACATGTTTTTATTAGAGGTCACCACACAGTATTCTGTTATTATGACATGTATTCATAGCCTAAAAGTGATGGAGTTTGTGTCATATTACCATAGTCACTTAGAATGTGGTCAAATTCTAATGGGATTATTTTAACTCACTGGTTTCATATGGCAATTATATTTTATGGATGCCCCTCTAGGTGATGACGGCTGGAATCCTCCATATCATCCATTCTGTCAGGTTGTCAAGTTGTCGAAAGTACCACCTATCACCACATGGGGATGCTTGGATAAGAATATTCACACTGTGAAATTAATGAAGCAAAATTGCTGACAATTTTTTCACATCAAATGTGAACTGGACCATAGAAGGGTAGTGCAGTGACCTTGATCAGACTGATTATAGTCTCACTCCAACATTCCTTGAAATCATTTCTGATTCCTCCCTGCCCCTCATTTTGCAGAATGTGCTTATTTTTCCTATTAGAATGTATAAGAATATCCCGAGAATGGGACTAAGAATGTTGACTTAGGAAATATTCTAAGAATGCTGACTAAGCACAATTGAAATAAATGAGACGTGTTGGTCATGACAAGCCTAAGTCCCATTTCATTATGATGTGCAGCCCAATCCACCATAACTCGCTGTGCAATGATGCATCTGTGCCAAAATGATACATCTGCTGTTTCCTGCTGGGTTTTGGAGGGGGCATGTTGTAGCTTCCTTGGGATATGAGAACATTTTTTCCCTTGCCTCGGAGAAGACCAATGCCAATCTGGCATTTGCCACAGCAGGAAAGCGTGCTATGCTGGCAGAATGCATGTTCCACCAGCAGAGCACACAATTATGATGAGATCCTTAGGCTACAATCCTGTACATACTTACCTGGGAGTAAGTCCCATTGAACTAAGGGCGCGATTCTGAGAAGGACGTAGCTTTGACACAATGCGTCGGCGCTACGTCACTAGCATCGATGTGGGAGCGCTGACTAAAAGTAGCGTCAACCCGAAAGCACTGGTGGAGAGCCACCCTTGCGCCAGCCGAACTCTGTTGGTGCAAGGACGGTTCTGGGAGGAGGGAGGGAGGGGGGAACTGGGTGGGGTATGTGTGCCAGTACCCGTATCAGCTGCATCCAAGGCTACATCCCTGGGCCGCGTGGCCCGATTCGGGCCATACGGTGTCCTCAGATCTGCACCTGCTATACAGCAAGCGCAGTTCCAAGGAGCTCCATGGGGAGGCTGGAGCACAAACAGGGAGGCTCCAGCATCCTCCTAACATGTACTGGACACAATGCAAGCCCACCAGCCTGCCTGTTGCAACACAAGTTAGGATTGCTCCCTTAGTGAAGCATACTTCTGTGTAGGATTTCTGGCTCTTCATGCCTTAGGATGCAACTTTTTTCACTTAGCTTTTTTTCTCAAAATGTATTGATTTTGCGTTGCTAGTGCCTTTTATATGGAACTATGTAATATTCTGAGAGTGTGTGAGGCATTTGTTATAACTATTATACTTAAGCGCAAAAAGAAATTGCTTTACTTTCTAAATTTTAATGTCAAAGTATCCATTGTGCTGTTGGTTGAGCTTGAATCCGTCCTTTGTAGAAAGAAACTCCATGAAACAGATCGTTTATGCCTGTTCTTCGTCATGTTACTTCTTCACTCAGGAGATTTGTCATTTGTGAGTCTTGGGAGAATTCCTTCCGCTATTAATAGCCTTCAGTGTGTGCTATTACTGCCATCAAGTGTAATTATATCATTATGCACATGTAACTCTTCACGTACTGTAATTTCCCAGGTATGACAGCTTTCTCGAGCTTTAATCTTATGCTGGCCGTTCAAGGGGCTTAATGCTAAAGAACAGAAAACTATTCTATGAACCACATCATTAGTGCTCTTCGTGTGAGAGGATTGATAGGTATGTAGCTGGGAAAAATAAGATTTGCCTTTCCATGTACTTAGTTGCATTTTTTAAGCAACAGGGAAATTTATTCTGGCCCTTAAAGTATCTCATCTCCTTCAAGCTAATGAAACACCCAAAATGGCAAAGTTGTAACAAACACAAACTACACCAAAATACAGGCATCCCCAGGATCCACTGGGGTTCTGTACCTCCGTCCCCCAGTGGATACCTAAAACTATGGATACTGGGGATGCCTTTTTAAATATAGGGGGACATCAGTAGTTTTGCTGCAGCAAGGTAAAAAAAAAGAGGCCCAGCAGTCTTCCAGATATTATATCTTTGGTAGCACACAAGACAATAAGATATCTATATCATATTGCCACCCCCTTGCATCGGGCATTCATAGATAGGCTACGTCTAAAACCCAGAGGCTGAATATATCCGTAATGACTCGTAAATGACTTTTCTTCCTTAAATCTGTCTAGTCCCTTTTAAAGGCATCTAGGTCAGATGCCATCACAACATCTACACAATTCCACAATTAATTCTGCACTGGGAAAAGAAATATTTCCTTTTGTCTGTTCTAACTCTCCTGCAAGTCAATTTTAATTGATGACCCTTGGTTCTGGTATTGTGCAAGAGAAAAAGGAAGTTCCCTGTGTCCATTCTAGCCATCCCATGCATAATTGTACATCTCAGATATAAAATACTTATGGATGACTATCCATCTGTGGCTTACAATCTGGCCCTAAGACACTTCTCTCATTATTTTGGTGTAGCCAGTCCAAATGGAGCAGCCTTGCAGTATACCAACACCTCTGTCTGCTCTCTCAAGATTCATCAGATACAAATCCATCTGGCTAAATTTCTGCTGACTCTATTTTGACCCTGTCTTGAAAAGGAAGCATTTTCCTTGAGAACAGGTTTTTTTTGTCTTATTAAAACTGGGTCTAGTTGTAATCTGGAAAATCCATCGCACTTTTACATCTTCTTGATGTTTATTATGAAAGTCCGGCTGCAGTAGTCTCAGTTTAAGTCATCATTCCTTTCAAGCTGTGCAGTCTAAGTATCTGTTGCTGCTTCTCCCATTGCATTCTGTGGATGTGGCTATGCTCATAAATAGGGAAATGTGCATACCCAAGCTCTGGGGAGGCGTTGTGAGTGTCCCACACTCAATACGCGCCTGGCTGCATGGATAGATAATGTATTTAACGGGATTTGACAGTAGCCATCATATATCCTCCCTCTCAAAGATGGAAGGGATGAAGACTATTATATTGAGTCTCAGACACATGCGCCACAGATTAAGCTGTGCAATGCAGACGATAATGTGCGGCAAACTCCAAGGTCCTTATTGGGAAGATGAAGGTTGACTGACAAAAACAGAGCCACATGTGACAATAAATGGCAAATTAAACACACACACATCTAGGAAATGCTGAAACAAAAAAAATGTCACTTATGCACTGGGTTCCCTTGAAAATATTTGGTTGGGAGGAATCCTGGAATTCATTTCAAATTTCACTTCTGCAAAATTCTAGTGCCAATCCTATCACTTACACACACCAAACAAGTAGTTTCTTCCATTCACTATCTTTACTTACAGTTTAGTGAGAATTATCTTGATTTTGTACAATATTTATTTAGAGAATTGATACTCTTCCTATTTAAAATAACTATAACAATGCTTTAGGTGGTTTTCCAAAATTGAAAGCAACAATACAATTCATAGAAGTAAAGACATAAACTTAAACGTCTATTAAATAAATAAATAAATAAATAAATAAATAAATAAAAGATAATAGATAATAGCATGCACGCAATTAGCTTCATGCTGATTAGGCTCCTAGTAAACATGAGCTGCAAATTGTAAGACAACATTGTCAAGCAAAATACACTTTGTTGTGATTATTTTTAGCATGCATGCAAGTAAGGGTACTATCAGAAGATGGCCAGATCAGGCATTGGCTAATGCTTTGAGAGTCCACCTGGCCTGGTTGACCTCTGACCCTCTGTGCCAAGAGAAAACGGTGTCATTAGGGGATGACGTTAGGAAGGATGGCCTTCAAAGGCCCAGAATAGGGCTTTGGTTCAAGGCCTACAGCAACCTGCTACTGGCATTTCTTGCAAAGCTTCCCTCTTTGACTGAGGTAAGAGTTGCAGAAGCTATTGTTAAAATTGATCTCTCTCTCTCTCTCTCTCTCTCTCTCTCTCTCTCTCTCTCTCTCTCTCTCTCTCTCTGTGTGTGTGTGTGTGTGTGTGTGTGTGCCTATAGATGAGCAGTTCAAATGAATTCCGCACCCCATGCACACAGGGAAGGGAAGGGCTGGGACATACACACATAGTGAAAACAAGCATCCTTTATTGCATGGGGTTAGTCTGGCCCAGAGTCTAAATAAGCTGTTTAGAAATCATCAGAAATATGAAGTGTCTATATTATGAGTGACTCCGTAATTTAAGACTTAGTAGCATTTTTTTTAAACTATCTTGAGCATATACTAATGCAAATGTAAGTTGAACTGCTCCTGAGACTTCTGTTTAACCACCCAAACTTTAAAAAATGGTTTGCATTCTTTGGCACTTAGCAAACAACTATTCATTATAAATGTTTGGAAAATATTTTCAGGTGGAAAAAAAAAAATCCCAATTGTGTCATAAACTATAAGAGAGATGATTACCCTAATAAAGTGGAATTCCAGTCCCAAAGAACTGTTAACTTATTGTTTGTCAACATAAATTAAGCCAACATGGCTTTTTCCTCCCCTGAAATCTGGGCTCGTCACAATGGCAACATTGCACTAACAATGGACTCTTACCTGTGGTTCTGGTTGAGTCAGTTGTATTTTGGATGTTATGCTGGATAGTATTAACATTTCCCATGTAGAAAGCGTATCTGTTCTATTATTTTTACATTGCATTCAAATATTTGCAAAAGCATACAAGAGTACTGGCTAATTTAGTCTGGGTCACCTTGTCCTTTTAATTTTTTTAAGGTCTGACTTATTAGCTACTTATTAGTCATTGCAGTACACCAGCCGTACAAGATTATTTTAAACATTTATTATGATATTTTTCCTATGTTGTGGACCCATTAAAATAGCTGTCGTGGTTTCTCTGTGGATTAGTAAAAAAATATTTTGGAAATTCTTGCGTTCAGTACAGTAATCTATTTTAAGTAAAGAAAAGGAGATTGTTAAGCTACTAGTGAAAAGTGTGAATATTGTGATTGGCCACTGTGCCTAAACCTGTGGACAGGTATAATGCAGAATGTAAATGAATTGCTACTGTATAAGCTTAAAACTGCAGATGTGAAAGCTAAAATAATATTTAACTATTCATGGTATAATGAATTCTTGCTTGGCGGCTGGCATTCAACATCAATTTGAAAGGTACTGTTGGCCTAAACTACAAGTGATTTGGCAGAGGTCTGGCCTAATATATATCCTCAGAGCCTTTCTGTGCAAGGATGCTGGCAGTTTTAGTGTGATTTCTATTCCAGCAGACAAGTTTCTATCCAAGCATATGAGTGACCAAATATTTTCCAGTGGAATCTGGGCACTGTAAAATTTCCGGAACTAAGCTGAAAGATTGCAGAGTTTGGCTTACCTCCCCCCCCCCCATTGAATACCAATGTGATAGTGAAATTTTTTCAGCTGGATCACACTATGATGAAAAGCAGTAAATTGAACATCAGAATTTTTTTTTCTTGGTAGTATTTTAGCTGGGATTTTAAATGTTGATTTTGCATTACTTCTAGAACCGATTCGAGATCCACCCACCTGCCACCAACAATTTTTCAACCATTTTCTGTGTCTTCAAAAATGGGGTGGTTGGCTCTTCTGTATGGGGGAGGGAAATGGAATTTAATGTGCCTTGCACCAAGAAGAATAAAAAAAAGATTTCCTCCTCTCAAATGCCTTTCCCCACTGGAGGCCACCATTAATAGGGGGGGAGGGGAGGATGTATAAAAACACTGGAAGTGCATAGAATGTTGTGTCTTTAATCCCTTCCACAAAAGATTAATCCTTTCTCCCGAATGGTATTTATTCATCAAAACTTTCTTCTCCAAAAAAGGACAAATTTGGCAAAATGCAGGAAAAAGACGTTTCAGATTAACACTAATTACCACTGAAAAATGTGTGGGTTTTTTGTTTATGTTGTTCACGACACTATGACGAGTTGATAAAACATTTTCACCTTTAATTAATTTTTCACAAGCCATCAACCACAGCTATGTAGGTAATCATATTTGTTCGCCTCCCATCAACACCGCAATCCTCAGACCAACCCAACCAGATGTCAATGGAAATTTCCCCGTAAGAAATCAATTACGGAGGAGATGGTTTTCACCAGTTTGCTTATCTACCCTCAAGCATTTTCAAATCTGTTTTACAAATGTAGAATCTCCCCCTGCTTGACAGGCTGTTTAAATGTATAAAAGATTGCATTTCCATCTCCAATAAAAGCTGAGCCGACATTTAATTATGATGCGTGACACTTTGGGCTAAATTAGAGCCAGCAGTTGCTCTCGGTCTCCATGAATTTTGAGCAAATTAGGGTTCTATAAATTATAGCTTGCTTTTTCTTTTTTGCACCATTGTTTAATATAGCACACATGGAAAACACGCCATGGTTGTGTTGTAATTCAGCTTTAATGATGCAACACTTGGTTCCAGTCAATGGTTAGGAGACTGCGATCGTGTGAGTTTAGTGCTTCAGACGTTGCATGTTCCATAGCAATCACAGCCCAGCTATTCAGTAATGGCCATTGGCAGGATCTCCACAAGTGAAGTCATCGCAATTTTGAAAAAAGAACTAATAAAAATGCACCTGCCTTGTCCTGGAAAATGAGACTTTTAACATTGTTGCTTTTGAAGTCCGTGGTATTAACTAACAGATACTGGTATTATGATGCAGTAATCCAGTCCCTCAAGGGAGTGCAGGGATTTGTAATACAAAAAAGCTGCTATTTGCGAGTCACCATGACAATATGAACGAAGAATGGAAATAATGAGGTGATGATAAAAACTAGAAGGGTGTTAGCTATAAAGTTAGGAGCATGCAAAGAAAAAAAAACTCTAAAAAAAAAACACACCAGAACTTACAATGTGTAACACAATGGAGATTTAGTTTAATAGTGAAGAGAATCCAAGGGCATGGAATGTCTCTTTTTGTTGGTGGTGTGCATGGAGCACAGTAGCACGTCTGAAGCATAGGCTTGAGAGCACATAATATGGCAACCTTGAGCTAAGGCAATTTGAGTTAACTGGTCGAAAAGATACAATAGATGTAATGGATAGACCATAACTCCGTGGCAAAGCACCCCCTTCATGCAAAAAGCCTCAAGTTAAGGTCAAAGTACCTCTAGGAGGGGGACTGGGAAAGACCCCGCTATAAAATGGTGGAGGGGTCCTGCTGATTAGTGACAGTGGACCAATGGCCTGACTCAGTGTAAGGCAGCTTCCTATGTCCTGTGTAATAGATTTTATAAAATGGTCTTGGAGTCCTCTTCCAGGCATGCTCTTTTGGAATGCCTGGAGATACATGAGCCATGTTTTCATACAGATTTGCAGTAGATAAGCTTGCTGTTAAGGGTGGACGTAACTTTGGAATGAAGTCTTAGGCCGCAGTCTCCAAGATCTCAACCCAGAAAGCCCCCCCCCCCAGTAAGTCAGTACAAATGCTTTGCAGTAGGTGAGTGATGCAGCTATGCTTCATCAAAGCTTTGTTACTTTCTTTAGACTATTACTTAATACAGTATACATTTCTAAGAGTGCAATCCTAACATGGAGATAGGTCGGCACAGTTTGGCCGGCACAAGGGATACCATAAAGTACGTTTGGACCACTCAGAGAGGCCAGTACACAGACGCACACCATCCTCCTTGACTCCAAGAGTGGTCCAAACATGCTTTACGGTGGCCCTTGTGCTGGCCAAACTCCAGGATAGGGTTGTGCTCTAAATATAGTACAGTAATAAATACTAATAGCAATGCCTTAGACCTGTAAATGCTCCCTCTTTGAACAAGAGATGCCAAATTTGAAAGTTGATTTTCCATTCTTCAGGTTTAGGGCCAAATCCTATCCAGTTTTCCAGCCCTGATGTAGCCATCCCAATGGGGTGTGTGCTGTGTTCTGTGGTGGAGGGGAAGTCATAGAGACCTCAAGGCAAGGAAAAATTTGTTCTCTGACCTTGGGGCTGCCCTATAGCTGCATCGGCACCAGAAATTTGGATAGGATTGGTCCCTTCATCTCTTTTTCCCTGTATTTGTCTTCTTTCTGAAAATGTCATACGGTTGACATTTAGCTAAGTGATACTTTCAGCTGTTAAGGCTTGTGCAACTTGCCAGACCACAATAAAATACACCGAGAATACAAGTTATTTGGAAGCTAATTACATCATGCTGATTAAGCTACAAACAACATTACATGAGCTGTGTTGCAAGTTGCAGGGCAAATCACACTTAACTGATTTATTTGAATGTGCAAGTAAGGGCAGTCAGAGGTTGGCCACTTCAGGCACTGGTTGACAGCTAATGCTCAGACAGCTCATCTAGCCTGGTTGACCTCTGAAACTCTCAGTGCCAAGGCAAGACCCAGTGTTATCAGGGAGTGGGCAGGGGGGATCACAGCAGCCTGTGACTGGTATTATTTTGCAAACTCCACTCTTAAGAACTATGGGCTCTGTGCTCTTTAGAAAATTTCAGCTAGTTTGAAAGTCCGCTAGAACCAGTGATGTCATTCAGGGGGAACGGACCAGAACGGGCGTTCCGGATCCTAACGGGCTCCGTGGCTGGTTCCAGGTTCCTGACAAGCGCCAATCAAAAGTGAGTTCCTGTTCCTAAATCATTTGAATGACACCACTGGCTAGAACTCACCTGCTAGGTAGCTCACATCTTTTGGAAGACTTTTAAATGCACATTTTAGAAGAAGTTGATTTATCAACTGAGTTGATAAATGTACCCTTCAGCCTTTAAGGTTGGGGGCTTTTATGAAAAGGGGAGGTCCCACACATTTTGAAGAAACCAAGCCTCTCCTTGCAGATACATATTGACCACCTTGACATTCAAATTTGGATGAAATGTCATATTAAAAACAATTTCTTCAGATGTAATCCCAATTTTTCAGAAATTACAAATAAAACATTCTCCCACACTTATATGTATTGAAGAAGACTGCTGTGTGGTGAACCTCTATGAAAATCTACTAAATAGTTACAGGTTTCCAAAACTTGACCATCATTCATTTATCTAAAAAGTAAACATTCTGTTTTTTGTTTTTATAAGTAGTCCTACAGTTATCTGTTGTGAAACTTTTGCAGTTATAAGTCTTTCTTCCTCTAGAAAAGTTCTCAAACATTTACAACGGGAATTGCTTTTTAGAATAAAAATCTGTTGGGACCCACTGGAAGTGATGTCATTAACCTGGAAATGATGTGATGGCCAGAAGTGACAAAATCAAGGAGGAAAATTTTTAACACCCCCCTACAGCAAAATTAAAATTAAGTAAATTTAGGTTACAATAAGTATAAGTTTTAAAATTTATTTAAAATAAAGAACCCACCCAAGCAGTTGCTGATCCATTTTTAAAAAAATTCCCAAACATCTCAAAGGCTGCAATCCTATCTACACGTACCCAGGAGTAAGCCCATTGACTATCACTGTTAAAAGCATACATATAGTGGTCTGTTAAAAGTACAGTCCTGTAACATTTCTCCAAATGCAGTCACATACATCGTCTAATATATTAAAAATAAAATGTGCATTGAAATGAAGGGGGACGCGCCTGAAACTGGCTCACAACCGACTTAGTGGGTTCCAACCCACAGTTTGAGAAACGCTATTGTAGAATATGGTTAGAATTTATGCACGTCTCTTCCTCTTTAAGAAAGAATTAGCTATTCACATACGAAACCTATATAGCAGTGGGTAACAAATCTTTTCCACTGGCAACTCCTCTGATCCACTGGGCCACTGGATCCACTGAGCCATTAGGGCTATGATCCTATACATTGTATAGAGCAGCAGGTTTTTCGTGGGGATTCCGCAGCTCCCCTGGCTGATCTCCATGGCTCCCCAGTGAGTCATGGCTCACAGTTTAGGAGCCACCTTGATACAGTATACAAAACATCCAGCTCTTCAAGAATTGACACATTCATGATATGCAATTCTGCATGCGTCAAAGCACCTGGTATCTCTCTTATTCAGTGCCAGAAGGTTGTTAAGAAAGAAATTTTGGGCAAGTTCCAAAAGTGAACTGATAACTCAAGGCCCATAATTCTGCTCTATTTGATATATGTACTATCTCAGCTTTGAAAACCTTCATTATTGTAGGTATATCTCCTTGAGTTATTAAAGAAATTACATTGCTGGAAAAGCCACATGAATCACATATTTATAAAAGCTAAGCAAGCGCTGAACAAATTGATGAATGTATGTAACTTTTAAAAAAAATAGACTGAAATCATCATCTATTATATTTTGTGCTAAATTATCATGATGTGCAAAATTCTCTGGAAACAATTTATCCTTCTACTTTGGGTAGTTCTTTCAGCTCACAAATCTCTTTCCAGTATGGCTAACATAATATCCATTCTTTAATGTTAATAACTAAAAATTGCATCCTGAGCTAGTGGTTTTCCTCTATTGTATCATCTCATGCATTTTTTTAAACAAATCTCTGACAGCATCTGCCAATTTTTTTAAAAAAATATTTAACAAAATAGCAATTAGTTTTGCTTCCTTAACTGGAAGTAAATTCTAATTCCTTATAATCTGTGCAATTTCTTCTTCTAATTCCTTAATTCCTTGTACTTTACCTTTTAAGGTTAGCACACTTCCCCAGTTATAGTCATAACATTAAAATGAAAGTTGCATACGGAAAAGTTGCATACGGAAAATCCATTTTAAGGGAATGCCCATCTCTGTTTATACTCACGAAAGTATGATCTTGAAGAGTCATTCAGTCAAACTGAATGCACACACAATGCACTTTTAAGAGATGTGCTTTTAACCAAAGTGTCTCATCTTTTCAAAATCAAATACGTCATCCCCAATCATAACTGGGACCATGGCATACGGAAAGGTCACCTCTTTTGCCATGCACCAGTTCCCCATGGAAAATAGCCTCCTGAAGCTGAATATTTAAGTGGCTATTTTCAGCAAATGTGAACAGAAGAACAGTTCTATCAGGCCAAAAGTCCATCTACTCCAGCATCCTGCTTACCAGAGTGGCCAATCAGCTGCCTCTGGAAAGCCTATAAACAAGTTAAAAGGCATACTTTTCCCCACCAGTATTGCCTCACAAATGGTATTCAGAGACATATTGCCACTGAACCCAGAGGTAGCACATTACATAGCCATCATGACTAGTAGCTGCATGATGAATGACTGCATCATGACTAGTAGACCCATGAATTTGTCAATCCCCTTTTTAAAGCTGTTTGTTAGTGACCATTACCACATTTTGCAGCTACAAAACTGAAAAAATTGCACTGTATGAAGCAGTACCTCTTTTTGCCTGTCCAAAATCTCCTTCCCTCTCCCTTACAGCGCATTCCGGTTGGCCCTTGCCACCCAGTGGAACTTGCATTCCACTGGCAGCAACTGCCAATTAAGGCCGTAAAGCATGCTCAGGCAACTCATGCGTAGCCTGCTGCTCAAGTGCTGGTGGGGAGGCCAGAGCCTTCAAACCTATGTCAATGGACCCTAAAGGACACACCAAGGCAGGTAAGATGGCGTGGAAAGGAGGAAGGGGGCAGGAAGGGTGTACTGGGTGGTGAGAAATGAGAGCAGGAAGGCTGCAGGAGGGATTAGATTCAGTGATGTCATGCAGGGGGTACGCGGGGGTACGCGAGTACCGGTTTCTAGGATTATGGCTGGCCCCGCCCATTCGCCCGCCCACTCGTTGACTCCGCCCCCTGCAACATTTGAATTTCCTGCACGTTTGAGTTGCCTGCATGTTCTCAGAGCCAGGCAGGCAGGCAGGCAGCGAGCGGAGACTTGCCTTGCCACTGAAAAATGAGCTGCTCTGGGGTTTTGGAACTGTTGGGTCACTTTAACATGATGCCAGGCCTCCTTAACATGTTCTGGGGGTGCTGTGGAATACTGTTACAACTGTTGGGTCAGTTTAAAATCATCTGAGGCCTCAAAAAGGGCTTTTTTCATGTCCCTTCCTGCCACGACATCACTTCCGGCTTATGACGTCACTTCTGGTGGGCGGGTCCCGACACGAGCCAATCAAAAGTGAGTACCTGTTCTTAAATCATTTAGATGACACCACTGATTAGATTCAGCAGCAGTGGTGCAAGCCAACTCCTGTCCCCTCTGGAAGCAGCCTCCGTGACCCTTTCTCTCCTTGGACGTTCTCTGGCTCAGGTCTGAGAAGACCGATTGCGAGGAGATTTAAATCCCCTTTGCTGAAAAACTTCCTGCTTTGCCCCTCCTTTGCTGGATATGGCTTTTTTTCTTTCAGATGGCTACATAGTGGGGGAAAAGGCTAGGATTGGGCTGTTATTCTCAGACATACGCTATCGAAATGACTGGTGCAGATCCCAGGAGACCCACTGCAGCAGTTGAGGTTTGCCCCAGAGTAAAGGAACAAATGTTCCCATACTTTCTCCCACTCTTGTAAAGGCCCCAGCAATGGCAGGCGGGGTGTGCTGCAGTCTGAGCAACCACCACTGCAAAGCAAAGGCATTGGAGACACACTGCTGCAGCCACTGAGCCATGCCAGTAACCTGGAAATGGCTCCAAAGAAGATGGAGAGTGGCTGCTTGAAAACTTAGCGCTGTGATCCCTTTCTAGGTACACCACTCGTATCCCAAAACGCACTGCCTGTTTTGGCGTGTCTGCATTATATAGTGGCGGGAGGATAGGATAGGATTGGGCTGTTAGCTTCTTCAAGCACATCCAGCTTCTCCCAAAAACTATAACTTGATTTATTTATTTTTAGCTCAATCTGTTGATAATGTGAAGCATACTTTTTAAGCAATCTGTGCAGACTGTGTTTGGAAAATAAAAAGGGTATCATTTGCATACATTACCATAGACAGTTTTTTATTGCCAACGTTGGGAGGTACAAATCTATTGACTGATCAGCTAGCTCATAAATTAGTTGTATAACATGATTTATGGAACAATTAAACAATAGAGAGAAACCAACACTACTACTTTCAGATGGAATGTCATCAGTTGCAATACCCAATTAATTCATGCTGACCCTGTTCCTTGTTAGTACGCAAGGACATAATCAGTCCCAAAAGTCTTCAGTCTATGTTAAGATCCTCAAATATTTCCCAGAGTTTGCATCTATTTATATAGTTAAAAGCCGACTACGTAACAATGATTTTTTCCCCATTGCATCTGTTCCCCAGAACATATCAATGAAAAAATTATGAACCAATTAATGTCTCTTTTTCAAATTGGCTGATTCATATTAGCTGATTTCTATTTCAGGAATAAGAGGAGGATAAACCAATGAGTGCCAGTCCAATCTTACCTAATTCCCCTGGGTAAGGGGAGGCCTCTGAAACCTAGATGAGGCTGCAACTCACAGCAGTCACCATTTTGGAACTGCCGTGTTGATGGGGGCACGGAATGAATGAAATTGATCGGAAAGCTGTCTCTCTGACGTGTTTCGGAATGCGCATGAATTGAAAATTAAAGCTTGCTGCCACAAAAGTTTTGAAATACCCTTTTCTCCTAATTATTTCAACCTGTCCATCCTTGTTATTTTTTCGCTATATGTTTCTGTACTTGAGGGTGCAGTCCTAAACTGAGCTGGAACAGCGGCCCTGTGCTGTATCCAGCGCAGCTTTGGAGCACTCAGGAGCCTCCCTGGGGCAAGAGCACGTTCTTCACACCCTTGCTCCAGGGGAGGCTCCAGCGTCTCCCCTATAGGCTCTTCGGATCTGCACCTGCTATATAGCAGGCACAGAACCCAATCCTAAACTGCCTGGCACCTGTCGGCCACCATCAGTCCCACTCACCTCAATCCTCAATCCATACCACAGGCACCGAGAGGGTTCGGATTGGGCCCAAATGCTCTTACCTTCATGCCTTGTTCTGTCTGCTGTTGAAAACAAGATGCTGGACTACAGACCTTGGTCTCATCCAGCATGGCCCCTTACAATGTTCTTCTCATATGCTTCATTTTTTCATATGACTGGCTCAACTTCTGCTACCAGCATGACACCTGAACACATTGCTGCGGTGTATCCGCAGTTCTCATCCTAAACATTTTTTTGCTAGCACCACAGTTCACACGAGGGGCACAAATCTTTGTGCTTATTTTAGTAACTTTCAGTAAAGAAGCTTCCATAATGAGGTCTTCCTGCTGGATGTGATATGTGCATCTTGCTCTTTATATCTTTGCTCAGTGTGTAGTTATCTATTGGCTGATTAACAAGAGGGTGTCAACAAAATTTGTGGGAAGTAATTACCATAGTAGTGAAAGGGAAGTTTAATTGGGATGCTGACCCAAACAAATTCCGTCGCGTATTGCACAGTTGTGCAGCTGTCCAAGTTATGGTTCATTAGGTGTCTAAATAAATCTTTTCATTACATTTTGGCAATGTGGAAGTAGAATGTCAAGTTATAGTCTCATTAGCATGAATGTAGAAATGTATCGATAATTCAAATACATTTCATGTGTGCAGTCATGCCACCTAACAAGATTAGCGATCAACCATTTTTGAGGTGTCTTCTTTATTCATCTGAACAGAAGAAATTACTTTTAAAGTACGTACTTTATACAGTCCTGCTTAGCTGCCCAAGGGAAAAGAATTCCTGTATTAAAAGCTGAAGCCTAAATTCCGCTGCCTCAGCTCTTCGGAGGATTTGAGCGTATGAAGAACTCCGCCTGGAAGGGAGGATGGAGAAGGGGAAAACAACCTTTTACGAGTCTTGGGGGATGAATAAATCTTCCCATATTCTTTGGAATCCTTTGAACTAAACTTAGAGGGAAGCAATGGAGACAAAGGTCTTCTGGAGCTTTGTTTCCAGGTTGCCCCATCAACAATGAAAAATGCACATGGACGAATGTAATTTTAGTCTGTAAAAATCTCAACTATGTTTGCGTTTGCTTTTTGCTGTTGCTGCGACTCTCTTTCTACTCACTGCATAATGACCTTAATAATTTTAGAGAGTGAAGAAGACGTCAGCCACATCCATGTTTAAAGTAACGAAATATCAAATTACCAATAAATCATGCTGCATGCTGCTTGGATGAAGATAGTTGTGGCGTGATCAGTATAAATTGCTGTGACATAACAGTTGAGTGGAAGAGCGCACAATGAGGGTCTGTTTTGCACCAGTCAGATGCGATTTTCATCTGAACAGGAGGATGTCATTCTTCCACATATGGGGCATCCAAGTTCATGGGACATCATGGTAATCTAACTGGTATTCAGAGATAGTCTACCTCTAGAATCTAGGGTTGTATACGTAGGCTTGTAACTTATAATGGACCATGAATCTGCCCAATCCCCTTTTAAAGGCATCTAGGCTAGATGCCACAATGTCCAATGGCAAGGAGTTCCAAAGATTAATTAGTTTATTGGCCTAGATTGATTGGTTTTCAAAAAACTTGAATGCCTGAGCATTATAGCTCCTCCTTGTTATCTCCACCTCCCTTCCATTACCAATCCCCTAAGGTTAATTATTTGTTTTCTTGGAGCAGGAGAGAAAAAACAAGTTTCATTTGTAGCTGGGGAACATTGGACTTGCAAGCCCCCCAACTTCTGGTTCACTTTCATTCCAGCTGAAGCTGGGACAACGTTAACATAAATGGTTTAGGATAAGGATAAATGGATTAAGTGCCCATCTTGATTTGGGATTACTCTAATTCACTGAACTAATACCTGCGTGGGTCGTCACTCTACTGGGGACGCAAAGCTTCATTTGGGTGGTCTTTGCAACTTTGCAAAGCCTCTGCAAGAGAGGGCTTCCTTATCAAAACTGAGTTCTTTATATAATCCTGCACAACCTCGAGGACACAAGAGTTAGGGGGAAATATGGTAGACAGGGTGGGCAGATTTGGGTCCAGTCAGGATCTCTCGCTCTCTGGCAGAATGTTCTCATCTCTGTCCCCCTCTTTGCCTCCACTGCTGCTCCTCCTTCTTCAACTCCCTGCACTGGAAAAGGAAGAGGAGGACAGCAGAAGAAGGATGTGGAGGGGAAGATAGTGCTGAGCTAGAACATTGGAAAGTGGAAGTAGCAACAGCTGACACATCATCGGGTAAGGGGGTAGTTTTTGCCATGCATTTTCAGGCATCAGGAAGTCTTGGGCCAGCCTTGCACATCCCCGCTTCAAACAATCTCCCCGTGTCTGTGCTCTTGCCCATGAAAGTGGTGCTTAGCGCTGATCCTTGTATTTATGTCTGGAGAACGTATTCAGAAACTGACCATCCAGACCAAAATGACTGGTATCATTTTTGATCTGCAATTACTGAAATAAATACATTCCTGGCATTATGTAGTCCAGTTCTTGGAAACTATTTTAAAATGCTCAATATTTTTACATTACTGTGCTTCTAATGGTAAATAATAATAATACATTTATTTATATACCGCCTTTCTTAAGATCACTAGATTTCTCTAATGACTGTAACTCAAGGCGGTTTACATAGGCAGACTTTAATTCACAAACCCGAAGGTTTTTACAATTTTACAGAATGTTCTATCTTCCAAGAACAACACTCCTACAGATCTTTCTTTCTGGATTTAGCCTTCTTTCTTTAGCCACCGGTCTGTCATCTGCTGGCTGATGAGGCTTCCCTGCTGCCACCAGAGATGCAGCTGATTTCAGCACACTCCTCCTCCCACGAGGCAGCTGAAACTCAGCTTGTAATCAGCCGCAGTTTCCAAGGTCTGCTGCTCGCAGAGACTTCCGGCAGTCCCGAGCTCACGACCTTGAGATCTTCAGGTGTTATCTTCGGGCAAACGGAGGCATTAACCCTCTCGGCTAAATCTTCTGTAAAGGATCCCTGAATAACATTTCTGCAACACAACTGGTATTATGAGATTGAGAGCGCAATCCTACCTTATGCCGGCCTAGTAAGGCCGACATAGCAGGACCATATCCAAAGGCCCATTGGGAGGCGGCAGCAGCAGCAACGTGAGGACAAGGGGAAGTTTTCCCCTTGCACCTGCGTAAGCCCCAGTCGCCCCTATGGGCCTCCTCGGATCTGGGTCGGCAAAATAGCAGGCGCAGAGGGACATGCACGGGAGCGGCCTGAATCGGGGCCACCATGGCCGGGATATGGATATCTGACATTAGGATATGACACTACGGCCGTCTTGTGTCACAATTGCGTCATAACCACTGTCTCCGCCCACTGCGCCGCCCAGTTACGCCTCTGGAACGCCCTTGCGGAGGCCCTGCACTGACCAAGCAATGCCGGCACTTGACTGGCGCACGGCCGGCACTGCTGACGGTCACGCCAACACCCGAGTGCTGCCGCTTTTGCCAGCCGAGCACCATAGCGCCGACGCGGATGTGCCTTACGGCATGTTTGTGACAGCATTCGTCCGGCGCAACAGCACAGCGCCGGCATTAAGGGGGGAATAGGATTGCGCTGTTAATTGAACTTGTCAAAATTCATAAATAATGGATGTTGGGAGAAATATTGAAATTCCACCAATTTCAGAATCCTGCTGTAAATTCTAGTGCATGTATGAAAACCTGCTCTGCTTTTAGCAAATTATCCATGTATTTTCCCACAAGCTTGTCATAATTCCATCAAAAAACTCAATATCTATGAGATTTTGTGGGAATAAATATATTACAGTATACCACAAGCAAAAGCATATGTGAGAATGACTATGTGTTTGTACTGCTTTAAAACAACAAACAGCTTCTGCAAATGAGCAAAAACACATATGTGAAAACATCCCAAGTACTGAATTAATTTGTAGGAATGGAAACCAAACAAAAATGTCCTCCAAGTTTGCACCACAGAAGTCATAACTTGGGGCCAAAATAGTGGAATTGGAATTTCTTAGCTGGATATTGCCAGTAACTGCTTTGACCATACTTATTCTTGCGGCTTGGGTGGGTAAAAATAAGAAATATTTATGTAGGTTATATATTGCATGTAAAAAATGATCACACCCTTAAAATCCCACAGTCAATCTCCAGTCATGAAATGTACCCCAAAGAAAAAATTTTCTGTTGGTATGTTCTGTCTCCTCTTCGTTTGCTATGAGAAAATCAGAAGAGATCAGCCCAAGGGCCTACCTAGTCCAGCTTCTTGCATCTCACAGTTGCCCAACAGATGCCTCAGGGAGCACTCAAGATAACACCTGTATCTTGTGGCTACCCCCTTGCACCTGGCATTTAGAGATAGGCTACAAGTCATCATGGCTTGTAACTTGTCATGGATTTTTCTCCATAAATCTGTCCAATCTTCTTTGAAAGGCATCTAGGCCAGCTGCCATGACAGCATGCTGTGGCAAAGAGTTCCACAGATGCTGCGTATTGTTTAATTCTTTTGTTATTAGTTTCATTGTATTTTACTGTGTTCTTTTAATATGCTATTGACCACTTTGAGTGCCTCCCTTGCAGGAGGGGAAAGACAGGATATTAATATTTGAAAGGAAGAAATTCTGTCTACTTTTACTGTCTACCGCAGTGGTATTCAAAGTCCTACTCGGACGTCGACGCCACTGTAAGTGGTTGCGGGGGTGGGGACTGGAGGCTGCAGGGGTTACCCCGATGGCGACGCAGCGATCGCGGTGCCACAGGGACCCTGGGGCATAGCGACATACCTGGGGGCTGCGTGAAGCCTTCTGGAGGGTGCTGGATGCTCGCACAACACTCCGTGTGCTGTAGAAACTCCCTTTTGGTGACAGAGCTCACTTCTGGTCTGCGATGGATTGCAAAGTCACTGTCCCAGTGTGTCGCCATGCCCCTAGGTCCCCGTGGTGCCGCGATCACTGTGTTGCCATAGGGGCACTCATTCCTGGACCACTCTCCTTAAGGGGAAATGGCCCTTTTTATGTTTCAGTGGTGAGTCGCGTATACCAAAGTGGCTTTGAATACCACTGGTCTAGCATATGTTTCACTGAAGATGCCAAGGACTGAACCTGTTTGCAAAGCCTGTTCTTTGCACTGAGTTGTGGCCTTTCTTTGTATATTTGAATGTAATCACATATTGAAGTTACAGAAGCATGATTGAGGGTAGTGAAATTCAAATAAGAAAGGACATGGTGCCGCTTTCTCAACAGGTGGAAGTGATGTTTAAATACCTCTCGCTACGCCAGTACTTAAAGGTACAGAGGCATTTTCATGACACAATGCTAAATGTTCCTCATTCTCTTCCTCCTGTGGCTACCTTGTTGCTTCACTCACTGCTGGACCATGTAGGAAGACACATTAACAGGGCACAATTCCAAAATAAATCAGAACGAAGGACTACTGAGCCTTTTACACGTGAAATCAGATTTCCCACCATCAAGGGAAATACACTGGAAGGAAAAGAGAAGAGGCTACATTTCAAACAACTGCCAAGTTTACTAAGAGATAAAAGTGAGGGAGAGAAAAGGGAAACTGGCAAGTGATGGATTGGTGCTGAGCATATCAAGCTGAGGCCAAGTTGGAAGGGGATTGGATTCGGCTCATAAGGGAAGGGCATTTCTGACCTGGGGAGTTTGTTTCTGAGCCTCCTTTCTGATATTCCTCTTCTTCCCTTAAAGTAAACTGCCCTTAAAGTAAGATAGAATTCTAGAGTATTCAATCTATAGCATTAAACTATAGTTTGCCTCCTCCGCTTTGCTTTAGCAACAAATGACTCTGAAAGCCAGAGGAGGGGCCGTTTTAGTTGTTCAGAAGCATGAGGGCACAATCCTAACCTGGAGTTAGGCTGGCACAGTTTGGCCGGTACAAAAGACCACCATAAAGTATGTCTGGACCACTCTCTGAGTCAGAGAGGCCAACACAGAGATGTGCACTGTCCTCCCTGACTATGAGAATGATCCAAACATGCTTTACAGTGGCCCTAGTGCTAGCCTAAGCTCCAGGTTAGGATTGAGAAATTTAGCATTCCCCCCCCTCCAAAAAAACCCCACTGCTTCTAGCCTGCTTTTACCCCATCAGTGAATATGGCTGACAAATTGGGGTATAGGAGCAACTCATGTGCTATTGTGTTAATTTTGGTTTGGTTTTTTTTTCTGTTACGTGTTGTGCTATCCAATGTGCATGTCAAGAAGAGCTGTGATTAATCAGCAACAAGTCTGCCAAAATGTAGGCCTTTCTGCTTTTGAAAGAAGTTGTACTCAGTGGAATCAAGCCACTGAGTTATTTTTGCCAGGAAATAACTGACTTAAAGTTAACTAACAGAGAATAAAACAAAACTGGGCGTGTGGGGAACTGAATTGTCAAAGGATTTAAAAATATTTTTAGGCAAAGCTGGTTTCAGCTCCATCTCTTGAGAATATTTCGAGACCTTGTTTGGTCTTGCTATGAATATATGTGTTGCGGTGGCAGTAGTCAGTAGGGGTAGGTTTTAATCTTTCAAATGTTGCATTTGTGGTTGATTATATATTTAGATCTTTTAAAAATAATTGCCTTCTCAGAGCCCTCAGAACTTGGGCAGAGAACATTGTAAATATATAAATGAATACTGTATATGCTTTTATACTCAGTCCACCTCACCCCCATCCGAAATGGGTGAAAGAGACTTTATTCTAAGAGTGTAGTGAAATGGTGTGAAATGGGTGTAGTGAAATGGGAGTAGACATCACCGTGGCCTCTGCTTTTCATATATTAGTAATTTGCTGTTTAGAAACTACAGTCTCTTAACATTTATGTGCCAGTCTACATCAAGAAAACAACAGGACCAGTCTCTCTATTTGAGAGAGTTCTTCAGCAAAACCCTAGGTAACCCTAGAGTTCTTCAACAAAAACCTCAATCCTAACCTGAGGGCACAATCCTAACCTGGAGTTAGGCTGGCACAGTTAGGCCAGCAAAGTTTGACCAGTACATACATAAAGTATGTTTGGGCCACTCTCTGAGTCAGAGAGGCCAGCACACAAGCGTGCACCGTCCTCCCTGACTCTGAGAGTGGTCCAAACATGCTTTGCTGATTTCAGAACCCATCAACTGGCACAAAAGATGCTCTGATGGTGCATGGGCCAGAGCCACCAGCTTAAATGGCCTGAGGCCCAAAGTGGAAGCCAGCAGTTCATCCAGCACCCACCTGAGCACATAGGCTGGCAGCAGGGGTAGTTTAGGGGAGGCTCTTGAGGAGAATGTAGTAGGGGCTGGCTGAGGTGGGGATAGGAGAGGAGAATAGCAGCAACAGTGCACATCAAGATCCTATCCACAATCCCACACTGGGGTCCTAAGGCTTCTTGAACTTATACTAAATAGCTGGAGTAGGTCCAAGGAGACCTGTTGGAGGCCAGTGGTGCTGTGTGATATGGGCTGGTGAGGAATATGACTGGGCTGTGATTACATAGAACTCATCATAAAGAAATATGTAAAGTTGAACATACATTCCCCACTTGACCTTAGGTTTTCCTGCAACCAAAAATTACAAATTAAGCTGCAGGGAGACACATTGACATTTCTAGTTGCAATCTTAATGGTTTTCAAATGTGACAAAGGGCTGGCAATATGGTCTTCATGATGGTATATAGTTGCTTTTTGAGCATCAGTCCTTCATAAACAGCTGAAGGTGTAACCCATCTCCAAGCAAGTGGAAGAAGAATTAGATACTTGGGACAGGAGCCAAAGGAAGTGCCTCAGATTTCTGCAAAGTCACCATGCAGCTGCAACCCTGCATGACACATCCCACATTGTTCCATGGAATTGCTGGAAAGCGCATCCTCCTTCCCCCCCCCCCAAAAAAAAAGGTTGGGGATGCAGTGGGAGAGATAGGGCAGGAAAGGTTCCATCTCAAGTGCAGTACAGCTCTCTAGTCTGTCCCAGGAGATAATGCAACTTCCCCATTCCCCATGATGGGAGCACCAAATAGCTATTTATTTGTATGTTGAGCCGAACTAACTACTGTCTCTGACTTCAGCTGACTCAGTTTGGAAGCTTAATGCATGTTAAAATGAAAAAAAACTGAGCAAAAAACTGAAAGCTTCCTTGAAATGAAAACCAAGCCTGCATCAGTTCACATGAGACACGCTGCTCAGCTACATCCCTGTGTATCGGATCTCAGCAGCTGTTGCTCCTGAGCAAATTGCCCAGAGAGAATGGAATGATAGCATTAGCATTAAATGTACCTGATAAGTGATGACTTATTTCACAGCAGTGCATGATTTATGTTTTCACCCCCAAAAGCAACATATGGCTCTGAGAATGTTGAGGTGTGCTCAGTCCTGAGATATCCGGTTGTTCAATGCAACCACATAAGCTTTCTTGACTTCTATGGAAATTATTCTTAATCTGTGGTGGAAATGTAGACCCACTCTCCCACCCCCTTTGCGTATGCATGTGTTTGTGGCTTGTCAATGCATGGATTAAGGAGTATCATACTCTTTGAAGTGCTGTTATCAGAACTAGTTGCACAAGCACATGTGCACGTATTCAGCTGCTCCTTAAGCACACCCTAAGTGGCTTATGGTGTACCAACATTTGCGTGGTACTGTGCATGCATGTGCCAGCGCTCTGGGGCTCTCTGCGACTCTGCATATGTCGAGATTCCACACATGAGCTGGCAGGGCTCTCCAAGATTCTGTTCTGAGTGTAAAGGGTTCCAGAGACCAAAACATTTGAGAACCACTGCTCTATGCAAGTTCTCCACTCCTGCCTAAGTACAGGGGATGGGTCTATTGCTCAGTGGTAAAGCACATGCTCTGGAGAGAATCTGAGTTTCAACTACTGGCATCTCTGAGGGCGCAATCCTACCCAGCTCTGGAATGGCACAGCTGGCTGGCCAGCGCCATATCCAACGCTGGGTGGGGGGAGGAGGTTCCCCAAGTCACGTGATTCCTTCTGGCCTGGCTGACTGAAGTTTCCCTTCATGCCACTGTTAGTGATCCTGCAGAGCTCAAGCTGGTCTCTCTCTCCCCTGTAAGCCTCTCAGAGGCACAGGAGAATAAGGAGTCAGAAGCTGGCTGCCAGACATCCCCTCAGGGCTCCCCATGTACAGTTTGGACAAGGTAAGTTACAAGTGAGTTACTTCTGTAAATGAATTGTGCAAATAAAAAAAATCTGTTCTGCCCGTTCTTCACTGCAGCATCTTGTAATCCCTTCTCAAGTCCGCTTTCAGCTAGCAGGAAACACAGGCCTAGAACCAGGCGCAGTTTGGCAGAGCTTTTAAGTCTGCGAGTGTTATCTCGTGGCCGGAAAGCTCCCCAAGGTGAGGCGATCCCAGACGGGCATTTTTCCCGTTATCCAGCTCTGTACCATTCCTCCTAAAGAACGGATGCTTCAAAAAGCCCCACATGGCTTTTTGATCCGTGAATGAAGTCAGCCTTGATTCAGACAGCTAAAACCTCACTCCACGTTGGCCGCTGAAACACAACACCGTTCCATTTGTCAATGTGGCATGAAAGGAATATTCCAAAATGTCAAAGCCTTTCAGGGTGCAATCCTAACCTGGAGTTTGGCCGGCAAAGTTTGACTGACACAAGGGACACCATAAAGAATGTTTGGATCACTCTCAGAGTCAGAGAGGCCAGCACACAGACACGTACTACCCTCTCTGACTCCGAGAGTGGTCCAAACATGCTTTACAGTGTCACTTCTGCCGGCCAAACTTTACTTGCCTAACTGTGCCGCCTAACTCCAGGTTAGGATTGCGCCCTCAATGTCATTAGAGTGAACTGAGATACCTGTTGCTTTTGGGGGAGATTGTTTCAGCAGCAGCAAATCACAGCACTTGTGTAAGGCCAAAAGGCCAAAAGAGTTAATAACTGAAATAAGATAGTGTAAAAACATGCATTATGACATACAGAAGTTTTCAGTATATATTTAATTTGGGGGAAATGATGCATTATAAATCTTCCCGCTATGAATAAATTTACTAGTCCTTTAGGTGACCCCATCTGTGTAGGACTGAGTCAAAAAATCCTTTTGCAAAATACGTTGTCACCCATGAAAAAGGAATCTTCATTTCACTTAGCATTATGGCTGTGACAGCTTGATCCTATGGAATGAAAACATGTTGTGCCAACCTAACTTGTTGCCTCTGGGAATTGTGCGTGCTTCTGTTATGTTCTGCCTGTCATTTTTCTGGTAGGTGATACAGAATATCTATAGCCATAGGTGCCCTTAGCAGTTCGCACAAGCTCAAAAAAAAAAAAAAGTCCTCACACTTAGCCAAGATACAAAATGGTAGCTAGGGACTTTCCCATTAGATAATTG
The DNA here is from genome assembly GCA_029204185.1 of Lerista edwardsae. Classification (NCBI taxonomy): domain Eukaryota; kingdom Metazoa; phylum Chordata; class Lepidosauria; order Squamata; family Scincidae; genus Lerista; species Lerista edwardsae. Next base: position 14,436,840 of record JAJKFI010000009.1, read on the forward strand.
GAAAAAAAATATGTGTGGCTGACTTTCAGTGTGACAGTTGCCGTATGGAGGCTGCCACAAAACATTTAGCTGTAATGAGTGTGGCTTGAGGTTTGTAAGCCCATTTGCTTGCTTGTACTCCCATTTCTATGATGTGTCTATCTGCATACCATTGGTCTGAAGCTCTGGCAGCCATCTTGGTGTTCAGGTGGTCCAAGGGTAGTGCCTGGACTAAGTTTTGAAGCAACAAGCAACTCCTCAAATCACAGCCCAGTCCTATGGGCTGATAGCGCTGCTCCCACCAACAGCACACAGGCAGAGGAATGGCATTGGGGGGGGGGAGGAAACTCTCAGTAGGGTCATGTTGCACAAGTAGGCCTATGTTTAGCTTGACTGTTTATATTTTACATCAGCACTTAATAGCAATGCTTGGGTCCTGCTTTTTTTTTTTTTTACAAATAGTGATTGAAAGTCTTGGCAAAAATGCAGCTGTGAATGTGAAGACACAAACTCAGGGGCGTAACTAGGGTCTGGCAGGGGGTGGCATGAGCCATGGGCGCCATCTTGCAGGGGGCGCCGTTCGCATGGCGCCCGCCCCCCCAAAATGGCGCCCACGGCCCGCCCGCTCCCTGCGCCGCATTCTCCTCGCTCCGGCTGGCCTTAAAGAGCCAGCCGGAGCGAGGAGAACGCGTTGCCACCCGGCACCCCCTCCCGCTTCTCAAGGGGGGCGGGGCGCTGGGCGGCGCCGCGTTCTGTTTGCTCCTCCTTTAAGGCCGGCAGGAGTGAACAGAAAGAACGCGGCCGGGGTGCCGCATTCTGTTCGCTTAAAGAGCCGGCACGAGCGAATAGAACGCGGCTGGGGCGCCGCGTTCTGTTCACTGCAGAGCGAACAGAACGCAGTGCCCCGGCAGCGTTCTTTCTGTTCGCTCGTGCCGGCGTTAAAGAGCCGGCATGAGTGAACAGAACGCGGCTGGGGTGCCGCGTTCTGTTCGCTGCGGAGCGAACAGAATGCAGCGCCCCGGCCGTGTTCTTTCTGTTCACTCATGCTGGCCTTAAAGGGCTGCCCCCTTTTGCGCCATTTGCCCCCTTAAACGGCACCCCCGCCGCGTTCTGTTCGCTGCTGCTGGCCTTAAAGGGCTGGCGGCAGCGAACAGAACACACCTCTTAGAAGGGGTGGGGCGCTATGTCATGACGTCACAATGTGATGTCATGACATTGCGTGCCCCTAGGGGCGCATTTTCATTGGGCGCCATGGGCGCCCTTTCAAATAGATTCGCCCCTGCACAAACTCATTAATCTCCCTTGATTTTCATCCTATACGGAACATCCTGCATGCAGCAAAACAAACTCCCCTTCACTCATCATGCATTGGTTTTCCAAGTAATGATCCTCTTTCTGACTTATAGCCTCACTACTGTTCCTCACACCTCTATGGCACTACATACTGCAGTTAATGAATGTATGCTTCCTA
>JAJKFI010000009.1:14443921-14458302 GCA_029204185.1 Lerista edwardsae
TGTGTGTGTGTGTGTGTGTGTGTGTGTGTGTGTGTGTGTATAAAATCCTGTAAAGATATATATAAAGTCAAGTCAAAGTTGCCGTTCAATACACACTTTCCTGGAAGTGAGCCCCAGTGAACGCGATGGGACCTACTCCGGAGTAAACATTGCATACAATGCAATGCTTGCTTACAACTGCATAGCTTGTGCTGTCAATCTGACCAATCTCATTGTGCATTTGTTGCCTGTGGTTGCTGACTTTGAGAACACAATCTTAACCTGAAGTTTGGCCAGCAAAGTTTGGCTGGCACAAGGACCACCGTAAAGCACATTTGGACTACTTTCGGAGTCGGGAAGGATAGCGCACGTCTGTGTGCTGGCCTCTCTGACTCCGAGATTGATCCAAACATACTTTACGGTGTCCCTTGTGCCGGCCAAACTCCAGGTTAGGATTGCGCCCTGAATCATGTATATGGAGGTATATACAAAATGACACAAGGGGAGAGATTACTCATCGTCACAGTGCTGCAAAAATGTAATGTCACTTGAGCAGGTCTCCACAAATTAGTCACATTTATAGGCCAAAAGACCCAGAACAACTCACACAAAGCATCCTGGAAACATTTCATGAAAGGGTCAAGCCATCTCACAGGGACATTTCCTATGTATGCTAAATCAAAATGTGCAAAAGATCTGGCAGAATCTAGCATTCCTCACCACTGTGGTAGATGAATTACTGAATGACTCTATAAATGGATCTTGGCAGCCATGTCAAAATTAAATGCCATTTATCTTTAGTGAGCAGAAATCCAAATCTTACTCAGACTCATCTGCCTCAGGGTTTCCCCAAATGCATGACAGGACAGTGGGATCACTATTTACAGGCAGAATGAGCACATACTCTAGGAACCATTTCCTCATTTCCATTTGTTAATTGTATTAAGTCATAAGGACATAAGAAGAGCCCTGCTGGATCAGGCCAAAGGCCCATCTAGTCCAGCTTCCTGTATCTCACAGTGGCCCACCAGGTGCCTGTGGTTGCTGTCCTTGAGAACACAATAGACAACAGTAGCTCAGTAGACAACAAGGTGCTTGCATCCTGTGGCCACTCCCTTGCACCTGGCATTCTGAAGTAGCCTACGATTAATGTAAGGAAGTTGCACCACCCATCATGGCCTATAGCCCACGATGGACTTTTCCTCCAGAAATCTGTCCAATCCCCTTTCAAAGGCATCTAGGCCAGATGCCATCACCACCTCCTATGGCAAGGAGTTCCATAGCTTAATTAAAAAGGTAAAGGTTTCCCCACGCCCGAATGGTCTAGCCGTGACCAATTGTAGGGGGCGGTGCTCATCTCCATTTCAAAGCCTGTAGAGCTGGCGTTTTGTCCAAGGACAAGCTTCCGTGGTCATGTGGCCAGCATGACTATATGCCGTAGCGCACGGAACACTGTTACCTTCCTACCAAAGTGGTCCCTATTTATCTACTTGCATTTAGGTGCTTTCGAACTGCTAAGTTGGCAGGAGCAGGGACAAGCAACGGGAGCTCACTCCGTCACGCAGTCTTGAACTCCCAACCTTCCGGTCGGAAAGCCCAGCAACAGCGAATTAACCCGCTGTGCCACCACGTCCCTTGTGGTCTGGTAAAAAAGCTGGTCCTGCTGGGTAAAAAAGTATTTCCTTTAAGTTGGCAGAAGATTTCCTTTAAGTTGGCAGAAGATTAAGTTGGCAGAAGATTCGTTTAAGTTGGCAGAAGATTTAGCCGAGAGGGTTAATGCCTCCGTTTGCCTGAAGATAACACCTGAAGATCTCAAGGTCGTGAGCTCGGGACTGCAGGAAGTCTCTGAGAGCGGCAGACCTTGCAGCTGCGGCTGATTAGAAGCTGAGCTTCAGCTGCCTCGTGGGAGGAGGAGTGAGCTGAAGGTCAGCTGCGTCTCTGGTGTGAGCAGGGAAGCATCAGCCAGCAGAAGACAGACGGGTGGCTAAAGAAAGAAGGCTAAATCCAGAAAGGAAGATCTGAATGTGTGTAGTTCTTGAAAGACAGAACATTTCTGTAAATTGTAAAAACCTTCGGGTTTATGAAAAGTCTGCCTATGTAAACCGCCTTGAGTTGTAATCACTAGATAAATCTAGTGATCTTAAGAAAGGCGGTATATAAATACATGTATTATTATTATTATTATTATTATTTTATTGCTTTTAACTCGCCCAACGCTCAATTTCAGTGGATGTCCCCTGGTACTGATATTGTGAGAGAGGGAAAAGAACATTCCTCTATCGACTCTATCCCTCCCGTGCATGATTTTGTATGTCTCAATCATGTCCCCCCTCAGGTGCCTTTTTTCCAGACTGAAGAGCCCCAAACGTTGCAGTCTTTCTTCATAAGAGAGGTGCCCCAGCCCCGTAATCATTTTTGTCGCTCTCTTCCTTCCAACTCTATGATTCTGTGTTTCTACTCAGGAGCAGGCTAAGCCAACACAAGGATATGCGCTGGTCTAGCAGCACTGGATCTGTGTTCGAAGAAAGTAGGTTTGTCCCAGCCTGGCAAGCTGGCAGAGGGGGCTGGAGAAGGTGGTGGGAGGGCAGGATGGCAGGTGGGAGGGCAGGATTTTTCCATATCCGTTCTGTTTATTTTGACATCCAAATTAGCCTCTGTGCTGTTTAAAGACGGCCTCTTGTAGAGGTTAGTTGGATTTCCAACATTATCGGAAGAAAACGGAAGGAATAATTGGAGGGGTTGACTGAGGTGGAGGAAACCTTTGAACCATTATTGGAAAGCAGAGCAATAAGAAATAAATCTTTTTGAATAGCCATGCCAGTTCCTTGCAAATGTTTTCAGCCCAGTCCCAGAAGGATTCCCCTTGACACAAGTATAACCTCCCACCTCTTCTTTAGGAGGATAATTGTTGTGTATCATCTGGGTAAGTTTCAGATTTATAGTTCGCAGAAAGTATAAACTAAGATTTCACCTTCCATTGCCCCTGTACTCGACTTCCTCCCTAATATCTTGGCCTTTGCGAGTAAAAACTGGTTTTTGCATATAAGGAAAGTCACAAGTGCATTGGAGGAAGTTTACTTTTCCAACCCCCACAGTTTCAATAGCAGTTTATTCCTTAAAAGACAAATTTCAGAAGGCATGTGTTTGAAAGAAAACTGGAAATATAAATACAGGAAATGAGAGTGTGGCTGTATGACTGGGTTCATAAATGAGCTCATTTTTTCTATTAAATTGGGCTTTTACAATAGAAAAAACACCTACTTAACTGTTCTTTTGTTGTAGTGCTACCATGAAATAAATCCATAGTGTACACATTGTTCAGATATTTTCTTTAAGAGCACAATCCCAACCTGGAGTTAGCACAATCCCTACCTCCAGGTTAGGATTGCACCCTAGGTGTGCACTGTGACAGAGCACATGTTTCATTTGCACTACCTATCAAAATAATGAGATTCTCTTCCAAACCACGCAGATTGTCATCCATTAAAAACCTTGACTGCAGCAGTATAGACACCATGGAAATCAATAGTATACTAGTAGAAAAAATGTTGGTGATACCCTGAGATATTTTTTTTGCTAAGTATTACTGATGGTCAAACTGGATATTAGCCCAATTGCATGCTTACGGCTGCTTGCATGCTCATGGTTCACTCTGGAATTAAGTCCTGTTGACTTCAGTGAGATCTGTTATTTATTTATTTATTTATTTATTTATTTATTTATTTATTTATTTATTTATTTATTTATTTTCTTTAACAAACAACCTGTGCACAAACAAAAATTACAACACAAATGTGAAGTGACAAAAAAAAAAAGATGTACAGGCTATCAATCACTGAAGTGAAAAATAAGAATTGCACATTTCATGAACAAATACATGCTTTTTCAAGGAATGGCTTCCATATGGATTCATATACTGTATATCCAACCATAACTGTCATCGATATGCCATTTGCTCATATGTAGCTAAGTTTAATAAACCTTCCATACGTTGAATAGAGGTTGGCTTTCCAATTTTGCAGTATTGTCTTTTTTTGCCATTGTAAGGGCACAGAGAGTCCACTTCCGTTGACCCATGGATAGTCTCCATATCGTAGGTGAGATCGCAGTAATGGCGCATAGGTTGTGCTGCAAGAGATGTGCTTCTCACTCGAACTGCCTCTTCTTTCACCAAAGTCAGCTGGAGAGGTCTGATACCAATTGGGGCCACACCTCATGGACATGAAAAGGCTGTCTCCTTCCCCGTGCACTATATCCTATTGAAAATGCCACACCAGGTGGTGCTTTGCTGCAAATAGCTGCTATGGGAGGCAAACAGTAACTTTTTTGGGGGTAGTGGTGGTAAATTTTGATGCCAAAAACTAGCACAAGGGAATGAGTTAACCTTTCCTCTCCACAGTGGTAGGCCTAGCAGGGGGTCACAGGGGCCAGAGCAGCAACAGAGCCACCGCCACCACTTGCTTGTCCGTGCTGTCGCAGGTGGAAAGGTGAGCGGTGCTCAGCCAACCCAATGGCCCCTGTGCTCAGAGCGCTCCAAAATGGAGCCCGGTGTGGTGATGTGTGTGTGTGTGTGTGTGTGTGTGTGGCAGAGGCTGCGCAGGGGGCGGGGAGCTAATGTCTGGGGTGGCACGTGTCCTCCCAGCTGCCTCTGCTGGGTCTACCACAGCCTCCCCATGTATTGTGGTTCCCATAGGAATAGGTGGAACCAGTGATACAATTCAGGGGAAACGGACCAGAAAGGGCGTTCCGGATCCTAACGGGCTCCGTGGCTGCTTCCGGGGGTTTTTTTTTGTGTGTTTTTTCAACATTTGAATGTGAACTCAAAAGCGAGTTCCTGTTCCTAAATCATTTGAATGACACCGCTGGGTGGAACCTAGAGGTAATACCAATAGGTGGCATTACCACCAACACTCCCATGTCTGCCTGTGGTGAAAAAAAGGGACTGTTCTGACTAGAAGTTTGCAGTGTATTTCTTAATTGCTTCCACAAACACCACCAGAAATATAAAAAAAAATTTACCGGCCAACCCCCCCCCCCCCCCGCCCCATCTGCAAATCCGGTATCCACAGATTTGGTTTTCCTTGGATCCAGGGGCCCATTAATGTGAAGTGCCCATTAATGTGAAAGGCTTATCCCAGCAAAAATGGTCTTGCTTAACAAGGTCGCTGTGAGCATGCAAGGTTATATATCGAGGTTAACAGGAAGCGGAAGTTAACTGCATGCTTAGAGCAACCCTGTTAAGGAAGACCTTTTTTGCTGGCATAAGCCTCCAAATCATGTTAAAAGTTGTGGAGGTATGGGGCTACGGAGACAGGAATTCTCTGTATCCATGGCTTTTGTATCTCTGTGTGTGTCCCATGGAATGGATTTCCCACGTATATGGGTCATGCCTGTAATTTATTATTGTCCACTATGAGCATATTGGAGTCTTATTTTTTTCACCTCCCATCTGCTCTGCTATGGACAAACAAATGAAACAGAAGGAAAACAGTATGTCGGAGATAACCCCAAAACCTGTGGGGCAGAGGAAAGACATGGGGTGCTGTAGATCTTGTGGTTCTTGGACAATAGAAACATTTTGGTATCTCTACAAGTCCAAGACCAATTTTGTTCTGGTGTTCTGGCATTGCTCTCTACACTATCCTTCGGAGAAGGTCATGATGATAGCAATGAAGTCTTAAGCGCTGGAACTTTCTACATGCACGAAGGGTGCAAAAATTTGCATCTGTTGTGATTAGAAGACGTTGCAAAACTTTTTTTTCTTTTGCCAAGCATGTGGTTGTTTTTGTACTATGGACGTTTTACAATATTATGTTGACCTTTCCACCAGTTTGAGCTCTGGTTTATAAATATTTAAAATAAATTCGTGACTCTAGCTGCACAATTCTAGGCATGTCTACTCAGAAGTATGTCCTATCAAATGAAGTGGGAGCTACTCCCAAGTAAGTGTGTATAGGATTGCAGCCTAAGGCTGCACATGCCGTTTGCGACCTGATCCAGCCCCAGCCGCATGTGTATTGGCTCCAGTGTCTGCTGTGCATACGTGTAGCTAGATCTGGATGAGTGATCCTAAGCATATTAACACATCAACAATTTCCAAACTGATTTATTCTCAAGTGACTGTTTTTAGGATTGGGGTTGGGCTGTTAGTGTTCATTCCTAGAAAAAAATATAAATACATTATTTCAGTTATGCATACATGAAAATACATGCTAATTCCATATGACATATGGTAGTGTTCCTACAACAAGGAATAAAATCAAAGGGACAGTTATTTCTTGCAAGAGATAAACGTCACCTTCGTTTTGTTTCCAAGAGCAGCCACAGAAGTATTGCTTGTAATGTTAACTTTATCATGCACAGTGCAGATAGCGTAAAATCAGATATATGGGGAGAGCCCATTTTTGAATAGGTTCCATTTTCCCATATCTCTAGTTGTGGCACATGATAAAATTATCAATGAGGCATCCTAATTGGATCCTTAAGTAAGGGGATGTTGCCCTGTGAATCATTTTATGTTTGTGGGAGGCAACTTTGGAACTAACAGAGTAGGAATGAGAGCCAGATGTTTTCTGGGAATCTGGCTGGATAGTAGGCTCCGTGCATTTCCTAACCTAGGCTGCCATATGGAAGAAAAGGCTGGAAACATCCCATTACAAGTCATATATCACCCATTTGACAGCAAAGATTTCAGCTTGTTTTTATTTAAATCATGAAAGCAGCTGTTCAGCTGTCCAGCTGTATTAAATTTAACCCATTTTCTCTACCAAAATGAACGTAGTAATTTATGCAATAGTAGCCAAACAATTTGGAGGATGCAGAGCAAAAACACATTAGGAAGAGCCTACGGTTGCAGTAGGAACTCACCTTATTAATGGTTATGATTGGCTAAACCTGTTGCCTAGTAACCCTCCAGACCACTAAGAAACATCTTTGAACTCAAAAGGTTGCAGAGTTTTAATGTGGTGGTTTTATGTGTAATAATAATATTAATGGAAGTGAACCCTCAAAAACCGTTTTCTTGACATGTGGAATCACATGATTTTCAGCAGTTCTCCATATCAGGCGAAAATCCATATACTTCATATTTTCCCCCTGCTGTTTTATTTTATCTTTTGTTGTTACTGAATTTGCTACTCCAATTAGAAACCTTTGTCACATTTTTCATTCCCTCTTCAGGTATTTTTTTTCCTTGTTCATGCATTGTTGTCTTTATCTCTATAGTTTTAGAGCCCAATCCTATCCGATCAAGCAGGTGCAACCGCAATGCAACCCTGCAGTAAGGAAACAAACACTGCTTTACATTGAGGCGGCCTCCATCACTGTCCTCCCCCACAACAGCAGGATGCAGCGCATACCATGATGCTGGAAAGTGGAATGGGATTGGGCCCTTATTCTCTTTCATTATATATATTTTTTCAAATTTCCTTCCAGTTCATGCCGCTGTTTGTCCTCTCCATGCTCTGTTTTCTTCTGTATGTCTTATTGAGGACGCAATCCTAACCTGGACTTAGGCCAGCACAGTTAGGCCAGCAAAGTTTGGCTGGCCCAAGGGACACCGTAAAGGATGTTTGTATCACTCTTGGAGAGGCCAGAGACACAGACATGTACCATCCAGTGGTGTCATCTACAAATAAGGAACGGGAACGCTGAGCGGGACTTCCGCGGGACTTCCGCATGATTGGCTGCCCGCCCGTCCCATTCCGTGCCTGCCCTGGCTCGGGGGGGGGTGCCTGCTCGCCGGGGGAAACAGGTGGGGGCGTGCCGGAACCTGGGCGAGCAGCGGTGGGGCACGCAAACCGGGGGCAGCCCCCCCCCCGAGGCCAGGGCAGCCGCAGAATGAAACAGGCGGGCTGCCAATCACGCGGAAGTCCCACCCAAGTCCCGCCCAGCATTCCCGTTCCTTGTTTGTAGATGACACCACTGGTACCATCCACCCTGACTCCAAGAGTGGTCCAGTGCTTTACAGTGCTTTACAGTGCCCCTTGTGCCAGCCAAACTTTGCTGGCCTAACTGTTCCAAACTAACTCCAGGTTAGGATTGTGCCCTAAGTGTACACTGCTTTAGAGTAGTTCACACTAGAGGAAGAGTTGCTCCAAAGATGGTCAGCTCCTTTAGGATTGGACCATTAGAAACTGGGTCATGAATTCAAATCTTGACTGCCATAAATTCACTTTAGACAAAGCAAATTCATTTTCAGTGGCTTTAGGCAAGCTGCTCCCTTCTAGGACCCAATCCTATCCACAGGTAGATCCCACAATCCACCATTGTATCCTGCTGTCCACCAACCCGGCCACCTCTGACAATCTGCTCACCTGATGGTGCAAAGGCAGCAGCACTGCGCAGAATAGCTATCAGTGCAGTTGTGGTGGCAGTGGGGGAGGATTGGGGCTGATCAAGGTGAAGATAGGGCTTGGCCATGGCAAATCAGGAGCAGGATGGGGCAGACCTTGCTGGCAGAGGGATCTGGAGCCCCTATCTCAGGCCTGACAAACCCGCTCGGTCCTCGCAGATCTATACCAACAAGTGAGCTGGCATAGGCCCATAGGAGACCAGGGGGTGGTGGAGGAAAAAATTTTTTTCTTTACTTACCTCTCCCAGCTGGCCTGGTCCCTAGCTGGCTTGTGGGATGCAGCTGAGACTGCATCACATGGATAGGATGGGGACATTAATCTCAGCTCTTCCATAGATAATATGAGATAATAGCACTCACTTGCTGTATTTTATAGGGTTGTGGTAAGTGCCTCATCCAGATAATACATGTGCAGCATTTGCCACGCTCCAAAAGCTCTGTGCAAATGCTATAAATTATGTTAACATTCCTTTGTGGAAAGCTTTGTAAATTATGGCTCCTGTAATTATTGCTAGGTATTTCTTTAACAGTGATAGATTTTTAGTTAGCTTCTAAGGAAGGGATTTTGACTATCTCACGCATGCAGTAGATCAGACTACAATTTCCTGTGGGAAAAAAAAATATGTATATATAAGTGAGATCCAAAAGAGTAGTATGCTGGAGTGGTAGTTTTAGCTAGCTAAAACATGCTGAACTTATTTTTCTCTGCTGCTGTGAAGTATGAACAAGGCAAGTCTTATCCTCTTTTGCCGCAATGCTTAAGTTCAGATCTGCAAGATCTGCATTGTGTTGTGGTTGAAGATTGCAGAAGCTAGGCTGTGTTTCCTTCGTAACACCATTTTTATGAAGCTTCATGAGAGGGCATTGTGCTTCCCAGTAAGGATTCTTTGTAAAATATTTGGCCTTGAACGCAAGAGGGAATGAGCTGATCTCATACTTGTCTCTGCTACTTCCAGCTGCTAAGTTCACTAAATATGCAGGAAGGCAATCTCTTTATTAATATGTATTCCAAACTATGAGCCATTTAAAAATCCTTCACTTAGATGACAATTGCAGATATCACGGTTTTCCTGGAGTTTCAGTTCTCCTTGGTTTAGCAGTAGGCTCAATCTTCAGATACACAGGAGGAAATTTCTTCCAAGTCTATTGGGACTAGACAACAGCAGTAAATGGTATTAAATGGCAACCTTATAAGGTGTTGATTGAAGAGAGCGTCCAGTTGTCGAAATCCTGGTTGTGAACAAGGATTCTTGTCCAGGTGTTCTGAGTCTTGGAAGTAATTATTTTATTTAGCTGATACGGCCTCTGTTTCACGTTTCCATCACCTAGTGCACTTAACAGTATATTGTTATCTGCATGCTGCTCCCAAAACTGGGTGGGGAACCTCAGGGGTTTGCCTTTAGCACAGTGCTCAGACAAAAGTCATAGTGAACTACAAAAGTAAGCTGTCCTGGTGCAGGTGCAGAAACAGACCTTCCATTAACCTAAGGACCTCTTCAAATCGTATGTGTGGTGATTGCCGTTTGTGGCTCATAATCTAGGGAAAAGCCAAAGATTCACTGGGCCAACCAGTTATTTAGAAAACTGATGACCTAGAACAGCGGTTCTCAAACGTTTTAGCACTGGGACTCACTTTTTAGAATATCAATCTGTTCAGGACCCACAGGAAGTGATGTCATTAACCTGGAAGTGATGTCATGGCCGGAAGTGCCGTCATTGTGACGCCAGAGCCTGCTGCTTTCCTGAGAATGCAGCAATAAATTGGGTTATTTCTCACCCTTTTTCCAATAGCAAAGTGAATCAGAAAGGGAAAAAAAGACCTATTTACAATCTTGACACAAGCAAAATAGCCATCAGCCCTCCCCCCTTTTTAGTGTCCCGTTTTCAATTATGGCTGCCCTAGGTGCCACGCAACCCACCTCAAATTGACTCACAACCCATAGTGGGTCCTGACCCACAGTTTGAGAAACACATAGCTACATAGCGTGTCTATTAATCTCCTTTACTATTTGTCACATTGACGCCCCCGGCACCACCACCCCAAGATCATTGGGGAGGGGGACGGTGAAGGGATCGGCTGAATACATGGGCGTTCCTTGCAGTGGAAACAGGACAGCTGAAACAAATGCCCGTTCAACGCGTTTATTGAGACCCTCCTGTACAACTGCGCCTCCCACTGGAGTTCCTCGCCATCCTATTCCCCTGTTCCCTCACAGGGGGACTCCTCCGGTCAATGTAAGTGTCCAGCCCACCAGGCTCTAACACAAAATCCAGCCGTCTCAGCAATAAGGCAGTTCAAAACGGGGCGCTCCGCCCACTCATGACTCCTGTCGTCTTCTTGGCGGCCCGCGAGGCTTCCTCTGTCAGGAGGGTCCGTAGGTGCTTGGTCACAGCCAGAGGGTAGAACACCAGCAATCCCGGGGGGGGGGGGCGCCAGTCATCCTCGTCGCTTGGGTCCCACACGCTGCACAGGTTCCAATCTTCCAGGGTCTTGGTATGGGGTGAAGCGAGAGACTTCCCATCGCGGAACACACCCTCCGTGGGAATGACACTCTCCCCTCTCCCCAGGAAGCCTCCCCCCCCGGAGATCCCTCTCCCTTTATCCCCGGAGCAGCCGCTTCATTGGCCACAGCTGTGCCTCGTCCCGGCCAGCATGTAGGGCTTGCTCTCCCGGTGCCCTCAGCCCAGGCAGCCCCACTCCTGCCAGCACCAGACACTATTGCATGCAACATTTGAGATATCTTTGGAGAGCTTCCTTCATGTGTTCCCTTTACACAAAAGTTTGGCTGCATTCAAATGAGGAAAGTCACACATTCTGCTATCATGATCATCTCCATGCATTTGTTTAAAATGAGCTCAAGCCATAAAATAGTTTTGACAAGCTTCTTTGAATAATAGATTCTGCACTTGCTGTTGCATAAGATTTGGTAGACGCAATGCTACCAAATACTGCGACCATCCCCAGTATGTATTCAACAACTGGTCTTGAACATTAACTACGTAAGCAGATTTTGAATGAGCCTCTTATGGGATCATTGAACTATTTTGGATGGTTCAAACAAAATCCTTATTTGATTTTGTGTTCTGGCCTCCTTGTAACTAAACACTTGTGCAAAGTCATGCAAAAAAAAGAAAAAAAAGCATATGATGCCATATACACAAGAGCTTATTACATTGATTCTGACTTTGGAAAAGAAAGATCATTTCCTCCCGAAAAGCGTGATTAAGGGCGCAGTTCCACTGGCATAGCTGGGCCAATGGGGCATGTGGTGAATCCTGCAGTTGGGGCACAGTCACGGAGGTGCACTGTCCTTATTCCAGTGATGGAAAGATGGTTAGGATTGTGCCCTAATTTATGAAGCCGTGCTATAAATGTATAATGCCTCCCAAGCAAGAGTCCAAGATGATCAGGATGCCAAAAGGGACAACTCTAGCAACTAGAAGGGACCACATACATACCACATGTTTGTGTCGGGCAGTGCAGTCCCAAAAGGGATGTAGCGCTGATGCAACGCTAGGCAGCGCCGGCCTGGGCGCCATGCCACCTTTGCGCCAGCCGAACCCGGCTGGTACAGAGGTGTTTCCAGGAGGGCGGGACTGGGTGGGGGGTGGGCAGGCCAGTAGGCGTGCCGGCCTGGGGGTGGGGTGGGCAGGCCAGTAGGCTGAATCCAAGGGCTCATCCCCAGGCCACACGGCCCTGATTTAGGCTGCACAGCCTCCTTGGTTCTGTGCCCACAATTTCATGGGCGCAGATCCAAGAAGCCCATAGTGTCCCCAAAAGTGCCCTTGTGCCGGGAAGGCTCCAGTCTCCATCGAAGCTGCGTTGGATGCAGTGCAGGCCCGTTAGTCTGCCTGCTCCAACACAGTTTAGGATTGTGCCTTATATTAAGAAAGGAAGGACGTTTCAAGGCTTCATCCAAGTCTATATATTTAGGGTAGCTTCTTATGGCCTACCCCAACTCAAGACTGATGGCAACCTTATAAGGTGTTGGTTGAAGAGAGCGTCAAGTTTGAGAAATCCTGGTTGTGAACACGGATACATGTCCAGGTGTTCTGAGTCACAGGCATGTTCTGACTCCCTGACTCCAAGAGTGGTCCAAACCCACTTTACGTTGGCCCTTGTGCCAGCCAAACTTTGTTGGCCTTACTGTGCCGGTCTAACTCCAGGTTAGGACTGCGCTCTAAATTGGTTTCATTTGCACTTATTCATGACAAGTCTGTGTTTTGATCTCATTATTCCCAAGCAGGAAGAACAGCAGAAGTTGAATGAACGCACTACAAAAAAAGGTATTAACACAATATGCAAGTGGGAATTTCCTGAACCCATTTATCCTCCCCCCCCCCCGCCATAAAAAATTTCCATGGGTAACGATTTGGTAAAACTCTAGATAAATCCGATTTCAAAACACACATTCTTCATTTGAAATGTCAAGAACCCTATATGGAATCTCCTGCTAGAAACGTTTGTTGTGTACAATACCACATATATCACTTATGTCATTGCTGAAGAGTCAGACTTCCATAATAGCCATGTGATAAATTTTCTAGTTTTGAGATAGCTGGCTTTAGTAAATGTTAATGCTTTTCAGTTCTATACGTAAGTCATCCGCACTTGAACCTATTGGGTATTTTTCACGGTTCATTGATTGTAGGTCCATAGATTGAAATAAGCTTAATGTGTACGTTAACAAAGATATGATGTATGCCTCACACCTACTTCTGGTGTGGACAGAAGCACTAAAGACCCCCTAATTCTGCTGCTTGCTTTTCTTTCACAAGACAATTTCAGACACTTTACTGGACCAATTCTGTTTCTTCTGGAATTCTGAATGAGTTCCTTGTTTCAGCAACGGATAGTGAAAGCCTATTTCAGGCTTCCACTGATGCAGCAGCCATCGTCCTAAAACACTGACCTAGTGTTGCAAACATGCCGTAAAGCACATTTGCAACTACTCGAGAGCCAGCCTGGTGGGATGGCCTGGGACGGCTTGCCAGTTCTGCATCTGAGCCCCCCAGCTGCCAGCAGAGGTAAGAAAAGTGCAGGGGCTTGGGGACAGCAGGGGGAAAGGCAGAACAGGCAGGGAGGGGTGTAATGGGACACAGTAGGGTGGGAAAGGCCCAGGAGGGGCACAATTGGTGGATCTTGGCACACGTCAGGAAGAGGGATGGGAACGGGGAACAGAATCGGTGTAGAATCTGACATACACCTGTGTCGTCCATATCCACCCCTCCCTCCCTTGTTCCACCTTTCACCTACCGCCTCCCCACCCAGAAACTTCCCTGTTCCTCCCTCACCCCATTCCACTCACCCCTACCCCTGTCCCAGCTTATCTTTGCTGCTGGAGGTAACCAGCTCTTGCAGTTTACACAACTGGCTTTTCAAGCAGCCATCACACCTCTTATTAGAATGAAATGGACCTGATTTTATAATCCAAGACTTTTAGCCTGGTCATAAAATTTCCTGCTTGAAATGGAGAATGTTTGTGCATTCTCACACCTTTTGGTTTAAAAAGCAAAAAAAAAAAGGTTACACACCAGAAGAATGCTTTTTTGCATTTTTCTAGGATTTGTGCAACTATTACCTGTGTTTCCAAGGCTGATTTAAAACAGCTGCATGCCTGCTGTTCTCTTCCTCCTTTGTTGGACGTCTTGCCAGAACAGGTAGTCAAAAACAGAAAGTAGGGAGGAAATCCAGCATCTGGGTGTACCCCCCCCTCTCTCAGGAAAACAGCTGTCGCTTCCATAGGAAGCACTCATTTTTCCCATCAGCCAAGTCTCGGCATGCCCTTGGGTCCAGTTTTGGCACAACTCATCAAGTAGGATGCAGTTTATGGCTTAGAACTTATGAGAGAAAGCGTTTGGGCGGGCCCTTTCCCTGGCAGGACGCGGAGAGCAATTCCCCAAGCTGCAAGCCACATGTGAGCATCTGACCTCTTGTTAGCACACCATGGGAGAGGTTAACAATTGTTGAGACTTCAGGCATCCCTTTGACATAGAAGCAAAACAATAACAAGCTTTTCCAGGATACAACTATATGGTGGTGGTGGTG
>JAJKFI010000009.1:14458312-14493773 GCA_029204185.1 Lerista edwardsae
TTTTTTTAGATTGTGAGCCCTTTTGGGACAGGGAGCCATTTAACTTTATTATTACTATTTGCCTGTAAACCGCTTTGTGAACTTCGTGTTGAAAAGCGGTATATAAGTACCTGTTGATTGATTGATTGATTGATTGATTAAGTACATCGAGCATTTGCCAGCAGACAATATAATTTAAACAGATTTTGCACTAACAGTTTGATCATTTTAACTTGTGGTCTGTAACACAAACATACAGTATCTTGAAGGAGACAATTTAAGCTAGTTCTTTCCTATCTTGGTATAGCCAGTTTCAGAGCCTGATCTGAAGGCTCCTTCTGTAGCCACTTTATTGAAACTAACTGCCCAGGTCTATCCTTTCGCTTACCATAGCATGCAGCCATGCCAAAAGAATGGTGGGGAGTGCTGATTGGTATCCCTGGGAGGGCAATTAGAAAATATTTGTAAGCTCCTTGGGAAGGTATAGCAAGGAAGAATCTGTCATTTTCCAACTGTTAGAAGGGCTTGGAAAATGATCCAAACTTTTCCCCATGGATGGGAAAGCAGGGGGAGAAAACAGGGGGAGATACAGGGCGCAGTCCTAACCTGCAGTTACGCCTGCACAATTAGGCCAGTAAAGTTTGGCTGGCACAAGGGCCATCGTAAAGCACTTTTGGACCACTCTCAGAGTTAGGAAGGATGGTGCATGTCTGTGTGTTGCCCTCTCTGACTCCGAGACTGAGCCAAACATACTTTACAGTGGCCCTTGTGCCGACCAAACTTTGCTGACCTAACTATGCCTGCCTAACTCCAGATTAGGATTGCGCTCATGGGCATGTATCCGCTGGGTCCCATTCCAGACATACACACCCAGTGGATACCTGCAACCATGGATACTGGTGACGCCTTCTTAAAGATAGGTGAATATCAGTAGTTTTGCTGCAACAAGGTAAAAAAAATATTTGTTTAATGTTCACCTATCTTTTTAATAGGCATCCCAGTATCCATGGATAATTGAAACCGTGGATACCAAATCAGTGGATACTGGGTCATACCTATACTAATTTCTGAGTTCGAGTCTACTGTGAGTAAGCTGAAGTGCATTTTGATTGTCATTAAAGGTATTCAGTAAAGTTCGGTTAACATAGTGGGCAGCTTAATTCAACTCTTTCTGTCGCTTTCTGCAAGCTGATGCAAGCAGGTGTTTTTGTGGCCATGTGCAAATCCTGTACACAGAAAGCATGAATCAACTAAGCAACTTCACCCATTTGCCTCTAAGATTACACTGCTGGTCTCATCAGCAGGCCTTCACTAGGTTAAGGGATGCTAGTGGCTTCGCTCCCTCCCCATCCTCTCATCATTGAGAAGAAAAAAAGGTGTTGCAATAGAACATGCTTATGTGGCCTTAGCATTGCCGCCCTGGGCACAAGGCAACACACTGGTAGGTGATTTTTGTTCAACAAGTAGTACATTAATGGCCTGTTTTGTTAAATATGTTTGGCAATGTCCTGTCAATTAACCCACAAAGTATGTTGTGATTCCTACAGTGATGTGTATATTTAATTTAACTGAGACTGCTGACAGGTGCCAAAGCAAATGAAATGATGTATCTGCAGACGGGAATGTACTTTCCACAGTTATATTTTTAAAACCGAAATCCAGTGTGATCATTGACAGTGTGGAATCACTGAGAGCGCAATCCTAAACCAGAGTTAGGCCAGCATAAGCTAAGTCAGCAAAGTTTGGCTAGCATAAGGGCCACCGTAAAGCGTGTTTTGACTACTGTCAGAGTCAGGGAGGATGGCTCATGTTTGTGTGCTGGCCTCTCTGACTCAGAGAGTAGTCCAAACATACTTTGCTGGCTTAGTTTATGCCGGTCTAACTCCAGTTTAGGATTGCACCCTGAATCTCAAGTGGCTGAAATGTGAATTGAACAGTGCTAATAGGACATCTTCACGCACTTCTAAATAGTAGATTATACAAATCTGTTTTCTTCCTTGTGGTGAGAGCTAATATATTTCCTCTACTATATTAAAGCTCAGAAGTAACTCATGTTTGGGAAATGGTAGGAAAGAGTCCCTTTTGAGGAGTATTTGCCTCCTGTGTTGCATAACAATTGCATTGCTAAACAGTACAGTACAAATGACAGGGGCTGTATTTGACAGTTATAGGAAAATAGTATGAATTAATTTTCCGAGTGGCCAGCAGAGGGCATTGTTTAACATCGCAGGAGAAATTCTGCAGTTGCTTCTCTTTTCTTAAAATGTAGGTTTTGTATTAGAACAGTGTTTTTCAAATTGTGGGTTGGGACTCACTAAGTAGGTCAAGAGCCACCTTCAGGTGGTCCTCCATTCATTTCAATGTGTATTTTATTTATATTAGACTTGATGCTACCGTGATATGTGACTGCATTTGGGGAAGCATTACAGATCTGTACTTTTAACAAGCCGCGACGTATATGTTTTTAACAATGATAGTCAACGGGGCTTACTCCTGGGTAAATGTGGATACCCAGTGTGGATAGGATTGCAGCCTTTGGTATACAGAGGGAATTTTTTTTTTTTTAACAGCTCAGCAATTGCTCGGAAGGTTTGGGAAGGTTTTTTTTATTTTAAATACATTTTAAAACTTATACTTACTGCAAACTGTTAGGATCCAGTCCTGTTCCTGGACAGCACTGGTGGCCACTGCGCTGCCCACGCAACCACCGTGATAAAGTGTTGTAAGGCACGTTTGAGCCAGTATTAACACCACAGTGCTGGTGCTGAGGCCAGCCCCACTCAGCACTGGACCTCAGTACCATGAACGGCCCAAGGGGAGGATCGGGCCTGGGAGGGGGCGGAAACGTCAGCAGGCTCTGCCCCTGTATCCTGTGCTTCCTCACTGGCTGGAAAACATGACACAGGTGCAGTCAGATGGCATGGCTATCAATGAGCCACTCTGGAAGTGTCTGTAAACTATGTAAGATGCAGTGAACCAGCAAGTATCCTTCCAGTACTTCATACTGAACCCAGAGGCAGATCTAAGGGAGGGCAAAGCTCTAAGTTTTGCAAGAAGCCTTACCTTGCAGTGGAAATCACTCCTCTCCTGCACCGTTTTAGCCAATCCTCACAGGGAAAAGCAACATCTTGGCGTTGCTTACTGGCTACAGCAGCAAGGGAGAGGAGGGATTTACATGACAGGGTAAGGCTCCTTGCAAAACTTAGAGCTCTGCCCTCCCTGTAGATCCGCCTCTGACTGAACCTGAAAAAAATTTGTGCAGACCTCAAGCATGTGTAAGCAGCCAGCTCCTTTCTAAAATGAGCTGTTTTGTTCTGCATCAGCTGCAGCCACTAACCAACCTTTGAGGGAAATCTTAGAGCATGAAAGACAGGTGAATATGAGCATTCTGTTGCTCTTTTCCCTGCCTCTGCTGTCTAGTTCCTTACAAGATTGTCATACCAAATTATGCCCGGTATCTATTTTAAAAACTGGAAGCAAAGTTTATTCTGTGCTGCTATATGGACTCAGAACTAATATGCCATGCCTTCAATACGTTGTAAAAATAAATTTTGAAGTGTTTGGTCTTGAATACTTTGTGTTTTGTCTTAATTTTTAACCGAAGTCAAACAGATACTATAGTGCAGTGTGTGTTTTCATTCTTTAATTTCATATGTTCCCCTAAAAACATCCAATAGTCACAATGAAGCACATTTTTTAAAATAGAAATAGATATATTGGGAGAAAAAGTGTGCATACTTTTGAAGGTCTTACCCTCCATATTTATTGCAATCTCAGCTGAAAACACTTCATGATTACATGATGAAGTAGCATCACCCAGAAGAGGGAATGTGGGGTGGGGAAAATGATGGCCACTGGAAGGGACACGCCTGCTGTTAGTGATTTTTGTCCCCTTAAACCACCAAAATTGTTTTGTCCACCCGCATCCAAATAGGACAGCTTGCAAATAGGATGGCAAAAATTGAGCTGAATTGGCTCAACATGATCAAATGGAACACACCTTAAATCCAGTTGTTGCCATTGACTTTGGTGATATAAGTATTTGGCTTATTGATGTGCTTGAACTACCCTCTAGTTCTACAAGGTAGTAATAATGTATCATAGATGTCAGTGGATCTTTCACAGGTGTCGTTTTTGCTGGATAGTGTTCCTTTTAGCCATGCATATTGCTAGGTCTAAATTCTTGACTGGACAGCATGCCTGTCAGTGGTGGTCCAACCATTTACCCAGAAGTATTGCTTAAATG
The DNA here is from genome assembly GCA_029204185.1 of Lerista edwardsae. Taxonomy (NCBI): domain Eukaryota; kingdom Metazoa; phylum Chordata; class Lepidosauria; order Squamata; family Scincidae; genus Lerista; species Lerista edwardsae. Next base: position 14,462,538 of record JAJKFI010000009.1, read on the forward strand.
CCTTCTGAATGCTTTAGGAGGCCAGGGGGTGTCGTGCAAGGCTCCAGAACTCCAGGTAGGTCGGAGGGCGGCAGTTTTTTCAGGGTCAGTGGCAGTCTATGGTCCTGATCTTGGTTGGAGAATGGACCAGGGATGCAACTGATGCCTGTATCTATTTCCTCTTTTGTAATCTGAAAATTATTGTATCGAAATGGATTTTGATGTGATCTCTCTCTCTCTCTCCCCCCCCCATTACAGGTGTTCTTTTCTCTCTCCTTTGCTTTTTGGGGAGTACTTATTTTGAAGCAAGTGGCCTCAAGCAAAGCAAAGCATCACTGACAAGAAATCTGTAAGATTCTGCACTTCAATTACGTATGAAATGAATTCTATTCCCAGAGAGGGAACTGTGGTTGGGATTACACTTCTTAAAAGTTAATCGCCTTCATTTTTATTTTTAAGAAGCAGCCTAATAAAATGAATGTTAAGATGCTTCAAGTTTCATTTGGGCACATTCAAGAAGTTTTGAACCTTCTCAAAGTTAAATAAATATTTTGCACCCGCTCACATATTTTTCATGTGCTGCTCAGTGTGTAGAGCTTCTGTAAAAACTGATGCAACAAATAAATGGCCTCCTCACTGGAAAGAAACCATCTGACATTTTCTTTTCATGCTTGAATAAATTTAAGGCAATCATGACGTGGATGGGCAAGTCCAATTGATTCAAACCAGCCTTATGGAAGTAAATGGGCAGAATTGCAATCAGATTAGATTTGAATGTGTAAGTGTAATTTAAATAATAACTGAATTTAGAATGTAGGAAGGTTTGAGGCATTTCCCAGTGGTGCAGCTAAAATGTACTGGATATGTAAGAATGAGTAGTTGTGACAGGAAAATTATTAAAATCAGCATGATAATGCAGGCCAAGTGCTTTTGCGTTCTGCAGTGTAAATTTGCAGCTAAGAATAACCAGGCAAAGAAAGAGTTTGCTTGCCAGAGATGTTTGCTGCGCCTACGGGGCCCAGGGACCATAGGACTGGGCTGTAAACTGTTATAACCCCTAATGTGTTTTCCAACTCATTGTTTCTTTTAGCTTGCTCAAATCTGAGAAGAGAAAAGAGGCAAGGAGGTGGCTAACAGAGAAGATCCAGCATGTGCTATTCCCACGGGATCCACCCCTCCTGCAGCAGCCTCATCTCCCCATTCCTCCCCCCACCAGATTTGCCCCACCACACCCCTGCACATTGCCTTACCTGTTCTGTTGGTTGCAGCAGGGTCTGACAATGGATAGGGTGGCCGCACTCCCAAAATGGCCACCGACCGATTGCAGAACTCTGTTCATCTGTCACAAAGTGTTCCAGCCGGAGGCCTAATCCAGCATAGGATTGACAGCATAGGGTTGGGCTGTCAGTTGTCCCTTTTTATTGCTACTTTTGATTAGGATCAAATTCTAGACTCTCTGCAGATCTCAGATTGACCTCATTTTTTACATTTTGAATCTCAGCGTTGGCGGCTTGGGAGTATTAGGATGGAGGAAGTTGGGTCTTAGGAGATGCCAATAGGAAATAAGTCTGCACCTAAATCATCTTTAGCTAAGACATGAGATCAAAGCCAACTTTATTCTTCACAAACCATAGAGTGCATTTCCAGTCCCACCACTTCTGTACATTTTGTTCCTTCTTTGTATGAAGCATGTTGTGTTTTGACAGAGTCGTCTTTGGTTGGCACTTTAGCGTCTCCTCTAAGAAAGTGCCTGCGGTCTTTAGCATTCACATTCCTGCCGGAGAAATAAAGCTCCATGCAAAAATGTAAAGACAAAGCCTAAAGTTAGACATCTCGCTTATTGGAACATTTATTTTATATTGCCAATGGAAAGCTTGGCTCAGCCTTCTGTCGTCTGCACTCAGCAGGAAAGTATGGAAACAGACTGTAAGCCGATGACAGGCCTTGTGTAGCTAATTTATGATTTGGAACCACACTGAAAAGTGATAGACAACTAGCCTGCCACCTCAGTCATCCCCAGCACACATGAACCATACTGCCGGTTTTGAGATTGCTTGTTTGATCTTCCTCTCGTTTCTGACGCATTCTAAGCCATTCTCTTTCCTCCACCTATGGAAAGACTTCTATTTTGCACTGAGATCCTTCATTTAAAGTACGAAGGACTCAGTTCTTTCTATATCTTTTTTTCAAGCAAATATGGACCACATGTCACAGACAAAAATGTATTTGCTTCCCTACAAGCACAGTGCAAATATGGACCACATGCAGCAACCAAACGAGACTGTGGCTTCCAGAATCATCACATCGTCCCTGTTTCACTAGACATGAGTGAGGATGTGGGCTGCCTCCAAAGAAAGTGAATTCTAAACCCTTTGGAAATCAATGAGACAGAAAACTGTCCAATCCTATCCCCACCATTGGCGCTGATGCAGCCGGGTTGACAGACTCCTGGGGGCTGATGCAAGCCAGGAAGGGGATCCTTACCCCAGTTTCAGCTATGCAAATCTGAGTAGACTCAGAGCACAATCCTAGCCTGGTGTTAGGCTGGCACAGTTAGGCCAGCAAATTTCGGCCGGCACAAGGGACATTGTAAAGTATGTTTGGACCACTCTCAGAGATGCCAGACATGTGTCATCCTCCCTAACTCCAAAAGTGGTCCAAACATGCTTTATGGTGTCCCTTGTGCCAGCCAAACTTTGCTGGCCTAACTGTTCCAGCCTAACTCCAGTTAGGATTGAGCTCTCATTCAGGCCACTGCTGCATTACCCGGGGGGAAGGGGAATTGATTCCTCTTGCCCTGGGGTGCACTCAGCGGCGTCATGCAGCCAGAACGCTGGGCGGGAGGAACGGGTGAGCGGCAGCCCGCCCGTTGCGTACCGCTCCGTTTCGCCGTCTTCCGACTGGGTGCGCTGCAGCCTGCACCAACTCCATGCTGGATATGGCCTGCGTATTCCAACACAGGGTTACAATTGTGCCCTAAGGGTGCCACAGTTTTGAGTGCACATCTTTGTTATTCATTTACTGGGACTAGGGGGTAAAACATAGACTGTGATATTTGTTCACCATCTACATGTTACACACATAATTTATTTCATGTGTATCCATCCTCGATTTACATTTCACTATTTCAGCACCATCCCTGAGTCTCTTTCATGTCCCTCTCACTTAATCTTCCACGCCTTTCCGTTCTTTGGTCTGTCAATCACTCTCACCCCGTTTAATTCTTAAGATGTACTATTGGTCTTGTCACAAGCTGCTTTCTGACGTGCCGATTGAGCGTAGAGGCGACAGGCAGCCCAAGCCGCAGGGGCGTCAGATTAACTGAGATTAAAAGGGAGGAAAATCATGGAGTATTTCAATCTTTGGACCCACAGCATGTGTGAATTTATTACGGTAAAGTTTTTTTGTTTCCTCTCAGTCTTCCAACATTTTGTCAGCATAAGAAGTGCCAAATGTATTCACCAAAAATGAAGCCATTTGAAGAAAGCTGAGATATCATTTGACACGGAAACCCCCAAGCTATCTGCTATGTCCCTCCCTGTCATCCCGTCTCCCTCGGTGTCTGACTTGTGTTGAGGAAAGGAGCTGCTCAAGTCACAGACAGATGCAATTAATCATATTGCTGTTTTCACTCCAGTTTGGATGGCTGGCTGCTGTCAGTTCTGGTGGACGAATATACCCTTCTTGAGCATTATTTAATGTGCCTCCTATAGAAAACTCTGCACTTGTGCCCAGAGCAGGAAAACCAGGAACACAGCAAGCGGCCAGGGGACATCCACTAAAATGGAGTGTCGGGAGAGTTAGATCATTTTTACCCATTGGGTAATTAGTTTGTGGAACTCTTTGCTATATGATGTGGCGATGGTGTCTGACCTAGATTTCTTTAAAAGGGGATTGGACAGATTTCTAGATGAAAAGCCCATCACAGGTTACAAGCCCTGATCGGTATATGCAACCTTCTGGTTTTAGAAGTAGGATATCTCAGAATGTCTGGTGCAAGGATGCAGGTATCTTGTTGCCTTGTATGCGCTCTGAGGCATCTGGTGCGCCACTGTGAGACAGAGGAAACTGGGCTAGATGGGCCCTTGGCCTGATCCAGCAGGCTGTTATGTTCTTAAGGCCCAGATTGGCTTGCAAGTTATTAAATACCTCAGAATGTTACCTCAGAAATTTACCTCAGAATGCCAGATACAAGGAAGTGGTAACAGGGTACATATTGTCCTGAGTGCTCCCTGAGGCATCTGGTGGGCTAATGTGAGATATAGGAAGCTGGACTAGATGGGCCTTTGGCCTGATCCAGCAAAACTCATGTCTTGTACTGACTGATCAGTTGTTTGTACGGAGCCGTGTATTGGTAGTGTGACTCTCAAGTGGCTCTCCAGAAATTCAGATCAGAAAATTCCTCCCTCCCTGAAGATGCCAGGGCTTGGACCAGGGTCTTCCTACATGCAAAGCATGTGGCTATGGCCTTTTCTCAGAGCATGGGGAGAGAGGGAGAGAGCACAACCTGTCATTGTAGGATGAACAAAGGGCACAGCTATATTACGCTGAAACCCAAACCATTCAGCAACCACCTTTACCATACCCTGAGACCACGCCTGATTGGCTCTAGATATCATGATGAGAGACTGAGGCCCTGAAGTCACCCCCAGAAGGCTGAACAGTCCAGGCCCTGCTCCAGGCTGCACATCTGCAGCATATAAGAAGCAGAAGCAACTTATTTAGATAGCTGAGTTAAACTGAGGTTAAACACCTGGTAGGAGGCGATGTGGAGAGTCCTGAGATCGTGCTGGCCAGACAGCAAGAGAAACAGCATAATACTTTTTGATCTCCTGTCTGGCCAGAGAAACCAATAAGGAGATTAGTGTCAGGTCTGCCAGGAGAAAATTAGGGAGGGACGGAGGGTGTTACCAGTGTGATACTGAGCCATTTTCACAAGGCAGAAAACAAAACACCTTCTGTCATTATCCAAGGCCAAAAATGTCCCAGGAATTAGACAATGGCCCTGTATGGCAAGCTCGGTTAAGCCTCCACTGCAAGAATTGTTTTTTAAGTCATGAAGCTGAAGGGCATGAGCTGTAGGTCACTGAAATGCCTTTTCCCTTCCTTGCCTGTACAGTACAGTCCCCCCCCAACTCAGAAGTGTGTACAAAGCACCTCAAAACAGAGACAGCAAGATAATTGCAAAAGAAGCACAGTTTTATTTATTCATTTTTTTGCAATGGATGCATTAACAATTGCTAAGCATTAGGCATTCTTTTCTTTTTTTCTTTCAGCTTCTGTAGGTGAAGGGAACAAGCAGCTGGAGTGTGATGGCTTTTTAATTTATTTATCAACTCTGGCTGCAAACAACTTCAAATACATTGGACGTATGATCCCAACACGGTAGGAGGAGGAGACGGGATTTGGAAAGAGACACCGAAGAGGCTTTCTGTGCAGTGTGGGAGAAACAGCTGCATCGTGCACTGCGAAGACCACCAGAGCTGTCTTAGGAGACAGCCTCGCTGGGAAGAGGCGTGTGGGAGGGTGACAGCTCCAGGCGTGGGACGGGGTGTAGACTGTGCAGAAATCCAAGGGAAGAATTTCTTCGGGGCTGGGACACACCCTTGGTTTCCCGAATGAAAGCATCACTCGTTCGTTTTACTTTCAGGGCGCAATCCTAACCTGCGCTGGAAAAGGCAGGCCAGCTGACCTGTGCTGAATCCAGGGCAGATTTGGAGCGGGCTGGAGCCTCCACAGGGCAAGGGCACATTCATGGCCTTGCCCTGGGGTAGGCACCAGCCACTCCTGTGGGCTACATGGATCTGCACCTGTTGTTTGGCAGATGCAAATCTGAGCACATTGTGTGGCCTGGGGAGAGGGGTTTGGATGCGGTGAAATGCGGGGGGGGGAGGGTTGGATTGCACTGCCCATCATTTTATCATGAGATACTAATGAGCTAAACTCTAAGGAAAAGACACTATGAAATAGTTTGCCGTGAGCAAACACTCGCAACTCTGCGCTTCATTTACTTTACTCAGGGCGCAACCCTAAGCAGCACTGCATTGGCAAGCCTGGCCGGCCTGTGCCAAATCGTAGTGCTGCTTGGGGAGGCTGGAGCCCCCCCACAGCAAGGGCACGTTCACGCCCTTACCATAGAGGAAGCTCCAGCCTCACCTATGTGCGCCTCGCATCTCACCTGCTCAAAAGTAGGGGCAGATCTGAGGAGATTGGGGGGCGGGACATGGGCGAGCTTAGGATTCAGCCTAACCCCCTTCCCCCTGCCAATCCTGTGTCCGTCTGGACATGGAGCCTCCCTTGTGCTGGCCAGCTTTGGCTGGCGTAAGGGAGGCTTGGCGCAGGCGCAATGGGACCAGCTGACCATTCACAGCAGTGCGCTAGACAGACTTGAGCACATTACTGACTCTACAGGTGGAATCCTAACCTGTAGGCCGGCACAATTAGGCCAGCAAAGTTTGGCCAGTACAAGGGACACCGTAGAGTATGCTTGGACTACTCTTGGAGTCAGAGAGGCCAGCACACAGAAGTGCACCATCCTCAGGGTTACCAGATACAAACTGGGACAGAGTGCCTATATCTTTAACCATTGTATAGAAGGAGGCATTTCGGCAGGTGAAGCTTTTGAAACCCTTCCATGATGAGCTGCACCTGCCCAAATTCCCTCTTCTATACAATAGTTAAAGGTAAAGGCACTCTGTCCCAGTATGTATCTGGTAACCCTAGCCATCCTCACTGACTCTGAGAGTGGTTCAAATGCGCTTTGCAGTGGCCCTTGCGCTGGCCAAACTTTGCGCACCTAACTTTGCTGGCCTAACTCCAGGTTAGGATTGCGCTCTAAGACTCAACCACACCACCACCTGCAATATGGGAATTTTAGTACAACTTTACATTTAATAGGATTGCAACACCAAAAAAAAACAACCTATAAAAACACTAAACTTTATCTGCTGAAGGCAAGCCTGCAGAACCGCAGAGTAATACTAGGAACAATCCAGTAAAGCTAAATGCAGTCAGCATTGGCAGCATGTTTTGGGAATTAGGAGTCTATATGACAGGAACACCAAATAGAGTCCTCCTTGCCAATTCTTCCTTTGGGACACAGTTTCTCATTGCCACGGAGATGCACACTGATCTATAAAAAAACAGCCAAATAAATAAGTCCATTATGGCTGCGCTTTCCTGGTGCCTGGGGAACTAATCCACTCCACTGTGAACCTGCCAAATGTTCCTGATGGGAGGAAAATGCAGAGCAGACCTCGTGAGTCAAATAGAAAGGGAGAGAGGCTCATTTTCTGATATTAAATGCCATGGGGAAAAACAACTGGAGTCCACAAGGTGCTACTGGTGGCAGTGTTGAGAAATGGATGCATTGCTTAATGAAGATTAATGGGCTGTCACTCAAGGTCAAACTTGCACTGGTCCAGATATTACCGGAGACTGACAAAAGGGAAGAAACTCAGGGGCAAATGAGTGGTAGAAAGAGAGAGCACGAATGAGCTTCTCCCATCCCACCGTGCCTAAGGGTGATGTAACTCAGAGTGCAATCCCAACTTAGGCAGTAGCAGGCTGGGTGGCCTGCACTGCATCCTAACCAGGTTAGGAGGCAGCAGCAGCTTAGCGTGCCAGCAGCAGTAAGCCACAGGCAGCCCAATAGGGCTGCTCAGATCAGCACCAGCAAAATTGCAGATGCAAGTCCAAGCCTCTCATACAGTAGCAGACCAAATTGGGGTCATGCTTGACAGGGACGGGGCTTTGGATGCGGCCTAATCATAGAGATAGAATTCACTAGAGACGGCATGACGTCACCATCTTGAAGCCACCTGGGGTAGACAAAAATGGCTGACTCAGATCATTGCCGTGAGGGAGGGTTGCCGCGAATTCTCAAATAAAAATCTCCCTCACGTGTTTAAAAGTTCATCTCAACCTTTTAATCATGCCTGCGTGTTCTGCATGCGGGTAATAAGGTTACAAATAATGTTTCCACACGAAACATTATCACATCACATGTTTTTATTTTCGTAAGTTTCTATTTTTATTCAGTCCGAAACAGTACGAGCAGGGGAATCTTTTTGCAAGGGAGCTGCCCGGGGAATTGTAGTACTATTTAATAAGCATGGAGTATACTAATTCACGGCAATCCTCCCTCACGGCGATGATCTGAGTCAGCCATTTTTGTCTACCCCAGGTGGCTTCACTCGGCTCCTATTAAATCAACGGGCATGCCGTCTCCAGTCAATCTAAGCTTCTTGGGCCTAATGACTGCATCCAGGCTCCACCCCCTTCCTGGGCTGCCCCACCCTCTGGAGTGCCCTTCGCCCAGTGGTAAAATTCAGCCAGTTCTCACCAGTTCTGCAGATCCGGTCACTAGTTTTAGGTTGGGAGAGGGAAGAAAGGTAGCGGCCGCCCTGAAGGCCACCCTGAAGGACATAGAACCGGTTGTTAATTTATTTGAATCCCACCACTGCCTTCGCCCGTGCGTAACTTTGAAACTGCTGGCGTGTCAATCCCCCTCCCAAACAAAAGAGAAACACTTCTTTATGTTCATTTATTTAAACAAAAAAATATAATTCAATCATGTGTGGTGCTATGTATTCTATAAAGAAACAATTGCAGAAAGTGAAAAATCAGTAAAATAAACTCAATTTTTGTCAGGTATTGGTGAACACTGGTGTGTCACCCCAAATGTTGCGGTGTGTCACCTTTGACACGCGTGTCATAGGTTTGCCATCACTGGTCTAGGGGGTTAGACTACTGGACCAGGGCTGTGGAGACCCATTTTCATCTCTCAGCCTTGAGGTTCACTGGGTGACTTTGGCTCAGTTGATACCTCTCAGCCTGACCTACCTCACAGTGTTGCTGTGGAGAATGGGAAGAATCATAGATGCCATCCTGAGCACCTTGGATCAAAGTAAGATCTAAATAAAAAACAAATAGGAGGTCATTTACTACCCTGTTATTTGCATTAGGCAACAGCACACAGCTTTGCTACACCAGCAGGAAGGCCAGAACCAGAACCTTCTGGCGTCATTGTTAAGAAGCAGTGCCCCCCCCAAGCAGGTACGTTCTGTGCTGTGCAGCTCAGGGGAAGGGAGAGGGAGGCTGGGAAGGGGGTGTAAACAGGGCAGGGGAGGGCAGCGATGGGGACAGGGTGAGCAGACCAGGCCCAGGAGGGGGACAGGAATTGTGTGATTTACCCTGGGTCAAAAAGAGAAATGTCCCGTTACCCCAGGGTTATTTTGCACCTGCTAAACTAGGCTGTGGGATGCAGCATATCCCATGCTGGCAGTGTTGCATTGGCTCAGAGAAGTGTAGGTAGGATCAGATTGTTTGTGAACCAGTCTTGACTGAAAACATAATCAACATAGATCAGAGGTGAATTTGGCCCCCGGAAGCAATTTCTCTGGCCCCAGTTATCATTGGACGCTCCCAGCCTGAGAATTGGGCTCTCTCATAGCTAGAAATTAGCAATAAGATTAGCACAACTGCAGGTTATGGGCTTCTATGTGAGAACAAAATACTTATTTCTGGCCATCATCTGCTTAATGATGTCACTTCCTGCTTAATTATGTCACTTCCAGCCCTCAGTAGGTGCCATGAATGCTATTCAGCCCTCTGCATGGAACAAGTTTGACACCCCTGATATTGATATAAAATACAACAGATAAATTGTTACTGTGAGATAGAGCTATGTTTCCAATCTACACAACTTGTCTTTTCTCTTGCTCTTTGCCCTCTCCCCATTTTTAGCTTGACTGAATAATAACCAGAATAATATCTGGTCAATAATTTCCTTTCAGGTTTCTGTCCAATCCCTCTTTTTCCTTCACCTGTTGGCATATATATGAACTGTATTCTCCAGCTTCTGACCTGATTTGTACCGAGATTGCTGAATCTTGCCTGGCTCTCATTCCATCATTCTTTTTGGCTTGTTCATCTGGTTTCACTGAACGGTGCTACTTCCTGTGACTGATGAAGTATGGTTGCTTTTTAAAAATAACCATAAGGGCACTTAAGAGATTGGGGAGTTGGGTGTCGAATAATTGCATTAACACATTTTTTCCTTAATTGGGAGCTCCAGAGCTATGAGGGGTTGGTAATTTATTTCATTTATTGTTGTGCAGTATTAGCAAGGTGAGACTTCCTAAGTCTGTGTTTTGTTTTGTTTTACTCTGGAGCCCTGTACATTTATGGCAAACAATTGACTCATACTGTATCGGAATGTTTGTGTCACTTTTCTTTTCAGCCAGTCTTTTGACAACCCATTAATTTTCCCAAAATGCATTCATTATTTGGAATTATTGTCTGGATTGAACTGTAGCTGTTCTTAAGGGGATTGCTGTTAATCTGAGGAATGTGGATATGCGCTAATGAATGAGGACATAGGTATGATATCTGGGTTGACTCCTGTTATTTTCTTAAACGCAAAGCAACCAGAGTGAAATTGCAAAGCATCCTGATTCATAGACTCAGGGCGCAATCCTAACCTGGAGTTAGGCCGGCACAGTTAGGCCAGCAAAGTTTGGCCAGCACCAGACCACCATAAAGCACGTTTGGAGTCAGGAAGGTTGGCGCATGTCTATGTACTGGCCTCTCCATCTCCAAGAATGGTCCAAACATCTAATCCTTTACGGTGGCCCTTGTGCTGGACAAACTGTGCTGGCCTAACTGTGCTGGTCTAACTCTAGGTTAGGATTACACTCACAGTTTGGTTAAATAACTGCCTGAACATTGAAATACAGAAAATCTATAGCCATGTTGTACTGTCTGTGAAATGTTTCTATAGTTAATAACATTTCCCTCCCCTCCCAATTGTAACCATTTTCTAGTTATTTAAGCATGTATTCCAAATACCAATGAAGTTGCTTTAATCCAAAAGAGACACAATTCAACAATCCCATCATTGCAAAATCCAAAGCCAAATGAGGCAAACCCTGTTCCCCCTGCTAGGAAGATTTGGGGTTAGGAAGATTCAGGGTCAAATCTGATCTGATCCAGCTTTCCACAGAAATGCAGTGGCAATGCAGCCAGATGTTCCCTTACCTTGAGGAGGCCTCCATGGCTGCCAAGATGACCGCATTGACACAGTTGCATCAGTGTCGGAAAGTTGGATAGCTTTCAGTCATTTTGGAAGTTAGTACATTTCTCTGTTACTAAGATTTGCAATGGAATCCTTGATCCCAGAGCTCTACCACAGTCTCTTGTATTTTTGATGGGCAGCCCAATTCTATCCTGCACTGGAACAGGCAGGCCAGGTGGCCCTCGCAGTAGCCAACGTAGGGTTGGAGGTGGCTGCAGTACAACTCGGAGTAAGGGGACTTATATTTCCTTACCTGGTGCACATCCTTGCACTGGCCAACTGCCTCTTGAGTCGTTGACTTGTGCCGACCTAAAGAGTGCTCTGGATTGCGCGCTTAGGCATGTTGATGGATTCTATACATTTCTTACGTTTCCAGAAAAAGAATATGTACTTTGACGCATACTCAAAATATATTATCCCATTAATTGTATGAGAAAATATAATAAAATACCTGGAAAAAAATGCACACGTCAATACAATTTTCTTCTGGTGATAGGGAAAAACGTGTAACAAACAAGAATGGAAAGGTGCTAGGCTCAGATGGTATGGAAACAGAGAGACCTCCCAATCCCCACAATTAAATATTGCTGAAAATCAAATATTGCAGAAAATCACATGAATGTGCTTTGCATTCAATATTGGTTTCAGTGCGGCTTCTTTCCAAGCAAGTGATTGAGGTGACCTTATAGGAAAACTGTTAAGTCAAAATATTGTTAGCTTTGTTTTGTGTGTTCCTTTTTCATATATTTATCTTTCGAGATGGAAAGGAACTCGTTGCTCATTTGCATTTTTTTTGTTTGCTTTCATCTTTAATTAACAGTGCTACCAAGTCTTACTGGATTTGGAATCACCCGATGCAGGCGAGGCTTTCTGGTTTTCCTTTTTGCATTTCTTTTTCATTTTCATACTGACATCAACTGGAGCGTTGAAGAATATTCTTTTGAAACTCTCACTGTTCCTTCAGTGCAGGAAAAGTATTTCCAGTTTTATAAAAGGCTCATGCAAAACAAATAATGATCTTATGAAGAAAAAAGACAGACTAGGTTTTATGTAACTGCCCCTTATAGGAGAAAAATATAACCTTAAAGCAATCCTGCTTATCAAGGTTGGGTTATCCAAATAATACTGTTAGCTTGGTGCTGTTTTTTCCACTAAATGCATTTATTTTGTCCTACATCCTTGGGGGACGTGGTGGCGCAGTGGGTTAACCGCTGCTGCTGGGCTTTCTGACCAGAAGGTTGGCAGTTCAAGACTGTGCGACGGAGTGAGCTCCCGTTGCTTGTCCCAGTTCCTGCCCACCTAGCTGTTCAAAAGCACGTAAAAATGCAAGTAGATAAATAGGGACCACTTCGGTGGGAAGGTAATGGCTTTCTGTGCGCTACAGCGTAGAGTCATGCTGGCCACATGACCATGGAAGCTTGTCCTCAGACAAAACACCGGCTCTACAGGCTTTGAAACAGAGATGAGCACCGCCCCCTACAGTCAATCACGACTAGACTATTCGGTCGTAGGGAAACCTTTACCTTTTTACATCCTTGATGGCATATAAATTATATGAACTGAATCGTATGGCAGCATTTCCCATTTTTTTTAGAACCAAGACACAATTTTTTGCCAGTTAAGGGCCCAATCCTATCCAACCTTCTGGTGCCAATGCAGCTGCAATGCAACCCCAAGGTCAGCAATTTTTCCCCCTACCTTGATGAGGCCTCTCTGACTTTCCCTGCACCACAGAATGCAGCACACACCCCAATGGGACGCCTGCATCAGGGCTGGAAAATTGAATAGAATCGGGCCCTAAACCTGGCAAATCTAAACTGCATGTTTTTTTAGCCAGCCATGCGCAACCCCATCCAAAAACCCCGTTGAGCCGACGCTAGCTGCTAGGCTGCATCCAAACCCCCCGTCCCCAGGCCACGCGGCCCAAGTTTGGAGCTGCACAGACCTGAGCAAGCCCATTGGGGCGGCTGGAGCCTACCCTGGGGTAAAGACGCAAATGTGCCCTTGCCCCGTGGAGGCTCCAGCCAGCTTCTAACTAGTGCTGGATATGGTTCAGGCACACCGGCCGGCCTGCCCGCTCCAGCTCAAGTTAGGATTGCGCCCTAAGAGATGGGCTTAAAAGTAGTAGTCAAACTGAAGGGCCGCTTGTTTATCACCAGGCAGTTGTGGGGAACTGACCTGTCTTAGAAATGTGGGTCATATGAGCGTTTAATACTTGTCCCCTTTGTCATTTCCCCCACCAAAAATTACTCCCTAAAGTGAAACAGATTAAGGGCCCAATATTTTGAGGTTAAAATACCTACCAGGATAGAGTTATTCGACTGGCATCCAGTAGGCTGCACTCACTCCAGCTTGGCAGTCCACCTTGGTGGGTTATTTATCATGACTCGGGGGAAATGAAAATGACATGGTCACTCATGTTGCTTTTCAGTACGTTCGTAGCTGATAAACGTACGATGCTAGTTCCCTCCACTCAGATTGTCCCATGTCTTCATTTGGATGTGTCTCCCTTCACTACCTTTCTGGTGGAGTCTGGTGGGAAGGATCCAAGGCCAGAACCGGGACTCAGACAGAGACACCGTCAAGCAGTGTTTCCCAAACAGGGTGACCAGATGTCCTCCTTTTTCCAGGACATGCCCTACATTTCAGCCTTTTGTCCTGGGCAAATTTCAAAATGTCCTACATTTCAAAACAGACAGGGGGTGCCAAGAGGGTCTGTCCGCATCAGTTTTTGCATGTTTGTCCTTTGTTTCTTTGTCCCTTGGGTTGCATTAAAGGAGAACAAGAGAAACCCCAAAATCAATATATATATATATGAGTGTTTTTAGCTTTTATTTTGTAATATCCGACAATTTTCTTGAAAGTCCTACATTTTGGGGTGTTGTATCCTCCTTTGTGGTTATGACATCTGGCCACCCTATTCCCAAACTGTGAGGCATGGCTCCAACGTTCCACAGGGTACGCACAAGGGAGTCATGGGATGTTGTGGGAGAAGGGAGCCGTGACACCAGGAAGCCATGAACTGCTCCAGTAGAATGTCTTACAGCAGCCTTGTATTTCCCCCCTATGTCAGCATGCCCTGGCACACAACTGATAAATTGATATAAGAAGGCCTCAATAGAGCCAATGCCCCGCCTTCCTCTTGCCAGTCACCCAATCACTAAGATAATTACATCTTTTATCAGCGACTAATATGCTATCATTCCAAGTACATTTGTCCTGGGCATTCTTGCTATTCCAGCGCATTGCTTTTCATTATATGAAATTAATACTCATTATGTATCCCGTTCCACAGCTGATCCAACTTGTCAAATCTGTCAAGATTAGTGTGCGAAATAGTGACAAGTCCTCCGAGTCTTAAGTACACCCCCTATTTTTGTGCCATTTGCAAATTTAATGATCCTGCATGTAAGAGCTTTGTCTAAATCCTTCGGTAAAATATTAAAGAGTGTCAGAGTTAATCAGGAATCCTGTGGGACATCCCTCCTCTCCAAGTAACTGTATTCACCATTAATTCAAGATATTTTTTTTTCTGCATGCTAACTGGCGTTTCTCTGACACTTCACAAACAAACAACTTTTTGGGTAACAAGACACCAGAAAATTGAAATTTTATCATGCAACAAATATTAGATGTGGAAATAAGGAGGCTTCTATTTTTTTTAAAGTCTAATAAACATCTTGTCCATGTTTTATTCCAATATGTGGTTGCCACAAAAGTTGCAACAACATCAGTCATTCAATATTTATATACTGCTTTTCAGAGCGCAATCCTAACCTGGAGTTAAACTGGCACTGTTAAGCCAGCAAAGTTTGGCCGGCACAAGGGTCACTGAAAAGGGCATTTGGACCACTCTCAGAGTCATGGAGGGTGGCGCATGTCTGTGTGCTGGCTTATCTGACTCCAACAGTGTTCCAAACATACTTTTCAGTGGCCTTGTACCGGCCAAACTTTGCTGGCCTAACTGTGCCTGCCTAACTCCAGGTTAAGATTATGCCCTCTGTCCAAGTTCACAAAGCGTTTCACAGGCAAATATTAATAATAAAATTAAATGACTCCCTGTCCCAAAAGGGCTCACCATAAAAAAAAATGCAGAACACCACCAGCAACAGCCTCTAGAAAAGACGCTGTGTTGGAGTGACAATAGGGACAATTGCTCTCCCCCTGCTAAATATAAGAGGAGCACCACTTGAAAAAATGCCTCTTGCCCCAGTTATCAGGGGTAACAGACCTTATAATGTACATCCTGTCTTAATTAGCTCACTAGGGGATTGTTTCAACCCCATCAACCTTGGCTGGGTGTCCAGTATTCATTTCAATTTAAACATTAATCCAATTTGTCTGACTTCAAATAACTACACAACGAGTCAAAACCATTAAACCATGTTTAAATAATTGTCTTCTGAAGCTATCAGTAAATGCCATTTCAAAGACACCTATTCCTCCAGTTGAAATTACTTCTTCCAGTTGAATCTTCGGAGTTTCAGCAAACAGTCAAAATCAGGAGTTTTATTCCTCTTGGCATTTGCATTCACTGAGCTGATTTCGTGCATTAAGCTTCTCTCCATCCCTTGTAAATCACTTCATTGGCTAATATTTAAAGATTGTTGCAATCCTGACAGCCCCGTCTTAATTTGCACTGGTGCAAATTACGCCGTATCTAGCATAGGCTAGAACCAAGCCGGAGGTCTCCTCGGGGTAAGGGGATTTTTTTTCCCTTTCCACATGTCAAGCCCCAGAGCACAATCCTAAACTGGTTAGGCCAGCATAAACTAAGACAGCAAAGTTTAGCCAGCACAAGGGCCACCATAAAGCATTTTTAGACTCCCCTCGGAGTCAGGGAGGATGGTTCACATCTGTGTACTGACCTCTCTGACTCCCAGAATGGTCCAAACATAGTTTACGGTGTCCCTTGTGCCTGCCAAACTTTGCTGGCTTCGTTTATGCCGGCCTAACTCAGTTTAGGATTGGGCCCCCAGCCTGCTCAATGGGGCTACTCAAATCTGCACCAGCTAATTTACTAACACCTGTTTGAGAAGCCGCATGTAAAGCGGCCAGGTCCAGGAGTGAGGATTTGCCGATCCCGCCCCTCCCGGCTTGATCCGCGCTCATTCTACCCCCATTTCACCCTTTCCTACCCAGAAATGCACTCTTCCTGCCTTTGCTCCACCCTCCTCCCATCCCTGCACCACTCAGCGGAGTGCTCACCTCTGCCAGCAGCCAAAGATCCAGATGGCAGACTGGCACAGGCTTTCCCACAAGTGCTGCTTACAAGCAAGTCATCACTAATGTGCTTTATGGCAGATTTGCAACGGCTAGCGCCGGCACAGCAACTGCTACATCAGCACTAGTGAAGAATAGGATTGTTCTGTGCTGGCCTAACTGTGCTGGCTTAACTCCAGGTTAGCATAGCGCTCTCTCGTCTACTTCAGTATAGACTGTGTATGAGATCATGGCTTTTATCGGAATGCCATTCACCTTGCAGTCTCAGTATTTTCAACCCAGTGGCATTTTTGTCCCTCAACTCAGATGGATGAATGCTGGTTGTATGCAACCAAGGGTACAATCCTATCCAACTTTCCAACACTGATACAGCTACGCCACTGGAACATGTGCTGCATCCTGTGGTGGGAGAACAGTCACAGAAGCCTCCTAAAGGTAGGAGAATGTTTTTTTTTTTCCCCTTAAATTGGGGCTGCGTTGCAGCAGCATCTGTGCTGGAAAGCTGGACTAGGGTTGGGCCCTATATGAACACTCAGTTTTCAGGAAGGTGGTTGGTTCACTAAAAAAAAAAGTGGTAGGGCTATTTGTAGCACTATAAACTGAGGATTCATTTGGATGTCACAAATTCGCTATATTGGCGGTTATTCCTCTCAGGGGATTCCCACAAATGTACTCCAGAATGTTCTAGAGCTGCCTTTGTTGTACAATTTCCTAGCCAACATTATTTTAAGGAAGCAAACAATATCCTCTTAGGAAAGGACTGAGCGAGTTCCACGTTTTCAAGTGAAACTAATGCCCTGTCGGCGCCAGGGTTTTGCCCTTGCCAACTTGATGCATGGTTTTGTATTAAGGACTAATTTTACACTCATTCAGCCGGTCATGGCCAAAATGGCCTCTGCAGATATACACAGGTTAACACAAGAAAGACTGCCTGCTACCGAAAAACTATGTCTGGTGGCTGAGAGCACACATGAATTCTATACTGCCGTTGCAGAAAAGTAATTAGGATTAGTTAGCTGTGATGTGTCTTCTACACAGATCTACATGGGCAATTGTAGTAGTTTAATAATGCACTGTAGTGGGATAATTCATGTCCGTGCTGGAAAATTAGGCCTGCTGAAGTAAATGGCCTGATTCATCAAACAGAGGCATTGATTAGTATAAGGAATTAGCCTCCCGTGCTATCAAGCAGTCGCATCCATACCAGACTACAATAAATATTTTAGATGGTCCATTTTAACCTTCTGAAAGTCTGAAATTGGAATGATTACTACAGAAATGCTCTTCTGTAACTGCTAGATTACTGGCGGACAGGGTATGTTCTAATGCATTGTTATTCAAAATGTGGGTCGGGACCCACCTGGTGGGTTGCAACATGATGTCAGGTGGGCCGTGGAAAGCTGGGAGCAGCCATCTTGGAAAATGCAGACCTTACTCTAGTTATATTCCTTTTGTGAGTGTTCACCGTTCGAATTTTCAAGTGAGGGTTTTTAAAAATTTTGTTTTTAGTTCAGTGCATTTACATCATATTTTGTCCTAATCTTGCTTTCTGTCAAGAATGTTTCATGGTTGTACAATTGCTGTAGTCCAAGAATGCCAATTTGCATTTCAGGAGTGTCATTTTATTGTGTTACAATGACAGTACTTCCTGCTTGATCATGTCACTTCCTGCTACAACATCACTTCCAGGTTAATGGCATCAGTTCTGGTGGGTCCTGACATGAGTGCCATTCTAAAAAGTGGGTCATGCTCCAAAAAGTTTGAATACTACTGCTCTAATGATATATGAACCCCCGCATTCAACGTGCCCTTTTCTGGTGTAACTCTTGGCCCCTTTCAAAACGTACATGAAAACGGTTTCTGATCTTCAGCTACAGGTTCTTCCCACTAGTGGTGTCTCTGCAAGGGGGGGCAATAGGTAGTGCAGGAGCCTGAGCTCTTGTGTAAAGTGACTCCTCCCCCTCATCTTCAGAGCCATTCAAGGCTCTGAGAGCAAAGCCCCCGAGCCAGCTCTCGGAGCTGCAAATGGCTCTGGAGGCAAGAGGGAGGGGTTGCTTTGCACAGGAGCTCAGCCTCCTACAAAACTTACCTTTTGCCCTGGTAGGTGGCAAGGAAGAGAGAGGGGTTCTCACCATTTGCAGGCTGACCCAGGGCAGTAGTTCCTAGTGGTTAGTATGTCCACATCCAGTGATGTCATTCAGGGGGAACGGACCAGAACAGGTGTTCCGGATCCTAACGGGCTCCGTGGCTGGTTCCATGTTCCCGACAAGTGCCAATCAAAAGTGAGTTCCTGTTCCTAAATCATTTGAATGACACCACTGTCCACATCCCTTTCTGCCGTAGTTAGGACATGCAGCTGGATAGGAAAAAATCTCTGTAGAATGTATCTGCTGCCACCAGTCAAGGTGATCTGGTCAGACGGGGCGGGGGAGGGAGGCAATGTGGGCAACAACAAAAAACCCTCCTGGGAAAAGACCAGACATCAGGGGCTCCTATTAAAACATCTGCAGTAGCATCTGCAGAGCAAGAACCAACTATACTTCCCGTACCAGGAACCAGGCAGACCCAGGTCTAAAATATGCTTATGGCAGTTTATAAAACAAGGGCAACAAGCTTCTGCTCCCAGCAGCTGAATGCACCAAAGCTGCTGTTGAGTTAGTGTCCACCTTTCCAGTGCTGATGTATCTATGCCAGTGGGGCAGTTGCTGAATCCTGTGGTGGGGGAACAATCACAGAGGCCTCTTCCAGGTAAGGCAAGATTTGTTCCCTTCCTTCACGGTGCATTGCAACTACATTGATGCTGGAAAGTTGGGTAGTATTGAGCCCTTAACCTTCCCCCAAACTATGGAAAAATTGACAGAAAGAAACAGGGGAACCTGAGGAAACACAGGGATTCATCACAACAGGTAATGAAAAGGTGAAAATGTTCATTTGTGTAAAAATCACACTGTCTTATCCTTTAGTAACTCATAGCTGAAAGTATTAATTCCATGGATTGGAAAATAACATGCAAACTGTATTAAAAGGCCCCAATTCAAAAAGGTAATTGGCATATTTATTTTTTCTCTAATAAAATAACAGAAACATTGGATGAAACAAAACTCCAGTAATGGTTTGGCAGGGATTTGAGGCAGGTTCCTACTTCAAGCTTCATATGCAAACCCAAGCCATTCATGCACAATAAAAATCTTATCACGGTCTAGCACACGCCGTCTGGCTTAACAAAAATCTCATTTCCACATGTCTTTATTTCTCTTCCAGCAGTAGTTTCACCTTCAAGGTACTTCCATTTTTTTTCTCATTAAACCTGGCATCAACTTTTTCGTTGTTGCCATTTACAGATAAGAAAGTAAAGTGTCCCAAGCTACCCAATACGTTTGTGGTTGTCCTAATAAGCAACCTTGGCGACATCAGTTGTTTATTCTCACTAGTGCAAGTGGAGAAGGGGCCCTTGTGGTCTTCTGAGGTACTTGGTTTGAAGGTCAGGCTATGGGCATTCTGTTATTAGAACTGGACTGAATAATCTGGTGCTTATTACTGGTTCTTATTCTTAATTTCCTTTAGGGCCTGATCCTATTTCCCCAGCTGTGTACATGCACTGCCAGCACTGAATGTTGTAAAAGTGCCATTCCTGTGGGCTCCACCCGCACCTCCCATTTTTGACCATTTGCAGTTGTGCGTGTGCACACCGTCCTGCACTGCAGCTTACTGAAAAAGACTTGGAACTTAAGTTAAAATGACTTGTGAAATTCCACAGGAAGAATTGCCACAGGTGCGTGCCAGGACTTGTACTCAAGTCAATTCCTGAGTGGACAGAGACATGCGAATGGACTCGACTCAAATGTCAAGTCTCTTTCCCAATACTGTATAAAACTATATACCCAGGCTAACTAGTAACATGTCCATAGATACTTATAAGATCAAGATGTCATGTTAAACTTCTATACGTGACCCTGGAATTTGGCTGCACATTTCCTACAGATGATGATACAGTTAAGTCCTTGTTTGAAGGGACTATCTCAACAAAATCAAATAAACCATCTGCAGACAAGGGGGAAAAATGGTATAGACTGTCCTATTGAGACAGATATTAAGAGGCAAAATTGGAACAGAAATAGAGCATTCTGTGTTCTGTTTCTTCCAAGCCAACCAATTAAAACGTAGCCCATGGCTAAAAGTTAGTACGAGTACCAGGCAGTAGGAAAATGTTTGACATCAGAGATTGAGTTTAGATTCAAAATACTAGCCCTCTGCCAAAAGAGAAAAGAACCACTTTCATATTTAAATTACCAACAAGGCTCCATTAGCCAAACACTCATAAAACAGATATACACTGTAGATCTGTTACTGCTGTTTTCTTGACTATGAAGGACGTTGCCTGCACCTTTGATGGCCATTTTTTATTCTAAATGGTAATGTTTTTCAGGTGTAAATGCAAAGCATGTGGATCGAGATCATAAAAGTAAAATCCACCAACGGATCGAAACAGCAACAACAAAACACAGCAAGTATTTTTTTTGCTATGGTGTCATAAAATGCCTATATTTTATGTGTATTTCTGTACAATTTTGCATGATCCTCAAGGTTTGGGGCATTTCCACCCCTCCTTCCTGCAACTTGCTACCAACAAGTATTTCTCAGAGTCTGTTATTGTTTGTAAGCCTTCATCTGCATCTGACTTTCTCTGTTGAATGTTGGGGATGAACTAGCTGATTGGCTCAGGTTCTTGCCATCTATCCTCCAGGCAAAGAAAAGGTAGAGATCAAATAACATGATGGTATCATTATAGCTGAGGGAGGAAAACTGCTTCCTGGTTGGAAACTTGCTCTCTTCCTCCAGCTGTCCAGAGGAAACACCATCAAGCCACTTGCTGGGAATGCAAGGAAAAGGATTAGTGTTTCCACCACCCAAGTAAAATCAAATAAACGACTCCAAGCCTTGTTACAGATATCTTCAAAATTCCCCAGCAGCTCTTCTGCCTTAAAACACACCTGTGAGATTGTGCTCTAACTCAGTGCCATCTGCTGGAGGCCAGTATTATTGCAGACTAATTACTGCAGTAGTATTTAATTGCCAAATTCAATTCTCCTTACTCTGTTTTTTCTTGTTCATTTGGTTTTTCTAAAATTCTAAAATTATTAGACTTTTAGTAAACTTTTTATTGTTCAAATTTGGGTCCTACCTGGACTCTGGTATGGGAATTACAGTGAATTCTGCCTTGGGAGCCCCTTATGTTAGCCTGATCTCCTGGGCTAGTGCAGCAGATTTAATCTACCAAGACATTTTCCCATTCCACTGTGTGTTCAAACAGGGGCGAGAAGGGAGCAGGAAGGGAACAAGGTAGGTGCTATTGGCCTGAGTCAGTGTGCAGTTCTGACCGCGCCTCTCTTAAGACTGACAAATGGGAAGAGAGCTGGGAGCACCAACCTTGTAGGTTGACCAACTTGTAATTGACCAACCCTCCACCTGCCTGTCCACCTCCCTCTCCAACGTACTGTTCCACTGGATGCTCTGATCCTCTTCCAACTTGCTGGAACAGAGGCAGTAGTGGCCGGCTGATTCTGACAGAACAGAGGCATGCAATGCCCCCATCTGGGTGGTCATTGTTGGGAACAGGATACTGAACTAGAAAAATCCCCAGTTTGATCCAGCAAAGTTTTTCTTCTTTGTGAATGCTTGCATGGTAATTCCATCTTGAAATCCAAAGCATTGCCTTGTTCAGCTTCCCGATCTTCAAGGGCCAGTGCTACAATAAACGATATAAGAGTTTATATTGTTTACTGTACCCATATAACACTATATGCCAGTGGTTCCCAAACTGTGGGTTGAGACCCACCAGTGAGTTGGGAGCCAATTTCAGGTGGGTCATGAAGCACCTACGGCAGCCATATTGAAAATACGAGAAGATGGGATGCTGGAAAGGGAGATGGCTGTGTGATTGTTTTGCTTGTGTCAAGGTTGTAAATAGGCTTTTTTTATGATTCACTTTGCTATTGGACAGTGGCTGAGAAACAACCCAACTTAATGCCGCATTCGCAGGAAAGCAGCAGGCTTTGGCTTCACAATAACAGCACTTCCAGCCATGACATCACTTCTGGTGGGTCCCAGACAGACTGTCATTCTAAAATGTGGGTCCTGGTACTAAAAAGTGTGAGAACCACTGCTATATGCTGAAAATGTCAGTGCAGTTTAGAAGATGCATCGTTCTCCAAAACTGTGTTTCTCAATGAGATTTGTCTGAATTGTTAAATGCGGCACTTAAAAGAGAATAGTGCTAATTAGGCTTGCTAATTTTTCTTCTTCGGCTGTGTGAAATATGGGTGGCACCAACAAACACTGCTTTTGTATCTTTACTACTGTATTCTACCAAGAAGGAATTAACCACCCACTGAGGTTCTTTGCAAATGGTACAGTTTCAGAATTGGCTTGAATATAATTATGGAAGCTGACATTAAGGGCAAGCCAAAGGTCCTTATAAGGAATTACAGAAGCTCCCTAGTTCAACAGTAAGCAAATTCCCTGGAAACCTTCCATGTATAAATAGCATGAGAGATTTTGCTTGGTAAGTTACAGCAATACATTGCGTGATTGGTACCCTGATCCTGTTGAACTTCAGTAGCATCAGAAAACACACAGTATAGCTTGTGCTTCTGCAATTTTTGCATTTTCATTTCTGAACATGGCAGGGTGAGTGCTACACAGCATCTTCATTTCTCTCCATCTTATCCGGGAGTGGCACAGTACCTTTGGCTACTCTGACCCATTGGAATCACTCACAGGGTGTCAGGCCTACCCCACTGTTTATGCATCTGCTTAACAGTTTTATAACTGTTAAGATCCTGCAAGGGCGGGGAAGACGGCAAAACGGAGCGGTACGCAACGGGTGGGCTGCCGCTCACCCGTTCCTCTCGCCCAGCGTTCCGGCAGCATGACGCCACTGAGTGTGCCCCACAAGTAGCAGGTTATTTAACCCTTGATATGCACAACCTAATCTGCTTTGTAGTTTAGCAGCCCACAATGGTGGGCACTAGACCACAGTTTGGGAAACACTGCCCTAGCATATCCTGTTGATTTCCCTGGCCTGCCTCCAGCATCCAGGCCAAGACATGGAGAGCACTTTTGAAATGGGCAGTAATAACTGATATCAGAATTCATTTGCTTTATTGCTTGTCTTTTTGAATTTTATAAACTGGTTTTGTATATTCTTAACCTCTTTACGGGGTACTTTTTTTAGTGATGGGCAGCCCAATCCTACGTTGCGCTGGAATAGGCAGGCCGGCGGGAGGCCTGAGGAGGCACATTCATCTGAGGCCAATCCCGGAACCTGTTTTGGAAGCACTCTGCCCTCAAGGCAGATGCCTGCATCTACTGTATTCTGAACTCAAAATAGCAGCAATCACAGGTATTTTACATAAGATGCAGTTTTCCAGTCCAGCCGTGAGAAGTGGCCTATTTACACAGTGCACTGTTAAGAACAAAAGCTGGGTCAAAGGAAAGGAGAGTGGAAACATTTTCTCAGATGTTCAGAACATCTTTCGGAACACCTGATATTCGAAATTGGTCCTGCCGGTTTCTGTGGAATGCTGGCGTTCACCCTTGAACTCATTCCGTCTTGTTCTTTAATGCAGCCCTTGCTATAAATTATCTTCCAGATATTTCTCCTTCCTGGTCTTAAAGACTTTCAGGTATTAAGGTGACTGTTTGGAAACCTTGAAGAAGAGACTGCTTCTGTGCATCTCCTGCTGCAATTGAAAAGATTCTTCCTGTCATTTCCACCGTCTTGCCTTATGCAGCAATGGAAAACAGTTGACCTTCATCTTTTTTTTTCCTTTCTCCAAGTACTGCTGGTAAATTGCCCTGGAAATCTCTAGGGATCTCTCTCAAATGAATCTTAGATCTCAAATCTGATGTTAAGTACCTCGTCCTTGAAGACTGCCTGTTGGCAGCCCTGCACTGAGTTGTATTTATGTTTTACAAACCGTTAACATGATCTCCTGTTGACAGATAAGGGGGAAAGCGATGGCAAGGCATTTTGCTTGATACTGGGTTGTAGGGAAAATAGCCAAGAAAGTGGAGATGCCTCCAGCCAAACAGTTGTGTTTCCATAAATGCTCTGAGATCCAAAGAAATTGTCTTTTGGTCCTTCCTGGCTCAAGGCTGCACAATAACGTCAGGTTCTCTCATTCCCAAATTGGGCATGTAATGACACTTCCTGCATCTACGGCAGGCATTAGAAGTCGCTGCATTTTCCGTGTTACTGTTATAGTCATTGTTCTTCAGATTACTATTCTCACCTGGCACTGCTGGGCATGTCTGGCCCACTTTCGGCTAAAAATAGCTCGGCTGCTGCTCTTGACCGTGATGGATTCCTCACCCACACATTCTGGGCCTTGCAGCAGCCTCTCATCTTTTGGCACTGGAGGCAGAAGGCAGCAACTTACGAGAACTGCATTGCTTCAGTGAATTGTGCTTCAGCAGAGATGCTTTGAACAGGTAACACTGAACTTGCATCTTCCTTTCTGCCCCGGTCTTCAGAATCTTGGGCATCCCTATAACTGCCTCCCCCCCCCCAACAATTACTTCCAATTAGTGTTTATATTAGCAAAATATCTGTCACAGTAAGTGGACTACAGGGCTGGCCTTAAGCCACTGTGACCACATTGGGCCCTGCACTTCAGGAGACCCCGCACCAGCAGAACAAGCATATTGCCTGCTGATGTAGCAGCAGGGCTCTCTATGGGCTGTAAGTCAGTGGGGCAAGCAGAGCAGCTTTATCTTGGGCCCTCCCACCTGTCCCCGTCTCCGAACTGTCCCAAATGGGCCTCCTGGTAGTCGTTGGCAGTGACGCCATCACGTCTCCACCAACTATTTCCAGGTGCTGTGCACAACAGCACAAGCACTTTTCTAGGTGAGAGGGGGCCCCACCGGAAGGGTGGGGGCCCTGCGGAAATGCCCTGGATCAGGCCCCACGGCTCCCAGAGCCAGCCTTGATGGAATATATGAGAACATACACAAGATGTACATGTCCCCCACATGTATGAGACAGAGAGATACCACCTTACCTCCAGGGGACTGCAATATACTGTACAGTATTGCACAATACCATACGCAGTACCTGAAATGTAGGCATTGCAGAGACCCCTGGGGATGAGGTGTGCCTCTGTGCACAGAGGTGCACTGCAGACTTTGATGAGATCCAGTCGATTATGATCAGGGGTAGGGAGTAGATTTTGCTATCTGCACAACAGTGTCACCGGAAGCCCAATCCAGTGGTGGGATTCAGGGGGTTCGCCCAGGTTCTATAGAACCAGTTGTTAAATGGCCGGGCCCTGCCCACTCGCTTACCTTGGCTGGCTTTGGGGTTTTTTTTGGCTCCGGCTATGACATCATAGAACCGGTTGTTAATTTATTTGAATCCCACCACTGGCCCAATCCTAACAAAAGTTCCAGCTGCGATCCAGAGCAGGGGATAAGGCTGCTGGAGGCAGTGTCTGTCGGCATCATACTTCTGAGACCCTGCATTTTCTCACCTATCCCACTTACCATTACAGACATTTTGCTAGTCCTTCATAAGTACTAATTGGAAGTAATTGTTTGGGGGTTGCCCTTATAGGCATGCCCTTTAAAGGTTCTGAAGACTAGGGGACTTTCATCCTCTTACCCCAGGTAAAGTCCCATCAGCTTCTATGGTGTAACTTGGATCCACACCAGTGATGGTGGTGGTGCTAATTCAAGCTACCACGTGTCAGGGAAAAGGCTCGGGAGAGGAAACAGGACATAAACAGAGGACCCATCCCTGCCCCTTTCAGGCCTGATCTGCCCCCTCCACATCCTCCCCCTGGCCCATTATTTTCCCCACCCCGTTCCACCCACTTCCCCCCTGCCCCCGTGCCAGCCAGCAGTGCGCCTACCTCCTCCAGCAGGAAGCTGGCAGGCCAATGCAGGCCTTTCCACTGGAACCAAGGTCCTCTGCACTGCTGCATCATGCTTTATAGCACGTTTCTGACAGTGTGCACACCTGACCCACTGGCAGAGGCCAGCATAGGATTGGGCTGCAAGTGTAATATCTTCATTTGCAATTGGAGTGAATGGAACCCATGCACTTGTATGGGAGAAAGTAAAGCAAGGAACATGGAGAGCACGATCATGTTGTGGAACGAGCGCTGTACCTGCTTTCTACACCTGGTTGAAAAACCCACCCTCATCCATTCTTACTTTATAGTGTTAGTGCATCATCTGGGGCATCTCTTGATGGGACATCCCTGTCATCTCTAGGTAGCACAGAGAAAAATTTCTGTCTGAAAACTTGCAGAGCTATAGCTCCAACCTTGTTTTGATTTCCTGGCTACTGTCAAGTGTAAAAGTTGGTGGAATGAGTGGGAGAGGATGTTAGCAATTGGCTTTTATATTGTATTGCTAATAGCTTCTACCCATTATTGTTTTCACCATAACAGGATTCTTCTGGTTTGAAGAGGATTTGTAGGGATTAGTATTCAGCAATAACTCGTTTGAATCACTCATTAGATTAATGGAAGCTGTTGCACTATTTCCCAAAGAAAATAGCTTGTGTTATGCTGAACTCCCATCTTGCCATGGTAACTAAATGATCCGCAATATTTATTTGCAACAAGAATTGGCCCTGTGGTACTTGAGTTCACATTATTATCATGTTAAAGTTTAAAATTTAAAAAGGTCTGAATATTAATGCATTAGGTATTGATTTGGGCATCAATAACTAACGTTCAGAAAGAATAGTGAGATATTACATGTCTAGGAGCCCTCTGAAATGTTGGTTCTTTCAAGGGTTGTGTCACATATAGATTCTTTCATACATGTGATACACCACTGAGGGCACAATCCTCACCAACTTTCCAGCACTGACATAGCGGTGCCAATGGGGCATGTGCTGCATCTTGCAGTGGGGCATCTCGGAGCCTCCTAAAGATAAGGGAATGTTTGTTCCCTTATCTTGGAGCTGCATTGCCCTTGCCATGGTGCTGGAAAGTTGAGTAGGATTGTGCCCTGAAAGGATTAACATAGTGGTTCTCAAATGATTCAGACCAGGACCCACTTTTAGAATAGCACTCATATTGGGGCCCACTGGAAGCGATGTCATTAACCTAGAAGTGATGCTGTGGCAAGAAGTGACGTAACCAAGCAGGGAGTCATTGTAACTTAATAAAATGACACTCCTGAAATGCAAATTGGCATTCTTGGACCTCAGCCGTTACACAACCATGAAACATCCCTGACAGAAAGCAGGATTAGGTCAAAATATGATGGAAAAGTACTGAACTAAAAACCAAATTAAAGAAAAAAAACCCTCTCACTTGAAAATTCAAACTATTAACACTCACAAAAGGAATATAGCAAGTGTAAGGTCTGCAGCTTCCAAGATGGCTGCTCCCAGCTCTCCGCGACCCTCTTGACATCATGTCATGACCCACCAAGTGGGTCCCAACCCACAGTTTGAATAACACTGGGTTAACGTATCAGTGAGTTTGGATTTGAGCAAAACCAAGTTTTCATGAACTGGTTCTCCCAGCCATGTTGGTTTCTCTTGTGTTGGAGAAATAATAAGATCTCTTTCTTGCTTTATAAAGTCTTTTGGAAAAAGAACATGTGCAATTCTATAGGCTTTGATTTACGCCATTCCGGATTTCCATGGCTGAAACACATTTCAGGGCTAAACTGTTAAGACAGCCCAGCTAAGCCTATTTTTAGATCTTTTATTTTGAATAAGAAAAGCAGTCATAATTCAGCTGGATGGTTGATTTATTATTGTGCCGCCGGGTATAGAAACATACGTCTCTACAGAAAAGGCCATTTGTTTTGCAAAGATCATGTTTTGAAAATGTATTTTCAGCTTTGTTTTTGTAGACCCTGAAAACAGCAGTACGTGTGCTGATTTTAACACTGATTCCTCCAGCATAAGGAATTACTGATGGGCCAATCCTATCAAATCCCTGCACCAGTGGAACACACGTTATACCATAAAGCACTTTGTGACAGTGCTTCTAACTGGTGTGCTGGCTGGAAGGACACCTGCCAGAGCAGGTATGTCTGAAGCAGAGGCAAGGGGAGGGCAGGGAGGGGAGAGGGTGGAATGGGGCAGGGGTGGGCGGCCACCATAAAGTGCGTTTGTCATACAGACATACGTCATCCTCCCTGACTCTGAGAGTGGTTCCAACGTGCTTTATGGTGTCTCTTGTGCTAGTCAAACTATGCTGGCCTAACTGTGCTGGCCTAACTCCAGGTTAGGATTGTACCCGTAATGGTTGTAGGGCACCCTAGTGGACCCCACAGGGGGGAAGGGCAGAGTCCTGTGTACAGTATTTCAATAAATAATAATTAAATAAATGATATAGAGTTATTAGGACACATACCGTACGATTTATGAACAGCTTTAATCCCAAGGCTGTAATTACATTAAATGACGAACTCGGGAAATTGCCAGGATCAAGATAACAAGGCATTTCCTATGGTGTTGAGATTCACTGTCTATCTTGCTGCTTGTGGAGTCCTTGAGTGAATGGTATTGTTGTTTGGAGATTTTAGATATTTATTCTAGATTTGTGTGGGTGGATTGAGTGTATAAGGTTTGTGTGAGTCCATGTCCTGGAATGCTTACAAATTTCATTGTATGTTATGTATAATGACAATAAAGTAATCTAATCTAATATTTGCCTAAATGAATGTATCATACATAATTTTATCACAATGAGGGTGCACCCTAACCAACTTTCCAACTCTGGGGGAAGGGAAATGCAGCTCTGAGGTAACAAACATTCCCTTACCTTGAGGAGGCTTCCATGACTGCCTCCAAACTGCGGGATGCAACACATGCCCCATTTGCACAGCTATGTTAGTGTTGGAAAATTGGTTAGGATTTGGGTCTGAGTAGATTATATGGAATTAAACCATTAATTAAGCAAGAAATGGCACAGCAACCTTGACTTTTAGACCCAGGAAAAAATGATTTTATCTTGTTTTACCTTCTGCTGCAATGATGGGTACTGTGTTCCATTAATTGTGAATTAAACTTGATTTTAATGCTGCTGATAGATTTTTTAAATCAATAATCAAAACATATTTATATACTGCTTTTTACCAAAAAGTTCACAAAGTGGTTTACAGGCAAATAATAATAATACAGTTAAATGGCTCCCTGTCCCAAAAGGGCACAATCTAAAAACAAAATGCAGAACACCACCAGCAACAGCCACTAGAACAGACACTATGCTGGGGTGAAAAGGGAGTTAATCTCCCCCTGCTAAATGTAAGAAGTTAGCAGAAGTAAAAGACACATGTTTTTGATCTTATTAATTACTTTGGATACAGATGCAGAAAGCTTGATATAAATGCACTGATTATCCCTGAATTTATTTTATAATTAAGAATTGTAGAGGTGTCTTTTTTAAGGTGTCATAAAACATTGCATTTTAAAGGAATTTAAGGGAAGTGCCCCTGTTTGATAGGTGGCATAGGAAATGTGTTACATGCATCATTCACAGCCTTCGGTGGTATCTTTCACACTTTAATGTGCAATCTATAACTCATTTGACAATCCAATCCCCCAAGGTGATTTTGCCTGACAAGTAAGGCAGAACTGTGTGACTCTGATCAACTTTTAAGATGCTATTTCAAGTGTGATGGTCCAAGCCACTATTTTTCTGCACATTTTGAAAACTGCATGGCAAACTGAAAGGATAAATGCAAACCTTTAACCCAAGCAAGGGTAGGGAGGAGATTTGGAGTAGAAAAATGGTCATTGTTGAGAGACACAATCCTATCCCAGGCCAGTGCACACAATGTACAGCATCACCAGTGCAACATCCTGCACATCAATTGGGGACCAGGTGGGCTGGAAGAGGTAAAGGATGGGTATTTAGTTTCCTGGCCACAGCAGAATCACTGACAGGTCTCCTGAGATCTATGCCAGCTCTGGCATAGCTCTGAGCCTGCTATGTTCTGACTGGGCTGGTGTTGTGGTGGTGGGATACAGCACTGCTGCCACAATCCATCCCCACCTCACTCCGATCCATCCTGATCCCTGCCCCACTGCTAGCAGAACCCAGCCAGCAGCCACTCTACAGTACACTGTAGGAGGTGTGCAGCTTTCCAGTTGCTGTGCCAACAGGAGCACTGCACAGACCAGTGTAGAGATTGCCATGCCAGCAGACCTTGTAGTACCCCACCGGCTTGCAAAGATAGGATTGGGCCATAAAGCATCACTTCCTCATGTTGTTTCTCCACTCATCTTTGCAGCTTTATGAAGCTGCTCTTTTGAACACACACACTTAGTAAGCCCAATTTTGACATGGTTGCTCACCTGCTATGGTCAGATGATAAACTTGAGTTCAGCGCTTGCTCTTCTTTCCCCATATCTGGAATGGGAGTCTCAGAACTGCAGGTGGTACACAGTGAATGCAAGACTTGATACATTATTAAGATTTAGTCTTAATAAGATTTAGTCTTATTAAAAAGATTTAGTCGAGAGGGTTAATGCCTCCGTTTGCCTGAAGAGAAGAGCTGAAGATCTGAAGGTCGCCAGTTTGGGCTACCAGAAGTCTCTGTGAGCGGCAGACCTCGTAAATTGCGACTGATTAACAGCCGAGCTTTGGCTGCCTTGTGTGAGGGGGAGTTGTGCCGAAGTTCAGCCGCTTCTCTGGTGGGAGCAGGGAAGCTGTTTATCAGTCAGCAAGAAGACAAACGGGTGGCCAGAAAGAAGGACTAAATCCAGAAAGATCCATCTGTATGTGTGTAGTCCTTGAAAGAGAACATTTCTGTAAAAATTGTAAAAACCGTCGGGTTTCTGAATAAAGTCTGCCTATGTAAACCGCCTTGAGTTATAATCATTCGAGAAATCTGGTGACTAAGAAAGGCGGTATATAAATCCAAGTATTATTATTATTATTATTATTATTATTATTATTATTATTATTATTATTATTATT
>JAJKFI010000009.1:14507028-14531473 GCA_029204185.1 Lerista edwardsae
CTCTCTCTCTCTCTCTCTCTCTCTCTCTCTCTCTCTCTCTCTCTCTCCTTGCAACCCCCTGAAATCTTCTGTACTACACTTTTGAGTTGGGAGAACCAACATTATACAGATTACTCAAGATGAGATGCATCATTATCCTATACAGAGTCAGTGGTTTGATTTATGAGTTTTCCCCCCATACTCTTTCTAATTGTCAAAACCCCTTTTTTTGTTAAATGGCTCCAGTATGTTGTACTTATATTTCAGAGCCATAATGATGGAGCTCTTGACTGAGAGCAAGCATACACTTGAAATCCCATGTAGAGGAGAAGCCAGGGGTCTAGTGGAGGGATGGTAGAGCAGCATTCTCCCCACCCCAGCATCTCCCAAATGCAGTGATGATGCAGCTGCCATGCCACACCGTACCACCTCTATTCATCTCCCCCGCTAGTAGCTACCTTCTGTTTCCTCCCTTTACAGTACATTGGGTTCTTCCCCATACAGCTGAAAAGGCAGGACTAGGAGCTGGCACAAGGAGGGAATGGAATGATTATTCTACCCAACCACTTTACCCAGTCCCCAGACTCTGCCTTCTGAAAGGCAGGAAGCAGGCAGCTAGCAGTGAGGAATGGAGGGAGTAGCAGTGGCCCCCACCACTATCACAACCACCAGGAATTCAAAGGAGCTATGGGAATAGAATAGTGGTTCTCAAACCTTTGAGCAGTGGGACCCCCTTTTTAGAATGACAATCTGTCCGGGACCCACCAGAAGTGATGTCACGGCCAGAAGTACCATCATTGTGACTCCAGAACCTGCTACTTTCCTGAGAATGCAGCAATAAATTGGGTTATTCCTCAGCCATTTTCCCATAGCAAAGTGAATCAGAAAGGGAAAAAAGGCCTATTTACAATCTTGACACCAGCAAAACAACCACACAGCCCTCTCCTTTTTGAGCATCCCATCATCCCATATTTTCAATATGGCTGCTCTAGGTGCTTTGCGACCCACCTGAAATTGGCTCACGACCCACTGGTGGGTTCTTCTGACCCACAGTTTGGGAACCACTGGCCTAAAGGTATCAGAGGGCCTACCCAACTGAGCCAACTGTCTAAACCGCTCAATACCAGCATGGCAACCAACAGCGATTCCTGCCACGGCTGCGTCAGATCTACAAGTGAGAGGTTCTTCCATGATCCTGAGATAATGATGGCAGGTGAGGAAGAGGAGCAGCTGCAAAATTTGAAATGCAGGCCACCCTTTCTTGTGCCACTCTGCCATTGTACAGCAGTGCATGGGATCAGTTCATTCAATAACTAATCAAATCAATATTACAATTGCTCTTAAACTGTGCAGTTCAGTTCTGAAGTCCAAGACTCTAGTATAGCCTGCTTATGATTTAAATTTCGAAATCAAGGATTCCCCTGCAGGCTGAAGTTGCCTATTCATTTTTACTATACCATCTGTTTCCTTTGTTTTCTAATACTTGTGTATAAGCTCATGATTTATTTTTAATGGCTTAAAACTGCACCTCTATTAACCTAAGGCTGTTAGGACCAATTAGTTGTTACAAGCTTCTTCCTTTCTTATCTTAGCTTTGTTCTTTTTCTCATTATGAGGACACACAAAAAAATCTCATCCATCCCTAAGGAATGTCTCATTTCATGTGATTTGTTCATGTTCCTCCACATCTCTTAACTTTCCATCAGCAAATTTAACTCTGAAGAAGAAACATAGTGAGCATCTTCATTGTTTGATCCATGTTCTAGATCTAACCTTTGAAAATTCTTCAAGATTTTTCATGAACCAGTTAACACTGTTTCAAAGATAAATAAATCTATGAATAATTCAGCAGGATTCTAGAGGAGGAATCATTTGGTAAGCATGAACTTAACTGGAAATAAATAGAAAGTATGCATATGTATGAAGAGTCGATGCTCTTGGGTACTGCCTGAACCTGTGAAACATGCACATTTACCTGCATATTAGTTTACTTGCATATTTACCTGAATCCACCATTAGTTCAAGGGGGGTAAAAGCCAGAATGAATTGCTCAGGGCAATTGCTTAAACATCCCTCTAGCGAATGCTGCCTGATTTATAAATGCCAAGGGGTGTGGCTAGAATGGTGATTGGATAGCATGCTCTCTTTCCCCCGCCCCAAGTCACAGTTTGTTTAACCCTTGATGCACATAACCTAACCTAGCCTGTCAGTTTCATGAACCACCAAAAATTGGGTCACGACCTTGGAGTAATAATGACAGGAGACAACATGACGTCAGTTTCTTGAAGCCGTGCACTTACAAAAATGGCTGACTCAGATCATTGCCGCCAAGGAGGAGGGTTGCCGCGAATTCACGAATAGAAATCTCCCTGCACGCGTGTAAAAGTTATTTTCAACCTCTTTAATCATGCCTGCATGTTCTGCATAAGGGTGTGCGAATCGCTGTATGAAAAATTGGATTTAATTTCCACGGAAAGATTCATGTATTCTCATTACATCGGTTCAATAAAACAACCGTTAACTGTAACAGTGAGTGCATTATTTTTTGAAGCTGTGTAATTTCTTGTTGTTCCTAGCAGTCTTATTCACCATTTTCTGACACCCACTGTTAATGGTCTAGAAGGAAAAAATATATATTTCCCCCCTCCTTTCCCCCCCTTCCCGTTTACACTTTTTTTCCCGCCTTCCATTTTCTACGATAATATTTTCGAAATTCTGAACATTAACAGAATTTGTTTTATGGGGGGGGTGAGTGTATTAGTTTTAAAAAATACGCTTAATAGCCTAGAAGAAAAAAAGAATTACTCTCATATTGACAACTACTTGTGTTATACATTGAGAGATTTTAATGTAATTTTCCTATATATTTATCTAATTTTTGCCCACCCTCCCCTTTTTTTCTTTCCTTCCCATTCACACTTTATTTTTGCTTGTGTAGATTTCAAAAAATGAGTCTGTGAAAACAGTGCAATCCGAGTTTAGATAGACAGCAAGTAGCATTTCGTCCGGTATGTTCAGTAATATAATTATGAGGAATTAAACCTTGTAAGTGTTTAAACCTTGTAAGTGTTTAGTTTTTAAAACTAAAATCATAATACGGTTACCAATGATGTTTCTACACGATCACACGTTTTTATTTTCGTAAGTTTTTATTTCAGGAGTAAACTATTCAGTACGAGCAAAGCAATCTGAAATGCTTGGAATGAGCAATGTTTTGGACGTACCAACATGGCTGCTAAGCCCGCCCCCTGGCTTCATTCGGCGGCTATCTCTTCTTAAGACATGTTGTCTCCTGTCATTATTACTCCAAGGTCACGACTCACAGTTTTAGAACTGCTGAGTTAAGCTATTAATCCATGGAAATGGCCCTCTGACTCCAATGTTATGGCTTATCCAGTATGTAACTGCTTTTTCTTTCTGTGAAACATTTACATTCCTCCCGAGTTCTGATTTGCTTCAGAATTGGCAGTTTCTGGCAAACACATTTCTATGAACCTGAAAAATCAGCCTTGTTAGCTTATTATATGAAATAATTGGCCATGCTGTCAGTAAAGCTGTATTTAATACCAAAGCACACACTGCCTTTGGTGGATTCATAAGATAGCAATTTGTGGTTGTAGTCAAGGTGAAACTGCCAGATGCAGTTTTACTGGCCATATTTCTTGCAAAGCATAATAGATTATTGGGGGAGAATAAAGTGTGAAAATAAAAAGGGAACCACTGGCCATATTTGCCTTGCCAAGAAAGAAAAATTATAAAATAACTTCCCTCATGTATGATAATGTATACTTCCCTTCTCTAATAGCAGCTGATGAATTGTGGTAAATTTTTTAGGCCCATTCTTGAGCCGCATATTTTAGACAGCCGTTTTCAGCCTTGTCCTTTTTTTTTTTCTTAGTAACAGCGGTCGGAGGTTTAGCTTGGCACTTTTGAAGCCTGGAACTCGAGACATTTTCACATAGAGCAATTGAGTTCGCCTGCAGACATGAACACTGCTTGAATGAGAATTATGTTCTTGTAAATATCTGCTTGACATCAGAAACTCTTGTTGGGCACATGGGGGGGGGGGGAATAAAGGATGAGACAGGACCTGATGGCTGATGGATCTGTGGCTTAAGAAATGTTTTTTGCTGGATGGGATTCTGGCTTTCCTTTTTTGCTGTGCCGTGCCATTGTATTGTGGCGCAGATCTGAGTAGACCCACAGGGGCTGAGCCCGGGTTGAAAGCACATCCCCAGGACTCAGTCCACCCTGCCCCCACAGTGCAGGCAGCCAATCAGCTGTCCCCATTTTCCCGCTTCTGCCTGGCTAGCTTCAGGGTAAATGGGGGCAAAGTAGTTACCGGCTTCACCCCTCTTCTCTTACCACAAGGAGACCTTCAGCAGCTTCCCTGGCCCCACAGGATACAGTGGCAGCCATTTTGGCACCGCTGTACCGTGTGGTGCCAGGGAACCTTAGGATTGGGCCACCCGATGTTCTTTTTGTCAGTGTGTGTAAGTGAACATTTTGCCGAGAAAATTGTCCTTACACTGCTGCGGTAGTTTTGCTCTTGCCATCCACTTTCATGCAAATGCTTGCTCTTCAACGCTACACTTGAAGTATTTACATGTCTGCAGAACCAAATTCTAATTATATGGGAAGCTGGTAAACTGGGGTTCAGTACTGAAAACTGGTTTTACAATAGCATTAAATCTAGTTCTATCTAGCATAGCGTGATCCAAGGTGCTTAGAACAAAATGTGTAATTCTCCCTTGTTAAAATGAGCACATAGGTAATACCCATTAATTAATGTAATAGGAAGCTATTACTAATGTAATAGTAATTAATTAAAGCTAGGAAGAAAAGGCTCTGCATGCAGGTTTTGTTCCTCTGTCCTCTGGTCTCTCCTGCTTTGTGTAGCCAGAGTTAATGCTACCAATCTGTATTCACAAGATCCATTCTCTTATATAATCACTTCTGGCCTTTTTGCACTGCATGCTGCAGAGATTATTCTTTTCTTGGAACAATTCTCAGAATCTGTAATGTGGAGATGTAATATTGCCACCTCCGCAAACTCTGACTTCTCAGTCCCACCCCTTGGGCTTTAGTGCTAATCAGTACAAAGAATTTTCCCAGAAAGCTTTGAAATATGGTGTCAAAGCTGACTCCATAAGTGGTAATAATGATACCACATTGATAAGTTGGTTTAAAGGACGTGTCTTCCTTCAAATAAGCTTGCACTTTGCAACTTTTCTTGTTTGATGTTTCACCTGAGTTGTGGATTTATTCATTTTTTAATGTTACTTACGGACTTCATTTTTATTTTGCCTTTCATCTCACTGGTCCAAAAGCAGCTAATATAGGATATTAAAACAATATAGAAAGTAGAAATGAATCACGTTGCAGCAGACAACCAAATGCCTGTTCCAAAAGCAGGGTGAGGGGGATCTCCTGCAGTAGGCATTTCCACATCTGAGGGGGCCACAAAAGAGAAGGTCCTGTCCCACAGGTACATCATTGAAACTTTGTTCCCTGATGGAATGCAGAGCAAACCTTCACAGGAAGACCTCAGGGGATGGGTCATTTCATGTGGTAGAAAATGATCCTTGAGGTATTGAGGACTGATATGACGTTAGCACAGAGCTTGCACAAATTAGATTTTTCAAGAGGTGTTTGATTATAGTATCATGTTGTTTCTGCACTGTTAGATTTTCCCACTGGGGAAAAGGTTTACCAGGAGGAATGGGGAGCAGGCGGCACCTGTGGGCGGTCCTCTTTCTTTCCCTAGCACTATATAACAATTCCCACATGTGTCATTGGGGAATAGGACATCTAGCTTGAAACTGGGGGTCAGACGGTCAAGAGTCTACATGAAGGACTTGTCTCCATCAGCTGTCTGGTATCTGGACACCATGACACCAGGACTGGATAGCTGGTACAAACATGTGCTTTTCAAAGCATGGAGAACAAACACCATTTTGAGGAGACCGTAGGGCTTCTTCTCCAGGGCCCTACAAAAGCTGGAGCCTGCACTGTTCAACTAAGTTTGTTTCAGATTGTGTGAAGCATCAGTAGCTTTGCTTGGGTGTGTGTGCAGAAGGTTCTGGGGTATGAATCGCATCAGGTGATACACTTGGGGGTGGTGACACCACTTCTGGCCAAAATTGTGCAAATCTTGATATTTTTTAATAATACCATCATGTATATTTCATTCAATGTGTAATTGAATGCCAGAAAAGGAAAACACAAGTACCTTATGTAACAAAACAGTGTTAGTTCAAAACTCACCAATAAGGCTGATTTTTTGCAAGAGGCAATGAGGTGCTATTTTGACATTGCAGGGAACCGATAAGGTTTTAATGTGAGTTGACTAGAATTTTTATTTAAGGGCCAGTGGTGACCAACTCTGGCAGGATGCTTGTGCAGATAGCACTGGGTGTCGCAAAAGTGCCATAAGGACCGTTCCCGCCAGCGGTGAAGATGCAGCACTAGTGAAGAGGACAGCACCAGTCAGTGCCGGGCCTCAACACCACGAAGACATGTTGGGGAGCCCTGAACGATACGTCTCCCCATCAGCGGGTGGGAAGGCTTTTCGAGGTGAAGGGAAGGTTGGGAGTGGACGGAACTGGGCAGAGGGTGGGCAGAATGGGGGAGTATCAGGCTCAGGAGGGAGTAGATCAGGCTCGGGAAGGAGCTGGGTTGGTGGTAGAGATCGCTGCCGTATCCTTCTCAGTTGCGGAGACAAACATGGGGCTCCTTGGTCCTGCGGCTACTAAAGGGGTTTGACATGGGTATGGGAACTGCTGTTCCCTTACCCTGAGGAGACTTTGGGCAGTTTTCCTGGCCCCACAGGATACAACGGCAACCATTTTAGCACTGCTGTGCCACTGCATGCCGGGGAAGCCTAGGATTGGGCTACCAGTTTTGTGAGTGCCATCAAGTTGGCCACTTGTTTCTTTTACCGATTTTTTGTTGTTGGGTGACCTGCACCGTTGTATGTTTAAATACATAAACATGTGTTAAATACATAAGCTTGTGTGGGAGCTACACAAACCCTAGTGCTACCATTGCAATCAGGTTGCGAGTATGATATTGCAATTTATTCTGTATTGTCTGGGACGGGAGGAGATCCATCATGGGGATGATACAATCAACTCTCGTACTGAGTGACGCAAACCCTCGTGATACTTCTGTGTAGCACTGAGTTGCTTTTAAGCTGAAGCCTTATAAGGCTCTCCCATAAAAAAGATGAACTTCAACATGCTGAATTATCATTGGGATCATGTCCAATGTGTGCATTTTAGTGGGTTATTTGGAAGATTAGATCCAACTTGTTTTACTATAGATATATGTTTGGCTGTCAACTGGTACCACAACTACATGGTTTCATTAGGGACTAAAATAAATCTCTGGACAGAAATAGCAAAGTTGTTACCTTCCAGCAACCATAATAAAAGCATTGCTTAAACTTCCACAGTGCAAACACTGTGTACTGTAAAGGAAGAACATTGGCCCTAGGCTAAGCTTTCAGTGTAAGTGAATGATAATAGAATCTACAGGAATACAAATATTAGGGCTCCATCAGTAGCAAGTCTTTAATAATATTCTACAGGATGATTTAGAGTTTTGACTGCACTGGGCTTTGCAAATAACTCTGAGCGTGCAATCCTAACCTAGAGTTAGGCCAGCCCCATGTGCACTGTAAGCCAAAATTGGCTCTAGACAGTGTGCCAAATGCTTCTTCTGGAACCCAAAAGCATGCATGTGCCACCCCCAGTCTTATGGTCCCTCCCTCTTCCTGGATTTGAACAGGAAGAAGGATCATGATGAAAAAAGGACCATATTGATGGTCGAGCCCACCTCTCTCCTGTCCTTCAATTCTGCTGCTTGATGCCCTGTGCCAATCGATGTGGACAGGTCACGCCTGAGATGAGATACGTTTAGAGCAGCTATTTTACACCACTGCACCAGGGCACATTGGTGTGCCATTAATGGTTTGCAGGTGTGCTGCGGGAGTTTGGGAAAGGGACATTTATTAGTAGGGCCGTTGAGGAATGTGACACCCCCCCCCGCCACAGGCAGCACAGTGTGCCTTGCCAATAGTCAAAAAACTGATGGTGTACCTTGACAATTTGAGCGCCTCTTCAGTGGGCCATGCAATTGATGTGGGAGGTCCCTCCCCCAGGATTCTCTCAGACTTTGTTAGGCTTTTCCTGGCTGGCCATGCTCTGCCCCAGCCATGTCTGCAACCACCAAGCTTTTCCCTGGCCTTCACAGCCACGTGCAACCATCATGAACTCTCTTGGCTCACAGCACACTGCTGCAGCCACTTGGAACCACCAAGCTTCCTTCCTGGCTCTCCAGCCAATGCTGAAACCACTACGCTCCTTTTCCTCCAACAATGCAAGCCTGAACCATTGAAGAACCAGAGTAAAACAATAGAGGTTTTGGCAACAAATAGAGGCAGCACCTCTGGTGGGAAAAACACTTCTTGGCAAGAGCCTCCTTAGCCTGGCTCTGTAGTTAATTTGTGGTTAATTTGGCCTTCCAGGGAACACTTGCATTGCATGCTCAATAGTCAGATGCACATAATGCAGGACCTGTAAAGGTTTAGGGGTAAGACCAGAATGTAAGGAATTTTTGACTCCATTTTGGAAGTTGGGCTCCTGTCCTGCAAAGAGAGAGGTCACGGAGGTGAGTCTCTTAGCACACAGACCATTGCAGACATTCCAAGGTCTCCCGCCCTAAGGGTCTCGTAATGCAAATCTGGTCTCTGACAAAAGGCTTATGCAAGTCCTGCCTAAAATTCAATCAAGTTCTTATTCTGCCTAGAAGCCAAGAGTTTCCCCCCATCAGAATCTCTTATCAGTATTCAAATGTAAGCCCTCTTCCTGAAAGTACTTACCACTGTGATTGTGTCTCCAGCGTTGTGGCTAAATTGGTCTAAGTGTCGCCTCCTGCTTTTGTGTTTAAATGTGTCAAACTTAATTGTTTTGCATCTGACTAGACTTTGTAAACCTGCCCCTAACCCTTTCGTTAAGGTCACACAAAGAGGGGAGGGGAGGGGAGCAAAAGCCTGAAAACCCACCCATCATGTTGTCAATTCTACATTTTGCATATTCAATTGTATAACTGACCAAACCGAGATGTATAATTTGCACAAGTCCTGTATCTCCTTGGAGGCACAGGTTCTGTAATCTCCTTGGAAGCATGCTACATCTTGTGTCCGTTTTGCTGATGTCTTGCACATGAGTAAAATGTGTTTCTCTTCCTGCAACATTGAAGTCCAGCTGGCATTTTTCCATCCATGTGTCTGAATTTCCTTTGGTAAGCACTCATAGAAGGGAAGTATCTGGGCTTGTTTAACAGTCTTGGGATGAGGGAGGTTGCTTCTTTAAAGGGCAGAGAGAACGCACGCCGGAGAAACGAGTCTGCCAAAACTTTCAGGGTAAAATTTGCACACCTCCATTGGTGTTGCGGTGACCGGGTCAGCTATCTCTGACCCTGGGGGGGGGCGGGTAATTCACACAACACAATGAAAAAGGTTGACTATCACAGATTTAAAGTGTAACAGGCATAGGAGTTGCATAATTTTGAAGTCAAATTTTTAAAAAGTTATTTTTACACAAACGCTAACACCAGTTAGGTTTGTATATAAACCAAATCATACAAAAGATGTGCAAAAGAGGCAATTCTGTTCACACACACACACACACACACACACACTGGGCCACATGACATGTTTATTCCAATGTGTAGATGGGCTGAAAACACCTAGCTTACTAGGCGTTTTAAAGGAACATTTCGCTGCCACCAAAAGCATCAACCTCATCTCCCTCCCACTCCTTCCCTTCTAGTACAACTGTGCTGTGTCCTGACTAGAAATGAAAGGATTTCACCTCTCTTCCTTATTGTGAAAAACAGTCAAACTCCTATCTTGTCTTTAGATGCTTCAGAGTATACACAGAGCCTGTAGGTATAAGTCCGCCTACCTGGCTATTTCTCTTAACTGAAGAAGGGTTGCCATAGCAGCACCAAACACAGAGCTGCCACTCCTTAAGCTCTTCCCCCTCCTGTTCTCCTGCCCACACTTTTGTTCATGAGGCATAATCATCTTATTGCCTCCTCTTTGAGTCAGAATTATACAAAAGAACTGTCCTTTTTAACAAAAAAAAAT
Source organism: Lerista edwardsae (assembly GCA_029204185.1). Classification (NCBI taxonomy): domain Eukaryota; kingdom Metazoa; phylum Chordata; class Lepidosauria; order Squamata; family Scincidae; genus Lerista; species Lerista edwardsae. The sequence goes on from JAJKFI010000009.1 coordinate 14,517,164, forward strand.
GATGAGCCTTGAGGGCCTTCTAAAGCAGTTCTCCTTGTTGGGATATGTGCAACTCCATCTGCTGTCCAGAGGGGGCAGTATATAGAAACGATAAGGAAATGAATAACCTGTGTGTGTTTTTCCCCCTCTATATGTTCCTCTCTGTGATTTCTAAGCAGAAGGCGTGGCCTTAACCAACAGCTTATCCCCCTGTCTCCTGGATACATTGTACCCCTCTTTCCAGCTTGTCCTCGTAGCAGTGAGATGTGCCAACTAAGAAGCTCTGAGGCAGAGCGGCCATTTTGACTCACATACTAGCATGCAAGATCATGCAGCTATCTAGGGCATGATTAATACTAAGTTACAGGCATACCTCTGACCAGATTGTCAGAAGCTGTAAAATATGTTTCAAGTTATATACTGTAAGTAAACTGTTACAAGTTTGAAACAAAGCTTTACCAGTGCCTGCGTATTTATTTCCTAGCAAACAGCCTGAGACTGAGTGAGAGTGAGAGAGAAAGATCCTGAGGTAATTCTCTGAGGGGAACACGCTGCACCAAAGACTCTGCTTTCCCCCATTACCAGTCAGGATTTATTAAACATCCCATCACTCCTTAGGCCGCATTCGCAACCTGGAGGTAGACCAGCACAAGTCCCGGAGTGTTAAGAACACACCATAAAGTGCTCTTGGACCACTCTCTGAGTCAGGGAGGATGGCTCATGGATGGGCCGTCCTCCCTGACTCTGAGAGTGGTCCAAACGCACTTTATGGCTGGTTTTTGATACTCATGGGCCAGCACAAGGACTTGTGAATCCCAGTTTAGGTCCTGTTTAGGTCCTTAAGCCTTAAGGACCCTGTTTAGGTCCTTAAGCCCTTTCAGTAAACCTTGATGCACCTTAACTCTGGCCTCAGTCATTCTTTCACCAGGTTCCCTGCCTACAATTACTTCCCACCTCATGTGTGCATGTTACATGCATTTTTTTAAAAAAAAGCATTGCCATAACAAGGAGTGGTGAACACCCTCGGGAACACAAGCAACAAGGATGGGATTGCGATGCAAGTCTTTGCGGTGTTTTGCACAAAGGAGGAGGGTTGGGGTTTCTTATAGACTGTATTGCCACCTCAAAGCCTGCACAGTTTGGGGGAACACAGGGCAGCCTCTCCCCAACAGGGCAATGAGAAGCAGGGACTAGACCGACATATGGCTCGCAAATGAAAAGAAATGCAATTATTTGGAATTCCTCTCACTTCACAGCAAATGAGAAACAAATGTTCTACCATTATCTCATTTTCCTTTCACGCTGAAAGCTCTTGACCTCGTCTGATACCAAGACACATGTCGTGTCATCTTAATAATTAAAAACAGACCTCCTTCATTTTCTTACCAGTTAGCCAGTCTAGGAAGTGCCCTCTTTGTACCACAACCGAAGAGCAAATTCTTGGCAGTTCCATAAAATGCAGTGTTGTGACTTTGACCGGTGGGTATCTAAATTTAGCACCTCACTGTCCAATAAAGCACACAACTGGGAAAGAAGGTTTTTAGTGTAATTTACAGATTATGGGAGAGGATAAGAAACGCTTTTTCACTGTCGAGAGGGAAAATAAATGTTGAGATTGATGGCTTTGGTTGGTAGTGCACAGAGTCATGAATTTTCTATCATGCTGACTTGTTTTGTCTGAGATCAGACTGGTTTATAGGTCAGTCTTCAGAGAAGCCCCATCTACATATCCGGGAAGAATCAGTATCCTTAACTATAAACTCTAGTGAAGTATTCACATTGACTGCATTTCTTAGTCAAGACAGGTGAAGGCAAGGAGAAGGCAGTCTTGTGGGTGGACCAGGTGGGGGAGGGGTGGGACTGGTCTTTGGCATGTAGGCTGGGTCCAAACCCCTATTCAGTTATGCCTGCTTCTTTAACAGCAAAATCCTATGCATGTCTATTCAAAGGTAAGGCCCATTGAATTCAATGGGATTTACTCTCAGTGCCTAGGACTGCAGACTCGGTGTAACATGAGATATGATTATAGAAGATATTTGTTGCAGAAATATCAGGAACGCTTCGGTGATGTCGGAACAACTGACATCACTTCTGAAAGCATGAAGACCTTAGGAAAGCAACTGAATGAGAAAGTTTTACATGGGGGACTTAAAAAATAAAACTCGCCTCTATCTTTGGGTTTCTATGCCTATAACCTTGGGGGAAAGATGCCTTTACTTGAAGGATATTGCAGTAGAAGCCTGACTGAAGAGAAAAAAAATCTTAGCCATTTGATGTGATGCCAAAATGACCTTTAAAGCTAAATGGAAAAGGAATTAAATGGGGGGATTAAGTGTTAGACTCATTTTTAACATGACGAGATAATAATGGCCAATAATTCCTATAGTTCAAGCAACTCTGGACTTTAAAAGCCAGAGTATATGTTGCGTTGTGGTAATAGTGGCATGGTTCAAAATTATCTTTCTAAAATGAATTCATTCATTTATGCAGAGTGGCTACATGTGGATAAACTGCATTTCCCCGCTTAGAAAATCCAGTATTTCTTTGCAGAGTGATGGTATAATTAAAAAAAATGTGTTCCATTCTGTTGAACTCTTGACTCAATTAATTAAGACGACAGAGTGGAGGAAAACAGAATCCTTAATGAAGGAATTGTGAAGAAAAGAGTGTGTGCTGTCTAAGGAGAACAATCAATAAAGGTGCCACCGATGGAAAGCACAGGTGCCTCCTGAAATTACAGTGGAAACTCACTGAAAGGTAGAATGTGCTTTGAGGGACAAAGAAAAACGTGATTAATGTAATCAACTATTGACTGTCCTTAAAGTACTGTCCTTAAACCATTAGTTCTTTGAAAAGTGCCTCCACTTACAGTGGCTGTGATCCTGCAAACACTTACAGCTCATGGGCTTCAGCTGCTCAAAGCCCATGGGTTGTAAGTGTTTGCAGGATCGCAGCAGTGGCAGCACTTTTCAAATAACTCTGTTAGGGCAGTTCTGCCTCACCTGCCACACCCTCACCACATGTTGGTGCTACACTGTCCAGAAAGACAAGTCTAATGACATATATCAGTGGTTCTTTTTAGCACCGGGACCCACTTTTTAGAATGACAATCTGCCCAGGACCCACCAGAAAAGATGTCACGGCCGGAAATGCCGTCATTGTGATTGATGCCACAGGCTGCTGCTTTCCTGGCAATGAAGCAATAAATTGGGTTATTTCTCAGCCATTTTCCAATAGCAACATGAATCAGAAAGAAAAAAGCCCATTTACAATCTTGACCCAAGCAAAACAACCACACATCCCTCCCCCCTTTCAGCATCCCATCCTCCCATGTTTTCAATATGGCTGCCCTAGGTGCTTCACAACCCACTGGTGGGTCCCAACCCACAGTTTGGGAACCACTGATATATATTATATAGCAAGGATCACAGTTAACAAACAATAATGTGCCTATTTAAGAACACACTTACTTTTAAGGACACAAAACACAACTGCACTATCCATTTGTAGTAAGAAGCAGGTTGAGCAGCTTGCTTTCCTTTCCTTCCTGCTCCCCTGTTACAACTTATCATCGCAGAAGTCTAGCAGTTTCCCAATGTTAACAGCCAAAATGTATTTTGAAATGCTTCCGGGCTTTTCAGATGTCATTAATACAGATACAGTGCCTTTAAGAAAGTTTCTGCAGCACATTTAAGCAACCACCACCTCAGACCAGGCCTGCACTGTGATAATTAAATGCTGCCAAATGAAAATAAGCAAATCAGAGCCAGAGGGAGAGGCATTCATTGGCATTTTTGTGTACGCTCCTCGGTAAGCCGAACAGCCTGCAAAGCTGAGCTGACATGAAAGCTGCTTAAAGGGGAAGTGGAACTGATAAACGAATACGACTTCTCCCTAATTTGTCCAGCCGCATTCAGAGCAAATGCCCAAAATTGTTTTTAAACTTCATAGAGTTTTAAAAGGTAGTTTTGCGACCTAGACAGACACTTATGCACATTTTGCACTTATGCACAGACAAAATGCACATTTTGTCTCGTGATTCTCACAATGTATTGCCTATTTTGGAGCAATAATGCTCTCAGCATCCCTTACTTCTTAAGTCCCAATATAACAGCTTTATTCACTAAAGTTGTGGAACCTAGTGGTGCCCAATGGTATTTAGAAGGCGATCAATATACACATATAGCAGGATTCTGACAGGCTCAGCTCATAATAAAACCAGCCATAATGAACTGCCCATATTCTGAGATATGTGAACTTTGGTGACATCACTAAGGGCACAATCCTAACCAATTTTCTAGCACTGACATAGCTGTGCCAATGGGGCATGTGCTGCATCCTGCAGTACGGGACAAGGGGCAGTTATGGAGGCATCCTCAAGGTAAGGAAACGTTTGTTCCCTTACTTCAGAGCTGCATTGCCCGTACCCAGTGGTGTCATCCAAATGATTTAGGAACAGGTACTCACTTTTGATTGGCACTTGTCGGGGTCCGCCCACCGGAAGTGACATCATAAGCCAGAAGTGATGTCGTGGCAGGAAGTGAGGTCATAGCCAGAAGTGATGTCATGATTGTTGCCATGGATGTGATCATGTTTGTAATAACTTCAGCTTGTGGTTAGTGTTGATTTAACTTCTATTGCTTTGCTTTCTAGAGATGTGTATAGACATATTTTGCTTCAACTGTTCCCTGGTTAAATAGCAGGCTAGACTGTACTAGATTGTGATCTCTTTTGGGACAGGGAGCCATTTAACTTTAATGTTAAATGCAAGGAGCCGGCAAGGAGCAGGAGGGGGAACGGGCGACCCAAAAAAAGACCGTGTGGGGGCTAGGGCTGGGGGGAGGCTGCAGGAGGAACCGGGATGCTGGATCTGCATGGCTGGAGGCAGCCCCAGGCAGCCTACCTTCTCACGCTTGTTGCCTTATTCCCGGGTCTCCCTCGCTGCTGCTGCTGCCGCCTCCGGTCCTCTCGCTCCACTGCTGCCGCTGCTGCCCCCACCACCACGCTGCCTGCCTGCCTGCCTCCTCACAGAAAGTGCAGGCAATGGCTGTGGGCGTGCAGTACGCATGAGCCAACCAGCCGACGGGGCCAGCTTCAAGTGGGCAGGGCCAGCTCAACTTCTAGGAACCGGTACTCACGTAGTGGTGCGTAGTGGGTGCGTGACATCACTGCCCTTACCCCTAGAATGCTCACAACACTCTTAGTTTCTGAACTGAGGAAGTGTATACTCCAACAATCTTCAGATGTGTTTCTGTCGCTAACATCAGAGGAAATTGCTGTATGACTACATTCTGTGTGGGAGTTAAGTACTTTGTCAAATGAAGTCTTTCTGATCATAAATGCCAGTTAAAGACATTGGAAGGAGGTTTTTTTTTTTCTTGGTGTATACACAAGGAAGCTCCCTGCCTGGTGCTTTGTTTTTGAATTGTGTGTCTTGTGTACTTCTTGTTCTGATGCTGTATTAGTGCCCTTTTCAAATAGTCTCCCTCTGCTGCTTTCCTAAATGACTCTCTGGTGGTTCATTGGCAGAATGTAAATGTTGCCCTTCAAAGCAAGACTGGCCATATAAGGATGTTTCTGAAAACTCCATAGTTTCTTTCTGCCTTGTTTTTCTCTGTAGGAACCTCTGTGTAAAACCTGCTACCATCTCCATGGGAGAAACAAGAGCAATACTCTGTTTGACAGGCAGTTATTTAAAGATCAAATCTCTGCACCATTGATTGATGGGGAAATGTTCTTCCTTAAGCCATTTCCTCTTTGCTTATGTTATTTGACTCCTGCTACTTTGCAAATCCATTGTCTGCTATATCATCCGACATAGTTTAGTGAATGCATTCAGATCCACAAAAACATAGAGCTGTAGTAAGCAATCTGATAACATTATGCAAGCACAACTCCTTTGGCTGGACTAAACTAAAGTACAAGGCTTTTTCCAGAAAGTTTCATGATACACTTCCGACTTATGATCTAAGTGATGCGATGGATGAGCACTTGTCATTTTGAATCAAGAAGTCATTGGAAATGCAGAGAATTATCCTTACTAGTATTTTGGCATTCTCCCTTTTGCAAACATGTGGTCCGGTGGTCTCCAAACCAGAGAGTGCTGTGTTCCAGAAACTCCCTCCCCATCCTCCCCTTGCTTTTGCAAGCACTCTTTACTACTCTACTGTGGTGGCACCAAGTTTGGAAGCAGATCTGGTGTCAGGGATGCTCTGGGCAGTCACATCTATTGCCCAGTGTCCCAGCAGGCTGTGCAACAGGCAGACATAATTGCCCAGAGCATCCCTGACAGTAGCTCTGCTTGCAAGTTCAGTGGTGCTGCAGCAAAATGGTAAACTGTGCTCACAGAAGGGAGAGATGTCTTCAAACTCTGGAGCTGGCCTGCAGGCCAGGGTTTGTAGATCCCTGATATAGACCATCAGGACTACAGTTAAGTAGTGACTTAACTGTGTTAAGTAGTGACTGCAGTTAAGAAGACTCATATAGTGAATACAAAAACAGGAAAGCAGGCCAGCTCACTGAAACTACTTATTAAAGCTTTACTTCTTGTTTATATGCAGTATAGCATCTACAGTAGAATACAGCAGTTTCTCAGAACACAATCCTATACCCTTGCGCTGGTCCACCGCTGTCGCAGACGTGCCGTCTATCACAACTGCACCGGCGAGTCGGGCGCTGGACCAGTGTAAGCAGCAGCTTGCCCATTGGCAGCACCACTTGAGTGCTGGTTGAGCGTTGGCGGCACGCGGTCGGTGCAGGACCTCACAGGGGGCATTCCAGAGGCATGCTGGGGGTGTAACTGGGCAGCGCCGTGGGCGCCTAATGGGGCGGTGATGCACGACGGCCGTAGTGCCACATCCTAAACCCCATCCCCGGCCAGTGCCCACCTCTGTATTCTTTTTAATGAGGAAAAAAGCTTTCAATGAAAGCCTCTCGGTTGCCCCCACCATTGTATCACTCTCTGTCATTCACTCCATGTAATACTTTTGTCCTAATGTAAATTTTGTATCTAACTTGGTACTAAAAGTTGTACTGGGAAGGGGAAATTGGTAGGAACAGCCCGCGCAAGTGAGAGGGGGGGGACTCTGGACCCCTGCTAATCCAGAAAGTACACTCTCAAATTCAAAGTATGAAGCAATATATAGATTGATAAATATACTTTTTGGTCTCTCCAGGGCAATCTTTCTTCCCAGTGCTTTAGTCCTCTTCCTTTTGTACAAATTTCCTTTCTAATTTATATTCAGAAGCACAGTGTATATCTTGGTCAGTAATCCTTTCAACCAGTGGTGTCATCTACTCACCAGTAGATGTACGCTGGGCGGGACTTAGCGTGATCGACAGCCCGTCCACTCACTTCCACTTTCTTCGCGCTCGCCGCACGGCTTTCCCTCACCTCAGAGGGGGCGCCTGCTTGCCCAGGCACCCGGTGCGCCCCCACCCTTCCCCCCTGGCGAGCAGGCGCCCCCTCCGAGGTGAGGGAAAGCTGCGCAGCGAGCATGAAGAAAGCGGAAGTGAGTGGACGGGCTGTCAATCACGCTAAGTCCCGCCCAGCGTACCGTCTACAAGTGAGTAGATGACACCACTGCTTTCAACTGAGATTTCAGCACTATCAACCAGATAAAATTCCTTAAACCTTACTTTCCATTCATATATTAAAAATGTCTGACTCAAGGCGCAATCCTAATCTGGAGTTAGCTTGGCACAGTTAGGCCAGCAAAGTTTAGCTGGCACAAGGGTCATCGTAAAGTATGTTTGGACCACACTCAGAGTACAGTCCTAAACTGGAGTTAGGCCGGCATAAGCTAAGTCAGCAAAGTTTGGCCAGCACAAGGGCCACCATAAAGCGTGATTAGATGACTCTCGGAGTCAGGGATGATGGCACACATCTGTGTGCTGGCTTCTGTGACTCTGAGAGTGGTCGAAACATAATTACAGTGGCCCTTGTGCTGACCAAATTTTGCTGGCTTATCTTGGGCTGACCTAACTCAGTTTAGGATTCGCCCTCAGAGTCAGAGGCCAACACATAACACAGACGTACTCCATCCTCCTTGACTCTGAGAGTGGTCCAAACACACTTTATGGTGGCCCTTGTTTCAGCCAAACTTTGCTGGCCTAACTGTGCTGGTCTAACTCCAGGTTAGGATTGCACCTTCATACATTCATACATACTTACTCGGTGCTTTCAAGTAACTGTTGTCATGCTCAATAAGATTAAAATGATGCTGTAGTAAGGTTCCAACTTTCTCACATAAAGCTGAGCTAAAATTTAAAAAATGAAATAATGATAAGTTGTCCTCTGTTAGTTGACTAGCACATCACAATCGTGTAGTAAACAGTCATCTCTCTTTTGAAGTTCTGCCAGCTAAATGTGTTATTAAACTTTTTTCCCTTTTCATCATAAACTGAACCAACACAGCTGAGATGATTCATATGATAGATGAGCAGGATAAGCTGAATTCTCAGACACTGGATGAGGGAACAAACATTCCCTTACCTTGAGGAGGCCTCTGTGATTACTATTCCACTGCAGAATGCAGAACATGAATTGTTGGAAAGTTGGTTAGGATTGTGCTCTAAATGCCTCAGCATTCAGGCACATGCCAAGATGACTGCTCTGCTCTCGTGCAAGTAGCCATTGTCACATGGAATTACAGTAGTTGATTTTTCATAGAGTCTGATAGTCTGATCTGTGGTCTATTTTGGGATGGGAGACAGAATGCCAGGCTGTGACAAACGGCAGTACCTGTTGTGGCAGAATGGGGTCACTGTGGAGCTGTGTGTGGGAATGTTGTGTGAAGGTCAGGCGGCAAAAGAACGGAATCCAACCTTGAGGACCTGTCCAGGCTGGACTTACGATCACCTGCTGAAGCTTGATATTACCCGGCCAGAGGAGAGAACCACACTGTGAAGGCTACATCTGGGACTGAGAATTTGGTGAATCACAGAATACTGTATATTTGTAAAAACCCCATCGAAAAATGGTGGTTTAGACTAGCCTGCCCATGTAAGCCGCCTTGGGCATTTGCTTCAGAATGGGAAAGGCAGGGTATACATTCTTCAAAATAAATAAATAAATAAATAAATAAATAAATAAATAAATAGGTCCTAATAATGAAATAATTGGGTTCAGTTTGTAGTCCTAATGGCTAAAGGAAAAACAAAAGATGAAATAATGAATTATCTTTTTTCATGTGCTGTTTCTTTTATGTTAATCTTCTGGTGGTATTACCAAAACCTGATCCCGTTATAAGTTGAATCATTGAAAGATTATTTTAACACCCACAAAGCCTGGGAAATTATCATGAGAACACCCTGTCCTTTAATTAATGCAAGTTTAAAATACCTATTGTGAATGCAGTGGATTCTTCCGAGCGCCCTGGGTGTTAATAGTGATGTGTTATTGCTACAGTTCACACTGTCCTTGTCAAGAGAACTGCTTGATACAAGTATAGCCCAGTTTCCAACACAAATATTCAGGGGCTGCACTGGTGCTGTCATATGGCACAGATCGCTCTTTCTCAAGCTATTGAACAAGGAAAACAGAGTAAGTAATCATTTCCCTCACTATAGTGCTGTAGAATAGTAGTTTTCAACATTTTTATGCTCAGAAGTGACTTGAGCCCAAATTTGCCGTAGAGCACAATCCAGAGCGCTCTTGTGCCGCCCCAAGAGTGTTGCCGCTCCAACATGCCATAAGACAGTGGTTCCTAAACTGTGGGTGGGGATCCATCAGTGGGCCGTGAGCCAACTTCAGGTGGGTCGCAAAACACCTAGAGCAGCCATATTGCACATATGAGAAGATGGGATGTTGGAAAGGAAGAAGGCTGTGTGGTTGCTTTCCTTGTGTCAAGGTTGTACAGAGGCTTTTTTTTCCCTTTCTGATTCACTTTGCTATTGGAAAATGGCTGAGAACCAACTTACCACACCATTCTCAGGAAAGCAGCAGGCTCTGGTGTCACATTGATGGCACTTCTGGCCATGACATCAGTTCCAGTGGGTCCCAGGCAGATTGTCATTCTAAAAGATGGGTCCCACTACTAAAACATTTGAGAGCCACTGCCATAAGGCATGTTTGTGATGACTTAGCTGGGCTGGCACTTAGACATGAGCTGGTCTGCAGAGGCTGAATCCAGCCTCTGCACTACCCCAGGAAGGTAAGCTCATTCGGGGACCTACCATTAAATGGGGAGGAGCAAAGGCTCCATGTGCTGAGCTCCTGGAGCAGGAGGAAGGGGGCAATGAGATGGGGCAATGAAAAAGGGGGCAATGAATTTTTTTTTTTTTGCAAGCCAGACATTGGATAAAGCTAACTCCTCCTAAGAAGCACCTTTTAAAATGGTGGATCACTTATGTTTAGCAGGTGGAGAGCAACTGTCCTCCTTTCATCCAGTACAGCACCCCCTGGGGGCTGTTGCTGCCATATCTCTTGCATCTGTTTTAAAAATTGTGCCTCTCTTTAGAACAGCGAACCAAGTTATAACTTTTTAAAATTTCTTTTGCTGCATAAACTACTTCGTAAACTTATTCATTGAAAAGTAACACAGGGGTGCCCAGTATCCACAAAGGATAGATTTCTCCCTCCCTGGTGGAAACCTGAAATGGTGGATAAGAGGAAACCCTGTGTTAAGTATAGGATTCTTTCCTGCCCCTACCCCTGAGTAAGAAGTTGTTTTAGTGACCCAAATTAAAAATAAAGGAATTCTCCCAAATCCATGGATAATTGGAACTGTGGATATTCTCTCTCTCTCTCTCTCTCTCTCTCTCTCTCTCTCTCTCTCTCTCTCTCACACACACACACACACACACACACACACACACACACACACACACACACACACACACACACATTATACTGTATATATGATACTTCCCACTTCCTCCTCATCTCAGCTTGGCACAGTCTCATTCAGCCTACATATTCACTGCATTAATTGGGTTGTCCGAACTGGCATTTGTACGCAAGTCATTGTCCATCTTCCCTTTTACTTGAACCTAATTTATTTTTATTTGTAAATGGGCATTTGAAGTAATGGTCTAATGAAGGGATAGACTAATTGCAAGCTAGGCCATATATTATGTGGTCACTGATGTGTATAAATGTTGAAGCAGAAGGTATAAGTAATTTATATTAATTACATAGTATCCCCGCAGAGAGATCAATCAATCAATCAATCAATCAATCAATCAATCAATCAATCAATCAATCAATCAATCAACCAACAGGTATTTATATACCGCTTTTCAACACGAAGTTCACAAAGCGGTTTACAGGCAAATAGTAATAATAATAAAGTTAAATGGCTCCCTGCCCCAAAGCGCTCACAATCTAAAAAAAAAAAAAGGCAGACCACCAGCAACAACTACTGGAAAGAGATAAGTTCATCTGAAGCAATGTTTAAAACGAAAGGTATTGTTACATCATTATCATGCTGTTCTGAAACTACACCATCATCAGTGATGTCATGCAGGGGGAACGTGGGGGAACTCAGTTCCACTAGTTAAAATTAGGGCTGACTCCACCCACTTCACTCTCTCTCCTACCCGCTCCCAATTCCTCTGCAAAGAGCTTTTCTTCTTGGTTGGCCGGCACTCAGAGGGTTAAAGGGAGCGACTCCAGATTCCTAGGGGGGCGAAGGCAGTGATGTCATTCAGGGGGAACGGACCAGAACGGGCATTCCAGATCCTAACGGGCTCCGTGGCTGATTCCGGGTTCCCGACAAGTGCCAATCAAAAGTGAGTTCCTGTTCCTAAATCATTTGAATGACACCACTGACCATTATCATCCTATTCTGAAACTACATCATCTTGTGTGTATTTGCAGTAATATGTTCAGACACAGACCAGGAGATAGGATGAATCTGAATTTCAAGGTGTAAATTGAAATGTACATCCCACGTAATTATTCTTTGTGGATCTCTCATTCGACAGTTTTAAATGTGAACTTACACTTGCAAATAGGATCAGATGTATAATCTAATAATAGATTATATATAGCAGCTGTTCCCAATGTCCTACTTGGACACTGGGACCGCTGAAAGTGCTGGCGGGGGTGGGTGGGGCTGGGGAAGGTGCCTGGCACTGCCCCAGCTATTGCGTGTGCCCCAGCTAAGCTAAATTTGCAAAGACGAAGGCAAGAGGAACTCTTTTCCCTTTCTCTCATTCAACTTTCTCAATAGTTGGAAAAATTAGCATACTTAGCATACTCCGGCTCTTACAAAATCTCTCATTATTTTCATTATTATGGTGAAAACATCCAAATAAAAGAAGCTGAAAGAAAAAAAAAACACTAGTAAAACTTTTAAGGACATTTCCCTGATCCGAGGCTCATTTAGTTCTTAAGCAATGAAGGCAGACAAGCAGCACTGCTGATTGAATAAGCATTTGAAACATGACTTGGACAGAACGTGGGAGAGGGAAAAAATCTAGTTTCCTACTGTCAGGAAAGGCATAAAGAAGACTCTGCGGAAAACAATGTCTTAAGAGCCGGTGGGAATAAAGAGTGCCGGCGGAAACAGGAAAAGACTGAGAGGGAACATCAATGGGCTGTGCAGGATTGAGAAGACAGGGTCAGGGGGTGAAAGCATAAACTACAGAACATTTTTAGCTGCTATTGATTTGCAGTGAAGCATCCAAAACATATTGTCTCTTTTTTTCCTGGTGTAGATATTTTCTCTTCCCCCAAGCAGCTGCGTGATGTGATCTATGAGGTGCATTTCAAGGTCTCCTGCAATGTGGTAGATGATGCTGGGGCACAATTTGAAGAAAGAAAAAAAAAGCTCATAGCAAATCTGTGACTTTGTTTGGAAGCTCACCCGCCGGCTCAACAGGTTCACCCACTGCTTTAACATTACAGCTTCAGGTATCCCCTTCTCTTCCTACTTAATGAGGTAGCCCCGGCAACAGTGTCCTCTTCACAAGGCCACCCTTCCTTACAATGCAATGCAATGGCAGCATTTCAGGAGCTAGGAGCCTGGGAAGTGCAGTTTCCCAGGACACCAGCATCTTTAGCATGGATATTGGAGGCCAAAACTTGTCAAAGGTTGCAATCCTATAAACATTTTCCTGGGAGTAAGTCCCACTGAAGACTTACTTCTGGGTAGTTAATATAGGATTGCACTGTAAAGGTACCTGTGATGCTGCCAGACTCCTTGTACCTGTGATGCTGTCTTTGCAGAGTCCCTCCCCCCTTTTAATTAAAACAAAGCTTGGTTTGCTAAGCCCAGTTTCAAACTGGAGCACTTAGCCATCGCTGACTCAGAGACAATGCATCATTGCATCAAATCCTGGAGGTGTGTACTTATATCCTTTGCAAAAATGCAAAGGGTCCAAGAACATGCCGATTATGCTGATCAGTGACATTCCTGTAGATGTTACTACCCCAAGTGACTGCTTACATTGCTTGTGCGAACAGAAAGACCAGAGATCTTCAACCTTTTTCATCTCACAGCACACGGGCATGGCACAAAATTGCCAAGGCACACCATCAGCTTTTTTTGACAATTGACAAAGCACACCATGCTGCTGGTGTGGGGTCTCACCTCCCCAATGGCCCCACTAATAAATTACCCTTCCCCAAATTCCCAAGGCACACCTGCAGATCATTCCTGGCACACCCATGTGCGTGCGTTGAAAATGGCTGAGCTAGACCATGTAAACCTTTGAACCGGGGGGGGGGGGCGGGGACACACAGCGGTGGCTCAGATATGATTTTGTGCTCTGTGATGCAACCACTGCCTTTTTGTATTACATATTATTAAATCTATAAACATATTATTAAATCTACATATTGAACTCCTGCTTTCTTTCTTATCAGTTCTGCTTTTCACCTTCTTTTCATCAACAATAGAAATATGCTTCTCAGAACAGTATAATGGGCAGGACGTCTAGCCGAGAGGGTAAAAGCCGCAGTCATGCCCGAAGATAACATAAGATCCGAAGGTCACCAGTTTGAGAACACCGGAAGTTTCCGTGAGCAGCAGACCTCGAGAATGCGGCTGATAAAATTTGAGCTGTGCTGACTGCCTGTGAGGGGGAGTTGTGTCGGACCAGCTGTTCCTGGTGAGAGCAAGAAGCTGTTTATCAGCCGGCAGGAAGGCAGTCATGCAGCTAGAAAGGAAGGCTGGACTTGAAAGTGTCATCTGAATGTTGCAGTTCTTGTAAGATTAGAACTATTTGTGATTGTAAAAACACTTTAGGTTTAGAAATCCCTGCCTATGTAAACTGCCTTGAATAATAAAGTCAAAAGAGCAATCTAATGACCTAGAAAGGTGGTATATAAATACTAATTATTATTATTATTATTATTATTATTATTATTATTATTATTATTAT
>JAJKFI010000009.1:14531483-14542267 GCA_029204185.1 Lerista edwardsae
ATTATTATTATTATTATTATTATTATTATTATTATTATTATTATTATTATTTACTAATGTGAAAAATCTGTGAATCTGTGAAAAAATACAGATATACCTGTCATCTTTTTTTCCCCAGTTTGACTTAAGAACCCATTTTATGCTTCGTGCAACAAAAAGAGCTGCAAGAGGAAGGAGAACATGGTAATGCCAGAAATATTTCACTCCATGTGCAAGGAAAATGCGATGTAAAAGCAGCTCAATTTAACTTCAATTAAAAGTTTGGAAGACCCAAACTGGCCCATTTGATAAAACAAGCAGTACCTTGTAAAATTCTCTTCTTGCCTTTCAATTTTTTTTGTCTGTTAAAAAATGAGCCAGCATTTTTATGTGCTTGGTTCAAGAATGCATTCATGATCCTTTCTATAAATCATCTCCTGCAATTATTAAACCAGAAGATAGGAGCAGGGGCACATGTTGATTGTACTGCAGAAGCAAAACTTAAGATCTATAGCTATTCGGAACTGATTATTCTATAGTACACCTATTCAAAGGTTAGGATGAAAAGCCTTTGTATACAACTGTGCTTGCCACCCACACAGAATACTATTAAACTGGGCTTACTTCCTGAGTCGGTTGACAAATTGCAAAGATGCAAATGGAAGTACCAAATGGGACTTAGAAAATGTGAAAAATGACTGCAATTGGAAAGCAACCTCAGCTAGTACTCCAACACAAAATCCATTACATAAAATTATCTACCACAGACAGTAAGCTCTGTGTTGCTTATTCCTGTAGGATTCTTTCAGGCTTTGAAAAAAAATGAACTGTTAATGGTATTTTTCCCCAGCTTCAACTTCTTAGGATTGCAATGGACTCTTTGTGGATGGACTGTACCTGTATGAAAGTTCGACTTCTGTAAATTGGATGTCCTTAAGTCAGGGACAACTTGTACTCCTCATTGGTTCTTTTCTTATACTTTCTGCAGTTTAAGATATCCTGGTAGCTTATTGTCTGCATCAAAACACATAATGAAAAAAATGACAGAAAGACTTTATTCTTGATATTAGTAATGCATGTGTAAACATTTTGAAAATGTTAAAAATGTAAACAGTTTAGGAGGCCAATTCATTGAGATAGGATTAATCTTCACAGTCAATCCTTGCTGCCTCTTTAATACATATTATGGAGCAATTTGGATCCAAGCCTATAAATCTAACCATGTCATATACAAGCTCCTCATTTTAATTGCTAAACCGTTGGCATTAAGAATTACAAGAGACAGCATTACAAATTGCAAGTAAATTTGCTCTGGCAGTAAAAACTGTTACAAAAGTGTGCATGCCAGGAAATCTCTCTCTTTGCTCTCTCTACCCTGTGTTTTCTGATTTAAGAAAAGAAATTATGTTTTTTTTAAAACCCTAAGGCTGCAAATCTAATAATAATAATAATAATAATAATAATAATAATAATAATAATAATACATGTATTTATATACCGCCTTTCTTAAGGTCACTAGATTTCTCTAATGATTACAACTCAAGGCGGTTTACATAGGCAGACTTTTCACAAACCCGAAGGTTTTTACAATTTACAGAATGTTCTATCTTTCAAGAACCACACTCAAACAGATCTTTCTTTCTGGATTTAGCCTTCTTTCTTTAGCCACCCGTCTGTCGTCTGCTGGCTGATGAGGCTTCCCTGCTCTCACCAGAGACGCAGCTGAGTTCAGCACTCTCCTCCTCCCACGAGGCAGCTGAAACTCAGCTTGTAATCAGCCGCAGTTTGCAAGGTCTGCCGCTCACACAGACTTCCGGGAGTCGAGCTCACGACCTTGAGATCTTTAGTTGTTATCTTCAGGCAAACGGAGGCATTAACCCTCTCGGCTAAATCTTCTGCCCAAATCTATACACAATTTCCTGGAGTAAGCCACGGTGAAAGCAAAGGGAACTACTGATGAGTAGACATGTATAGGATTGTGCTTCTGCCATCATAAATGAAAGGTCCACAGATGGCTCACAATATTCACTGTAGAGTGTTCAGAGCTTAGTCAGGAAGGGGTCATTCAGTTGTACCCAACAGATAATTTAACAGCCCAATCCTGCCTATTACATCCCTGCTAACGTAGGGAGCCAAAACGATTACCGCTGCCAGTGGCGTAGGTAGGTCATTTGATACCCAAACCCATGAATTTTTTCCACCCCCATACAACAAATTTATTTCACCTTTTTATACCACCCTGCCTCCGAAGAGCTCAGGGTGGGGTGAATGGTTCCACCTCTTCTTCTGTCCTCACAACCACCCTGTGAGGTGAGGCTGAGGGGTAGTAATAGTCACGACACAGAATTATTATTATTATTATTATTATTATTATTATTATTATCATCATCATCATCATCATCATCATCATCATCATCATCAATCAATCAATCAATCAATCAATCAATCAACAGGTACTTATATACCGCTTTTCAACACGAAGTTCACAAAGCGGTTTACAGGCAAATAGTAATAATAAAGTTAAATGGCTCCCTGTCCCAAAAGGGCTCACAATCTAAAAAAAGGCAGACTGCCAGCAACAGCCACTAGAAAGACTGCGCAGGGGTGAAGAGGGACAGTTACTCTCCCCCTGCTAAATATAAGAGGAACACCACTGGAAAAAGTGCCTCTTGTCCAGTTAGCAGGGGTCTCTTGTCCAGTTATTATTATTATTATTATTATTATTTTATTAATATATAATAATAATATTATAATAATAATATAATATTATTATTATTATTATTATTATTCATTAACTTATACACAGTCAAAATGATAAAAAGATCACAAATATCACAGACTGGTCTTTTGCTGGCAATTCAAGCTCTAACCAAGAGCCTAAGAGTTGTCCAAGTATCTTATCTGCGTAAGGTGTATAATGTTCCCAACAACATAGTTTTTTGTAGGTCAGACGTTCTTATATCATTGATCTTCAAAGTTTCTAGATGTTTTTCTAGATTTTTCAAAATAGATCCAAGTGCCCCGATGACAATTGGCACTACTTTGGATCGTTTTTGCCATAATCTTACAATTTCAATTTCAATTGTCAAGTCCCTGTATTTTATGATTTTTTCAAGTTCTTTGTCTTCAATTTGGCTATAATGCAGTTAATATTTCCCCACAAGTAACGAATGAACGTCAGTGCCTTACCTTGCTACTGTTCCCTTGCACATAGTACTCCTGCTCCCGCAACTGGAGGTTCAATGTAGGCTCACTTCAATGTAGTGGTTAATAACTATTGATAGACTATAGTCCAGCATGAATGTTTAGAATCCACTTTAAAGGTCATCTAAGCCAGTGACCAACAAAACTCAAACTTCCCACCAGTGACATCACTAGGGTTGGTGTCACCCCCATTAACTTTATTTATTTACTAGCTGTTTGTGACCCGGCGTTGCCCGGGGGCAGACATTATCCCCAGGCTCTATTAGGAGGAGGAATGAGTTTGTTCTGCAGTGCACCCCCACCTCTGGGGGCGTAAGGGGGCCCCCACCCCCACAGTATATTTGTCCAGATCGTAAGGAATAAGTGCACCACGTGTGGTGAACATCGTTCCAGAGTAATGGTGGAACATACACACAAATATACAAACCTCCCTCAAAAGTATGACATACTGAGATCCATAGATAGACATATAGAACTCGTCCCTGAAATAACACAGTATTGCTGACGTGGAACCCAAAACGCACACTATCACTGTGAAATGAATGAGGAAACAGGGACACCCTAACCTAAGAGAGCAATATGAAGGTCCCACTTACTGTCTGCAGGCCCTGTTGCAGGGTAGCCCTGACGTATGAGAAACAGGCAGAGGTGGCCTGTGAGCTCCCTGGTCATAGGCCCCTCTCAGATCCGACTGGGTGCTGGAAGTCTCTGGATCCTGCTCTTTCCACCCTGTACTGGGCCACTCAGGCAACGCAGGCAAAGCATTTAGTTTTGCTTTCTGTTCTGCCTCTGTCTGGTAGCTGAGCTGCTCAGCCCTCCCACATAACCTGCAGAATCGTCTGTAACCACAGGGTGGCAGCAGACCTGTAGCTCAATGCAATCCCCTTGGTTCCCGACGATCTGGGCCCCCTCCCCGAAAACCGGGGGGTGTAGGGGGGTCTGACCCCCGCAGTGATTCCTTCCAGGCTGCAAGGAATGTGTGTGCCAAGTTTCGTGGCCGTGGGTCAAGGGACGGAGACGTGTATAAGGAACATACACACACACACACACACACACACACGTCCGTTTTTATATATATATATATAGATTTATTTATTTATTTATTTATTTAACCAACAAAATTAATTTATGTAACCAACAAAAAAAACCAGTGGCCAACTTAATGACAGTCACACAACTGAATAGGAGGGAGCTGGCTCATAATAACATGTTTGTTCCATGGTGTGTCATAACAACACCTTGTCAGAGGCATGGAAGTGCGGGGGGGGGTGCAATTGCACTGGGTAACAATCTTTAGGGGGGCAACAAGCTGAGCTTGACAGTAGTGGCCAAAAATAACGTATGTATGTATGAATAATACCATCATGTCATTTATCATTGGAAAGGTTATCATTTAATGCAGAATGCAATGAAACAAACAGAGTGTAATGTCTTTACTCTATCAAAAGTTATGGCCAAAAAACCAAAAATACAACTGTCGTGTAAAAACTGAAATTTTTACAAGACCAACCCTGCTGAACACTGGCGGCAGGTTGGCCTAGCACTGCTGGCTAAGTCGGCACTGCTCTGCTCCGGTGCCAGCCAAGTTCAGCCTGTTTCCAGGCAGTGTAAGGCGGGCGTGAGGGCATTTCTGGGCAGGGGGTGGGCAGGCTGGGGGACATGCTGGCCCAGGTGAGAGGGGTGGAGTTGGGATGCTCCAGGACTCCGCATCCAAGCTCTCATCCCCAGGCTGTGTGGCCTGATTCGGGCTGCATGGCATCCTTGGCTCTGTGCCTGCAAAATAGCAGGTGCAGGTCTGAGGAGCCCATTAGGTCAGCTGGTGCCTGCCTGAGCCTGCTGGTTCCAGCACAGCTTAGGATTGCGCTCTCAAATAAGTGAGGAGCAGTGCAGCAAATGTGTGCCTACTGATAGGGACTCTGCTTAGAATCCACTCAGGAAGCAACACTTTTTGAAGTGAACTTGCCTTCTTCTTGATGTCACTGTCACTATGACAACATTAAGATAAGAACTAGTCACTCCAAGCTACCTAGCAAGAGGATCTACATTTTTGCATAAAAAGACCATGAAAAATAGGACTCTTGTTGCAAGAAATTATGAGCATGATCATATCGGGTAATTTCTGGCACACATTGCACCAGTGAGTGTTCCAGCACCCAAGGTACTGAGGTAAGAATCTGTTCAAGATTTTTTTTTTCTTACTCCTAAAGCAATCACAACTGAGATGAAGCTATATTGCCAGGCTGTTAGACACCTTTTTGTCAAAGAAATGCAATTTCTGTAATATTGTTGTGAAAATGCTGTTAAGGGAAAAGGTTTGTGCTTTGAGGAATGCATAATTTGTTGTGTTAATGTCATTGGCGTGGAATACTGCAGACTTAGTTCTCTCTGTTGGGGAATTTCCATTCCATTGGTAGATGGCATGTCAACATTTGATGTTCTGAATCAAAGTTTACATTCATTTCTGCAACTTAAAATCTCTCTCTCTCTCTCTCTCTCTCTCTCTCACTCACTCACTCACACACACACTCATCACATTTTTCCCCATGTTAAAAATCTTAAGAGTTGCTTTGACAAAAGCAGATTTCATTTCAAATGCATTTTCATGCAGCTACCACGTTGCTTTTCGGTGAAGGCTGCCAGCATAATGACATTTGCTTTTTAGGAATATGCAGCGTGACTGTGGCATGGAAGTATGACTATATAAATGCTATTTTTCCCTGGCAGTGTTTCCTATTTGAGTCTGATCTGAGTCCAAGCCAAGTTTTTGGAGGAACTGCTATGTCTTTGCTTTGGCTGCCTCTTGCTGTACAAGCCTAATTACTTAAATATATCCACAGTATGCTGGCTTCCTTTATCTTCACTTACTTGTTACAAGGAGACAATTCTTAATGAAGAAGAATGCATCTGCCTGGTGAACATTAATCACACTTCCATAGCAAGAACGTGTAATGCAAATGTCAATA
Source organism: Lerista edwardsae (assembly GCA_029204185.1). NCBI lineage: Eukaryota > Metazoa > Chordata > Lepidosauria > Squamata > Scincidae > Lerista > Lerista edwardsae. The sequence continues at coordinate 14,537,630 of JAJKFI010000009.1, forward strand.
CACCACAATTCCAGGATTATATTTTAGATAAAAATCAAATGACATGTTTCCAAATCTGAGTTTGCTTTATTTATTTCATTTATGTGGAAAGGGAATGCTTAGTGTGTGTGTGTGTGTGTGTGTGTGTGTGTGTGTGTGTGTGTGTGTGTGTGTGAAAGCATGGTTTAAATCACTTGTTTTTTTGCTTATGTTTTATATTAAACTGAAGGCAGGTTGAAGCTGCAGTCCTGTACACATTTACCTGGGAGTTAATCCTGTTGGATTCACTGGGGCTTACTTCTGAGTAGACATACCTAGGCTTGCACTGTTGGTCATCTCAGAATTACAACACAGCATATTGTAGGTAGTTTATAAATGATAAAAGAATGAAGCATTTGTTTGTGCATTCCCCCAAAGAGCACTCGAGACACCAAATTGGGAGAATGGGCCACTTTATTAACATATTACAAGCAGGAAAACATAGAAACTTGAGATCTGCAGCGCTTGCAGCTTCTTATTGCCGCAAAGCAAGCGTAGTGCAGTGGCGAGGACATACAAAGGGCGCCAGACACATCTGGCCCCTGGCCGGGCGTTAAAACACCTGGCTCCAAGCCACGCCCCTATTCAGGTGACCGCAGCTAATCTCAGTCAACCCCACCGGGGGGGGGGCCAAGGCAGCCGGACTGCGTAGGATCACCCCATGCCGTCGAGCCTTTGAGGCAGCCTCTGCACTCCAGTCACGTGACAACTCGTCCTTTCCCTCGCGCCGCTGGGCCACTGAGGAGTGGAAATGGGTTACCCTGCCCTTGCTGACCTCGAGATGCACACCGAAGGGGCCTGTTCCTGCCTTTGAACCCGGACTACCTGCCAAAGAAAGTGACTGAGGTATTAATGAGATAAGAAAAGGAAACAGCCAGCCCAACAGTCCGGGGTAGGTGAAAAAACTATTCATCAATGGCCAATCAGGTACACAGAAAAATTCCTACCCAGCCCCAACAGGCGGCCAGCAAAATTCAGACTGCTCAAAGGGCGGGTGGGCGGGTGTCAGAGCACAGCATATGATCCAGCATGCAAGAGGGGGCGAGCAGAGCGCGGGCCCCTTAAATTCCCTCAAGCTCCGCCCCTGCTCTCCTTTCTCTCCCCCGCTCAATAGGGGAGGGGGCTCTCGTGTGGTCATGGGTGCGTGTAACCAAACAATGTTCGATCCTCCAGCTATTCGCATTGGATCGCATTTCTGCTTCTACACAAAGCAAAGGGTGTGGGGGATAAAGCACCTTCTGCTCCAACTCTTTTCACACTTACCAGGAAAGGCAGCAGGCGGAGCTGCTGCAGGGAAGGGGCGTGGCTTAAATCCTTGCTGTCAGTGGCTGTGGAGGGGGGGAGATGAGCTTTCTAACATTGATTTCTGAAGGGGTGAGGATGAGCGTATTCAGGTGGCCGTCTCTCCCTGGGACTGAGCCTCGCTGCACATCACTGCTGTACCTCCGGTCCTCCCACTGTCCCCTGGGCCATCAAGGCACAGGGTTGGTTGCTCGCTCCTCACAGGGTGAAGACCTCTCTACTCTGGGGCGATGCTGGCCTTTCACCCCAAGGTTGGGCCAATGCAGCACATGGTGGGGATGGGAAAGAAAGAGAATCCAGGAAGAGGAGGGCCCAGGGCACTCAGGCCTGATGATGAGAAGACTCTGGACAGACTTCCTGTTGTTCTGTGTCTGCTCTCCTGGGCCTTAGGCAAGCCCAGGGAAGGAGCCAGGAGGTGGAGGCACCCTCTTCCCCACTGCTGAACTCTGAGGCCTCAGATCAGTTGTTGGGGCAGCAGCATCCCCTTTTATTTCTACCCTGCTTTCCCTGGAGTCAAGAACACCAAGGCAACCAAGACTCGGACGCTAAGGAGAGTGCACCGCACCCATCTCACGGCCACCCTGCTGGGGCAGAGGATGGAGACACAGATTATTTTTCCTATCAGCCCTTTGTGCCTCTTGTGTTACAGGTCATAAAGGAATAGGTTATAACTCAGTGCTAGTGCACATGCTTTGCACACAAAAAGTACCAGATTCAGTTCTCATCACTTTCACCATAGTTCTCAGGTGGTGCTGGGCCAGGAAAGACCCCGATCTTGATCTTGGCAAGCCCTCTGCTGGTCGGAGTAAACAATCCTAGGCTAGGGAGAAACAAACTCAGTGGACCCTAGCTCAGAGCGCAATCCTAACCTGGGGTTAGGCCGGCACATGTTAGGCCAGCAAAGTTTGGCTGGCACAAGGGACATGTAAAGCATGTTTGGAGCACTCTCGGAATCAGGGAGGATGGTACACGTTTGTGTGTTGGCCTGTCTGACCCAGGGATTGGTCCAAACATACTTTATGATGTCTCTTGTGCTGAGCAAACTTTGCTGGCCTAACGTGTGCCAGCCTAACTCCAGGTTAGGATTGGGCTCTCAGTGGAAGTAACGATTCCGGAAGAGCACCCAGATTTCATGAGATTCTTTCAGGGGTGCAAGTGATTACTGCTGCTTGGAGCTGAAAAAGTCCTCTGAGCATGGCAAATATCATGTAACATGCTTGGAGTCTTGGCTTCCATCTTCCCTCTCTGCTTTGTATAACAGTTAAAGGTATTGGTCCATAAATAAATGTGTGGAGAAGCATGTTCTGTCACTTCTCCATCAACAAGCCATCAACATCCCACCACCTGAAGGACCAGGCAGTATGTCTGTCTCCATATGGCTATTTGGAAATCTAAGCAGTAACTTCCTTTGGGCAATTTAGAAGCGAAAAAGGGAGATTATAGGGAGCTAGAGATTGTTCAGCATACTTGGAGAAGTACTTCATTCTGATGTCTTGTTAATTACAGAAATAGCTGTCAAAAATTACAAAACTTCAGTCATTAAAACCCACAAATTAGAGAATTGATTTTTGAACAATTGTCAATTCTTCTATTTTTTTTTCTTTTTCATCTCAGTGGTGGAGCTAGGAGTTGGGTTGAATTAATTAATTGACATTTGTTCATGGCTTCAAACAACTTGAAATAATCTCATTTTGTAACTGGGAAAATACAAAATGTTGGCGAGAAATCTCTGAAGTCTGTAGACTCTGAAGTCTTTAAAAATGACACTAGAATACCCGATACTGACGCATTAAAAATATCTGCACCAAGAAGCAGTGCCAAAGTGTCCTGGGCTCCTGCTTTTGACAGGACAAATATTAGGTGTTCATTTAATTTGATGTGTTTTGGGCTGTGCTGCTGTTCGTATTGCTGCAGGGGATGATTATAAATGGCACTAGAGAGAGGTGAAAAGACTCCTTGTTTGTGCTATCTGAAAGTCATTAGAAGTTAAACAAATTAGGGAATTAAAAAATTGAAAATACAGTATTTTGCTGGGGGTTTATTTTGAGCCAAAAAGGTTTGATTTGAATGAGATGCATAATTAGAATAATGCTCTCCTGCATTATGCCTATAGAAGTGTTTTACGTACCTCTCACTGACTATCGAGTCAACCCACGATAGCATGCACCATGCACACTGTTGGCATGGCTGCTTGCTATGGATTGGGCCGTAAATATACTTTTCTGCAGGTTCAAGCTATTGGCTCAAGATTTTTATCTTGTCTGTTTAAAAATTGGTCTTCTTTTTACAACGTTTAAGCCTATGGGTGGGTGTGGTTTGCTGCAATGCCTGAGCATCATTTGCAGCTGGTTTGGATGTAATGATAGTGTCTGAGTTGGCTTGCTGACCACACAATTAGGTGTGTGTGTGGCTATGAGCTGCTCCCACTCCCAACACCTCTTCCTGGTTCTTCTGAGCAGGTGGTTCTCGGTGGTTGCCCTTCCATTTGCATGCATTGAAGGGGCATTCTTGGCCACACAATTAGTATGAAAAGCATACTGGGAAAGGGGATAGGATTGCTGGCAGAAATCCCATGCAAGTAGCTGGACCAACTGAGGAACTGGAAATGTGGAAGGAGAGGAAATGTGGTGGGGAGGATAGTGATGACCTAGAAGTGGGAGCAGCAGACTCTGGCACAGTGATTTTCAACCAGTGTGCTGCGGCACAGTGATGTGACACGAATGATCCGCAGGTGTGCCGTACGGGTTTGGGGGACGACCATTTATTAGTAGGGCCATTGCGGGAGGTGAGCCCCCTGGTGGCAGGGTGGCGTATCTTGTCAATCGTCAAAGAAGAGACAGTGTTTTTTGTGCCTTGTCTGTGTGCCGTGTGATGGGAAAAGACTGAAAATTGCTGGACTGGCACATCATCGGGTAAGGGGGGCAGCAATTGGCATGCCTCAAATGTCAGGAGGTCTTGGTCTGCTACATGGACTATTGAAAAACGAGTGAGGTTGCAATCCTAACATAGAATTAGGCCAGCACAAGTCTCTCGTGCCGGCCCAGGAATGTGTCAAACGCACCCTGATGTCAAGAGTGGTCCAAACGTGCTTTATGAAGTGTTTGCAACACTCCTTGGTGTGTTTGCCTAACTCCAGGTTAGGATTGGGCTCTGAAAATATCAATCATCCATGTTAATGAATGTATGGTTATTCAATGAAGGGTGTTGGTTAAGAACTAGGGTTCCTGTGAAAAGTTTCTTTCTTTCTTTCTTTCTTTCTTTCTTTCTTTCTTTCTTTCTTTCTTTCTTTCTTTCTTTCTTTCTTTCTTTCTTTCTTTC
>JAJKFI010000009.1:14547366-14559058 GCA_029204185.1 Lerista edwardsae
ACACATGTGAGTGGGGGTGGGGTCAGGGATGGGACATATCAACACCCGGGCACACATGTGAGTGGGGGGGGGTCAGGGATGGGACATATCAACACCCGGGCACACATGTGAGTGGGGGGAGGGGTCAGGGATGGGACATATAAACACCCGGGCACACATGAGAGTGGGGGGGCAGGGATGGGACATATAAACACCCGGGCACACATGAGAGTGGGGGGGCAGGGATGGGACATATAAACGGGCCATCTGTATGCCTGGTGGGGGGGGGGTCAGTGATGGTACATATAAACACCTGAGCGAAGCCGGGTACATTACAGCTAGTATATATATAAAAGAGAATGTGGATGTGTTTGTGTGTTTGTGTGTACATATGTTCTGCATAGGCTCCGCAACGCCAAGAGCGATTGACACCAAACTTGGCACGCATACACCTTGCAGCCTGGCGACAAACACTGCAGGGGTCAGACCCCCCTAGGACCCCTGGGGGTGGAGGTACGCGGGGGTCCCCGCGTGAAAACGGTCGAAAATGGCCGAAATCGGCGTCAAATCTGTAGTTTCCGGGGTTGCCGGGATGAGCGGCAATACTCCTGATGCCATTGGAGTCTGGGTTTGGCCCCCCCTCGACGTGGGGTGCGAGAAGGGGTGCAAAACAAAACGTCCGCCATGCCCTGCTGGAACGCCTGAACCGACGTGCACCACACTTGACACGCACGTGCCTTGAGGCCTGGCGACAAACGCTGCGGGGGTCAGGCCCCCTTAGCGCCCCCAGGGCTGGGATATGTGGGGGCCCCCGTGTGAAAATGGTCGAAAACGGCCGACATCGGCGTCAAATCTGTAGTTTCTGGGGTCGCCGGGATGAGCGGCGACACTCCCGATGCCGTTGGAGTCCAGGTTCGACCCCCCTCTGCATGGGGGGTAAGAAGGGGTGCAAAACAAAATGTCTGAAATGACCGACATTACTCTCAAATCCACAGTTTTCGGGGTCGCTAAGCTGATGGGTGACACTCCCGATGACATTTGTTACCCGGGCAACACCGGGTACCAAAAAGCTAGTATCCTATATATTACATAGTATTCCCACTTGGAATATTTTGTGATCCAGAGGTTTTATTTGATAGACAAGACTCTAGACCAGGGGACTCCAAACTCTGACTTGCGGGCCAGACCTGATGCCTCTTTTCTCTCAGCGGCATGGGCAGTGGCTAGCATTCCACTCGGGAAGGCGCTAAATAACCCTACTACTGCTCCCAGGGGTCTTTGCAGCCAGCTGCTTCCGGGGTGTGCTGCCCCAGCAAGCCATGCGCCTAGCACTCACACAGGGAAAGATTTTCCCTGCTGTAACCATCTCTCTAGACAAATGAGGATGTTGTGTACACTGTTTTAATGTTACTCAGGTATCTTGAACCTAGCTACCGAAAGGTTGTAGAAGTGCTGGTCAAGAATAACATACTGAGATGAAAGTAAACAGCGATGATAGTGGTAGACAGCAGGACCTTGGAGAGCTCTTATGTTCCTGGTCAAGACTTGGTACTGGTGGCGACCTTCACTGCTAGATCCTATCCTCTGTGATGGGCCACCTGGCCCACACGGAGGCTCTTGCATCTATATTGGCTAATTAGTCCCTTCTCCCAAGGAGCCTCTGGCACCTGTCTGGCACTGGTAGGATGCAGTGATAGCCAATCCTATCACTGCTCCTCTGGGTGCATGGGCAGCATAGGATTGGACTGCCCAGGAAACCAATTGGTTGGTCCTGATGTTAAAAAGTTTGGGAACGACGGCAGTTTTAGGCAAGCCATTCAGTTCCAGTTACAATATGAGGCTCATTATTATTTACCCTCCTTATAGGTAAAGGTTTCCCCACAACCGAATGGTCTAGTCATGACCGACTGTAGGGGGTGGTGCTCATCTCTGTTTATAAGCCTGTAAAGCCAGTGTTTGTCCAAGGACAAGCGGTCATGTGGTCAGAATGACTATACGCGCACAGAACATCGTTACCTTCCCACCAATGTGGTACCTATTTATCGACTTGCATTTTTACGTGCTTTCGAACTGCTAGGTTGGCAGGAGCTGGGACAAGCAATGGGAGCTCACTCCGTTGCATGGTTTTGAACTGCCAACCTTCCGGTCAGAAAACTCAGCAGCAGCGGTTTAACCCACAGCGCCACCACTTCCCACTTACCCTCCTTACAGGGATGTTATAAGCACAACATCAAAAATAATACTTGTCATGTGTTCTGCATGCCCAAATAATAATTGTGAAGTGCTTTGCAGTATTGTTATCCATCTGGCTTGGAACATTATTATGCTGAAGACACTGGGTATCAGATAATTTTACTTTTTATAAAATACTTCATTCATCTGATCTCTATTCAGTTACCTAAAAGTTTAATATAAACAATGTTTATACTTTAACAGGTGGAGGTTGCACATAAAAAAGAATATTTGTTGAATTAATCATTTAGTAACAAGTAATGTCTTAGTAAATAACAGATGGGCTAGAAAAACTGGAGTAAAATCATTGAAGCCAAAATTTATGTACAAAATAATTGACATGAGCTAGAGCTGCGTTTTGTTTTCTGGCAGTAAAACTGCTGTATATCAAATGCCTCTTTTGTTTTTAGTGACATTAATGTGAAGCTCTCTACTGTCTCTTGGCAGCTTCAAAAATGAAGCCTAGAAATATGTTTGTTGATTGTGCTTCCCTTCAGTCTTATTGCATGTTATTGGGGAAAAAGCAACTTTATGTCAAAAATCCTCTCTGCCACCCATTTATATTTTAGTTTCAGTTCAATTTCAATATACAGTATACAAGTCCTCAATGGAGTGTGACAGCACAGGCCAGTGGAATATATGGTCCACTGGTGTTTCTAGCAATTAGAATTGCAAGAGTAAGGTCTGCAGCTTCGAAGATGGCTGCTCCCAGCTTTCCGTGACCCACCTGACATCAGGTTGTGACCCACCAAGTGTGTCTTGACCCACAGCTTGCATAACATTGGTTTAGGAAATGACCCCACTTCTGATCTCTTCTCAACTAAGAAACCAACCGAAGTGACTGAACAAACAATCCAATTAATGTAGTCCATAATCTTTTTATGATAACGAGAAGAGATGAAACTTATGAGGCACTTTTGCTATGAACATGATATGCTATCAACATAATCTATCATTTTATTCCCTTTAATTTTCAGCCTGGTCTTATGCAGAATTAGGTATACCCAAACCCATTGATTTCAAAAGGCTTATCTAAATCTGCATTGGACTGATCTGCATGTTGATCAAATGCCTATAACAGATGCCTAAACTTGAGACAGCAATCCAATTTTAGACTTGAATCTGAAATTAACAAGTATGTAATTAAGTACACCACCAACCGGTCACTTCTGAAAATAATCGTGTTTTTACCACCACAATTATTGCAAGAGCGTTTTTTTTTCTTTCCTTTAGGATGCATATTTGCAAATACTTAGCTTAGAATTGCATGGCTCTCCTCCAGTGGTAGGCCTTATGCTAATATAATTGTTCAGAAAGAAACACCTATAGGAGGTAGTCATTGCATCACTTCAGACATCATGCAAAGTCAGGGTTAATGCAATCTTCATGCAAATGTCCCCTAGCCTCGTATATGCATTTGTTCCTTCTGCACATGAAGAGAAGGTTAATTCCACATCCAGTTGCAGTTTGTGTTTCATGATTATTGGCAGCTTAATTCTGAGACACTTTGAGGTTGTATGCAGTGCTCACCACATCAACTATCCCAAAGTTGTTGTTCACTGCTAAATTTGAGTTCTTGCTCTACAAGTATTGCAAATTCCCCCAATTTGGTTCAATTTGAGTTATTGCGCACGTGCGAATGAGCAGTGTTGGCAACACCTTCCATGTATTCATTGTATTGGACATGCAATGTCATCTGACTAAGGCTAACGCTGTAAAGCTCTCAGCTTCTGGATTTTTTCATGGTCTGATTACTATCCATTTTAAACAAAGCCCTGTGGAATCTTTTCCAAATGAAATAATAGTTATAGAATAAATGATCTGAGAGCCAGTTTGTAGTCTCTTTAAGTCTATTATACAGAAAAATTGGCATGAATGGATGGAAGTGTTCTCCCAAAACACCCTAACAAATTGCTTGTACTGGGCACAATTTTGAGATGCACTGTAATAGCAGCATTAGACTATGCATCGCTAAACATTACTGAGTCATTCAGAAACTCATCAGCAATATTATATACATGATTTAATTTGAGTCAGCACAGGATTGGCTCCAACACCTTTTTTCAATACCAAATCAACTTTAGAATACATATGTAAAGTTATAATAAGATGTCTTTGAACATGTGCAAAACAGAATGGCCCCACGGCATTTGATATCTTAGAGGCGGGGTGGAGAAGGGAGGTCCATAATGGAGAACATGAAATCCAGGAATCCTCAACCTCTGACACACCTCACTTTGGAAACATTTGTTTCCTTTCATTGAGGAGGCCTCTGTGACTGCTGCCCCACTGCAGGAATCAGCCCCATACCCCATTGGCACTGCATCAGTGCTGGAAATTTGAATAGGATTGGGCCCTAAAATTGCTTAACTACTTTCCACAACACTTTTTTTTTACTGCCAAGCCTAAAAAAAAAATCCTCTATCCAACTAGTATAGTGATATATTTTAATCAGCTTCTAATTAAAGTTTAGAATTTGTGTTTAAGGTCTAAAAAAAGTATTAACAAGAGTCCTCATGTCTGAGTGTTTACCGTTTATTTTTAAAGCATGTTGCAGACTTTTAAATTGGCATGCCAAATATATGAAGCGCTAATCATTCACAATTAACACGAGTTGCAGAGCAAGTAAATACATCCTCCTGCTTTTCAAAACATCTTGATTACGGATTCCACAAAACTCTTTTGCAGTCTGAACAAGGTCCAAGGCAAATAAATTGTACACTTTCACCTATATTTACATTTCAAAACAACTATTTTCTACTATGGAAAGTGCTTCTATGATGTTATATTTATAATATTTTCTTTAGAATTTATATTAGTGGGCTTCCAATAAACTACTGTAATAACAATTTGAATTTTAGATGAAACATTAGTTTGACGGTGTAGTGGAGGATTCAAAAATTTGCTGAAAAATAGTTATGCAGTTCAATTCTATTAGAAAGAGGTCCCAATGAATAGAACAGGAGTTATTTTCAGGTAAATGTGCCCAGAGCTGCAGCCTTACTTCCAGTGATGGGATCAGCTAACGACTCGGGGGAACGCTGGGCGGGCAGCAGGAAGTCTGGGCGGGACTTCCGGGTGATTGACAGCCCATCTGTCTGGTCCGCCGCCCACCGTCCGCCTGCCCGCTGCACGGGCTGCCTCCCGGGTGGCACGCCCCGCTGCTGCACGCCCTGGCACCCGGGGCCCCCCACCCATCCCCCCGTGCGGCGCCCCCTCCGAGGCCAGGGCAGCCCGTGCGGCGGGCAGACAGGCGGCGGACCTGGACGGACGGGCTGTCAATCACCCGGAAGCCCCGCCCAGCCTTCCTGCTGCCCGCCCAGCGTTCCCCCGAGTCGTTAGCTGATCCCATCAGTGCTTACTTCCAAGTAAATATTCCCAGGATTATACTGTAAGTCCCAGTATGTTTTGTGAGGCTTGTTTCCAGGTAAGTATGCACAGGATTTCAGCTTTTCAGCTTTGGTAACAATAACATTTGAAAAAATATTCAATAACCCAACTCTTATGTTTTCCAAACAGAGATCTAATGAAGTCTACAAACATTTATTCCAATGGTTCCCAAACTTACCAGGGTCACAGCACTCTCCACAGCCCAGCTCAGCTGGGTTCTGCCATCTTGGATCTCATGAAGTTTCACGATCTAAGATGGCAGTGCTCAAATCTCATAAGATTTTGTGAGATCCAAAATGGCAGTACCTGGGGGACCAGGTTGGAGGGGCCACCCTTCAGCACTCCCATGAGTGTGCCAGGACTCCCTACGACATTGCAACACACACTTTGGGAACCCCTGGCCTATGCTATTAGAATAGTTTTGCTCTTTAAGGTTAACTCTTTTAATGAGAGTTTTTGGTAATTTCTGCTGCAACAGAATAATATGGTTTGAATGTTTTGACTGGAGTATGATCTTGATAGAACACTGTTACCACCCAGTGTGACAATGAATTCCATTATTCATGAGAGCCAATCTACATATCCCATTTGGGGTGCAATCCTAACCAATTTTCCAGCACTGACATAGCAGTGCCAATGGGACATGTGCTGCATCCTGCAGTGGAATAGTAGTCAAAAAGGCGTCCTCAAGGTAAGGGAATATGTGTTCCCGTACCTAGGAGGTGCATTGCCCTTACCCCAGGGCTAGAAAGTTAGGATTGAGCCCTTGGTGTGTTTTGAATGTGGGATTTGCATTTACGGTACATAGGGAAGCTGTCAGCGTTCCCTAAGGGGTCTGCACCACTGCATGGACCCTATTCCCTGGGTGTGTGGTGGCACAGCGAATCTCCAGATATTTGGTGGTGACAGCAAATATGGCCATTCAACTTAGGAGAACACTGGAAGATTGATTCAACACTGTATGATTGATTCAAGTTACAACCTATGGAGAGTTCCCTGGAAGTAAATCCGAATAATAAAGGAGATGCAGAGCCCAGTTCTGTGCAGGCGTACTCTAAACCAGTGGTCTTCAACCTTTTTCTGTGCAACAACCCCAATCAAGTACGAGACTGGGGACTCACCTCTAATCCTGGCTTCTTCTAGAACATGATCTGCCCACCCCCACCCCCATCCCACTTACCCAGTTTCTCCCTACCTCTTATGTCTTCACAACAACCCTGTGAAGGAGCAGCCTGTGCAGGGCTGGCCTTTGAAGATGCAGGGCAAGACAGGGAGGAGGCTGTGTAGGATTGTACCAAGAACTCAGTTTTGATAAGGCAGTACCATCATTGGACTGGATCCAAGCCCTCTCTTGCACAAGTTTTGAAAGGTTGCTATCTTTGCAATCCCATTGTGATCACAACCCACAGGTTGAAAAACAGTTGTTTAAACTAAATCTCACTGATTTTTAATGCACTGGCTCCTAAGCAGTGATGTCATTCAGGGGGGAATGGACCAGAACGGGCGTTCCGGATCCTAACGGGCTCCGTGGCTGGTTCCAGGTTCCTGACAAGTGCCAATCAAAAGTGAGTTCCTGTTCCTAAATCATTTGAATGACACCACTGCTCCTAAGTATGTGCTGGGAGAGTTCAGCAGAAGTGCACATGCTTTCCATGTGGAAGGTTGTATTTCCAAAGAGGGCTGAGAACCACTCCTGCTTCAACCCCTGGAGAGCTGCTGCCAGTCACTATAGACAAGACTGAGTTAGATGGACGAATGCTGGGATGGCATGACTGGGGATGCCACCCAATGCAGAGATGCCACCCAATGCCACACCATCCTGAAACAGCCACTGCAGTAGCACGATTTTTTTAAAGCCCCTCTGCTGGCAAATTAGGAAGAGCAAAGCCTCTGGTTTATTTAAAGGTACCTTCTTTTAGGTCGCCCCTTTAAATGAAACAGGAAGTCCCACACCTCCTGGTTTGGAAAATCTACACAAGGGAGCATGGTAAGGAAACAGATGATCTGGTTTTAGTGAGCAGAAAGTGGAACACTAAGGTTTACATCTGGAGCAGGCTGGAGGGAGGTGAAAGTAGATTTAGGGTGAAGGGCACCTGAAGATGCTGCTCCTTCGCCTCTTGCTATCAGCGCAAGCCATATCAGCTCACTTTATGGCTGGCCTGGCCCAGGATCTATGGTCTGACTCGGTATAAGGCAGCTTCTTATATATGCATAGGAGTGCGTTCTGACCTCTGCGTAAATAAGCATAGGCTACGTCTCTAAGAGCCCAACTGGCATTTCTGCGCTCCCTTCCTATGTACAAACTCATATTTACCATGTGCTTTTCATACAACGCAATGGGAAATATGTGTTTTCTGCTGAGTAATGTGTGCAAGTGGGCCCCGATCCTGATCAGCTGTGCGATGTCGCCGGAAGTGTGGCTTGGTGGTGGTTACCTTATCCCTGGTTATCTTCCGAAGCCGTTACGCAACCTCTCCAGCACGTGCCGAACGGGATTGTGAAACACCCGCATTCCAACGTGTCCCCAAAGTGATTGTCTACACACCGACCCCCTGAAGAAAAAACAACCACCACCACCCCAGGGTGGGGCTGGGGCTGGGGCTGCTGGCCTCTGCCGGGCGCCCGTCGCCACCTTGCCCTGGGTCAGCCGATCATGCGCAGCAGAATGAAACTTCTTGCTCGCCACAGAAGCCTATATGTTGGGTTTGTGGCGGCGGCGGCGTGCCGACAAGCTTCATTTCCACCCCCCGCGGGAATGAGCAGCCGCCGCCAGCCCCGTGCAGGGACCGGAGCCAACCCACACGGCCACTTAAAGGGAAAGAAAGTTCTGAGGGAGGCTGCGGCGGTAGCGCAGCGTTTCTCCTCGGCGCCCGGGAGCGGGCTGCCAGCCTGCCTTCTCGCGCCCGCCTCGGTCGCACAGACACAGCAGTCTCTGCCGCCACCAAGTCGCTGTGTCGAGCCCTTTCCGCATCGCCTCGGGAGACCCGGCAGCGGGAGTTGCGGGAGACTCCGGGGCTGGGGGTTGTTGGCAGCACAGCTCAACCACCTCCACCCCCCCCCGCTGTTTTTCCTCACGCGCACAAGCGTGAGCTCCCCCGCACCACCACCACCACGCAGCGCTGCCCAGAGCAGAGCAGAGCAGAGCAGAGCAGAGCGCTTCATAAACAAGCCGAGCTGGCGGAGCTGGGTGGGAGATGGCATCATCCCCGACGGGCAACAACAGGTAACAAGAGAGCTGCGTTTGGGCTGGCGGCAAGGGGGCTTGTGGGGGGAAGGGTTCGTCCCTCTCTCTCTGCAGCGCGGGAACTGGTGGGCGCTCGTTCGGCTCCCACCGAGCCCCAAGGTGAGGGGGACGCTGCGGGGAAGCCCCGTTCCCGGGTAAAGTGCAGCCTGTGGCGCTCGCGCTGCTCCTTTGCAGCGTTGGGGAAAAGAAGCTGCAGCGCAGGTCGACAGGAGCTGCTGGGGTGAGCGAGTGAATGCCCGCGCGCTGCCGCAGCAAAGCCAAGGAGACGAAATGTTTGCAGCGCGTTCCGCCCAATTGCTGAATTGCTCTCAGCTTCTCCCCCAACCCGTGCTATCCTGTTTAGAGATGCACACCATCTTCTTGCTCTGCATTGCGCTGCAGCGATAGCAATTCCCCGCTTGGGGGGCTGGATTGGCTGCTGCGGTATCGAGAGCTTAAGGGTAAACCTCTGGGGGTTGTGTCTGTCTGTCTGTGTGCTGCTCTCTTGCTTGTGTGCGCTAAGCGAAAGGGAGAAACTTGTGGCCACTGGGATCCCCAGCCATTCATAATATGGGTTGAGTTGTCCTCCTTTGGCCAGCCCAGTAATAGTATGGTTGAGCTGTGACGCCGAGGTGATGATGTCACGGAGTCACGTTGGCTTTGTTGTGATCTTGGATTTATACATGCTAGGTTGGGAAGCAAGCCCTGTTGCAAGATTCCATCGCCTTGTCTTTTGGTGTGTGTGCTCTCTGCAACTGGAAACTTCCAAACTCTAGAAACTTTATTAATCGAAGTGGCAGTCGCTTGTTCTTCAAATGACTTTCCAAGAATTTGAGAAGCTTGGTGTTTGCTGAAGCTTATGCAAAAGGTCAGCTTAATATCAATTTTTGTCTTGCATTGTTTGGTGAAATCTGTTATCTTAAAAAAAATGAATGAAAGAAAGAATCCTTATGCCGGAATGCCTAGTTGTCACTTTTGAAGGGAGATGCATCCACCCTGTTCAAGAAATAATCTGAGTGGATTCCATTTTTTGTTGGTTGCAATATTAATTAAAAAAAAACATTTAAAGGGGAACCTCTGTGAAAAAGAGAAACAAAAATGCTTCTAGATGTTTGCTCTGTAGAAAAATCATAATATGCAGCTGATGACAGTAGTATTTCAGAATGGAAGAAATTTGAGCAGCCCCAGCACTCCAGTATAAAACGCCGAATTTACAAGTTTTCTGTTTGTTACAGTGGTTCTTAAATGCAATCCACCCAATTTGTTTAGGAACAGATTTCTGCCCATGGGGTGCTTTTCTGGAGTCCACCTGTGCTTGCAAAGGGGTGCTCGGGTGGAGATGGATGGCTTCCAGGAGCAGGTATTTCTGTACAATGTTCCTGCACCATGCACGCACATTGCTGAACACATGATTTGGAATCTTGGAATGCAAGAGCTATCTTGGAATGCAAGCACCTTGATTGAGTCCTTTCTTACAGCTCTGATCAGCTCTGTTTTGAGCTTCAGGTACAAAGAGATTGAATTTAGATAATGTTGGGTGATGATGGATGCTGTCAAAACTGAAGAGGCTTATCATCTATGTGGCGTGGAAGATAAGTATGAGAAAGATACTTTGAGAGTGAACACTTGCACTCTTGAACGCTCTTGCACTTTGATAATGTGTTCAATAACAAAATTGTTTTTTAAAAAAAATGTTTTTCATATTCCCCTAAATTGCATTTCTTTCAAAAAAAAAAGATAATTGGAAGGTGATGTGTTTTATCTGTATATACAGTACTATAAATTTTCCCTTTGCATACATTTTGTATAAAATGGCAGCATACTTCTAATCTTTTTGACATACCAACCCAATTCAAGAACATGCCAAAAGGCACAGTGTATGTATAAACAAACTGCAGCATTGAGCTCAGTGTCTTGTCTTTAAAATTATTCCTGTCTTGTTGTGCCAATGAGATCAGTGACTTCAAAGGCAGGTAACTAAAATTAAGTGCTTTTAGTTTCACATAGCTAGAAGGGAGCTTATTGTGACACCTTTGGGTGATATTCAGTTCCTTTTTAAATTGGCTGAAGAACTTACATTGCTGCAGTGTGATAAAGACACATGTTCTCCAGGCAGGGACATTATCTTTATAGTGCTATATTTAACAGCCATTTATTTCTGACAGTTCTGTAATTAACTCAAATCTGCATTTTTTGTTGTTCAGTCGCTAAGTCGTGTCCGACTCTTCGTGGCCCCATGGACCACAGCACGCCAGGCCTCCCTGTCCTCCACTAGCTTCTGGAGTTCGCCCATTTCATAGTGTCATTGCTTGGATGACACTATCTCACCATCTCCTCCTCTGCCGCCATCTCCTTCTCCTTTTGCCTTCAATCTTTCCCAGCCTGAGAGTCTTTTCTAAAGAGTCCTCTCTTCTCATGAGGTGGCCAAAGTATTTGAGTTTCAGCTTCACTGTTTGTCCTTCCAGGGAGCAATCAGGCTTGACTTCCTGGAGGATTGACCGATTGGATCTCCTTGCAGTCCAGGGGACTCTCAAGAGTCTTCTCCAATACCATAATTCAAAAGCATCTATGCGTTAGTGCTCTGCCTTCCTTATGGTCCAGCTCTCACATCCATACATTGCTACTGGGAAAACCATAGCTTTGACTATGCGAATCTTTGTCGGCAGGGTGAAGTCTCGGCTTTTTATTAAGT
Organism: Lerista edwardsae; assembly: GCA_029204185.1. Lineage (NCBI taxonomy): Eukaryota > Metazoa > Chordata > Lepidosauria > Squamata > Scincidae > Lerista > Lerista edwardsae. The sequence goes on from JAJKFI010000009.1 coordinate 14,558,883, forward strand.
CGTCTAAGTTTGCCATAGCTTTCCTCCCAAGAAGTAAATGTCTTCTAATTTCATGGCTGCAATCACCATCTGCGGTGATCTTGGAGCCCAGGAAAATAAACTCTCACTGCTTCCATTTCTTCCCCTTCTATTTGCCAGGAAGTGATGGTAGTGGTTGCCATGATCTTAGTTTTTTT
>JAJKFI010000009.1:14569058-14625187 GCA_029204185.1 Lerista edwardsae
TCGCGAAGAGTCGGACACGACTTAGCGACTGAACAACAACAACATTCTTACTTGATGACAAGACTTTAAGACTAATGTCAGAATAACTGAGAGGATAAATACTAGGTAGATAAATTATTCATTTGGTGCCTTAATGTCTCAGCTTTTCCTTGAGAGATGCTGCATTGTAGTGACTAAGAGCCTGACAGCCAATCCTATGCACGTGTACTTAGAAGTAAGAACCACTGTGTTTAGTGAGGCTTACTTCCAGGAGAGTGAGGATAGGATTGCATCCTGAATGGTGAATCAGGACTTTTCCAGTTGGCTGTGCCATGAACTCATGAAGAAGACTTAGGCAAGCCCCTCTATCAGCCTCAGCTTCCCAGCTGCAATATGGGGGTATAGTGGGTCCTTTTTATCATCAGATTTGGGACCCGTGGAGTTGACCAGCTGTGGGTTTCAAACCCATAGCTGAGGACCCACTTATGACTTAATGGATGCGACTGGAACCTTGTTCTAGTCAAGTCTGGGAGGCTTTCTGAGGCCCATAGAGGGCATGTGTGGCCTCTACAAGACTTAGAAAGGCCCCCCGGAAGTTTTGGAAGGCCATTTCCAGTTTTTGGTGAAAAGTTGCCTTCCAAAGCTTCCAGGACAATGTTCCTGTCATGTTTGGAGGCCCTGTTGGTCTCCATTCTGCAGATTTCATCATTTGCAGGTTTTGGTATCTGCGGGGAGGGGGGGCGGTCTGGGAACAGGCCTCCCAGAGGTTGGACTCCCTTACAGAATTGTTGTATTACGTTCGGGTAATCATTATGTGAAATGCTTGGTACTTTCAGAAATTTTTTTATAATTGCTAAGTATTTGTCATTTTACACAATAAAGTGTTAATGTAAAAAGCTGGCAAATGAAGTTGACTCAATGCACAAGCCTATGCTGTTTTACTTAGAAGTAAGTTCCACTATGTTCAGTGGAGCCTATTCCTAAGAAGTGGCAGTCCTATACACATTCACTTCAGAGTAAATCCCACTGAATTCCGTGAGGCATACTTTGGAGTAAACCTGCACAGGATTTCACTGTCAGTTTATTGACTTCCTTGAAGTTGGTTTAACTAAGGATCCTTGATGGAACAGAAATGACAGAGCTGACCACATGAGCAGACTATTTTGGTTGTAGAGAAATAAAACATGTCCTTTTATTTTTAATCCACAGAAATGTTTGCCCTCCTGAAACCATGTAAAACAGCTTCAAGCAATTAAAAATTTTTTTCTCATGTTAATTAGCTTTTTGTTTTTACTCTGATAATAAAGGACAAGATTGTTTTCAGTAGGAATTCTCTAGGGGGATATATATATATAGTCAAATGGAACAGTTTGCAATCTTCACAAATGTAAATATTTCAAGGTTATGTAAATTTATTCATTCACTTGTATAACTGGATGATGCATAATGTTAATCAAGAAGGCAGCTTACAAGTACATTGTCCCTTTTATTGTTGGTATTCATCATGCTTGTTGCTGGCATATTGTACTCTTTTTTTATCATACAGGACATGAATGCCCCCATTCCATTTTTAATTAAAGCAAAATCAGAATTTACATGGCCCATTTTCATACATTGTGTGGTTGGTCTACCAAATGTATTGTTCAGAAAGCCTTCACGAAAACAATTGCTTTATAACAAAAGACTAGTTTTCTATTGGAAAATTCCGTCAGAATATATATTGTAAAAAGCATTATTAGGATTTCCCACGCATATTTGCTTGGAAGGACTCAGAAGAACTGGGGTGCTGATGACATGTATTATCTTTTCTAGCAGTATTTTTTTAAAATCAGAAACTGCAAATTACAAGAGGGAGGGTGGGAGTCTGTAATATACTTTCAACTTACATGACTGTATGTGACTTTCCCCCCCAAATTTTCCAGCAGCTCAGTTATTTTAATAATTCTCTTCCACAGCTGTACTGACAGGATGTTGCCTACATAGGCAAACTTTATACTAATTAAAACTGCCAGTGTTGGCAGCGAAAACAGCTTTATATACAATGTATTTAAAATTTGGCCCTTGCATAAATGGGTTCCTGAAGTTCTGATATACAGTACAGTATACATATATTATGTACACCTGCTAATGGGGCCAAAAGGCATCTTGTAAAATCATGGTCTTCTTGTATTTAGAAGGTGAAGACCAACAGATATGAAGGTGGAATTAGCTCAAATGATAGCTCAAATGATAGAGCGCTTGCTTAGCATATAATACGAGATGTAGCGGGATCAATGCCTGTATTCTCCAAAGCTGGTTGTTTTGGCCTAGGTGCCTTTTAAAAGGGGATTGGACAGATTTCTGGAGGAAAAGTTCATCATAGGCTACTGGCCATGATGGGTGATACAATTTCCTTATTTTAGAAGCAGACTACATCAGAATTCAAATTGCAGGGGAGTTGCAGTAGGATGCAGGCATCTTGTTGTCTTGTGTGCTCCCTGAGACATCTGGTGGGATACAGGAGATGGGCCTTTGGCCTGATTCAGTGGGGCTCTTCTTAATGTTCTTAACAGTTCTGTTCCTATTTACTTCAGCATAGCACCTTTTTGAATGACTGTGTGCTGATGTTTCTTACACATGTTTTTAGATTACGGGCACATTTCAGATAAGGATTTTTTTTATTTTTTTTAAAGAAAAAAATAGCTTTGTAAACTGATTTATAAACTATTTTGTTGAAAAGCACAGTATATATAATGAGGTCATTTGTTTGCAAAATCAATGAGACAGTGCTTTTAGACAACTTGACAGAGACGAGAGTTAAACGGGAAGTCCAGATTTACCACTTAGTCTTGCAGTCCAGCTTTTTCAAGATGGCGGCGCCCAGGTTTCCACGACCCCATGAAAATTGGCTTGTGACCTCGCTGGGACTGACATTGGAACACTTACTGACATTGAATCCCTTTTGCTATTTGTTTGCCCCTTCATTCAGGTTGCAGAAGTTTTGGAGTCCTTCATAATCTAATTTGGTTTTTACCACACTGAAAAGTTTGGTGTCATTTGCATCCACATAGCTTTGTTCTGGGATTTTGTTTTTAAAAAGGTGAATAGAAACTTTGGGGTGGGATCTGGACTGTGTTTAACCTTTTCCTGTTGTTGTCCTGGCAGAAATTGTGGCCTCGAAGCTGCTACTAGCTTTGTTTCCATTGGTACCTTTGAAAAAGATTCTGAAGGAAGTGGGTGTTTGTAAATGACCAGCCAGTATGTTTTCCGTAAAGAAGAAAAAAACTTCCTAGTGTTTTATGTATTTTAGGGGCTTTTTGAGTTGAAAACTGGCCATCATCAAAGGTTTCATATTATGCTCGTGGCTGAAGGCATACATTCTCATATTTGGTTTATAGGAACTATAAAGGTATCTCATGCTGTTGTCATGATGGATAAAGATGTATTTTTTTCCTTGGTTCATACTGCTTGATATACCATTAGAGTTTGGTGATCTGTACTTTGTGAGGAGAAAAATAAACTTGACAGATGATTCAGTGTATTTCAGTGCACAGGAATGAATTATGTGAATTCTGCTGTTCAAATAAACATAAAGTCACTAGCATGCTTTTTGTCATTGACACAGAAGGGGAGAGAGATTGTGACTCTCCAGCATAGAGTTTTGTGACTAATAATTACAACAATCCAACTGGAAAATATTCTGATAAATACTTGTGTGCTCCCATACAAAATGGACACAGAAGACAGGCAATGAAAAATAAGCAGTATACGTGTAACATAGTAGCAGTGTGTATTTATTGGAATTAAAGCAAGTTGCATTCAAAAGTAGTAAACATTTTTTTTACGTTTCATTGACATTTCAGATTAGAACCGTCAACAATTTTAACAGTGACAACATTTTTTAGATGATTTTTTTTTTACAATAACTTTATGGTTGTAGTTATGTAGTACATGTCTAAGTCCAACACCAGAACCACTACACCACCTATCTCACTACACCACTGCACTCACATTCTCTTGGTCTTTTCTCACATTTGCTTTGGCAAGCAAGACAGTGTTTTTTGTCAGCCTATGCAGGAAATGATGACTGCCATACAGGGGCGAATCTATTTGAAAGGGCGCCCATGGCGCCTAATGAAAATGCGCCTCTAGGGGCACGCAACGTCATGACGTCACATCGTGACGTCATGACCTAGCGCCCCGCCCCTTCTAAGAGGTGCGTTCTGTTCGCTGCCGCCGGCCCTTTAAGGGCAGTGGCAGTGAACAGAACACCGCCGGGGCGCCGTGTTCTGTTCGCGTGTGCCGGCCCTTTAAGGAGCCGGCACGCGGGAACAGAAAGAGCACGGCTGGGCGCCACGTTCTTTCTGTTCGCGTGTGCTGGCTCCTTAAAGGGCCGGTACACGCGAACAGAACGCGGCTGGGGCACCGCGTTCTGTTTGCTGCGGAGTGAACAGAACGCGGCGCCCGGCCGCGTACTTTCTGTTCGCGTGTGCCGGCTCCTTAAAGGGCCGGTACACGCAAACAGAACACGGCCGGGGCGCCGCGTTCTTTCTGTTCGCGTGTGCCGGCTCCTTAAAGGGCTGGTACACGCGAACAGAACGCGGCTGGGGCGCCACGTTCTTTCTGTTCGCGCGTGCCGGCCCTTTAAGGAGCCAGCACCAGCAAACAGAACGCGTTGTCGTCCAGTGCCCCGCCCCCCTTGAGAGGCGGGAGGGTTTGCCGGGTGGCAGCGCGTTCTCCTCGTTCTGGCTGGCTCTTTAAGGCCAGCCAGAGCGAGGAGAATGCTGCGCAGGGCCTGGCCGGGAGCGGGCGGGCCGTGGGCGCCATTTTTTGGGGGGGCGGGCGCCATGCGAACGGCGCCCCCCCGCAAGATGGCGCCCATGGCTCGTGCCACCCCCTGCCACACCCTAGAAACACCCCTGCTGCCATATCACTAATTCTACAGTTAATTAATGTTTAACATTTTAACCAGGGTTTGGAAAACCTGGGTAAGAGGGCACCTGGTTAAGCACCAACTGTGATAAATGTTGGGTTAGATACTATGCTAGACGATGGGACCACTTTTGATAATCGTGGTAGGGCATTGGTCACAATGAAATAAGAAGTGTTCGGGAACATTCATGTGTAATCTTAAATCATGATGTAGTGGCATGACCAAGCATGAGCCTTGGACTTTGTTTCCTCTTCCTCCCACTTTTGTGTGGTGTTCGGAAATTGGTTCTGATTTTTGTGTCAGACCATCTAAACCTGTCAAACTATGGTTTGCACAGGTATTCTGGAGTACACTAAGTTTTGTAGGAGCCCGAGCTTCTGTGTAAAGCAGTCTCTCCTCCTCGCCTTCAGAGCCATTCACACTTTGGAGAGCTGGCCTGGATGCTTTGCTCTTCTAGCCAGGAATGGCTCTGAAGGTGAGGGAGAGGGACTGCTTCACGCAGGAACTTAGGCTCCTGCAAAACTTAGTGTTTTGCCCCTCCTAAGAATGCCACTGGTAGTTTGCCAGGTTTAAATTATGGTTTTCTTCTAAGGTAGGATCAGAAGTTGGTATAATAGTTTTCAATATCTGATGAGAAGATGGAGGGGCCAGCAAAACTTGTCCCCCGCAAGGGACATCATAACATATGTTTGGAGCACTCTCAGATTGGCCAGCACACAGACTTGTGCCATCCTCCCTGACTCCAAGATGGTCCAAACACGCTTTATGGTGGCTTTTGTGCCGGCCAAACTTTGCTGACTTAACTTGTGCCAGCCTAACTCCAAGTTAAGATTGCACTCTTCATAACATGCATACGCACACACCAAGACGAGTCTATAGCTATTCTAATTTCCCTTGCAGCCACAAGCATTGAGGAAGTGACAGTTTGCTGGGGAAGCCTCTTCCTTAGCCAAAATGAAGCTTCCAAGATGGTGGTGCCCAGCTTTTTAAGATGGCTGCCCCAAGCTCCTACGACCCCCTAAAAATCAGTTTGCAACCCCTTGGGGGAACCACTGTCCTAGAAGATAATAAGATAGCAATTCAGAATAATTTTTGAAGTCTTCATGGATTATTTTTCAAAATAGCTTAAACTGTTAGTAAATATTTTTATGATAAATGCAATATCCGTTGCAGATTAATTACAGCTAGTATTTGGCATTAGACTGTAATAATGATTAAAATGTATAACTTTCAGAAAAAAAATATTTCTCACAGTGTAAACTAATTTGTTATTGGTGACTGAAGTCAAGATCCTTAACAAGATCTATGATTAAAGCTCTGCTACTTTTTTAATTTTGAAGGCGCTTGTACGGTCATTAATTTTTGACATTTTATAAAGAGCACATCTTTAATCAAGCACAATTAATATTACATGAAACTTGTTAATTTTTGTTTGGAATTTGATTACGGTTTGGTTTCTTAGCCTCAGGAAAACATAGTTCTTAAATGTTTACTTTGCTGCATTAATTTCAGTTTGGAATATTATAAACATTTAAAGTGAACTTGTAAACAATATTTAAGAAAGAGATCCTTGGAGACCATTTCGATTCTTTGTAGAAAATGTAGTATAATACTGCACAACAGAGTTCTCCTGTGAAGAGCAGTGAATGATGTAATTCCCTGGAAAAGCAAGAAGTCAAAACAGAGTTCTAATTGTTTTGATCCTAGTATATTTGAACTGTGCATTTTTCTATCTATTAATGCTTTGCGTGTTGTCTTTGTTTTTTAGCAATAGCTTTAAAGATGGTGAAAGGAGATCAAGCTTAATGTCTTCAATGTTTGTTGTATATGCCTAAGATTTGCAGCCCAGTATCCACCGCATCTCCCTATGAAGTGATTGCAGTTGTTCCAGAATCTTTGAAGGACGGCCCGCATAGTCTCCAGTGGAAGTCTACTGGGGAGACTCTACTCTGTGTCCCATTGCCCTCTCAAGTTTAGTGGGTTACCAGGACAGGACATCTCCAGTCATGACGCTCATACTTCAGAACTCTGTCTCCCAGGAGACATATCTAGTTCCTCCCTTTTCACCTTTTGAAGGTTAGAAAAAACCTTCTTTTAAGCAGGGCTTTAATGTCTCTCCGAGTTTATGGTCCTTTTTATGCTTCTTTTGCTGTCAGTATTTTCTTTGTTGCTGCTTCCTTTTATGATGTTGTATTTTTTTTAATATATGTTTGATGACTGTACACTGTTTTCAGGCTTTCAGGCTGTAAAGCTTCTTTGTGAATCTCAGCAACAATATTTTAATAATTCATACCTCAGCTTGAACTGAACTGAATTGGACTGGTGGAGGAGCCATTGGTCACAATCCTGCTTTCTCCTGTACATAGTTGGTAGATATGATTTGAAAGTGTAAACAAGGCTTATAAATCAACATGCTTTGGGCATGCCAAATATCACAATACACTTTCTCCTTCTGAGCATCGTAAGGAGACTTTTCCTCCAATTTTAAAAAAAATGTTTTCTTTGCTGACTCCCTTTCCCTTTTGTGCCATCTTTTGCACTCTCCTGGCTTCTCCTGAAATGAAATAATATTCCTAATATTTTTGTAGTTTGATAACATGAAAAAAAGAAGTCAATATAATTGATCCTGGCATCAGAAAGTTCATTGATGCAATTTGCCAGTAGCTCCAGAGCTTAATATATACACTTGCTAAGATCCTCCTGTTGACAGCACTTTGTTTTTAGATCATTTGACAAATGGTTCTTCATGTTAGGTTAAGTTCCCCAAGTGCATTACATGGTGAAAGAAAAACAGAACCCTTCATTTTTCCAGAAGCTGTAAATGCATCACTTGTGCTTTGAGAGGAGATGGTTATAAGTCACTTGCAGGATTAGAGCTGGTTACAGCTAATGATGCCAAATCCAGCTTGTTGTAGTGGGAGAAAGGCCAGCTGTTGTTCTTCCACCCAATCAGCTCCTTGGCTCACACATCCCACTCCCACTTTACCTACTGAATACCACAGTGGCTGAATAGCTGTCTTTTGCTGTGGAGTGATTGAGGTGTGTAGGGAGTTCTTGCTCTTCCAGTCATGTGGCAGAAGGAACTGAGGTCAGCACTATGCATGGTTGCTGACTCAAAAGGCAGCCCTGCTGATGTCAGTGGCCTACACCCACCCAGGATTGCTTGCCAGCTCAGGAGCGGAATATGTGCACTGTTTGCCTTCTGAATGGAAATTCCCTGTGCAACTCAGGTGCAACCCTAACTTGGAGTTAGGCCAGCACAGTTAGGCCAGCAAAGTTTGGCCAGCACAAGGGCCACCATCATAAAGAACATTTGGACCACTCTCAGAGTCAGATAGTCCAGCACACAGACGTGCGCCATCCTCCCTGACTCCAAGAGTGGTCCAGACACGCGTTACAGTGGCCCTTGTGCCAGCCAAACTTTACTGGCCAAACTGTGCCGGCCTAACTCCAGGTTAGGATTGCGCCCTCAATCTCTGCAGTGATTAAATCTATAAAGGCAGCGGTTCCCAAACCTTTTTGACAAGTAGCAGCTCTCCATTAGGGTGCTGGGTTTTTTTTTGTGGTGAAGATTTCACAGCTCCCCTGTCTGGTTTCCGTGGCTCTCCAGTGGGAGAAGTGGCTTCTCCAAGATGGTAAGAGGCGGAGCAGGCAAAGTGTGGAGGGAAAGGAAGTGAAAGGCAGCTCCCTCTCCTCCCTGGAACCACAGTTTGGGAATCAGTGATATAGAAAGTGTGGACACCATGGCCAGTGGGAGGAGCAGTAACTTCCTTTTCTCCTTCAGCAGTGATATATTTTGTTGAATGACAGATCTGGTGACCCCACTTACAGCCCAAATGAAAGCAGACTTGATTCTTAACAGCTTGGCTGATATCTGTCAATGGGAAACAGCCTGCGTAATTAAGATTACGTTGTTGGTTAGGAAAAGAAAAGTTCCCTTGGTGCATGCAAGGGTCTTTCCATGCCAAGTGATTGGAATGGCATTTCTTCAAGGGATTGTAACTCCTGGGGTGGTTGCTGGTAGCTTGTGGCTCTTTTTGGCTTGGAGCAGCTACCATCGCTGAGTGGCCAGAAAGGATAGAGCTGGTCTGCTCTCTGCATTTTCAAGATCCCTGTTGCTCGTGAGAGCTGAGCCGGTAGCACAGCTCTTGAGAGAGAGCACAGAGTCAGCCAGTCAGCCCTGCCCTTTCTGGCTGGTGCCCTGAAGCCCACGAGCTCCTGGTTGGCATGTGCTCTCACAAGGTGGCGACTGTGGCTGGACAGGGTGGCGGGAGAAGTGATGGTGAGAGGCAGAGCAGGCAAAGTGCAGAGGGAAAGGAAGTTAAGTGAAAGACGAAAGACAGCTCCCTCTCCTCCCTGGAGCATAATGAGCATAACTTTCTTAGAAGTTCTCCTGCCCTGCAGAGCATGCCCTTGTGACTTGCCCTCCTCCCTTGCTCTGGTGATTTTTTAAAATACATTTAATATGGGGGCGGGCAGAGAGAAAATCCAGGACTGTGGGGGCTGTATTTATTAATGATCTGCTGGTGTGTGTGTGTGTGTGTGTGTGTGTGTGTGTGTGTGTGTGCGTGCATGTGCATGTGCATGTGCGCGTGCTTTTGTTTTTCACAGTTAAATGAGGGGTGGGTAAGTAGCTCTTCAGCAGTTAGTCTTTTTTTTTTTTAAACTAGCTCATGTGTATCTGATGGTTGCCTACCCCTGTTCTTACCTGTCATTGTTTGATATAGTGGGAGTGCAATCCTAAACTGGAGTTAGGCCGGCATAAGCTAAGCCAACAAGGTTTGGCCAGCAGAAGAGTGTTTGGACCACCCTTGGAATCAGGGAGGATGGTGCAACGTCTATGTGCTGGCCTCTCTCTCTGAGACTGGTCCAAACCTACTTTACGGTCTCTCTTCTGCTGGCCACTCTGCTGGCTTAGTTTATGCCGGCCTAACTCAGTTTAGGATTGTGCCCTGGGACGACTTTAGCTTGTGCTGGTATATTTAAGTAAGCCCCACTGATTTTAACAGAATGTTCATTCTAATAAGTTTCGTACTCCAAATTACAGCCAATGTCTTTTTACACTCTTTTTGTATATTTTAGGATGATCCACAGAGTTTGGCTGTTTTAAATTTTAATTGTTTTAATATTGTTTTAACTATCTCACACAATGATTTTACTGTATTTTAATTGTTGTAAGCCGCCTTGAGTGCGGGCAGAAAGGCGGGGTATAAATTAAATTATTATTATTATTATTAATAATAATAATAATAATAATAATGTTTAAATAAATTATTATCCTCCATTCCAGTTGTAACCTTTTTGTGTAATGAGTAGATAAGAAAAAGAGATATTACTGTTTCTTGCAATAGCAGTAATACATACATAATACTGAATATGGTTTCATTATTATGCAGGGGCATGCTTACAGCTAAAAATGGTAGGCTTTTTGCTTCTTTATATTTAAATCAGACAGTCTTTCAAATTATAATAGAGGATTTAGAATTCTGAAAATAAGGTCCTTGAGACTTCTTGTAGAAAGCTCTTGAATTAAGTATTGTTCTCCTGTAGGATTCAAAGTAATATCAAGCCTGAGAGATAATTTGATTAAGCTCTGTTACCTTAAGGCAGCCCCTGCTGGAAAAAAGGAGGGAGTCTATCTGAGTCCAGAATATAAGAGATGCATTTTAAAAATCTGACTTCATCTGCAGCAGTAAGTGGAGGTGATAATGATGGCAGTGTGCTTCACTGGCTGCTGTTTGTTGTCCTGTCCCCCTTGAATATAAGATCTTGACACAAACAGAACTTGGAATAATTATACTTGGCATTACATTAAACCATAATGTAATACTTGGCAATAATTAAACAGAACTTGGCATATTAAAAAGTTGCAAACCATGACTTGAAATAGTCCCTGTAGTACAGAATTTTAAATATAATGTTAAATATGTTATTATGCTTCTTTTTAATGTTGTCATACATAATGCCCCTGTACAAATCTATGATACAGTCACATTTAAAGTACTGTATATACCATTCTTAGGGCACAATTCTAATCTGGGGTTATGCTGGCACAGTTAGGCCTGCAAATTTTGACCTGCACAGGAGCCCCATAAAGCTCGTTTGGACCACTTTCGGAGTCAGGGAGGATGGCGCACGTCTGTGTGCTGGCCTCTCTGACTCTGGGAGTGGTCCAAACATACTTTATGGTGTCCCTTGTGCTCCCTCCCTTGCCCAGGAGGGGGTGGGACTGGTGGAGGACTGCTAAATCCTATCTCTCTTACAGGGCTTGGAAGGCTGACACAGGACTTGTCGTCTTAAATAGCTGGTGCAGACTTGAGAAGTGCCCCATTGAGCAGGCTGGTGCTTTACTTGGGGTAAGGGCAGTGATGTCATTCAGGGGGAACGGACCAGAATGGGCGTTCTGGATCCTAACGGGCTCCGTGGCTGGTTTCGGGTTCCCGACAAGTGCCAATCAAAACTGAGTTCCTGTTCCTAAATCATTCCAATGACACCACTGGGTAAGGGGATGAATGTCCCCAAGGAGATCTCTAGCCTGCTCAAATCGGGTACAGAATGCATGGTTTCATTGTTCCTGTGCTGGATAGGATTGGCCCTTACAACCCAATCCTGAGCTGCCCGGCTCCTGTAGGAGTAGCAATAGCAAAATGACTACCTATGTATCCTGCTCCTGCAAGATCTGTGGCAGCTGCTGGTGTCTCCTTGGGGAAAGGGGATGCTTATGTGCTTCCCCTGGTGCAAGCCCTGGTCCCTGCAACAGAACTGCTTGAGTCTCCACCAGCTATTTTGCTGGCAGAAACTCAAGCAGCTTCATGTCGGGCTGCCCAGCCTGAAGCAGAGCATAGGATCCAGTGATGGAAGCCACCCCCGGGCCCCACCCCCACGTGGGCCCTATCCTCTCTTCCCCCACCATGTTTTGCCCCTCCACACCTGTCCCCCCCGCCCTGAATGAACACCGGTCACCAGCACTGATGGAGCACTGGTGGCCTTTCCTTGTGGCACTGAGGACAGACACGAATTTATGCTGGCCCAGTGCCAGCGATCCCTCCTCCCACAGTGTCACAAATGTGCTTTACGGTACATTCACGATACTTTTAGCCAGTGGTATGCAGGTTAACTTTTATTAAATTGCAGGCTGTCCAAAATATCACACACTGACATTAAAGCTAGAAAATCTAATACAATTAGCAGTCCCAGAAGTTGCAATGGTATTAAATGTTAAGATAATAATAAATTACATAAAATCGAATGCAGCATTAAGATGAAAAGTCAGTCATTTTATTTAAAGTTCCTTTGTGACCTTTTTCTCTTGATGTGTAAGATAACTGGAGTGTACTCAAGGTTTGAACTATAGATAGGTGACAGTATCTGGTCCACTGAATATACTGTAGGTTTTTGCTTTTCTTTGGCATGGATTGCAGTAATCTACATACCAGCAGTTCCCAAAGTTCTACTCGGACGTTGGGCCTGCTGTACATTCCTGCAGGAGTGAGGCCTGGGGTTGGGGAGGGTGTCCTAACTGTGCTGCAGTTGTCGGAAACTGGACGTGCGCTTTTGAGCGCAAAATGAAGCTTCCCCTGCCCCAAACGGGATTACTCGTGGTTAGTGCTGGTGTAGTGCTGTCATTCCACTTGCTTTAGGGTCAGGCGCTCACTGAGCACCTCTCTAGCACAGAGGCGGATCTACAGGGAGGGCAAAGCTCTAAGTGTTGCAAGAAGCCTTACCCTGTCATGTAAATCCCTCCTCTCCCTTGCTGCTGTAGCCAGTAAGCAACGCCAAGATGTTGCTGTTCCCTGTGAGGACTGGCTAAAACGGTGCAGGAGAGGAGTGATTTCCCCTGCAAGGTAAGGCTTCTTGCAAAACTTAGAGCTTTGCCCTCCCTTAGATCTGCCTCTGCCCCAGCATGAGCATTAACGTTAGCCATTTAACTTTATTACTTGCCTGTAAACCACTTTGTGAACTTTGGTTGACAAAATATACATTTTGCTGACAAAAATATAAATATGATTGATTGATTTGGCTTTACTAAGGGAGCTGTGTAAAGTAAGGCCTAATGGACCTTGAAAATGGACCATTATTTCTGAAGTCCATTGAATTGAGATCTGTTAAACCAAAGGTTTTCGGAATGCATAGATCACTCATCAAAATACTACCTATTGCTTCTAAGCAGATGAATTAAAATTCTCTTTGTGGCATTATCTAGGAAGGAGACTGTAATGTTGAAGCAACTGGAGTTCTAGGAGTGCGGACATGCCTTGGCAGGGCCACTGTGACATCAGAGCAAATAGGTAGAGATTGTCAAAGTCCAAGGAAATTAAGTCCATAAGAGGTCCTTAATTATTTACATATAGCCACAATAAAGGAGCACCTTAAATAGCAAACCAAGCTGTGAGTTGCAATTATTATCTTCAAACCTGGGGAGTCTGGGATAGCAATTCTGAAAAACAGCAGGAAAAACCTTAAATTTGCAGATGCAGCATGGTGGATGAGATTCTATCTTTATACATATTGGTGCCTGAAGCAGTTATGCTCACAACATGGGTGAATGTTCTGCTGTCATATTCATATATCACTTTTTGTTTAAAAGTTTTCAAAGTGCTTTCTATAGCATTGGAATGAGAAGATGCTTCTCTGTTGCAGTGCATGGTTATGTTGGCACTGGTGTCAACATTAGATAAATATTACGTTGCTACCATTTTATGTGGTGTTCATGCTGGCATATGTTAAATTTAGTATACAGGTGTGCCCCAGTATCCACTGATTCAGTATCTATAGTTTCAGTTATCCATGGATAATGGGACATCTATTAAAAAGATAAAAAGGTAAATGTTTCCCCGCGACCGAATGTTCTAGTCGTGTCCGACTCTAGGGGGCGGTGCTCATCTCCATTTCTAAGTGTTTGTCTGAGGACAGTTTCTGTGGTCATGTGGCCAGCATGACTATATGCCAAGGCGCACGGAACACGGTTACCTTCCCACCAAAGTGGTACCTATTTATCTACTCGCATTTTTAGATGCTTTCAAACTGCTAGGTTGGCAGGAGCTGGGACAAGCGACGGGAGCTCACTCTGTTGCGTGATCTTGAACTGCCAACCTTCCGGTCAGCAAGCTCAACAGCTCAGTTGTTTAACCCGCGGAGGCATCATGTCCCTGTTAAAAGATATTAAAAAGACAGGGGAACATTAAACAAATCTCTTTTTTTAACCTTTACTTGTTGCAGCAAAACCACTTATGTTCCCCTTTCTTTAAAACAGCGTCCCCGGTATTCACGGGGGGTGGGGGGTAGGTTTTGGTACAGGACCCCAGCGGATACCGGGGCATGCCTATGCATATATACTTGTCATTTCTGTTGTAACTTTGTAATTCCATACACTGCTTCGGGATATTTTCTGCTGGAAAGATGCCTTGTGAATGCTGTAAATAAATAATATGGCATTGATCCCGTTCTGGGAGTTACTGACATCTCACATGAGACAATTGTGTCATGTGCATGGTGGGCAAATGGAACTGCAGAGACGGATCCCATATTATGGCTGCTAGCTGTTCCTTATTAACCAGTCTTCTGAAGTTTGTTGGTGGGGCTCTTTTGGCAGGGCTGCATGCCCAGTAGAAATTCAGAGCACAATCCTAATCAACTTTCCAGCAGTGACATAGCTGTGCCAATGGGGCATTCTGCATTCTGTAGTGGAGTAGTAGTCATGGAGGCCTCCTCAAGGTAAAAAAAATGTTTGTTTCCTTATCTTGGAGCTACAGTGCCCTTACCATGATGCTGGAAAATTGGTTAGGATTGCGCCCTCAGTTGGTAAAATGTTCTTCAAAGTGGTATCTCCACAATGAGGCAAGCAGTGCATTTTGAACTACTGCATGTTCTGCAGCTATTAAAGGTGCAGAAATGCTTCCAGAATAAGGTACGGATCCTACTTCTTGCTACCTTCTTGGTTAGCCTTCCACTTTTCTTGGTTGGAAAGGGTCATCAAAAAGTCAGCAAAAACGAATAAATGTTTTCTGCATTTGGCTTGTGCACCTCCTAACTGTGATCTTTTCTTCTTCTCTTAACAGTTTTTTCATTGGTCATCAGTGCTAGAAGTGCTTTAGAAAACCGGCACCATCTAAGCCAGTGCAGACTGATTTCTTTCGGAATATCTGATCAGAATCTGAACTGCTAAATTGCTGCGTGTCTTTTAATGACCACCACCTAAAGTAAACAAGTGTCTGGTATGTAAAACAGCACTTTTACATCATTATGATGAACCAGGAGAAGTGGGCTAACCTCAGTCCATCAGAGTTTTCTCAGCTTCAGAAGTATGCAGAATGTAAGTATTTGTTATTGAAATTTTCTATAGTTTTGCTAAGTTTTAATTCTATGTGGTTGCAAATTGGATGTAACTTTAAAGCGTATCTGGAGGCCACTTGCTGGAGTAATAAAATACATCATTTTTTTTTAAAAAAACAGAGTATTAGTAATCATTATTAGTATAAATTATTAGTAATTAATTAGTAATTAAGTTCTTAAAAATGGATACTTCTATTTTGAAAATAGAATGCTGAACACGAAAAGGCTTCCAGTGCAGGAAACCTATGCAAGCTATGCATTATTTAATGGAAGCCCTCCCAAAATTGGTGATGGAATCAGATATTTTCTTTTACTAGACCAATCCTAATTGCTTGTTCTTTTACTGCAAGGGCCTCAATCCAATCAAATTTGCACCTTCTGTGAGCCCAAGGGTCTGCTAAATGTTCATTCTCCTGTGGTCAGATTGAACATTTGAATGTGCAGCAGCCCTTGCAGCCCCACCCCCTTTTTTGTCCCAGTAGTGAAACGTCAAATGGAAGTACTCCATGACCTCCTTGCTACTTGTTTTCCTGGCTGGTCAGTGCTGTCCATCAAACTTGAGAATCTATATAGAAGTGGTCATTGGGATCAACCTAAAAAAAAGTTTCAATTTACCAGCCACTCCAGCCTCTGTGGCTGTAATGTTGATTGGGCAGCGTTGCTCCCCCCAGATACAACAGCAGGTTGTTAACCCTTGATGCTTCTAGACTAATCTACCCTGTCTCCAAGAATTGGGTCATGGCCCACTGATGAGCCTTGGACCCACAGTTTGGGAACCGCTACATATGGAATAATAAATTGATAACCAGACATTTTAAAGGGACAGAAATGTGGTTGTATAGGGAACACAACCATGTATTCCTCTTCCATATTCCGTTACTGGTGTGTTGGATGCTAGCAGTATCATCGGCCCAAGAGCGCTGGCACCAAGCCACCCTTGTGCCAGCTGGACTCGGCTGGTGCACGGGTGGTTCTGGGTGGAGGGTGGTTCTGGGCAGGCAGTGGGCAGGCTGGTGGGTGTGCTGGCCTGGGGATGGGGGTGGGATGCGGCCACGTTGGCAGGGGTCATGTTAGCTGGAGGAGGAAACGCCTCCCATCACTATGAACCCTCCCCTTCAAAAAACATTGTAGAAGCAACTGGTTGAGGAAAGAAATTGTATTGAGAACTTTATATTTTGTCAATGTGTTGTGAAACATTTACACCATTCCAAAACAAACAAACAAACAAAAACCCTTTTGCCCCAAAACATTCGTTGCCATTCTATTTTGGAATAATTTTGTGCATCATTAGGTAATGTGGTTGACCACACAGGAAACTTTAATGATGACTTTGGGAGAATATTGGGAGATTATTCATTGTTAGATATGTCTTTAGAAAGGCACTGTGCTCTAGTGCAAACTTATAGCTTTGTAAAGCTTTTTGTAATATATTAGATGGAAATTACCATCAACTGATGCTGTTATGTAATACAGTGTGATATATGGGTACTAAGGGAATAACTTTGTAAGGATTCTTTGTTAACTTGAAGGCATCTTCTGGCCTGAACATGTCTGTGGTATTAAATTGCTGTGAAAATGCAGTGGGTCCCTGACCTTTGAGGCTTTTTATGATGGCTGCTGTTCTGAAGATTAAAGATGTACAAATGGAAAATATTGTATAGCGATTCAGCTCAAGATGAGGCACTTTGGAAGGTACAAACGTATACTTTTGGCAGTGGTTCCCAAACTCTTTCAGCTGGTGGCTCCCTTGATCTACTGGGCCATGGCTTCACAGTAGGGCTACAATTCTATGCATTGTTTTGGGTGGCGGGTTTTTCACGTGGATTCTGTGGCTCCCCTGGCTGGTTTCTGTGGCTCTCTGGGGAGCCATGACTCACAGTTTGGGAACCACTGCACTTTGTAGTAGATTAGTTTTAGGGTAGAGACATGCACGATACATGCATGATGTAGATGTCAGCATCGATATAAGCCTTTCCGTTCATGCTGGGAATGCAGCCCGGTGACAATTGTATTTCTTGGCTCTGATTCAGTTGGCTTTCTGGCACTGAGTTCTGGCTCCAGTTCTGTGGTTGTTCAGCATTCTGAGCTTCACCCTGCCACGATACGTGGAAAGAATAATTTTTTTTAAACTTGTCCACAACCACCCCAAAGAAATAAACTCCAGTGTAAATACTCAGTTTTGTCGGCTGTTTAAAATAAATTTAAAAATACAGTATGTAATTTTACTAAAAGCTTGGACAATCCACCTGAAACATAGGAGAGAGCCCTAGTGCAGGCACCTGTAATTTCAAGTGTCCAGTTATCTCAATGGCAAACAGTTACTATAGATTGAGCCTTGTGTGGCGTAGAGTGGTAGGCTGCAGGACTGTAGTCAGAAGTTGTCCCCTCAACCTGAGTTCAATCCTGGAGGAAGTCTGGTTCTCAGCTCAAGGTTGACTCAGCCTTCCAAAGTTGGTAAAATGAGTACCCAGCTTGCTGGGGGTAAAGTAAAAATGACTGGGAAATGTAATGGCAAGCCACCCTGTACAACTATGACTGCCATGTAAACCGTGTCCTGTGATGTCACCCCCGCGAATCAGTAATGACTCAATGCTTTGGACAGGGGACTGCTTTACTTTTTACTGTAGATACAGAAATGTACTATCCACGTATTTGATCTTTTTTCATATTCTCAGTAAAGCCTACTAAAGATATGGTAACAAAATATTTTGTTGTGCCTGGTTACGATTTTTACTAGTGTATAGGCTTCAAGGCTTCCTTTTTCTTGCATGCTCGTGTCCCCGTTCTTTTCATCCTAATAAAAAATGGATACTGATCTCTATCTGTGAAAATCCAATTGTATAAGGAAGTGACAAATATACAGAATCCTATTTCAGATCTTATTTTTTCTTCAATGTTCTGTTCAGGGGTTTTTTTTTTTTTTACTTTAACATAGTGGGTGTATGAGAAATTCTGCGGAAGCAGTCACTAGATGAAACCTGCCACTAGGTAGCTAATTTATCTTTTGATACTAGAATATATAAGTAGTGCCTCCAGTAAATGGAGTTCAGTGGCCAGTCTTAGTTGCCTGGCTTCACAGCACCATTTAGACCCATAATGCTGTTGGCAAATATTAGACCTGCCAGTCATATCCTTCCCAAGTTTTATGTGGGGCTGGCAAGATTTGGATTAGAAGATCTTGTGAAACCTAATGATCCTATGATGATCAGGTTGCAGCTAACTCGCCTCTGCAATGCTCTACCTATGCTTATCCTCCCTAGTTATGCATTTTATTTTCCAGCCGCACCAATTCTTACTCTGATCAATCACACACACATTGGCTGTTTACCATAATTATCCTTTACAAATGTTCTGTAAGTGTGAGGAATCTAATATCCCAAAGCATGGGAATAATCTCTCCCCATGTAGTGCATTTGTTGCTGTGGGCAAACACTCTTCATGGGAAGTGCAGGGGAGTCGGTCTATGAGCATGATAATATCCTCAATTCTATATCGGAAACACTCCTGCAAACCTTACTGCTACTTCTGATTTTTTTCTCACTAGAGTCCAACTAGATGTCAAGTGAGAGAACACTTCCCTTTAAAATTTCCAAGTTTGTCTCAAACTGGCGTGACTCAATTGAAGCCATACAAGTGGCATGTATTTGGGTGTTCTTTTCCATTAATGCAGTGTGGAAAGAGATTTTGACTGCTTGCTTTTTCTGCAAACAATGCTAACAAATTGTCTTTTTATAAATTTGATTTTTGTCTTGTGATTGGGATTCAAGTTCTCACAGCCCTGATTCTTACAAATTCTTGATATACTCCTGCTTTGTTACTCCTGACTTTGAAATTCACAAAGCCTATACCAGTGGAATTCTTTGCAATGTAGGAAGCCATGCAAATGTTGTAGTGAAATGAGAACACTAGATTGTAGAGCATAGTTCCCAAGCTGGTGGGTTGCAACCGTCCGGGGGAACAGGAAACAGGGGATTCCCTTTTAAAGGGAGTGGATCTGCTGTGATAGCAGCAACAGTGCTGCAGAGATAGCAGTATTGCTGCTGCCAAGGGGATTTTTTACTTACCGTATTTCCCCAAGTATAAGGCGCACCAAAGTATAAGACGCACCTTAATTTTGGGGCCAGAAATGTGAAAAATTTCTGTCCTACACACCCCTTGAATAAGACGCACCCAATTTTTAGCTCCCGGTTTTTTGGGAAAAAGGTGCATCTTATACTTGGGGAAATACGGTACTTGGGGGCAGCTCTGATCTAGAACTACTTACGGTTTTTGGAGATATGAGCTTTTTATAGCAGCTGCAGAGGAGATCAGAGGGGGCTGTGAGCCTCCAGGACCCTCCAGGAGTTCCCCAGGTGAGTAAACACTCCCTTTTGCAGCAGAAGTACTCTGATCTCCGTAGCACATCCCCCTTCTCCGTCTCCTTATCTGCCCACACAAACACTTATCTTGTTCCCAACTCACCTGTAGGAGTTTGGGAACCACTGCTATAGGGTATTAAGGCAGAAAAGTGCTTTCTAATTATGGCTAAAGTGACTAGAATCCAAAAAATGCTGTGCAATGTTCTGTATAGTCCCACCCCCTGAGGTGTAAGGAAAGAAAATTGGCCACATTCCTGTACACTCTTGGCCATGGACCTCTCTAAATCTAGTTCATTGACATGTCAAGGACATATAGTGAATGTGAACACTTCATATGGTATAATTTACTTAAATTGCCACTGCATAATGCAGATAACCACATATAATGTCCAATTTTTTTGCACCAGTACCAGGTTCTCGAGGTGCCATAGGGAATCAAACAAACAAAAGGATTTAATTTAGGAAACGAGGCTCCCATGATTTCACATAGTGGGATCCACTGTTGTGGAATCCATCAAGTGCTTTCCCATAATAAAATAAGAAAAGCCCAGATAGATCAGGCTGAAAGCCTGCCTGTGAGAAACCCACAAGCTGCAGAAAGTGGCAGACAGTACTTCTCTCTCACCATTGTTCCTCTGAAACTGGTCTTCAAAGCATGCTGCTGCTGAACCTGGAAGCAGTCGTGTTTCTGGCCCTTTTCCTGCCTAGGATCAGGACCACAGACTGCCTCCCCTCACTTACCCGGAGCTCCCACTCTGAAAGCCTTCTGAAACTTCTCTGAAACTCCTTCAGAAGACCTTTATACAATACTTCTGTTTTTCTAATGAAAACCGGAAGTACTGTTTAACAGTCCTCCGTAGGTTGCAGAGGCCTTTGGGGGGGCCAGTGGCTGCGGAAGTGACAGGTGCTACTGGGGGCAGTGGCGTGCTGGAGACAGTAGGAATGACGCTGCCTGGAGGTAGTGCTCAGCCACCATGACTAGGAGCCACGTATAAGCATGACTTCCTCCAAAACTGTTCTAAGGCCGCCCAAAGTAGTGGCCATCAGCACATCTTATCACAATGAATTTCCCAGACTAATTATGCTCTATGTGAAGAAGTGCCTCTGTTAGTCCTTCCTAAATCTTACACCAATCATTTCATTAGTAATTGCTACTGAAATTGAGATTTGCTTGGATAAGTTCATACAGGTTGTGTTGATACTTGGCAAAGCATGAGATCAATTCAGCTGAGATCTTATCAGATAGATGGGTGGTTAGATAGTAGAGTATAATAATGTTGATGCTATTTTTATCAAAAGCTAAAGGAGGATAAGTATCATTAGTGTGTATACACACACACACACACACAGAGAAGGAAGGAAGGAAGGAAGGAAGGAAGGAAGGAAGGAAGGAAGGAAGGAAGGAAGGAAGGAAGGAAGGAAGGAAGGAAGGAAGGAAGGAAGGAAGGAAGGAAGGAAGGAGTGTGTAATAATTTTGCTGTGGCTATGCTCAAAACAAAAATGAACAAACATGATGGCTTTGAAAACATACTGTATGCTTGGGGTAGAAAATGTCCTTTTGGCACAGGGAGATCTTCATGTCTTTGTACTGTGCTAAAGCCTGAAAACATCACTTTTATCAGTTATTATCTTTAAGACTAATGGGAGGTTATGGTATGGGAGACTTGCAAAGTCTCCCATTAAACCAGCTACAAAAAGAAGAGTTCGGTTCACAGGATTGAAACTTACTACTGCGTCGCAAACTGTATTTGCAGAAAGAGGTGGACAAAACTTTCATTGTAAGCAAATATGAAAATGTCCCTTTATATAGATTAATATGAACATATTAACGACACCCACAAAGTACAGTTTTATGACTACTTGAGGGTACGGTTCTAACCAACTTTCCAGCACTGGAGTAAGGGCAGTGCAAACATTCCCTCACCTTGAGGAAGCCTTGGTGATTGTCTCCCAATTGCAGGATGTAGCACATGCCTCACTGGTACAGCTATATCAGTGCTGTAAAGCTGGTTAGGATTGCACCCTGGGCTTTCTAATAATGGGTGCAGTTGTTGTTGCTGTTGTTGTTGTTGTTGTTCAGTCGCTAAGTCGTGTCCGACTCTTCGCGACCCCATGGACCACAGCACGCCAGGCCTCCCTGTCCTCCACTAGCTTCCGGAGTTCACCCAATTTCATGTTCAAATGGGTGCAGTTACATATCCGAAAATGTATGCTGGCACAAATGTTTTGTGCAGAGACAACATATGACATTCTTTCTATGGTTATTATTTTTATTTATTTATTTATTTATTTATTTATTTATTTATTTGAAGAATTTATACCCCTCCTTTCCCATGCCGAAGCAAATGCCCAAGGCGGCTTACGTGAGCAGGCTAGTCTAAACCACCATATTTTTTCAATGGGGTTTTTACAAATCTACAGTATTCTTGTGATCTGCCAATCCTCAGGCCCAGATGTTGCCTTCACAGTGTGGTTCTCTCCTTTGGCTTATGACTTTGCATACTGTGCATCTGTTCATGTTGAATAATGCAAAGACTTCTACGTTTTGATGAATTGCTTTATTGTCTCTAGGCTATTTGTCACACTTTTTTCATATTATTCATACCTAAGTTGGATTTTTCTTTTGACTGTTGTATTCAAAATCAAACTGGCTTCTATTTGTGTATTGCTTCAGTTTTCTCCCTCTGCCCATCTGTCTTTCACAGCTTGCTTCATGTTAATCTGGTTTTAAAGTAATTAGAAGTTGACTGTTTTGGTAGTGCACGATAAGCTGACAATGATTATTCCAGAATTGTTAAAATATAACAGAATTGGGTTTTTTACTGTATTTTTTCTCAAATGCTGTCAATCTATTGTTCTTGAAGCATGAGAATAAGGGCGCAATCCGAACCTGTAGTTAAGCCGGCACAGTTAGGCCAGCAAAGTTTGGCTGGCACAAGGGCCATCTTGAAACATGTTTGGACCACTCTCAGAGTCTGGGAGGATGGTGCACGTCTGTGTGCTGGCCTGTCTGACTCTGGCAGTGGTCAAAACATATTTTACAGTGTCCCTTGTGCCAGCCAAACTTTGCTGGCCTAACTGTGCTGGCCTAACTCCAGGTTAGGATTGCGCCCTAGGTCATCTTAAGAAGCTACAGGAAGTTACAAGCAAAAGCTTGGTTCAAATGATCCTTCCATGTGATAACAGGAAGCTGTGATGAGTTACTGATTTTAATGATAGGTGGTGCTGAGAGTCAAGGGTTTTGTTACCTTTTCCTAAACCTTTTCTTCCCCTCCCACATGTTTGTTTAATGCCCCAGTCCTATTCCCCACCATCCTACAAGATGCAGCCATGTTGCCAAAGTGCGCATGGCATCCAGAGGTGCTGGGGAGGTGAGCAGATGGCCCAGGAAAGGTAGGTAAAAATATTTGTAGCGTACCTCCCTTGGAGGAATAATACACTGGAGATGAAATGACGTCACATTCTTGAAGCTTCCGGGTCAACAAATATGGCTGACGCAGATAATCGACGCGAAAGAGGATTGCCGCGAATTCACGAATAAAAATCTCCCTGCACGCGTGTAAAAGTTAATCTCAACCTTTTAAATCATGCCTGCGTGTTCTGCATACGGGTGTGCGAATCGCTGAACGAAAAATGGGATTTAATTTCCACGGAAAGATTCATGTATTCACATTACATCGGCTCAATAAAGCTACCGTTAACCGTTAACAGTGAGTGCCTTATTTTTTGAAGCTGTGTAATTTCTTGTTGTTCCTAGCAGTCTTATTCACCATTTTCTGACACCCACTGTTAATGGTCTAGAAGGAAAAAATATATATATTTCCCCCCCTCCTTTTCCCCCCCTTCCCGTTTACACTTTTTTTCCCGCCTTCCATTTTCTACGGTAATATTTTCGAACTTCTGGACATTAACAGAATTTGTTTTTTGTGGGTGGGGGGGGTGAGTGTAGAAGTTTTCAAAAATACTCTTCGTAGTCTAGAAGTTAAAAAAAAAATCCTCTCATATTGACAACTACTTGTGTCATGAAGAGATTTTAATGTAATTTTCCTACGGTAATATTTTCGAAATTCTGAACATTAACAGACATTTTTTTTCATGGGGCATGGCCGTTTTATTCCTGCTTGTGTAGATTTCAAAAAATAAGTCTGTCAAAACAGTGCAATCCGAGTTTAAATAGATAGCAAGTAGCATTTCGTCTGGTATGTTCAGTAACATAATTACGCGGAATTAAACCTTGGAATTGCATATAAACTCATAATAAGGTTACCACTGATGTTTCTCCACGATCACACGTTGTTATTTTCGTGAGTTTTTACTTCAGGAGTAAACGATTCAGCCCTAAACAGTACCAGAAAAGCAATCTGAAATGCTTGGAATACTGATTGTTTTGAGTCAACTAACATGGCCGCTAAGCCCGCCCCCTGGTTACAATTCTTTCCTATTCTTTCTAAAGGGATGGCCGCCCCTTGGTACCTCCCCATAGGCCATGTGGCTGCCATTGTTTCTTCTTGGACCTATGCTAGCTCTTTTGCTGGCGTAAGTCCAAGGAGACTTGGTGGGTAGGTCCGGTTAAGGAAGAGGGCATAGGCTCTCCGTGTGTTCTGCCAAGATCCTGCCACTCCTGCCCCTGAACCACCCCCTGCCAGTCCCAGCCCTGATCCAGCCCCTGCCTGACCCTGCCACCACCATTCCTGCTCCAGTGCTCATCAGGGATCTGCTGGTGGGCGCATGGAGCCTTTCGCTGTTTGCATCAGCAGCTCTGGAGCTCATTGCAGTGGTGCACTTTTTGTGCCGCCATATCAGGACTTGATTGCAGATTGCAAGATCCGCGGCCATAGGCTCTGCATAAGATTGGGCTGTTAGTTTCATAAAATAATACAATACACACCTGCTGCACTAAAGTAGACATAGTATAGAGGATATTGAAGATGTGAGCAGATTTTTACTGACAGCTGAAGTTTGTATTCTAGTATTAAATACCTTTCTATTACTGAATTCATCTTAATCTTCCATGAATTTCCTCTCCCAAGTTAATCTTCTATATGCCATTTTTCTCTACCTCTTGCCAAACTTTAAATGGCTGATCTTTCTCCTCTGGGGCTGTGTTTGATTGCATTGTCTGAGAAAAGGACAAGGGTATAAACTAGGAAGTCCATTGTAAGGTCTGTTATCAGCAAATGCCCAAGAACAACATACGTCACTCAAATACCAATTTCTGAGAGCATGATAGTTGGGAATACCATATGTATGTAACTTTTATTGTACTTCATTTTAAACTCATCTTGTTTTTCTAGGCTTAATTTCTTTCCTATTTTTGAAGCATATTTCTACAGAGCTCCAATACTAGGTTCCTTTTCTAATTTTTTTGTTCTCTAATCCTCAGTTTCTTTTGATTGTAGTGCCTTTCTACCCTATCTCCCAGTCCAGGATGAGTAATGATTAGAGGTGGGAGAAAATGGTGATGAGATAAAAACATATAACATCGCTTTCTGCACTTCTCATGTTTGAAAAAAGAGAAAAAAACCCAAAAAATCTGTTAAAAAAGCAAAACAAAAACCAACATCATTTTATTAGGCTTTTATTTATTGTTTAATGGGGGATTGCATGGGTAATAACTGTGGTTTCATCCGCTGACACTATACCACCTATATCACCTACCTAGTACATTTATAATCACTTATAATTGTAATGTAAATTTTGAATAAAAACACATAACACTGCTTTCTGCACTTGTACCTCTGGAATCCGTGGAAAAAAATCCAGAATCGGTGGAAAAAAATAAAACCATTTTGTCCCATTTCAGTACCTGTCACTTCAGTTATTTGCAGTTCTGCTAGGAAAAACTGTTTTTTCTAGGCTTAGAAATGCTCACCTGTGCAAACGAGGATTGTTTCATACTATGCTGTAGGTGCACAGTACACACATGCTCACACGCAACTTATGCATGTGTACACAATGAATTCGATAACACATGTTTATTGATGAATGTTCTGCCATTTGCTGGCTTTTTTTTTCCTGTTCCTAGGATAGGGGGATTTTTTTTTTTGCCTATTCTTAAGGTAGGGGGATTTTTTTTTACTATTCTTATAAAAGACTATTTTTCAACGTTTTGAAGAACCCTAATAAGTGAATGGGAGTGTTCCTTGATATATTCACACTGAGTTAATAGATGGCCTCTGTCTCTTGTTTTTGCAGATTCAACAAAGAAAGTTAGGGATGTTTTGGAAGAATTCCATGGTAGTGGTGTGCTAGCGAAGTACAATCCTGAGGGGGTAACATTTTCTTCTTTATCTAAATTGAAATGTTTGCATTTGCTGCTGGCAGTTTTCATTCTGCATTATGCGAACTGCTTTTTCCGCTTTTCTTCTTGTTCTAACATCTTGTGTTCCAGTAGATAGAAACTTGTATTTGGGCACATTTAAAAAGTCCTGTGCTAATGTCTGCTGCTGCTCTTCATTGTTGTTTTTGCTGTGTACTGTTGCTGATACTGATATTTAGTAGGATTATTTTAATTGTTTTTGTTGAGTTTTCATTGTATTGAACTGTAAATCACGTTGACATTTTTTTTGGCATATAAAGTGCTATATAAATGTGTGTGCATTGAATGTGTGGAAAGGAAGTAGCAGGCCCCATTCCCAACCTCCACATGTAGATCATGGCTTCTGTGTGCCTTATTTGGACCTTTGATTGGCAGGACCCTAGATCTTGTAGACAGCTTATGTGCATGCAACCTAGTATGTGAATAGGCTCTGTGCACAAGATCCAATTTAAGCATGGAATTAGGGGCCTGCCAGTTGCAGGCCTATTCCTTTTTCCATATATGCAGACTATCCTGGTTGCAGTTGTCTGCCCAAGGCTTTACAGCACTATCCCATGCATGTTGACACAGAAGTAAGTCTCATTCTGTTCAGTGGTGTTTACTCCTAGGTACATGTGCATAGGATTGCTGCCAGGCAGCCCAATCCTGTGGTGCCCAGCCCCTGTAGGAGCAACAGCAGCAAAATGGCTACCGTTGCATCCTATGGCACTGTGGCAGCCATAGGAGGCATCTTAGGAGAAGGGGACATTCTCCCCCTTTCTCTGGGTAAGGGTGCTGGGCCACCAATGGGCCTCCTCAAGTCAGTGCTGGCTTTTTTGCCATCGCAGACTTGAGGGCTTCCGCGGTCCAACAGATAGGATCTGGTGGTGGAGGTCACCACTTGTCCCACCCTGCTCTGCCCCTCCCCCACCGAGTTTCATTGTCTCCTACGCCCTTCCTGACCACCCTGAAAGAGCTCACTGCCGCTCTCAGTGTTACTTACCGCCTGTCAGCGCCATATCTTTTTGTTAATTTGTACTACAATTTCTTAAGCACCTGCACTTATAAGACGTAAGGAGGTTATTTCATTGCATTGTGAATTCATTTGATCTGCTCAGCTGAAAGTGTAGTATCATTGCTAAAAAATAACTGTTTTAAATGCAGAGATTAAGGACCCAATTCTATCCAGTTTTCCAGTGCTGATGCAGCTGTATCAATGGGGTGTGCACTGCATCCCATGCAGCAGCGTCATCCTCAAATTAAGTTCTGGAACGCTAGGCGGGACTTACCGCTTGATTGACAGCCTGTCCGTGATGTGTAGCTGCCTGCCTGCCCGCTGCGCGGGCTCCCTCCAGTTGGCGTGCCCCTCCGCTGCTTGCCCAGGCACCTGGTGCGCCCCCCAGGCAAGCGGGCACCCCCTCCGAAGCCAGGGGTGCCCGCGCGGCGGGCGGGCAGGCAGCGACACGTCATGGACGGGCAGCCAATCAGGCGGTAAGTCCCGCCTAGCGTTCCGGAACGTCGTTTGAGGATGACACCACTGATCCCATGGTTGGGGGGGGCAGTCATGGAGGCCCCCACAAGGTAAGGGAATGATTGTTCCCTTACCTCAGGTCTGCATTGTGGCTGCATGGGTCCTGGAATGTTGGATAGGATTTGGCCCTAAGAATGGTCAACTATATTAATACCTTTTTTCTTTCTTTGCATGCACTCCAGAAGCAAGATATTCTTAAACAAGTAAGAATTGTTTGTGATGGTTTTGCTGATAGTGAATCTGAAGGTTGCTGATGATTTTTCTGGAATTCCATGGAGGCATTTCATATTTTAGTGCAAACTATCTTTTCATGGATTATTCTATTGTTATTCTTGTGGTAACACATCATTTAATTACAGCAAATACAGAATATTCAATTAGAATACCAAATAGATTTCTCATTTTCATACCTTTTGCCAAATGTGGAGCTAGTAAGCAATGAATAGACTTCATTATAATGAGCTTTCGTTTTCTCTGATTTGAGAAGTTGTATCTCTTTTGTTAATTCCACACATTAGACTTCAATTCATAGGCAGAACATTTTTCTTGTGCTATATTTTTCCATGGAAATTTTTTCCCTTTCTATTTCAGCACTCTCTATTTCTATATCATTATTCAAAATAATTTGTTGATAGTGTTAAGTGATAGGGTGCGCCGTGCATCCTGTGGTGTGGGAAGCAGTCATGGGGGCTTCCTCCAGGTAAGTTTGGGCCAGTAGTCTAGGAGTGCAAGAGTAGGCAGAAAAATAGGGTTTATGATCCAGTGTGCATGACTGCCACTTAACCCACCTCTTCCCTCCCTAACACACCTCTGGTTTCTCCTCCAGTACTCCCTTTTACTCCCCCCGCCCCACAGTTCACCCCTGCCACCAGCTTCCTGGTGCTTGCAAAGTCTTCTGGAGCCATTGTCATGTACACCATGTCATTCATGTCATTCACCGTTGGCAGCAGAGCCTGGCAGGGCCCTAGCAAGCATGTGACAGCAGCCCAGCTTTCACGCCTCCGTAAAGTATCTTGCACTGCTAGAACCTCTTCCTTTTTGGGTTGGAAATTTTTAAAGCAACCTTGATTTTAAAAAAGACTTAGGTGTTTTTCCCCCCCCCACACACCTTCTGAGTTCTGTTAGGTATATGGAAGCATCTGTTTTGTTTGGAGATGACTTGGTTTTGCTTTCAAACCAATCAGTAGGGCATGAACATTGTATTAGAGAGAACAAACGGGATCCGCCACAGAATGTTGAACCTTCCTAACTGGTGCTCACCTTGAGAATATATAAACGGTTAAAGGCTCTGCACTCTCTTGTTTCCTGTCTCCCTGCACCATGTTCAACTGTTATCTTTATCCAGTTGACATCTTCAAATATTCCATGGCTCCTGGGCTCCCCTGAACATGCTCAATCCTTGAGTCGCACTTCCTCCCCCCTATCTTTTTCTTTTAATGTACATGTGTTTTTATTTGTTCATTAACTCCTGCACATCTAGGAATTCCCCAAAATATGTAGGGACCACTACCTTACTTCTGGATGACCCTGTGTTTCCAATCTGGTAGCAATCTAAGCACTTGAGATGAACAAGCATATGTTTTGCAAAATTAATTGGGCACTTTGCAAAGCAACGTAAACGTTTTGAAAGTATTGTCCATATATCACTCTTATCCATATCCTAGCACTGATTAGGAGAGGCTGCAGCCTCCCCGCGGCAAGGAAGTGTCGCTCCCTTACCATAGGGGAGGCTCCAGCCTCCCCTATGCGCTCCTCGGATCTGCCATTTAGCAAGTGCAGATCTAAGGAGACTGGGCTGCCTAAATCGGGGCCGCGCTGCCTAACCTGCTGCCAATCCCTCTGCCGCCTCCTCATGGAGCCTCCCTCATGCCAGCTGGCTTCGGCCAACGCAAGAGAGGCTTAGCGCGGGTGCAATGGGACTGGCGCTGCCTGCAACGCCGGCGCGGGGGTGCCGATTGGCACCCCTGCATCGGCGCTCAGCCCTTTGCGTTGACACTATGACGTAGCGTTGACGCAATGGGTGCAATAGGATTGCACTGTTAAATGTATATCCCACTCCTCTTTTTAAAAAATTTATGGTTATAATGGTTTCCATCTGTCTAGCTAAATAGAGTGGAGGCATTTTACTTTCTTTTCTTTTGAACTAGGCAGAGAAGACCGGTTTCATTATTGTTGCTGTTTGTGTATAGTTGTGTACAGTTTGATTTCACTGTATTGTAGAAGAACAAAAAAGAGAGAGTATGTATTTGGAGGACAGTGCAGGACAATTTGGAGGACTAATACATTTTTATAATTTGACATACTGCCATAATAAAGTGGATGGATATCCTTGACCAGTAGCTATAAAAATGAATGGGCACACCTCCCCTTTTTAAAGTGCTTTGAGAATATTTCTTCCAGAATATTAAAATGCAGAGTCTGCCAGTTTTATTGCTCAATGTTGTGTGTTAATCTACTTTATGTCTATAAAATGAGAAGTTCTTCATAACTTGTTCTCTTCTGCACCTTTTCCAGCTCCACTATATCTTTTTTGAAATGGGGTGACCAGTACTCCAGATGTGGTCTTACTATTGATTTGCACAATGGCATAATAATATTGGACATTTTATTCTCAACCCCCTTTTTCATTATCCCAAGCATGGAATTGGCCTTCTTCACCCCGGCCGCTCATTAGGTTGGCACTTTCATAGAGTTGTCCACCAGCACTCAAGATCTCTTTCCTGATAAGTCGCAGACAGTTCATTAACCTATATGTGAAATGCTGATTTTTTTTGCCCCAATGGGAATCATTTTACACTCGTTTACATTATCTACTTGTGTACATTACGCTCATCTGCATTGAAATCTTGCATTTCTGCTGCTACCTACAGCAGCATTTAAAATATTTAATGGAATGCAGAAATGCCCAGACGTCGCTTAGATGTTGCTATCTGTCTTCTTTTCCAGACAATTGATTTAGAAGGTTTCAAATTATTCATGAAGACTTTCCTGGAGGCTGACCTGCCTGAAGAGTTTTGTGAACGTCTCTTTACATCTTTTGGCAACAAAGGCCCTCACAGTAGTCCTATGGTAAAGAATAAGCCTCCACTCCTTCCCGGTGGTAAGTAATAAATTGTAATAAATTAAATTGTGAGTGTAACTGTCTTGATTGTTGTGAATGGGCTCATTGCTCTGGTTTTGTCACCGTTTGTCACCTAATGGCTGGTCAAGGGCTTTCTCATTAGCTGTAAAGTTTCTTAATGGATTTTTAAAAAAGTTTCAGCCTGTGGTTAGTCCAAGGGGCAGAAAAACTGTCATTGCAGTTTGAATTTGGGCATTCAATTTGCCCAATTTGGGGATTCTAAATAGCTTGCTAAATAGCAAACGCAGATCCGAGGAATTCTACGGGGAGGCTGGGGCCTTCCCTCGGGTAAGGGGACGAACATGCCCTTGCCCCCGGGGAGGCTTCTCAACGCACCTAAGGTGCACTGGATTTGGCACAGGCCCGTCAGCCTCACCAGTCCAGCGCAGTTTAGGAGTGTACTCTGAGAGTTGCAAACATAGCTGGAGTAAGTTCAGTGGAATGCAGCCTTGATAAACACATGTTTGCAGTACAACAGGTGAGGAATTGAATATAGGGTATAAAATGCATAATGCTCATTACTTAATGCAGGGGTGTCTATAACTTGTTTCATATGGTGGGCCACATAGCATACATGGTGCCTGCTGGGGGATGTTATGCAGCAGGAAATGACATCATTAAGCAGGTGATGGCCAGAAGGATGCACTTTGTTTTCACAGCTGCAAATGACAGAAGAGAAAATGAGCAAATCTTCATAATTTCAAGATATGATATAGTTCAGTTATCACACTGGGAGAGCCCCACTGTAATGGAGATCAGAGATATTGCTTTTGGGGGCCTCTTCTTAAGTCAAGATACCTTTGACTTAAGCGGAGGACTGTAACTCAGAGAAGAGCTTTGCACATGGAACGCCTAGTAATTTGGAATGGGGAATCAGTCCTAAACTCTCCCTCTGAAAGCAGCATTTCCTGGAACAAAGGTCCATTGGTATACTGTTCCATGTATCTTGCAATGTGGCCCTGAACAGCTTTGATCACAAACTTTGTGGTTTGTTCACAGTGTAATTTTCACCTGCTTTCCATTTAACATTCTTTGTATATCAAGATTATGCAAAAAGCAGATTTCTAAATTTTCCATTAAAGCTCAAGGACTAGAGATCCTTAATCATGTTGCTTAGTATTATATTGCCTCTTTTCTTCAGCTACAGTCTACCATATAGTTACACCCACTAATGTCCCATTGAAAACACTAGGACCTAATTGTATCTGGATTGCTACCTTAGATTTTACAGTTTAATGGTCTCACTTTATTGTGAAAAAAACGTGCTATTCAAGGGATTACTGTTAATTAAAACATAGTAGGCTTTGCTACACACACACACACACACACACACCAAGAAATTTGGTGTACTAAAAGGCTTTTTGTCCCACATTTATTTTTTAAAAAAAAAATAACTTTTGAATTGGGTTTTGGTGACTTTTTAAAGAAAAGCTGTATAAGAGCAAGTAAGTCAAAGAATTTTCTTAACACTCTTGCAGAGCCAACCTCAAATGCCAAATAAACAATAGCATAATACTTTTATAAAGACAATCTAGGAAGTAATGAAGGAATGAATGAGTGTTCAGGCTCATCAGAACTCTTCATCAGGAGAGAAAAAAATGGAAATAAAGAGAGAAGCTTTCCCTAATCTGCAATTTGTAATAGTTGTACAATAGAATGGAGAAGGAGGTGTATAGATGTAAATTAGGTTAGGCTATGTAATTGCAAGCAGCTCTAGGGGCTAGATTACACATAAAGCTAAATGTGTCATTGTGTGGTTACAGGTTTAAGGGTGCAATTCTAACCTGGAATTAGGCCGGCACAAATCCCTTGTGCCATCCTAGGAGTGTCGCAAATGCACTGTAAAGCACATTTGGACCACTCTCAGAGTCATGGAAGATGGCACGTTCATTTGCAGACCTCTCTGACTCCGTGGTGCAAACCCACTTTATGGTAAATTTGCAACACTCCTAAACCGGCACAAAGGACTAACTCCAGGTTAGGATTGTGCCCTAAATTTACTTGGTAATAATAGACAAGGGTCTGTGATTTGGATTGGGATTGTAGCATAGAGGTATTCAGATATTGATCACAGCTCCCTTTTGCAATGACCTCTTCTTCCTGGCTCTCCTGGGTGCCGCCATCTTGTATTATGGTGCCTTGAAGAGCCAGAAAGAAGAGGATGCCAGGGACGTCCTGTGCCACCCTCAGAGGCTGAGGGTGGTGCAAGTTTGGGAACCACTGGTGTGTAGTATTGTTCAACATCTTCTATTTATATGCCCACGGCACGCAGAAGGCAGACCTAAACTTTTGGTCCCAATTACCCGTTGCCTTACGTTGTCGGACCCTGTAGAATTGCAGAAGCTTCTTTTTGATTTGAAGGATCCCTTTTTATTGAATCAGTTTGCCTCATTTTTAGATTTGATTGTAATAACCAATATGACTAGAATGACAAGATAATCCTAATAGTGGAGGCCTTTTGATATCATTTAATGCAACTACTAAGTTTTAACTCTGAGTAAAGATTAATCTATGTACTGTTTTTATTGTGTTGAATGCCATTAAAGGTTTTGTATATGTATATGTATATTGTTCAAAATGACACTTTTGGGGGCTAAATAGCTACTTCAGAGAGATGATTTTTGATGCAAAAGCAACACTAAGGTCAAAGGCTAAATAGCCCCTCATTCCATGGAGTGGTCCTGATCCAAATGTGGGCCCCATGTGACTGCTGCTTATGAGTAAACCTAACAGGTGTAACTATACACCTGATACATTTACAGGCATGCGACCACACACTTTCAGATTTTCTGTCTTTTGTTGAGTGAATTCAATGAGTATAACATGAATATTGTTTCAGGTTTGAGACTTAGTAAAAGTATAACATCGTCACGACCCCCAACTCATTCCAGTCTGCGCGTGCCAGAAGTAATCCAGTTGAAAGACATTGTTTGTTATCTTTCCCTGCTTGAAAGAGGAAGGCCTGAAGACAAACTGGAATGTATGTACCATATGTGACGCAAGTAAATATTGAGTTGTTATAAGTCCATTCATCCATTTGTGTCCTATTTTTAACAAAAGATGTTCATATTTCATCATTGCAAAGTTATGAATGGTGCATGTGTTTGGGCATTGTTTCTTTTAGCATATTAAACTGATCTCAGGTTGCTCCAGGTTGGTGATCGTCATTTTTATCCAGAGACACATAATAGGTATGTAGGTTTGTGATGTAATTTTTTTTACTGTATATTGTCAGTACTTTATTTCTAGGTGTGCAGGACACTTAGGGTTGGGGAGGGTGAATTGGGGCAAGGGAAGATGGGGGGAGGACGGGTCCATAGGTGGACCAGCCCGGGGCAGGGAGTGGGACTTGCCTCCGTCACTTAGGCTAGATCCTAACCCTGGCCTGGTTTGCCTTAGATGGGCTGTGATTTTGCTCGTGCAGATCCAAGTAGCCCTATTGGGGAGGCTACCTTGCAACATGGGGTAAATGGAATTAATTCCCTTTACCCTGGGCTGTGCTGCAGCAAGCCCCAACCCTCTGCTGGATGGAAACAGGGCAAGTCGGCTGGCCTCCCTGTTCCAGTGTGGGTTAGGATTGGGCTGTTAGAAATCCAAAATTTGCAGTTTGTGTGTTTGGGGGTAGGGGTCAGGGATAGGGAATTTCATAACTATGCTTGGCTTATTTCTTAAAACCAGTGTTGACATCCAAGCCTACGTGGAAGCCCAGTTAGTTTGTAGTCCCAAATGTGTAGGTGTGGGTGTGGTATGGTTATTTAATGACAAGGGACAGTCACAATGCACATGGCCAAAACGTCTTTCTTTTGTTGTTTGACATGCTTCAGAGCTAAGTCCTGGCTCAAATTAAGCCTTGCCGAAGGTAATAAACTGTACAGATGCAGTGAATCACATGATTAGCTTACAAAGCTGGCTTTATTAGTGACACAATGTAAGTAAAATGATACCTCTTTATTAAGCCAGCCTCTGCTGTTAAGGGCATGCTTTCAAAGTATGTGGTGATCTTCTGGCCTAGTTGGGGCACAGAAAGTTGCCTGAAAGTCATAAAGTCTTTCCAACAGATGTGGGTTCAATAAAACATATTACCTTACCTAGCTAATAAAAAGAGCCTTTGTGTGGCGAATGACCAGTCATTGCACCTGTACAATTTATTATCTACTGTTGATGATGCAGTCTGTCTTTCAGATCCTATTTTATGAATGCTGGTCTTTGAAAATCAAATCCATGG
Source organism: Lerista edwardsae (assembly GCA_029204185.1). NCBI lineage: Eukaryota > Metazoa > Chordata > Lepidosauria > Squamata > Scincidae > Lerista > Lerista edwardsae. Next base: position 14,603,815 of record JAJKFI010000009.1, read on the forward strand.
AAAAGCTAGCAGGACTGTTTTTTTGCAACTACCGCTGAGTCCAGGATGTCACTTAAAAAGGCTCAGAAACTACTTAAGATGGGAAGCTTGCTGCAGGGTAGATCTGAGGCAGTCATGCTGACTTTTTAGGTGCAACCCAACCATAGTTAAAAATTTTTAGACTCCTTTTGTCAGAAATTGCTCAAATGCATTGAAATCGAGGTGAGTTCAGAGAATGTTAACACTGGCTGGGTTGTGCCCATTATATTAGATTTCCAGGTCTATAATTTTTCAAGCTTTTCATGCATTTTTGTAGGAGCCACACACACCGTTTTTAGTCTCGGCTGTGAAAATGTAGACAGCAGGCTCTATCTGCTGGAGACTTCATTCATTGCAAGCTGAAATATCCCAGTCATCTTGTCCTTGTGTAGTGTTCTTAGATGAACTATCTCTGTGTGACTTGTAAAACAGTTTTATTTCTCAGATGAATTGGGAAGTATGTTCTATTCATTTCAGAAGTTAAGATTATTTATAAGCCAAGTGATGCCAAAGTCAAGAAAATTAGGGCAGAGAACAGGTTGGTACAGGTGATTATTCATGTGTTGTGTTACCACCACTGAGATCTAGTGTAGTATGGTGGATTGTGTCAGCACAGTCATATGCATGCCTATTCAGAAATACGTTCCATTGTGCTAAATGGGTCATACTTCCAGGAAATTGTGCATAGAATTGCAGCCTGAACCATCTGCCATGCATCTTGCATCTGCCATGAATGCATAGGTGGGCTCAGCAGCATCTCTAGAGGGGGGGCAAAAAGCTATGTTTTGCAAGGCATCTTACTTTGCCATGTAAACCACTCCTGGCCGTTGCTGTCGTTGCCATTCCGGGCTTAGTGAGCAACCAGGAGGCGACACCGCCGTGTTTCTTCCACTGCCCAGAATGGCTATGATGGTGAGGGAGAAGAGCAGTTTAAGTGGCAAGGTAAGGCACCTTGCAAACCTTAGTGCCACGTTCCCTCTGTTGGGATGCTACTAGGTGGGCTTAGGCAAGCTGGTCTGCATGAGGTCTCCAGCTGCAGTATGGTGATTAATAATACTTATCTGTAGGGTTGGTTTCGGTCAACATAACTCATTTGGAGCCCTTTGCAAACTTAGAAAATGTGGTACAAATTAGTGTGAGGCAAAAAAAAAAAGAGAAGCAATACATTCTCCTGTGATGGATATAGCCTACTTTAGTATAATGTAATCCTCAGAACAAATGTCATTTTCTGGTCTACTAACTAAAGCAAGGGTGACCAACCTTTCAAATTTAGGGCTTCTGACCTTTAACAGTTGTGCAGAGGAAGCTTTTCACCAGACAGATGACAAGCTGCACCTGCTGAAATTCCTCTACGCACTTGTTGAAGGTCCAGGAGCCCTAAAGCTGAAAGGTCAGCCACCTCTGAACTAAAACACGATGCAAGGAACAACAAGGGTCCACCCCTCACTTAGATAATGGTTTTAACATTTTCTTTCTTTTCAGTTATGTTTCGCCTGTATGACACAGATGGAAATGGCTTCCTGGATAGTTCGGTAATTTTATTCGTTAATCACTAGTATTCAATCAATCACTAGTATTTATATACCGCTTTTCAACACAAAGTTCACAAAGCGGTTTACAGGCAAATAATAACATTAAAGTTCAATGGCTCCCTGTCCCAAAAGGGCTCACAATCTAAAGGAATGGAGAACACCACCAGCAAAAGCCACTAGGAAAGACACTGTGCTGGGGTGAAGAGGGACAATTGCTCTCCCCCTGCTAAATATAAGAGGACACCACTTGAAAAAGTGCCTCTTGCCCAGTTAGCAGGGGTTGATAACAGTATTCATTTAAATTGTGTAACAGAAATAGTTTCATATCCTGTCAAGTACACATTTCAGTTTTAATCAAGGGCAGAAAGTACTGTGTTTTGAAACTAAAGATTTTAAATATTTATGTTATCATAGAGAAGGGTTGTAACTCAGAAGTGGGGCATTTTTTTTTAATGCGGAAGGTCCTGGATTAAGTCCTCAGCATCTCCAGGTAGGGGAGGAAAAAAGATTATCTCTGAAAACCCGGGAGAGATGCAATCAGTCACTGTTGACAATTTGGGCCAGTGGTCAAACTCAGTAGAAGATATTTTGCTTGTAAGCTTTCACTTATAAAATTTTAGATATAGTCCTGGAACTACAGTGGGCCTGTGATATCTGTGGGATTGGTGTCTGCAGATTTCAGAATCCATGGATACAGAACCCATGGAGGGACTTGTAAGGAAGGTCAGTTGGCTACCTGTCCCCCAGGCCCACCAGCACAGGGGAAGGGCTCCTCCAACCTCCAAGTTTAAGCTTACTGCTGGCCTTCTCTCTTCCTCACCCTCTCTGCACCTCAGGCAGCAGATCTGGGAGAAGCAGCAGCCCAGAAAGTAGGTCCCTTCCTGAGTACAGTCAAGCATGCCCTCTGCCTCCCTCTAGCCCAAATGACTTCTATCACAAAGGTTCAAAACATAGAAACCGTTATTGCATCAGGCACCAATTTTCATAAGCTTTTTTCAGTTCAACAATAGAGCACAATGAAACCAACATTACTTCAGCATACACAATTATTCAGCATCTTGTTCTAACTCACAAAATCTTTGGCACGCTGAGTATCTCTGATAAAGCCGGCCAGCTCCCTTGGCCTCAGCCAAGGTTGTCCTTTTTCTTCTTTTGGCCAAGCTCCAATTATAGTGGTTGCCTCACTCTCACATGCAAGCCACCACCAATTATGATCTTGATCTTGATCACATAGCTCACAGAGGCCTGGTTTGATTAGACCTTTTACAACTGTCACCCAGCCCTCCAGGTGTTCAATTAATGCCACTGATAGGACCCACTTAAATACTTCCCAGTCGTGACTGGAGCTGTGATCTGGTAATGTTTGGGAGGTTTTCTGAAGCATAGAGAGGTCATATGTAGCCTCTCCAGGCTTCAGAATGAAGCACAGCACAGTTTAAAGGTAACTTTTGGTTTTCGCCAAAGATCTGGGATCGTACTTGTTGGAGTCAGCCATATTTGCATCAGTCCCAGCCTTTCTTACTATCTACTTCCGTTAATTTCTGTTATCTCTTTTTTCAGTTCCTTTCTTCTCTCTGTTGTGCTTCAAGATTAGTATGCTATTTTGATAAGATGTATTTGATTGTACCATCATGACTAAACCCCATCAATTTCAATGGGAGTCACTCATGACTAGGGGCGCAGCCCTAACCTGGACACCATAAAGTATGTTTGGACCACTCTTGGAGTCAGAGAGGTCAGCACACAGACGTGCGCCATCCTCCCTGACTCCAAGAGTGGTCCAAAAGCGCTTTATGGTGGCCTTTGTGCTTGTCCAGGTTAGGATTGTGCTTTAAATTTCTTAGTTCTAAGTAACTAGACTTAGGATGCAATCACCAAAAATACATATTATGCTAATTAGTATTTGCAGTATGCTTTTAGTTTGCATTAAAACAGTTCAGATAGATTTCAGAACGTTAAGGAAGGTATGCATGGCTTTATCTAATTAAAAGGGAGTTCTGTGTTTTACTTTCATGCCTAGGAGCTGGAAAATATCATCGCTCAAATGATGCATGTTGCAGAATATCTGGAATGGGATATCACTGAACTCAGTCCAGTAAGCATTTTCTCAGGTCAATGATTTAATTAATATTAGAAGTACCTAATATTGGAAGTACCTAAGGACTGTTCGAGTAATATAGTTATGGTTAATGCTTTGTATAGCATTGTAACTTGGAACTTTTATCATTGAACTAAAGTAACAGGAAGGGCACTGGGTAAGGGGTTGGAAGGACTTGGAGATGTTTTACGTATAATTTAAAAGAGTTTATGTAAGGCTTGTGTACTATACGGTTTTTATGATTTGTTTCTTATCTTTACTTTTCCACATTTTACTTAATTATGCAATTAGTTTTTATAAATGTTTTCTGAGCAAAATTTGTATCATTTTAGATCATTTTCAGGGATAAAATGAGAATAAAATGAAAAGTACTAGTAAAGTGTTAAAAAGACAATAGAAAATGTAAAAAGAGAACAACAAAAATGGTTAAGAACCATATTGCTTATTGTTTTAATAAAATAATATACTGTGTGAAAAAATGTACTTTTATTCCAAAGATACTATAGAACAGTAGTTCTCAAACCTTTTAGACCGGTACCCACTTTTTAGAATGGCACTCATGTTGGGACCCACCCCACCGGAAGTGATGTCATTAACCTGGAAGTGATATCATAGCTGGAAGTGCCATCATCAAGCAGAAAGTGCTGTCAGTGTGACATAATCAAATGACACTCCTAGACTGCGAACTGGCATTCTTGGACTAAAGCAAATGCACAACCATGGAACATCTTTAAAAGAAAGCAAAATTAGGACAAAATATTGTTAAAGCACTGAACATAATAAAAAAATTAAAGAAAAAGCCTTACTTTAAAATTCAAACTGTTAACACTCACAAAGGAAATATAGCAAGAGTAAGGTCTGCAGTTTCCAAGATGGCTCTCCCAGTTTTCCGCGACCCACCAAATGTGTTTCAACCCACAGTTTAAATAACACTACTATAAAATATAAAATATGGCTCCATTTATAAGTTTCCACATAGTCTTTGTTTCTTGATGCAATTTTCATTACAATATAACTTAACTTTTTCCTTTTGTGCCACAGATTCTTCATGAAATGATGGAAGAAATTGATTACGATCATGATGGCACTGTTTCCTTGCAAGAATGGATCCAGGGAGGAATGACTACAATCCCACTTCTAGTATTGCTTGGATTAGAGAATGTAAGATTCAACATAGTTATGATCAATGATAACAGCAATGGAAGTGGAAACTGTCTTGCAGCCCAATCCTAAGTAAGGCCGATGTAGTAAGGCCAACATAACAGGGCTGTATTCTAAAGCCCATTAGGAGGGAGCAGCAGTGAAGTGCAGGCCAAGGGGAGGTTTTTCCTTACACCCGCATAAGCCCCAGTCATACCAATGACTGGCTGCTCGGATCTGTGCCTGCTGTTTTCCAGGCTCAGGTGCACGTGTGCAGGAGCGGCTCGAATTGGGGCTGCTGGGGACGGGGTCTAGGATTTGGCAGTATGGCCATCCTGCGTCACAACCCCCGTCTCCGCCCACTGCGCTGCCCAGTTATACCCCCGGCACGCCTCTGGAATGCCCTCGGCGAGGCTCAGTGCCGGCCACGTGGCGCAACACTTGACTAGCGCAAGGCCGGCATTGCTGGCAGTTGTGGCGGCGCCCGAGCATTGGTGCTATGCTTGTGCCGGTCCAGCGCGTTACCGCTGACATTGATGCGCTTGACGGCATGTTTGCGACAGTGTTTGGCCAGTGCAAGAGCGTAGCGCTAGTGCAACGGGGGTATAGGATTGCGCTCTTGGTTGTTTTGCCATTTGATGATACCAAATGGTGATCACCTGTAGTGGACATAGTACATCTTTGGTTATATGGGGGGCTGCCGTTCTAGGCCTAAGAGACTGATCTTCCTCTAATCCATTTGAGTCTGAAAATTTGGAAAGGTGGAAAGGCATTTTTCCAAAACATTAGCTGTCTCTCGTGCCAAAACTTAGAACAAGGAACTTTCCTATCAGTAGAGGTACAGGTGGGGCCTTTTTATACACGAGGGTTCCAGAACCCTTGCGGATAAAAAAATATGTGGGTAATTAAAGCCACACTGGGGAACATTAGCTCCACAGCCCTCACAGCAGCCAGGCAGTCGCAGAGTGCTCCGTGGGAGAAGGAACAGTCATCCCCTTCCCCTGTGGTAAGAGCGCAGGGTGGGTGACGGGTCTACTCGCCTCTGTGTCAGCTATTTTGCCAGTCAAGCTGCGGGAGCCTCCTTGTTGGCCTGTGTGGCCCAACACGGAGGATAAGATCTGATGGTGACTGTCGCCGCCAGTCCCACTCCCTGCTCCATCCTACTCCCCACCCAGTTCAGCCCTCCCGCCCCACCCAAAAAAAATGCAACGCGGTGAGCAGTACACTTACCACTCGTTGGTGTTTTGTAGCTGTGATAAAGTGCTAAGCCAGCGCCAGAGGTAGTGGGTTACTGCTGGCACTGGAGGTGCTTTATGGTACCTTTTATGACGGCAGTCCAGGCGGTACCCTTGTACCACCTTCACTGTTGGGGTTCAGGATTGGGCCCTTATTCAGCTGTTTTTTTCAGTTAAGAGAAAGCATACAAACAAATTGAAACACATTTATTAAATGGCTTCAATAAAAAATGATCTGTTCTTACAGTAACTCTTATTTTCATTAGCTTTTTATTGTTTCTCTTTTTAGTTTATGCTTTTACACTTATTAGACAAAGCAATTATTGAATAATTGGGAAATTTGGCTGCAGAGCAGCTGCAAAGTTGACTAGTAATAATAATTATAATAATTACATTTTATACCTCCTTACTACTGCAATTAAGATGCTGAAGAAAACAATGAAAATATAATTATATTTTAATTGATTGATCACTGGGTCATATTTACATAATGCACATACTGTCACAAGTTTTTTTTTTCTTTTAGTCAATAGAAACAGGCAGATCAACATTCCAGAATAACCTACAGTTACATTCATTGTATACCCTAACATTTACCCAAAGACCCCCTGGTTGATTTATGTTATAAATGAATCTAGTATTTTAAGGCGCAATCCTAATCTGGAGTTAGGCCGGCACAGTTAGGCCAGCAGCGTTTGGCCAGCATAAGGGACACTGGCATAAGGACATGTTTGGGCCACTCTTATAGTCAGAGAGGCCAGCACACAGACATGCGCCGTCCACCCTGACTCTGAGAGTGGTCCAAACATACTTTACAGTGTCCCTTGTGTCAGCCAAACTTTTCTGGCCTGTTTCAGCTGATTAGATCTCCAGGTTCAGATTGCGCACTCAGTTTTCTTCTCGATATTTTCAATATTATGAACCTGTGTATGTGTGATTAAATAATGTGTTATGATATATTTTGTAGTCATAACTTTAATAGTTATTGTGTGAATTTGTACATACGGAAAGTCCGTTCCATAAATACTTCCCAATGTCATGTGAAATATTTCTGTTAAATTATTGTTCCCACTGATGATATTCAGTATTGTTAATTGATATTGTTCACTTGATGTTTGATTTCTCCTATTGATAAACTGACTTTTCATAGCAAAAATGTCTTCTGTGCTCAAGTATTATTTGTTTTTCAGTTCAGCTGTTTCTCTTTAGCGCTGTTTTTGTCTTCCTAACTAATTTTCAAGATAAGTGATCGGGAAGTTTTGATCCTAATAAGGGCTCATTTAAGAATGGGATGAATTGCAGTTTCAAATTAGAAGTGTTGCCAGTAATTATTTAGGCTAGTTGTATGACATTCAGTGTATGATATTCTGGTCCACAATAGGAATGGGAGATCCGTTCTCAGAAATAGCCATTTGTACAGATAGAAGACACATGACTATCTTTTGTACTTGTTCACTAGTTTTGAAAGATGTGTTTGGAGATGGGAAATATTTGTGGTTCACCCACTCCTAATATTCAGTTTGGTCCTAAGACCATAAATGATTGTTTGAGGTGGAACAGTTGCTTTATACAGTTCAATGTATCAAATGAAATACTATGCCAGTATTGTGCTCAGCAGTTTTGGGGCCAGCTCACACATGCTATGGGCCACATATGTTTACTTTGCAAGAATTATGGGCTGCTGCAGGAGTTGAGGCAGGGCGAGCCTCATGTGGCACTCCCATTTTTGTGAATAGGCACATGTGTCATATCTATGCAGATTGCCCAATAGAGATTCAGAAGAGTGCCACAACCATGAAGGGAACTGTGGTGGTACCATATACACAGTCCTTGCACACTCATTTGCTCGTGTTAATAGGTCCAATAGAAAGTAATAAAAAATTTTTAGGGTGCTTAGTAACATTTATTATTTGTGCTGTCTTTTTCTGCCACTAGATGTCAGAGTTGCATTGCAGCTGAATTATCTAAGAGGGGTCTTATTTTAAAAGCCTTATAACCTATGAATGTGTTACAAGTATGATCTAGCTACTGAATTTTATAATTACCACCCTTTATTAAATGACCTTGCTTATGGACACTTAGGTTCAAAGTAAAGCAAATCGTTGCTGAATTGGTCTCCTCAGAATGGGACACACAAGCCCAGTCCTTTTTGGATGCCATGCACACGCTGCATTTAACCAATGCCATGCAGTGTGCATCATATTCTAAGCAGTAGTGAAATTCAGGGGGTTCGCCCAGGTTCTATAGAACCGGTTGTTAAATGGCTGGGCCCCGCCCACTCGCTTACCTCAGCTGGCTTCGGGTTTTTTTGGCTCCGGCTATGATGTCATAGAACCGGTTGTTAATTCATTTGAATTGCACCATTGATTCTAAGTATGCAGGTGCAGCCCTCCAGTTACACTGGTGTGGCACTTTCTGGTAGCAGTGACAGCATCCATGGAAACCCTGTCATTGATGGAGATGTTGGCGCACTTGTACAATTCTAGTATGCCATCCAATGAGTCAAGCGCTGCATCCACCAGATCTAATGCTGGCAGCTGGAGAAGCACCACCAAGGTGAACTGTGAGCAGGGGGCAGGGGCAGGTATAGGGACAATGAGGAGCCGCTGAGGGGCATCACTCCCCCAGCCATTAAGAATGAGCAGTACAGCAACATGCACCACTGTCAACCATGGGGCACCCTAAGGACACCACACACTTAAGCATATGTATGTGCGCACATGCAAACATCACGCAAGGATGCATTGCACCCACATCCCCTGCAGCAGTTACTGTCGTATCGGCTTCAGGTCGGCAAACAACTGCTAGGAATCCCTGAGTCCAGGGGTCAAGTCCCATTATCCCACTCATAGGAATACACACATCCAAAAGTATATCTTTGAGTAGAGCAAGAATAGAAAAATTGCTCCGTCAGAAGAAGGCAGCCATGTGAAACAAGCCAACACACTTATCTCTTCCCAAGGGTTTGCAAGGGTTCTTGCTTTGCAAGAAGCAGGAAGCCTACTTCTGCTTCCTATTGACATTCTCCGGTCATCCCCTGTAGCGTGCAGGCTTGCTGCCTGCTTGTGTGTGTATACGCCTAATGTTTATAGTGACTAGAAAAAGCAACAAATGTTTAACCTTTGCATTAACGGTAAGACTACAAACTAAGTTAATGGGTGTGGGGGGCTGTGGAGATAGGGTTCCCCTGTGTCACAGAGGGGCCCTAGACCACCTCCCCTGCCGATACAGGGAGTCGCCCGTATTGGCTTCTGTTGCTATCAATGTTGCAATTTAATACTGTTTTAGTACCTGTTAGTTGCTCTTGATCTTCTGAGAAATGTAGGTAGAACTCTTCAAAAAGTTGACCGATGACAACATTCTGTGTTCTGAAGTTTTGCTTCAAGCTATGGATTATTGTTGTTCCTCAGGTTTTCCACAGGAGGGAGTAGCTTTTATGGTATTATTTTGAGATGCTGCTTTCTGGAAACTTTGCTGTGCAACTGCATAGCACGCTGATTCTTAAACTGAGATGAAAATTTATGCCTACCAATGTTTCTGCATAACCCAGAATGATTTTTATAATCCTAAATCATTCAAAAGTAAATGTTGTAGACCCCAACTCAGTCTTTGTAGCGAGAAATAAGGAATTTAGCCACAATTCTTTTGGAGTTTGTTGCTTGTTTCTTAATACACTGGAATTTATTAAAGTCGTTTGCCACCTTTTCTTTCTTTCTTTCTTTTTGGTAACATTAAAAATGAAACAATGCAAAACATTGAGAGGTAATCTGTGCCTGCTCCCCAGCAATCCTGCAATGCAAATAAAACTGCAGCTGTATGAAGTCGCTAAGCTTGCCCTACCTATTCACAGTATTTTTTTTTTGTTATGATGCTTTAGTTGAGCAGTATGCTGTGAGCCACCTTGGAGTCCTGTTTTGGGGGACAGAAAGGCAGGATATAAATGCCAGAATACATAAGTACATAGAATTTATTCACAAAATCATTTACGGTGATACTGCAAAGATGACTTTTTCTTTCCAGAAATTAGTTTGTGTTACAAATATACATAATTATATGTAGTGCTTAACGTGGCTGATACTTGGCAGTAAACCAGAATAAAAATCTAATTTGCTAATTTCTAAAAGTGCATTGTATTTATGAAATGGATTGGTGGATCGGTTGCAGCCTGTAACACACTTAAGTATTTTAATTGGCAGAACACCCACATTCAAGACTTGTTTGTTTCTCTGATAAGGAAAATGCCAGCTAAGTCGGCCCATATGTTCTGTTCAAATGGAGGAGAAATCACATGTAGTGGCCATTCTTTTGAATAAATGGCAAAAATCAAACTGCTGTGAAACTAAAAATGTGTCTTCATTAAGTATTTTGTATTAATTTTAACAGACTAATTTTTTGGGAGGGGGAAACTGATGTCTCTCTTTTGCAGATTATTGTTGGTCATCTCTGTGCTTTGGAGTGAAAGTTTCCACTGAATTTTAATTTGGAAGCGCTCATCTAGTGATACCTTCCATTAGTTGTCTAATCCGTTGGAAGCACTGAAGCTTTACAGAAGAAAAGATATTAAATAAAAATGTCTCCAGACATAAAGGAACAGATATTTGGAGGTGAACAAGGAGCCACTCACAAAAATAGTGATCTTTCTGGTTTCTGGCTCGAACCAGAAACCCAGTCTGGTGCCTAGTGTATGTGCCCTGGGACAGATTGCCATTCATTTTTGTTAACACGAAAAGATTGTATTACTGTCTTAACTGTTTGGTAAGCTAGTGAAAGGTTTTGGAAAGAGAACTCTGGGCTTCCAAAAACTCGCATTACTATATCCGTGCCTGTCTGTTTGATGGAATTATGTTGTGATCTCTTGCAAATTAATAAATGAAGAAGCAGATTGTCTTTTATGTTCTTGAGTCAATTTCAATTTTTTATTGGCACTTATAGGCTTCACTGTTTATGCCATGAAATGAGATCCATTTCTTTTTTTATGTCCTCTACAGAATGTGAAGGATGATGGGCAGCATGTATGGAGACTGAAACATTTCAACAAGCCTGCTTACTGTAACCTTTGCTTGAACATGCTAATAGGAGTCGGCAAGCAGGGCCTCTCTTGTTCTTGTAAGTATTTGCTGTGGTTAGCTCTGGCTATTTTGCAGGCCTAGTTCATCTTCCCAGTTAATGTGCAAGCTCTCTCTTGACCTGGAACTCTCAGACTTCATCATAGTGAGTATCCCTAGGAAGGGAAGAAAAAAAATATTTGATAGAATCCTTGAGTTGGAAGGGACCTGAAAGGTCATCTAGTCCAACCCCCTGTCTGTAGCAGGAAATCCTCCTGGAGCAGCTCCAGCTGGTGCCTGTCAAGGCCCTGCTTGAAGGTCTCCAGTGAGGAAAAATTCACCACCTCCCTTGGCAATCTGTTCCACTGTCAAACTGCCCTTACCGTCAAGAAATGCTTCCTGATGTCCTACCGGAATCTCCTCTCTTGCAGTTTGTACCCATTGGACCTAGTTCTAGTGTCAGAGGCAGATGAGAACAAATTTGTCCCTTCCTCCTTATAAAATCCCTTCAGGTATTTGAAGAGTGCTGTCAAATCCCATCTCAGCCTTTTCTGCTCCGGGCTAAACATACTCAGTTCCCCTCAACCTTTCCTTGTAGGTCTTGTTTTCCAGCCCTCTGATCATCTTCGTTGCTCTTCTCTGAACCTGCTCTAGTTTGGCTGCATCTTCCTGCATTTGATCCTGCATCAAATCTGCATTCGATCTTCTCCAAAGTCTAATCGTTGTATTTTGTTAAAAAACAAAACAAAAGCACCCTTGTAAAAATTAAAATTTAAAAATTAAAATCAAGCTTTCAGGTTGATAAAGTACACCAATAAAACACATAGTTATTGTGATAGCTTTACTTGGCATCATGTTATTGGACTGGAAAGATGCTTTCACTTGTTGCCTTAACAACAAGAGAGTTTTGCCCCTGCCAAAAGAGATTCCTCTCTCACTCCAAAGGAAAGAAACAGCTATCTGCCCCCTGTTATCTTTAGATCAGTGTGACTGCCAGGTTAGGATGGTTCAAAAAAAGAATCCATGCCTCTTTGGAGCAGGTTCATCTCCAACTTAGAAAATAATGCCTGATAATGTCCTTTAAAATTATTCAGGTAGAATTCTCACACCTCCTTTGAGTGACACTACTACAATATTGTTGCAGACACTCTCCTCATATTGTTTGCTTTGATTTACCTTTGTTGCTTTGTGCCTCGTATATTCTAGCTATAAGGTTTTGTTTTTCAGTGTTTTCCCCTCTTCATGTTACTATTGGTAGCTAATCTCTTCATATGTTTTAAATAGCTATTGTGTTCTTCTTTAATAATGCTCACAGTAAATCTGTATTTGTTAGTAAAGTCATTCACACTTTCTTAGCTCATTTCACTCTGTTTCCTCTCCTGGATAGTTTGGCAAGACACATGCATCTAACTTGTACCTGTATATCGGTACCCTGCTGTTGTTTGTACCCTCCCTTTTTTGTTGCTGATACCATTCATATCCTAATGCCAATTTTAGTTTTTGAAATCGAATTATCCTATTAAATACAAGGTTATGAACTCACTCATGCTTCTGTATTACTGGCTTATGGTAGACATCTTCATTCATCCCTCCCCTTCTAAAAATTGACACTCACATCTCTGAATATTTTTGAAGCATTGCTGGGGGTTCATTACGGGGTGGCTGGGAGAAGGGGGGTACAGGAGTCTGCGGCGGGCCACACATCCCTCTCTAGCCAATCAACCAAGTTGCTCCCTGCTGTGTGTCTGATTAATAGCTGCCCCTCCCACTGGGTCTGTGTAATAAGTGCAAGGAAGGTGTTCAGAAGAACTTTGTGCTTAGTTGCTGTTGAAATCAAAAGCATATTTGAAGCTGGAACAAATGTTTGTTTTAGTTTTAACATAGGTGAACTCTTGAATATCATCCTTTTATGAAAAAGTAACACAATTTCTTCCTCTTAGCACGGATGCAGATATGTTAACTGTTCAGTCATTGAAGAAAAATAGACACACTATAGCAGTGTGCCATAACCGAAGGCAGGCAAGGTTTACATCATAAACTGGCAGTTATGTGTTCTTCTGTTATAATGAGCATTAGCTTTATGTTAAAAGGTGATGTGATGTAGAGTGAAGATTAAGGACCATCAGGTTTTCCATTTCATGGACAGTAGCAAAGTTCATATGACTTGAACTTTGCATGATGAAATGAAGAGATTGACAGTTGCTATGTGGAAACACACTAATCAGCTGTTTGAGGTTGACAAATCAATACAGAGACTAACCCAAACTCATTGCCTTTTGGATTCGGTTTGCCAGCTGCTATCATGCCTGTGCTGTAGTTTGTAAGATAAGCATTTGGCAGTCATCAATTTGTCTATATTTATATTTATATTTATATTTATAAATTCTTTATCTTTATATATATAATGTCTTTATATATTCATTTAGAAATTATTGTGAGCATTTTAGCGACGGGTGATTTAATTAAGCATTTCCTGCTCAGGCATGAAAGGTATTCTTTGATTCTTCCCCTGACCTGGTTACACACTATTTCCTTTATTGAATGACAGTAGTTTCTGTTCCAAAACTACTGGCTAGGTTTGAGTTTTTGTAGTCCAAGAATACAGATTAGTAGTTGATGAATGGCTCTATAAGTTGGTTTGTAGAAAAGAGTGGTAGTAACGCTGTGCATGTGTGATGCTCTTTCAGTTTGCAAGTACACAGTCCATGAGCGTTGTGTTGCCAGAGCACCTGCTTCTTGTATCAAAACTTATGTGAAATCCAAAAAGAACACTGAGGTAAGACAGCACTACTATTTGTGAGGGTGGGGAAAAGTTAAGACATTTCATGATAGGCAGATTAATAAAATACTCAGCAATTCAGAGACCAGTACTTTTCTCGTCCCCCCTCCAACCAATGCAGCAATGTCAAAATGGCGACACAAAGCGAATTTCCCTCTGCAGAGAGGGGCTTCAAAGACGGAGGTTGTGAAGCAAGCCCTAATAAGCAAGAAGGCATTAGCCTTCAAGGGAGAAGAACAAGGGAGATGAGCTGCCTTTCGAGGGGAGATGGGGTGCAGGCAGCCCAATCCTATCTCCCATAATTTCATAGCATGTAGCACCACCAATGGAACATACGCTACATGCTGTGGCGGTGGTTATGGAGTGGGTGAGCAGATTACCTAGGAGAGGTAAATAAAAATATGTTATAGTTACCTCTTAGTGGGCTCCGTGGCCATCGATGGGTATTGTCAGATCCAAGTCACCTCTTCTGATGGCATAAGTCTGAGGAGAGTCGGGGATGGGTGGGTCTCAGCTGGGAAAGGGGGATAGGATCTAGCTTGTGCTACTGCTGCTAGGATCCACTCAGTTCCCCAAAATGCACTGATCCTCCCCTGAACTGACCACAACCCTCCCCCAACTGCTGCTCTGGTGCAGCAGGAGTGTTCCATTGCTTGGGTGCATTGGAGCGCCTGATGTCGGCATGACTTTCATGCCACCGTAACTGGGCGTACACAGGGTCTACTGCCCTAGGCCTAGGATAGGATTGGGCCATTAGAGAAAAAGAATTGAGTGAGGATGTCGGCTGATCAGCCCATTTTGGCTCAGCACTTGAAGAGGTATAAGGTGAAAAGCTGGAAAGGAAAGGGGGTTGCAGGGGGTTTCCAATCCTGGATACTGGCTGGCGCAGTGCTCCTTTGATGAAGACTGGACTCGCAGTGGCTTAATGCAGCACTAGCAGATTACCACTCTGTAAGCAGAGAAACATTGTAAACATTGGTGGAATGAACAACCCAAGGCTCTAAAGGCCGGGGTTTTTCCATACCTTCTTTCCTCATAAAATCATATTGGGATCTCTAGGTGGGATGACTCGGAGTGCAGTCCAAAGCTGTGCTGGAGCAGACAAGCCTGCACTGCATCGAACGCAGCTTGCAGGGCAACTGGAGCCTCCCTGATGTCCTCCTTGGATCTGTGTCTGCGAAACTGTGGGCGCAGAACCAAGGAGACCATGCGGCCTGAAGATGAGGCCTAGGATGTGGCCTACCCCCTTCCCAGGCTGGCCCGCTGGCCAGGGAAGGCTGAATTAGTGCTGATGCAGGGGCGCTGCTTGGTGCCCCGTGTTGGCATTAACGATGTAGCGCCGACCCAACTGTCCTCTATGCGTGGTTGAGGACCACCACTGGGTTCTGCCTTTGTTCTTCTCACCTAGTTGATGGTGCAGTGACTAATTTGGAGGTCTGTTGGCTTGCTAGCATGCCTCCTTGATTGAGCTCATTCCTGGGATTGGTGAGGACCACAGAAGGCACAAAAACTTTCCTTCATTTTGTTAAAGTTGTTTTTCTGACACTTGGGAGTCTTGGTGGCTGTGGACACAAAGCACCAAATCAATGGATTTGAGGCCTCTTGCCAACAATCCTGCAAATACTGGTCTTGCCCACATTCACCTTGCAGGCGCTCAGCACCAAGCACACACATGTAAATATGTATCTCCTGCACCCCTTGAAATAAAATGAAATATTAACCACGTACCATAGCATTCTGCCTTATATGCCCCCCCCACACAGAGTCATTTCAGAAACCAGAGCCATGGTAGCTATTTGTCATTGCAGAGAACTTAGAGATTTTGGTTGACTGTGACAACATGGTTTGTCTTGATTCTTGTCTTCATGCATACCTGAAGTGCTATTGCTTTTGTACATGTGCAGTGTTCAAATGTAATTTTGAATCAGACTCACACAAACCTAATAAGCATTTTGCATTGCCTCTGTGCAGTACCAGCAGTATGTCAGTAGCTTGATCTGGTTGGTTGATCTGAATATGTTATGATTAACTCTCTTATCTGCTTGTTCCTTTTCCTTTTTGTAGGTGATGCATCACTTCTGGGTAGAAGGAAATTGTCCAACAAAATGTGATAAATGTCACAAAACTATAAAATGTTACCAAGGATTGACTGGGCTACGTTGCGTCTGGTGTCAGGTCACTGTGAGTACCTGACAGTGGTATCAGTCGTTCTGATTGCACAGGCCATGGCATCTTCTAACATTGTCTATGCCCATTGTTTACAGAGAAGTCTTCATGCACATTGTTAGTAGCAATAGCTTTGCACATCATAACTGCACCTATTGTAGTGCTTTAAATCTGATGAATGAAAATGTCTTCAAATGCAAATGTTTACATGATTTATTGTTTTCTTCCTCCTGCTGCAAAATAGTCCCATACCAAGCTTCTCTTCAGGTCTTATTTCCAGCCACAATAATTAATGTTCACATATCAAATATCTTATTGTTGAAGTAAGTAATACAACCTGGGCATTAGAGATGGAAAAAAAGGCAATATAAATGCTCATAAAACAAATTTGTTCTTAAATCTGTGCATGTGTGTCTTTATTACATAATGTCATGCTTTCATATGATACCTGTGGATATCATATACCTGGATTTTCAGAAGGCGTTTGACACAGTTCCCCACCAAAGAGGGCAGGTCCTCTTATGGATTCAGAATTGGTTGAGGGCCAGGAAATAGAGAGTGGGGGTCAATGGGCAATTTTCACAATGGAGAGAGGTGAAAAGCGGAGTGCCCCAGGGATCTGTCTTGGGGCTGGTGCTTTTCAACTTGTTCATAAATGATCTGGAGACACGGATAAGCAGCGAGGTGGCCACGTTTGCGGATGTCACAAAACATTTCCAGGGGGTGAAGACCAGAAGGGATTGTGAAGAGCTCCAGAAGGATCTCTCCAAGTTGGGGGGATGGGCAGCCAAACGGCAGATGTGTTTCAACGTAGAAAAGTGTAAAGTGATGCACGTTGGGGCAAAAAACCGAAACTTCACCTATAATGGGTAATGGGTTCTGAGCTGTCTGTGATAGCTCAAGAGAGAGCTTGGGGTGCTGGTGGACAATTCGATGAAGTTATCGACCCAGTGTGCAGTAGCAATTAAGAAGGCCAATTCCATGCTTGGGGTAATTAAAAAAGGGGTTGAAAATAAAACAGCCAATATTATCATGCCATTGTACAAGTTGATGGTAAGGCCACACCTGGAATATTGTGTACAGTTCTGGTTGCCGCCCCTCAAAAAGGACATAGTGGAGCTGGAAAAGATGCAGAAGAGAGTTAAGAAAATGATTACGGGGCCGGGGTACCTCCCTTATGAAGAAAGACTGCAGCGTTTGGGGCTCTTCAGCCTAGAAAAAAGGCGCCTGAGGGGGGACATGATTGAGACATACAAAATAATGCACGGAAGGGATAGAGTCGATAGAGGGATGTTCTTTTCCCTCTCTCAAAACACCAGAACCAGGGGGCACCCGCTAAAACTGAGGGTTGGGAGAGTTAAAACAGATAAAAGGAAGTACTTTTTTACCCAGCGGGTAGTTAATCTGTGGAACTCTTTGCCACAGGAGGTGGTGATGGCATCTGGTCTAGATGCCTTTAAGAGGGGATTGGACAGATTTCTGGAAGAAAAGTCCATCGTGGGCTATAGGCCATGATGGATTGTGCAACCTCCTTCCATTAGTAGTAGGCTACTTCAGAGTACCGGGTGCAAGGGAGTGGCAACAGGATGCAAGCATCTTGTTGTCTCATGCCTCCCTGGGGCACCTGGTGGGCCGCTGTGAGATATAGGAAGCTGGACTAGATGGGCCTTTGGCCTGATCCAGCAGGGCTCTTCTTATGTTCTTATGTTCATCACTGAGTCTGTAAAACCTGTAATATAAAAAAATTACTCCTCCCTTTTCAATCTCACTTGCCTTGTCAAAGATCAGGACAGCCTCATCAGAAGATTAAAATATTTGTTCGCAGATAGGATTGCCACTGAATAGCAAAACTATTAATGATTGCCAAAATTATGAAGATACTTCTGTTGGATGTCACATGGCCTGGTGCGCATTAATTATGGTAAAAGTGGCTTCACTACAGTGGCAGGGAATTAGCATGACAAATGTTTTAGATTATAGGGTGACCAAAATACTCCCTCAATAAAGCCTCAATACTTGGAGGAAACAAAAATTCACTACACTTTTATTTTCTGTTGCTAGGAAACTCTCAGGAAAAAAAAAGATATTTTTCAGTCATAATTAATATGGACAGGGGTGCTATTAGGTGTCAATCATGTTTGGATTCATAAATAGAGAGGCGAAACCAGTCTTTGCTAGATCTCTCTCAAACATGTGTGACTGGTGAAAAGTGTGTATTACGTATTAAAATTGATATATTATGAATTTGATACTGCTCACACTAACACGGATAAATGGTCCAAATGAATCATTCACTCAAATAGACTACAGTGATTTATTGAAACAGCTGCTAGACAAGATATTTTACTGTGCCCATTGAATGAAACCAACTGTTGAATCAGATACGTGTGTGCTACCTACGAAGCCACACAGACATCTGTATAAATTGGAAACATCTGATTTCTATGCTTTATATGTCAAGGTACACCAGTAGGATTTGATTGATTAATTGCATTAATTGATTGTTTGCATTAATTGATCAATCCAGTTAAGATATTGAAACACAACTGTGCTAATGTAAAGGAAATGAGCGCACCAACTAAATTTCAGCCCAATCCGGCAGCGCCCAGGGTTCCAGCAGTGCCAAGTCAGCTTTCATGTCAGCTTTGTCATTATAAATGTTAGCAATGTGACTTTTGCCTTGCTCCATTTGTCATGCCTTCTCTGTGAAGAAAACTGATTCCTTTGTCTAGATCAGCAGTTCTCAGACATTTCGGTCTCCAGAGCCCTTCAGGGTGCATTCCTAACCAACTTTCCAGCACTGACATAGCAGTGCCAATGGGGCATGTGCTGCAGCTTGCAGTGGAGCAGTAGTCACAGAGGCCTCCTCAAGGTAAGGGAATGTTTGTCCCCTTGCCTGAGAGCTGCATTGCTCTTGCTCCAGTGCTGGAAAGTTGGTTAGGATTGCACCCTTATATGCCTAAAAGGAGTCCTGGGGGGCCCTACTGGTGCATGCGCAGAGTGGCGCAGTGCCAAGCCCAACATTGAATACTATTGAAGGACTGAAACAGGAGGGGAATGAGAAAGAAGAGTCATGGACAGAGAGGTGGGAGAGACAGACTAGCAAACAAGGCAGGGGGCAGAGGGTGGCCACTTATGGTGTCCTTGTGGATCTCTTTAAATGGTCTCAGGAGTTCTAGGGGGACACTTTGAGAACTGCTGGTCTGAATATTGTTCACCTTAAGATTTTTTTTTTAACATAATAGATCTTGGTGTATTCTGCATTCATGGAAACTTCCAGTGTTTTAATTTTGATGTAGTTACTGATATTTCTGTCTTTACTCATAGCTGCACAACAAATGTGCTTCACATCTCAAACCCGAATGTGACTGTGGCTCTCTAAAGGATCATATTCTCCCACCCACATCAATCTGCCCTGTTGTATTGGTAAGTTCATCTTTTTCACCTCTTCCAAAGAGTCCTTTTGCATTAAAGACTTCGAAGTCCTGCAGAGATGCTTAAATATTCCTGGTATACAGCCTTTAGTTGCATTGACACTCAGCACAGTACAAAAAGAAAATGCTAGCTCACTACTGAAAAGCAGCCACACAGTCTGCTCAGTGTATTGTATTTTCCCCTCATAGGACTACAGGCATTTTCTAGGGAAATGTACAGTACTGCAATAGAATTTTATCACACAATCATACTAAACTTACAAGAAATTGCATAGGTAGAATACAGGTGTATCCTTTATGGTTCTTGCTTCTCAGAATAATGAAGTTATTCTTGTGGGCACTTTTTGCTTGGGATGCACATTATACATCTGCAATGCTGAGGACTCTGATCTCAGCCGGAGGTTGCCTAGGATGATGGCATTGGCCTTGCAGCAAGCAATGCATCAACATTATGTGTTTCATGCTGGAAGACTGAGCAGTAAATTTATTTGTTGACAAAAACAATTACTCAACAGAAATAGCAATATTGATGCATACTGTACGAGAGCTGAACTACAAAGAACTCCTTTTGAGAGCTCTTCAGAGCTAACACATGAATAAAACTGTGTGTTCAAATACCTCCCCAAAATATTCCTTTAACTCCACCTAAGATCTTTTGCCCAGTTCTGAAAAGATGGACATGGTTAGTAATAATAATACCACCAGTATTTATATACCACATTTCTTGTCATTGAATTTCTCTTCCGACTTTATTCAAGGTGGTTTACATAGGCAGGCTTTCTCAACCCCATATATGGGTTGATGCAGTCATACATTCTAATTGTGCATAGAATGTCTTCTGTCCAGGTGGTGTCCTTCACAGTCTGGCATCTCTCTGGCTGCACTCAACTCCCACACTTGTCTGTTGGGAAACTCCTTCACTCTCACTTGAAAGGTCGTCACCTCCACTCCTCTAACTAGCTGGAGGGACTCATCTCTGTCAGCAGTGTTTTATCAGCAGTTCATGGTCACTTCTGGCTGACTCAAACTGATGTCCCAGGTGTTCTTTGGGCTTCAGAGTTGGCAGCTTTATCACTCAGCCAGACCTCCTGGCCTGCATGCAAAGGTTATGCAGTCTCCCTGTGTGATATTCAACCCACCCACTCATATGACTACTGTAGAGAGGCTATTGGGGCCCTTCAAACTACGGACCAGGGGCCCAATCTGGCCTGCCACAAGAAAATCTGTAAAATATATGATATGAAGTCTGGAAAGCCATGGGCGAGAGCATGGCTTCTACCAATCAAATGGGTGAGGAAGATAATTAAAAATGAAACGTTGCCGAAATCATTGTGATGAACAAGTTATAGCATAATCCTACATGTGCCTACCCAGAAGTAAGTCCCATTTTGTTCAGTGGAGCTTACTCCCAGGAAAGTGTGCATAGGAATGCAGCTTTAGGATGCAATCATAACCAACTTTCCAGGACAGAGCTGTGCCAATGGGGCTTGTGCTGCATCCTGCAGTTGAGGGGACAGTCATGGAGGCCTCCTCAGTGTAAGGGAATGTTTGTTCACTGACCTCAGAGCTGATTGCCCTTACTCTGGTGCTGGAAAGTTGGTTAGCATTGCACCCTCAGTGTAGGGTTTTTACCTTGAGGTCTGTTTTTTTTAACCCCTTTTCTGGATTTTTCAGTCCTATCTTGTCCAGCGTATTTTGGCCTTCTATACAGACAAAAAATATACATTTTTTGTTATATGCAAAAATGTTATATACAAAAAATAAAAACTTTAATTTTTTACAACCATACTCCGGCAATATTCACTGAGAGAATCCTTCTACTAACTAGCTCCTACTAACGACTCCTTCTTTACTTGCTCCTTTCACCTCAGTCACATTCTATTTATTTATTTATTTATTTATTTATTTATTTATTTATTTATTTAT
>JAJKFI010000009.1:14625197-14695336 GCA_029204185.1 Lerista edwardsae
TATTTATTTATTTATTTATTTATTTATTTATTTATTTATTTATTTATTTATTAAATTTATGCCCCGCCTTTCTGCCCCATGGGCAACCAAGGCAGCTTATGACATAAATAAAAACAATACACAGGAAACGATTAAAACCATACTAATACAATATTTAAAAACAATTTAAAATGGGCAGACCCCGTGGATCCTATAGTTGTCGTTTAAAACGCCAGCCAGCATGTCAGCAGTTGAACGCTTGTTTAAATAAAAAGGTCTTCAGGCCCTGCCGAAAGATTGTCAAAGAGAGAGCTGTTCTTAATTCTAAGGGGAGGGTATTCCACAATCGTGGGGCCACCACCGAGAAGGCCCTGTTTCTGGCCGCCATCCCCTTCACCTCTCTTGGTGCTGGCACAGTCAGAAGGGCCCCCTCAGATGACGTGAGAGTACGGGTAGGATTGAAAAT
Source organism: Lerista edwardsae (assembly GCA_029204185.1). Lineage (NCBI taxonomy): Eukaryota > Metazoa > Chordata > Lepidosauria > Squamata > Scincidae > Lerista > Lerista edwardsae. Next base: position 14,625,643 of record JAJKFI010000009.1, read on the forward strand.
TATACTTTTCAGTTTCCTTATGGACTACAGAAAGGCTACTCAAACTAGAAAAGGTTTTACTATTACCAAAATATATATAGAAAGAGCATTCTCTCTCTTTCTTTTTTTTCCCTATGTGTGTGTTTGTACACTCACACACACAGTGATGGTGAGGCTTGTGACTGAAATGAAATCATTTTAGTTATAAACGGTGCATGCAGATCTCAAGTGATAGCCTTTTAATAGATGTCAGCCACACTTTATTGCTATCCTCTTTTATTTCGCTAACATTTTAATTAATTCGCACTGATCAAATAAATGTACATTGAGACTTGTTTCCTAATGAGGGTGCATTTAGTAGAAAGGTTTTTGCATCCTTCTGATATCCTGTGGGTAATTATATTCTAATTATATGGTAAGGAGAGGCTATAACTCAGTTCTGAAATTGTTCATTGGATCCAATTAATTCCATGCATGTAATGAAAGTTCATGATAAGGTTGACTGGCAATGTGTTTAAGAAAACCTTTAACTCAATTTAATCCTAGCCTTATATTACAATAGAATTAGATTATAACAAAGTTAGAGGTTGAGTATTGGCATGAGGTAGATGACTATTCAAGAAGAAAACAGACTGACCTCTTCCTCATTGTGGTATGGCTTATTTTATGTAGTGTAGTATGTGCACAAGGAATAATACACTTCTGTGGTATTGAGAAGTATTACCTTTTTCCTCTAAACTTTTCACCAATTTATAATACAACTGTCTGTTTCCTGGTTGTAATTAGTAACCAAATAGTAATTACAGTTTTCTGCTCTATGTTGTAAGCTTGAAAATGTTAATGTAGTAAGCAGCAAAGAAAAACACCTTCCCTCCATCCAATTTTCCTGGTAATTGGAGAATTGAGCACCATGTACACATGCATAGGATTCCACCAGTCAAAGAAATATCATATACAACTAGACCCCCTTTAAAAAAATGTTAATCCAGATTTTTCTCCCACTACGTTTTTGTTACAACCTGTGTTGTAGTTAGACACAGAATAATTGCTACACTCTTCCTTATACTTACCATCCAGAATCCAGAATTAAAAGTCCTCTCTCCTTATGTTCCCTTGTACTAATTGAAACCCTATTGCAGGTTGCTGTTGTTAAGAGGCCCTCTGAAAGAGTTCTCTAGAGATAGCCCTCTTTAGAAATCCATTAACATGTGTTTGTGAGCATCTGTACAACCTAGATTTAGAAGTTCAGGTATTGCTCCCTTAAGCAACAACAGCAACCTATAACCTGTTGAACAGAAAATTATCTCATTTTAATTTATTTTTTTTGCCAGTTTTTGCTTTTATTGTCGATACACTGTACAAAACTGTTCCCAGTGTGCTGAGACAATATATTGCATGGCTTGGTAGAGTTTTAAATAAACTGTCACAAAAAACCGGGGCAGTTTTATACTGGCAAATGTTACCTAAGGAATGTTGTGCAGGTGGAACCCGGCTAGTTGACAGGTTTGTAAAAGGCTTGGACACTACTAATGGAACCATGACCTTTCCTTTGTGGCAGCATGGCATGTAATAATGACCAGTTTTCTCACATCTGAAGTGTTGGGCTGAGCAATTCTTCGGGGAATAAAAGGGGCAGTGGGACCACCAGCAAAAAAACAGGGGGAGGGGAAGAAGCAAGAGATGTTCAGGCGAGTGTTCAAAAGTTGTACTACAGTACGTTATTATAGATTGCCGAATGCTTTGCGATAGCATTGGTAAATGGGACATGCGGACATGGTAAATGAACAACATATATAGAAAACACTAAGGAGAATGCATTATGTTAAAACAACTCAGATATTCACCTTTTAAATGGAAGACAGTCTTGATGTCATTCTGGAGCTCCGTGTGTGTGTGTGTGTGTGTGTGTGTGTGTGTGTGTGTGTGTGTGTGTGTGTGTGTGTGTGAGAGAGAGAGAGAGAGAGAGGGGGGGGGAGAGGGAGAGGGAGAGGGAGAGGGAGAGAATTGTAAGTATAAGTAAATTTAGCAAAGCATTTTTACAACTCTATTTTATAGGGGAAAATGGGAAGAAAAGGGGACTAGAATCCATGGAGACGCTCAATTACTTCTAAAGTGCTGAAAGTTTCATTGACTTGAGATTTAAGCTTCCTTTAATACTGGTTCATGCATTATGGTTGTAATCGATTGCTGTTCCCTTTGTCAGTCGCAACATAAAAGTAACGCAGGCCCAAATCCTAAACAACTTTTTAGCTCTGACATAGCGGTGCCAATGGGGCATGTGCTGCATCTTGCAATTGGGGAGCAGTTCCAGAGGCCTCTTCAAGATAAGGTAATGTTTGTTCCTTCACCTTGGAGTTGCATTGCCCTTACCCCAGTGCTGGAAAGTTGGTTAGGATTGCACCCTCACTCTTACAATGTGGGCAGCCCTATCCTCTACCAAACAATCTAGTAACAAGTGAAGAGGGTATGAAAATTATCTGTGCAATGGGAATGGTCTATGTTGATTGCCACTATGCATGTTGCATGGATACCTGCTATGTAGAAGGTATTTACAGTAGTTGTAAAGTACAGAGCAACACTCAGTCAACATACAAACACAAAGTGAGATGTAAGGTTGTATGAAGAGAAACAGAATGTTTGCATGTTTCTGAATATTGAAAGACTGTGACCTCTGAAAAGAGACAGTGAACAGAAAAATGGAGTATCCTTCATTTTGCATCCAGGGCACTCACTTCAGAGTAAAATCTCTCTTGAGTCAAAAATTGTACTGAAGTTTAATAGTATTCATATCTTCAGCAAGAGCTAGGTTTTGTTGTTGTTGTTGTTGCCTTTCATGTCAGATTTAAATTAATAATTGCCACCCAGCGGAAGATGCATCGCTCAATTAACTAACATTGTTTCAAGTTTTGCTCTGTATCAGAATGAAGAGGATGATAGATTGTGGTTGGTGTTATTCAGTCATCCTAAGTTTTACCCAGGATTGTCAGCCCTGTAAATAACAGATCCTGGACAGAAATAAACCATATTGGTGATAGGGGATTATGCTGGTCTTCAGCAGATCTGCATCTGGTGTACAGTCTGAGCATTCACATCTTGGTAGAATAGTAAATTGCTGGGAAACATTGAGGTAGGTTCAGTACTTAAGTTACTGAAATGGTGGGAGAACTGCTTCCCGGTGGTCTACTATCACTATCGGTCGAAGGAATGATATCATCCCTTCCTTGTCCTGAGTCTCCCAGCAATTGTATTCAGTTCAAGGAGATTTTGCAGCATCTAAAAAAAAAAAAATTCCAATAAAGATTGCTGTTGAAGATGCTCATTTGCACTGCTAGCGCAAATCACAGATAAATATGGATGTCCCAGTTTAGTTTATAATTGCCAACTTGAAAAGTACCTGAAAAAGTAACTTGAAATCAACCTAGGCTCTTAACAGAAAACTTCCCAAATAATAATGTGCAGAGTATTTGAAATACCAAAAAGATAAAGGGAACTAGTTTCAGGCTGACTTGGCTAAGCCAGGAAGAAGAATGGGAAAGTTAAAGGGGTGCCATTACAACCCACAGATAAACCTGGATTATTTTTCTATAATGAATGGACTTTGCTGGTCCAAACCTATTTACAGACATGACCCAGTATCCACGGTTTGTTATCCATGGATACAGGGATGCCTATTAAAAAAAGAGGGCAGCATTAAATAAATCTCTTTTTTACCTTGTTGCAGCAAAACCATTGATGTTCCCCTACATTTAAAAAGGCATCCCCAGTATCCACAATTTCAGGTATCCATGGTGGGGTCCTGAACAGATAACTGGGGCATGCCTGTATTTGTTAAACTAGCATAATGGCTACATATGCACATTCCTATGTTTGTAATTAGTCTTCGTTATTGTTTTTACACTGTAGCTGAATCTGTTTTTCTCCAACAGACTCTACCCCCTTTAGGAGTTTCGGTTCCTGAGGTGCGTACTGTAATAATGTTCATGGATGCAAAGTAAAATTGTTTTGGTATTGTCATTCTAATTGCCACAAGATTCATTTTGGTACTGGTGTAGTACTTTTAGTAATGCCACTATATATTTGGAAAAGCAGAGGATGAGACCATTCTTCATTGCAGTAGGGTTAAATTAATTGCCTGCAGTGATCCTCAACAATAGCCTACAATCAAGATTAGTCTAGGCCTCTAGCAGTCTCATAACTTATCCACATCCTAATATGCAGTGGTAGGTATACAGAGAAATGGTAATAGTCTAAAAACTATTAGAAGAGTGGAGAATTATCCTACCTAAACTGCAGAGTAGGTTGTGGCAAAAATAATTCTACAATCCACTTTACTAGGCCTGCCTGTGCATGCTTAAAGACAGCAGATATGTCCACAGACATATTCCCCCCCCCCAGTATTTATATACTGCCTTTCTTGGTCATTGGATTGCTCCTTTGACTTTAATTCAAGGTGCTTCACATAAGCAGGCTTTTTGTAAACCTTGAGGAGTTTTTACAAATAACGAAGAGGATCTAATCTTTCAAGAACGGCTACATTCAGATGGAACTTTCACAGTCTGTTCTTTCTTTGCTGGCCGCACGGTTGCCTCCACGCTGGCTGATAAACAGACGGCTTCTTTGCTCTCACCAAAGAAACAGCTGGCCCAGCACAGCTCAGCTCAGCTCAGAGCGTTTTCAAGGTCTCGTCACTCACAGAAGCGTCCAGGGTTCTCAAACATTCGACCTTCGGATCTTGTCTTTGGGCTTAATGGCGGCTCTACACTCTCAAATAGACCTCCTGCCCGTATATTGCCTTTCAGTTTGCTGTTGGATTTATTCCAGACAAGGTGAAGGCAGGAAGGAGCTATTCTAGGCTTTCCCTAGATCGGAACCCACTGAAAGGTGACCCACTTAAGAAACTCTTCTATAGCAGTCGGTAGAATTTGTGAACTATCTGGACTAGTCAGAAAGGGAGAGTGCATGCAAACACAGTTTATAAAAGCAATAAACAGCTATCCAAAGCCCTATTGGGAGGGGAAAAAAGCACTACTCTTGCATTTCTGGTTTTATATAGACCAAGTGTTGATGGTAAAACAGAATAACTTTGAAAGCCATCAAAATGTGCATTAACTTTCAATAATGCTTTATTAAGTAACTCTCACTCAGCATTGCCTGTCTTCATGAGACAAAATGATTGCAGCTGCATCAATCATTTTGTATGCCCTAATGAAATCGTCATAACTAGAACATATACGCCACCTAGAAAATAAATATCTGCGTTTTGCAGTGCCATTTATTTTCAATAAGTGTCAGCTTCACCTCCATTTTGATGTAAGAATAACACCCAATCACCCCGAGCTACTACTCAGTTGCTATTGTTGAGGAAAGCGCCAAATGTGATCTTCTGATTCCGAGGTCTTAAAATTGTGTCAGTATCATAAGTACAATGAAATACTTAATTTAAAAACCAACCTTATATTACACAAACATTTTCAATCTGCAGTATGGGATAAATGACCAGTTCAATTAAACGTTGTATAATCTATATGAAAATATTGGAGTAGATGGCTGTAGAATCCCTCTAGCACAGTGTTTCTCAAACTGTGGGTCGGGACCCACTTGGAGGGTCGCAACCTGATGTCAGGTGGGTTGTGGAAAGCTAGGCAGCCATTTTGAAAGCTGCAGACCTTACTCTTGCAATATTCCTTTTGTGAGTGTTAACAGTTTGAATTTTCAAGTGAGGGTTTTTTAAATTTTGTTTTTAAGTTCAGTGCTTTGTCCTAATCTTGCTTTCTGTCAGGATGTTTCATGATTTTGCATTTGCTACAATCCAAGAATTCCTGTTTGCATTCCAGGAGTGTCATTTGATTACATCACAAAAATGGCACTTCCTGCTTGATGATGTCATTTCTGGTTATGACATCACTTCCAGGTTAATGACATTAGGCCCCAACATGAGTGCCATTCCTAAAAGTGGGTCCTGGTCTAAAATGTTTGAGAATCACTGCTCTAGTGCAATTCCCATTTAAATGAGTGGTGTCATGATGTTGCTTTGAATGGTTTTCTGTATTCCTTTGCTATACAAATAACGGCCCAATCCTAATAGCACAGGTCGCTGCCAAAATGCGTATTCCAAGGGCAGAAAGTGCTTTACAGCCATTACAAACAGCCTGTTGGCAGCATGCAAACCACACATAAAAGGCATTATCTGAATTCCCCACACCTCACGCAGGGTTTGCCTTTGGCTGATCTGTTCTAATGCAAGACAAACCAGCTTTTACCATTGGTGGCCTCAGGGGAGGGGCAGCCCTTGGGCTTAACTGGCTTGCCACACCTCCTCTGGTAGCCATTCTGCATGCAAGTCCAAATGTGTGCAGGATGCTTGTGCAGGATCATGGTTCCATGTGTTGCCCAAACCCTGGAGCCAAACCAGGATATGAAACAGGAGTTGGATTCTGTGGTTCTTCTAATTTACAGTTCACATGAACTCCGGCACAGTATTACTTGAGTTGGTTCTGCAGAGCCAATGCCAGGCTTTCCTGTGTCCTAGTTTTCTCTGACTTATTCCCTCAGCCTTTGTTTGACCTGGACTCAAGTTCCAATTACAATCCTTCAAAAGCGGAGCGAAGGAAATGTAGTTATTGGATCTGCTGCCTCATTAATCTGTTGGTCATTCTCAGGCAAGAAAAGGGGAGAGTTGTTACACCCATCTGTAGGTGTGTGAATTCTGCAGCATTGAAGTATCTTGTTAATTTTTTTTCTTTTTCATTTATCTTGCTTGCTGGTATTATGTAACTCAGTAAGGAAATTCCAAAGATGCTTTCTTGTCATGCGTCCACACTGAAAACAGGTGCATCTGTTGATTTCTGACTGTACTGTGATTGTTAAGATTGTAATAAATGAACAGGGATAAGTGGCGAGGTGGCCAGTTTTGCAGATGACACTAAACTTTTCCAGGGAACTGGAAACTTGAAGGGATTGTAAAGAGCTCCAGAAGGATCTCTCCAAATTGGGGGGAATGGGCAGCAAAATGGCAGATGCATTTCAGTGTGGGCAACTGTAAAGTGATGCACATTGGGGCAAAAAATCAAAACTTCGCATATAGGCTAATGGGTTCTCAGCTTTCTGCGACAGATCAGGAGAGAAATATTGGCGTGCCAGTGTGTGGTAGCTGTGAAGAAAGCCAATTCCATGCTTGGGATAATTAAAAAAGGGATTGAGAATAAAATGGCCCAATATTATTATGCCAGAGTACAAATGGATGGTTAGGCCACATCTGGAGAATTGCGTACAGTTCTGGTTGCCACATCTCAAAAAAGATATAGGGGAACAGGAAAAGATGCAGAAGAGAGTGACCAAGATGATTATTGGACTGGGCCACCTCCCTTATGATGAAAGGTTATCGGGTGTATTGCGTTGCCACCTCCCAAGCCCAGTGCCACCCTGTGCTTGGGGCTTTCACCCCCTGTCATCCCCGCCTCCGCCCTGATGCCCAAGTAGTAAGGAGAGGGGCTTACCGGGCGGATGACGGGGGGGGGCGAAAGGAACCCTTCCCCGAGCCTCGGAAGGCTCGGCCATGCCCCACAGCCGCCGAGAGTGCTCCCGCGGAGGCACGGAGCAGCGGCTGCCGCGGCACCGCACACCGGGCCATGGCGGCCCCGGCCTCCGGGGCGAAAGCTCGGGAACCACGGCACGTCCTGGTTGGGAGGCGGGGAAATCTCGTGAGATTTCGGCCTCCCTGCTGGAACATAGGGGCGGGCCCCTCCTGACCAGGCCGGGCCTTCATAAGAAGCCTGAGAGGGCTGGAGAGGGGGCATGCCTCCGGCCAGCTCAGAGGAAGGGAGAACTCTCTGGGGCAGAGTTAGCTGTCCTTCGTGGGCTGCATGTTGGAGCAGGGAGGGAGAAAGCCTCCCCGGGCCACCTACCCCAGACTTTGGGGACAAGGAGCGGCTCAAGAGTGGACCTGTCAGGGTACTGCTCTGGGCACCGGTCCCTCAGATCACGGTAGCAAGGAAGGGGCCAGAGAGATCTCCGGTGGGAACCCCGCTTCACCAGGCCCTCGGATCCACTGGGAAAAAGCAACAGGGGAACAGCAACCCCGACGTGCTGGGGACAAGGACGCCTGGACCTTTGGGACTGACGTCATCATTGGGTCAGCTAGACCGCCAATCACCCAGCGAGCCCCGCAGCAAGACAGCAACTTACCTGGTCCTTCTTCAGGCCAACGCCGATCCTGCTGAGACTCTCGGGAGAAGGGAAAAGGAAAAAGGGAGAAAGGGTGCCCATGATGTAATGTGGCACCCATGAATGTCAAGGCACTTACGAGATTAAACCGGATCTCTAGAGACTACTCACTGGCTTCTTGTTTATCTGGCATTCGCGCGGCCCTCGCAGCATGCCGATCCCGCTTGGCCACCCCCCACCGTACTTACCCGCAGGGGTGTGCCGCCACACCCCCTCACATCCACCACTGCTACCAGGAGTAAAATGTTTTTACTTACTTCTCCCAGGTGCTCTGGTGCCCCCCATAGGATGTAACAAACACTCTGTTGGCATCGCGGCATTGCATGAACTGGTGATGGATAGGATATGCACCTTCGTTCTGTGAGATTTACTCCTCAACAAACCAACATAGAATTTCAGCCTGAGTCATTTTCTTAGCAAGCTCATGTTTTGCACACACAGTGGGTTGAACTGTTTGGGCTGCTCTTTGGGAGTGGATAAGAGGCCAGACAGTGGGAAGTCATGGTTGGGATCTGGAGATCTGGTCAAGGAATTGTTTCCATCTCTATGATTCTACAAAGTAGGCAATAAAGCATTAAAACAGTGCTGCCATTGAAAAGAAAGTGGAATACTAATGTTGTTGCAAACTGAAAGTAACTGATTAATAAGAAGTGCAGCATATCGGTCTTAGGGCGCAATCCAACGCCCTCTGTTGGGCCGACAGAATGTGTTCGCGTTAGCCTAACGTCACTAGTGTTGACATGGGAGTGCCAACCAGCACCCCCAAGTTGGCACTATGGCTCTTGGACTGATGCTAGCAATAGCATCGGCCCAAGACGCTACACAGCCATGCTGGTACACAGCCGCGCTCAGCTGCCCTCGCTCCAGCCGAAGTCGGCTGGCGCAAGGATGGTTCTGGGAGGAGAGAGGAGGGAGGGTGGGTGTGCCAGTAGGCGTGCCGGCCTGGGGAGGGGTCGGGGTTGGGATGTGGCCGGTAGACACAGAGAGATGCCCTTGCCCCAGAGAGACTCCCCAGTGCTTCTAAGATGCACTGGATATGGCACAGGCCCGCCAATTTAGGATTCAAGCACAATTTAGGATTGCACCCTTAAGGATTCTTCCCATGATTTAGGTGTAATAGCGATACCCAAACAAGAAGCTGCCTTCAAATTCAGTTTCATTCTTGTGTACAAATTACATGAAGAAACGAATTATGTCCATTTAATGTTTCACTTATTGAGATATATTTGGTACAAACATATTCCTAAAATAGCAATATCGTTCAGTTCTCTTATTACTTTATTTTAGAATAACCTGGGAGCAGAAGCAGATCTAAAGGAGGGCAAAGCTCTAAGTTTTGCAAGAAGCCTTACCTTGCAGGGGAAATCACTCCTCTCCTGCACCGTTTTAGCCAATCCTCACAGGGAAAAGCAACATCTTGGCGTTGCTTACTGGCTACAGCAGCAAGGGAGAGGAGAGATTTACATGACAGGGTAAGGCTTCTTGCAACACTTAGAGCTTTGCCCTCCCTGTAGTTCCGTCTCTGCCTGGAAGGGATGAACACACTTGAAAGCACAATGTCAGTTTTGATTCGGGTGCTGCAGTCTTTTCATACCACCTTCATTATAAATAAAGAAGGGCTACTATGAAAGCAGTGTTAGGTAGAAAATCCAATTTATCTTTTTAAAGAACAAAGTTACCTGCTTTTAGTCAAACTTGGAATTGTTCAATTAAAAAAAAACTTTTTAGATCATTCAGATAAATGATGTTGTAATGTAACTTCTTTCCTGGTTTGGGGTGAGCCTGCTTTTGAAGAGGCTCAATGTTTTTATTTTCAAGAGACAGGGGAAACCTTTTCTAATTAATCTCCTTATTCAGAAGCTTGATCGTGCAGTTAGATGACCTCACATTCTATTGCCAACTTCACACCATTGCATTAGTACTTATTGTGACAAAATAATTATCATCTATCTATTATCTAACCACTATTATGTCTAGATACATAAATAGATGCATGTGAAGTTGGGCTTCATTTAGTGATTTGATTGCAATCACGGAACTCATTATCACTGAAGCAGTCTTTCAACTTGTTGTCCTAGAGTGAGTCTCTTTCATTTCAACCATAGCAGGTTTTTATAAAAATGATGATTTGTTTTTCCCCCCTCCTCCTTCCTTTTAGGAACGCCAAGCAACTATGAAAAAAGAAAGTGCTTCTCAATCTCAGCAAATGAACAAACCAGGTGATCGGAACAAGATGCAGAGAGCAAATTCGGTCACTGTAGATGGACAAGGCCTTCAGGTGTGATTAGTTTTATTAATTGAACCTTTGGTATAGCTTTGGTTCCAGCTTGTGTTAATACAAGGTTCACAGATCAAAGCCTGTCTTCACTTCATCTGTGTGCTGTACTCATTGCAGGTTGCACATTTGCATGTCATAGTTTAGAACGTCCTAAAAATCCAGGGTTTTGCTTTTAAATTTTAAATTCAAAATTTTAAATCAGAATTTTTTGATTAAAAAAAAATCAAAATCATTGAACCATTTACAGAACAATATATTGCAAAACCACTCTTGTATAATTGTAAATCAAGATGGCAACAGAAGGTGAATGATACCCATTTATCCTGGTGTATCTACTTGCAATTGTAGTGTAAAATAGTTTATGGAATCACACAGTTCCTTAGTATCACCAATATTGAACACAGCACAAAGTTTCTCCTAAGTGTTAGGTGTAGAGCAGGCAATGGAATGGTAATCTGGCATCTGTGGCCCAAAGTAGGCCACTCCCCTTGAATTTGTCACCTGCTGTTAGGTCTTTCTTGTCGGTCTTTTTCTTGAGGGCTGTTGAGTTCGCCTCAGAAATCAACTGTCACCAGAACACCTAGCTTGGAGAAATCATCTGTTGCTGTCTCATTTCCCCATCTCTCTTGCTGCCACTTGGAACTGCTGTGCAAGGATCAAGAAGTGGCAGCCGCAGACTGCTCTGACATCCATGGCCTCAAAAGGCTGAAAAATGAATTATTGTGATGGTGTGTTTAATTGTGTATAAAACACTTTGGGCTGCTTTGGGCTGAAAGGTGGTATAAAAAATAATATTAAAGAGAGTATTTTTTTTCTGTACTAGGATTTAAACATTGATTGTACAATGATACAGAGTTGGCAGATTTTCCATTTCCTTTTCTAGGAATACCATCTGCACAAACTTTCATGCCTGCTTTTCAAAATTGGTAGAACATTTCCTTTAAAAGGAATTCAAATAGTGGAATATAAAACAAGACAAGTTATTTGCTGGCTGTCGTAGACAGTCTTCATAGATCAGTGACTTCATTCCAGCTGTGGCTTGGATGCTGAACATTTTAAAAAAAACAACTGGCCTCATCAAAAGGCTGATTTAAGACAAAAACTTAAATGTGCGTCTCCAGTTACATGGGTCCTTAAGCACTTGAGGCCAACTAAGAACTGTGATGCCACCTTAAAATATCCAACAATAATTCTATCCTCGACAAATCCAATGGGCCTTACCATGGGCGGTATGCTCTTACCAACCAGGCAAATGTCGTGCAAGGCACCATAAAGAGCCTCCATTGCCAGTGGTGCCATGGCAACACCGGCCGCACACGCTCCAGAGGGAGCACCAGTCGCCAGTGAGCTGTGATTTCACTGCTCTCCGGCAATGTGGCTGTTTGGGGCGGAGCAGGAGGGCATTCTGGGGCAGGAGGGAGGGATGGAGTGGGCGTGGCGACTCTCATTCCTGATACCTGACCGCTGAGTAAGGCTGTGCGGCCTTACTCGGAGGCCTTTGCTTCTGTGCCGGCTAAATAGCCTGCCCTGCACCCTTACTGTGGGGAAAGGGAACAAATGTCCCTTTTCCCTGTGGAGGCTCCCATGGCTGGCTGGCTTTCACAAGATGCAGCAGTAGCCACCTGGCTACTGCTGTGCTCCTGGGCGGTCAGGCAGTATAGGATTGGGCTCTTAAGGTGTCCCAAACAGGTATAGAACTATACACAGATTTATATTAAGGTAACTTGGGCTGCAGTCCTATGCACACCTACCTGGGAGTAAGTCCCACTGAATTCAATGGGTCTTATTTCTGAGTAGACTTGTGCTGCATGTTATGAGGCAGAATAGTGATTGGTGAATTTGAGTGGTCCGCTATATATGTTATAATCTTACAACTCATAATGGCATTTAAACTAATGTTTCCAAAAATTAGCCTGAACCTTATTTGTGCTTGAATTATCTGACAATGTCTATGCGTGTAGAAAACTTCAAATAAAGAAATTGAATTATGGTAATTTTTTGTTCTTAAATACAGAAAATGAAAAAAAAATAGATATAAAAATTAGGTCATTTTGGTAGTTTGTGGACTTTTTCTTTTAATAATACATATTATAAAAGGAAGGAAAATGAAAATTTATCTGACAATTTATCTGTTGCTGCTGTGACAAAACATTGTCGTGCAGGACTATGCAGGCAACTCAGTGGCAGACGAGCGTGCTACTTAGGTACAACTATTATTAATCATAGTTAAGCACATTCATCTTATTTCTTTCTAGCTTAACCAGCATAATGATCAGGATTATTATTTCTAATTAGAGGAAGTAATATATCATGTATAACCTTAAGATGAGCCTCATTAATTAACCTGATTCCGTAGGGGCTTCCAAGAGGCAGTCCGTCTTTGTCACAACGAGAACCATTGGTTTACACTTCATTCACAGGAACAAACACCCCTGGAATTGGACTAAATAAGTGAAATTGATTAAAAGTCCAGAGAAGCATCAAAGATGTGACAGTCTTTGATATAGGCTGTGTTGCTAACATTTTCTGCGCAAAAACGTATGTGCCTCAGTTCCTGGATGTTTTTTCTACCCAACTGATGATTTTTTTTTGGGAAGAAAAACAATACCCTGACCTGTTCTTTCTTTTGTTAATGACAGAGAAGTGGAAGGTCCTCGTGTAGTTGAGTCAACGAATAATAATAAAAAAAAACTGTAGTAAGCTAGAAAGAATGTAGTAAGTCTCCTAGAGCAAAATCCTAACCTGGAGTTAGGCTGGCACATGTTAGGCCGGCAGTTTGGCTAGCACAAGGGCTGCCATAAAGTATGTTTGGACCACTCTCGGAGCCAGAGAGGCCAGCACACAGACATGCGCCATCCTCCCTGACTCTGAGAGTGACGCAAATGCACTTTACGATAGCCCCCTTGCCAGCCAAACTGTGCTGGCCTAACTCATTAGGATTGCGCCCCCAGTCTAAGAGTCTATTGCAGAATCACCAGTTAGCAAAGAGCAACTAGTTGGACCATAGCCAAAGAACAGGATCAACAGTATCAGTTTTGCCTTCCTCCTTCCCAATGTGCTACTTCAATTGGAAAAAGGTTTTTCCATTAGCTATTTAATGCAAACAAACAAAGGGACATTTATGCATACCAAAACATGTCAAGTTTGACCCTAAGCAAACAAACAAACCTAGCACTATCAACTCACTATTACAATTCATTACAGAATTGGAATGGCTACTAATGTTGAGGCCTGCCATTCAATTTATCACTTTCTCAGCCCCCAAGGATGTTATTGAAGAGAGTAATCAAAGAGACTGAAGGTAAAACTAGATGTGACCTGGAATGTAAAAGTGCATGTTTTTCTTTTTTTCTCTTTCATTTGTCAGTGGGACAAAACTCGGGGGGGGGGGATAGGAGTTCTTTATAACATTGTCCCCACTGAGTCCCAATTACATTTTCCCTCCCCTCCCACTGTGCTAAAAAAGCAGTAGAGGTTCTGTCCGATTAAAATAGTGAGGATATGCAATCAAGATTGGAACTCTGTTTAGGTAATCTTAACCCCCTTCTCATGACATAATTATGCCCCTTCCCTCCCGGTATACTATTTTAAATGGGGGGGGGGAATGTCCACTATCAATTTAACAGAAATAAAGGGGCATTTATGCATTCTAGGACATGTCAATTTGATACTCAGTAAACAATTGCACCATTAAATTGCTAATGTCATTTGTTCATGAATTGGAATGAGTACCAAAACTGAGGCGGCAACATCATGTCTCGCACTGCTGCTGCCTTTTCAGAGTTGTTATAGAATCGTCGGTTCCATAAAATTCCTAGCATTTTTTCTGCCTCCCTTTTACTTCCAGCGCTCTGATTCGGATAAATTTGATTCTGAGTGACAGCGCTCTTGGAAATGAAATGGAGCATTTCTTGGGTCAGTGGCGGTCCTGCCGTTATGCTGGGGGCACGACAACAAACGCCCTCAGGTGGCAGGCCTGCGCATTGTCCCTGGCCCTCTGGAGGCTGTCTGAAACCTCTGGAGGCCGTTTAACAATATTTCCGGTTATTGTCTGAAAAGTGGAAGTATTGTTCAAAAGCTGTCCAAAAATGTTAGAATGTTGTGTAAGGCTCCGTACTGCCAGGTGAGTTGGGGTGGTGGTGGTGAGAGCCTGGGGGGGGGGCAGCAGCCTGCAGTCTTGGCCCCTGGGCAGCAAATGGGCCAGGTCTGCAACTGGCTTGGGCCATTTGTCTAACTCAGTGGTTCCCAACCTGGGGCCCCTCGACCCCCCAGGGAAAGTGGAACCATTGTATACCCCTTTCAGGGGAGTGGTTGAAGCAGTGACAGCAACAGCCTCACAGGGATTGCACTGCCGCTGCTGCTACAAGAGCTCTGTTAAGGTACCTGGGGGGTAGCTTGGCCATCCTGAGGGGATGGGGCGGCAATCCTCTCTGCGGGCCGCCCCACTGCCCTAATCAGCCTAATCAGCTACCTGTAACAATCTGAGACGTCTGGTCTTGCGGAAATCTTAAAGTGAGTGTGATCGTCGCAGAGAGCTATTTGCGGCGGCAGCGCGGCTCGCAGAGGGGATTGCAGCCCCCTGCCCCCTCTGGATGGTCACGTTACCCCCAGATACCTTAACAGAGCTCTTTGTGGCAACAGCAGTGCAATCCTTGTGAGGCTGTCCCTGCTGTCACCGCCCTCCCCGGCAAGGACTTACAGGGTTCCCTACCTTCATGTAAAGATTGGGAACCACTGGTCTAGCTGGAAAAAGAAGTCACGTGAAAGCATGGAAATGCAGAAACTGTGACTAAGTAAATGTGTGCCTTTTACGTTCCCTGAGATAAAGGGTCAGTCTGAGTCTTCTATTTTAGAAGAGGTTTAAAGTTATCCATCTCGCTTCAGGAAGTGTGTTCCTTAAAAACAGAAATGAATCCTAAACAATGAAACTGTTGTTTAAAATGCATTTTCTTGATGAACTTTATATTTTTTTCTTGAATGGATTTACTGCAGCTAAGATCTTCCCCATCCATGCAATCCATATTCTAGTTTGTGTGCCGTTCTTACATTGATTAATGTCATTATATATTTTAGTAACTTCTGTGCAGCAGATTCTGCGCGGCGCTGTCACATTGTGCCAACCTCAGCAGAAATTTTAAAAAATCACTTAATGTTTCAGCAAATTATTTTGTGCTAAAAAACTACTATATTGAATGGCATGCATAAGAAATTACAGATTTCTACATGTTTCTCTCTGCATATAATGACAAACTGAATGGAAAAGCAAACTTAATAAGTTCCTGTGAATTTCATTTAGATTACACCTGTTCAAGGTAGTCATCCACTTCTAGTTTTTGTCAACCCTAAAAGTGGTGGAAAACAAGGAGAAAGGTATGTATGTATTTGTTACTGATAATTGATCTTTGAACCTGCTAATTTAGTTCACACTTCCTGTCAGTGGCCATCCCCCCATTTTGCCCTCCCCTGCCCAGAAACACCCCCACCTCCCCATAACCCTCTTTTCTCGAGAATTTGACAGGCCTCATAAACATTTGATAAGTGTTCAAACTGTTACAATGTAGCAGGCTTACAGATAGGTTTAACTTAGGCAGCTACATACCTTTTCTGTTTCCAAGCATAGTAAGTTGACATTTGTGATTTAACGGAAACATACGTTGCCTGGGATAATTGGAAGTGGGTGGCAAAAGTGAGGGGGAAAAGACTAACACACTTAGGGAGCATAGAGAAAATACCCCATGAATAGTGATCTATCTGTAAGGCCTAGCTTTTGCAAACTAACAGATGAAAGTGGTGATAGACCTGTCTTTGGACGATACCAGTTCAGCTGAGGACCTGGTATCAGCTGATGCCTCCCACCAAATTCAAATCCATTGGAAACTGGCTTGTCTGTGTGCTGGGTATGTATAGCTTTCAGTCAGGTATTTCTAGGATTGAGCTTTCAGTGTTGAGCAGCACTGGGAGAGATGTTGCTGGACACAGCAAAACATTTACAGCAGTAGATGTCTATGTAAACAACAGCAACATATATATAGGTCGCCATATGCCTACTTGGTCCCTTTTTATATGTTAAATGTATTCACTTTTTATTATTGTACAATAATGTCTGTGGAAGTTTTTTTCCCTACTGGAAATAGCAAAATAGGGTCCACATGATTGGAGTTAAAACCACAGTGGGAGCAAACTTCTAAAGCTCCTTTACCCCCTATATTATAGAATAAATTTAAAATGGGCCAACTTAGATGGCGAAACGGAGCAGTACGCAACGGGCGGGCTGCCGCTCACCCGTTCCTCCCGCCCAGCGTTCTGGCTGCATGACGCCGCTGCATACACCCCATTGGGACAACTACATTAGGGCTGGAAAAATAGATAGGATTTAGCTCTTACTTGTTTCCAGTAGTGTGTAGTTTGGCCTTAATTTTAGTCAAAAATGTTCATTTAATTTAGGATTGAAAAGCGTAATTTAGTGGCTGATAAAATTTACTTAATATTTTTCTTTTTTTTTTACATTTCAGAATTTATAGAAAATTTCAATATCTTTTGAATCCTCGTCAGGTTTACAGCCTTGCTGGAAATGGACCAATGCCGGGGTAAGTCTAAGGCTAAACGTCATTAAAAAATACGGCATAATTAGAACACACTGACGGTTACACATAAGAACTATGTGATTTTAATGGATCAGCAGCATAAATTTGAATTAACACTGCAGAAAGGAATGTTAATTCTGTTTCATGGAGATATATAACACACTCAACTCATACTGTATGGAAGATATTTGCTGCTCTCCATAACTTTGTGGGTCATCACATTTTTCAGGCTACTTGTATCCAGGGGTGGCTTTAGGCCAATTGAACCAATTGCTTCCAGTTGGATCCTGTGCTTAAGAGTAATATTGTATGCAATTTTATATTAATAATTTTATATTATATTAATTGTGCTTAGATCTGTTGGGTCTATTGGGTTTAGTTAGGCCAACAAAGTTTGGCTGGCACAAGGGACACTGTTAATCACGCTTGGACCACTCTCGGAGTCAGGGAGGATGGTGCACGTCTGTGTGCTGGCCTCTCTGACTGTGAGAGTGGCCCAAACATACTTTACGGTGGACCTTGTGCCAGCCAAACTTTGCTGGCCTAATTGTGCTGGCCTAACTACAGGTTAGGATTGCACTCTATATTCTTCTTCTAGAATTCAAGGACTTTCCAATCCTGGAAAGTCACAATTTAAGGAGGATTAGATGCTGTTTCTGAGAGAACAGAAATCCAGCGTCCATGTCGTCGGGCTTCGTCCTGCCCACCTCCCCTGTCAGGGTGAACTAAGATGAGAAATGTCACAGATCATGTGGGCTATCTCTATTGTGATTGGATTCAATTTTTAACAGGCTGACTGAAAAAAATTAAATGTATAATTCATATTGTATCTTCTGCTTACAACTAAGCAGACAGAGGGGTAAGGTGTGAGTATTGAAAAAAAGGGTTGCATATTCTACGTGCACCTTTTTTTGAATTACATATCCTTTCTTGTCAGAAACACAGAAAGACTTGACTGATTAGTCATCCACAATGGAGTAATGCACTGGATCTCTCTCTGAAATTTTTCAGATAATTTTTTTCTTCCCTCTGTTCTTTCTTAAAAGTTCTCTTCTACAGTCCTGGAGTCCCAGATTTGGCTGGTTAAATAACTGAAACTCAGTTCACTTAGTGCATTGTTTCCCAACCTGTGGGTCATGATCTCCCAGGTCAGGCATATGCATTCCTGTTTGGGACACTACCCCCTTAAGAAGTGTGGTGACCCGATAGGGACCTGTAGTGCCATTAGAACACTATTTCCAAGTTTCACCCCTGAGCACAGATAAGTAAAAAAAAACAACAGGGTTTAAAAAGAACTTAGGCATGTTTAATGGTGGCGGATGTGGCAGCAAAACCCAGAAGTGCCATACTAATGGCACTATGGGTACCCAGTTGAGTCACTAACCTCCTTAAGGGGGTAGCATCCCAAAAAATGTTGTGAACCACTGACTTAGTGAATCATTCGGCTTCTGCTCTTGAGTTTTCCTGAGCCATCGTTCTTTTCCCCTTTCCCCTTTAAAAAGTCCTCTACTTTCTGTGTATATGTTTCTCCTGTTGATTAAGTCTTCCCAGGTGCCTTGACTGCAATCTTAAGTGGGCAGTCCTAAAGCTGGGGTGGTGGGTGAATGGATTGGCCTTTTGGATGGGATTACATTCAAAAGACTGAAAATAAGATTTAGGCAGCAGCACTTCTTGCTAGTAGGTAGAGACCTTACTATTTTTGAGACCTTTTCAACTTCTGGTAATTACCCAACTTAGCTGCACCATACTGTACTGCACTGCCTTGTAGGCAGCTCAGAAAATCCAAGCAATTCCATTAGGGACCAAGAGAAGGTGGCAAAGCCTCAAGTGGTGCTCATTAGAGTACAGAGTATTGTTTAGATTCTCTACTTTGTGCTTAGTGTTAATGGAAGATGGAGAGTGCTGCATTAAGTAGGTATTTACTATGTTGTTCACTAAAAGAAAAAAAAACAGGTTTACTTTGTAATGCATCACATTACAAGTGGAAAAATATTTGTATCCTTTTTGCACAGTTAGGAAGTATTTCAGTCTTTAAGATTACTGAATCAGATTTTGTACATTCTTTAGAAAACCTGAAAAAACAACAGTGTTAGATTTCATGGTTTCTTAATTATTTTAATGCTTTCAAACTGTTTCAGCTCTCTAAAAATGTAGAAAATAAGCTGTAGCATACAAGCACAAGAGGGCAGTATTCAGTGTAGTCTCAAATACGAATTTAACAGTCTTCCAGCTCTGCGAATCAGAGCAAAGTATTTAAAAAACTGTTCAGAGTCCAGTTTGTGCTATAGAAAATTTTGGAAAGTGTCTCAAAGACATTTCTGATTAATTATCCAGGGAATGTTGCTGTGTCTTTTTATTTAGTTATGTTTGTCTTGTGTAAGCTTAATATAATTCTTGGTTTCCCGTGTATATCTTTTACCTTCCATGCTTTTGTTTTGGCACCACCTTTTGCTGAATGGCTTTGTAAAGCATGTCTGATTTGTGTGTGTAATAGCCTTGCAGATAAGAAGACATTTGGAAGTGGAAGAAAATGTCACTCACTACGGCACTCTCTTGTCCACCTGCCACCCTTTGCCAATGCCATCATAGGAGCACTATTATTGGAACGTGTTGCTGTTTTAAAAGTTGATGCTGTAGCTCCATACTGTGTCTCCTAGTTCAGTACTATGGTGGTTCCCAGCTCTTGCTTAAAGGATTGGCCAAGCTCCAAAGATGGAGCTGCAGGCAGAGATTATACAAGGAAGAGGCAGACAGCAGCAGATGCAGCTTGTTACTCTGCTGTTCCTCCCACAGCACGATTGGTTCCTCTGTGGGCCCAGTTTAGTCTGACCACAGGCTTAGTGTATGCTGGTGGATAATTCCCGCAGTGTTGGCTCAATAAAGTTCTGCTTCTTGCAGCCTCCACTAGTAGGTGATCAGGGCAGGCAATGCCATAATAGACCACTGTAGGGAATGAGAGGTCTGTGCCTACAGTATCTTTCATATGCCCATCTAGCCCTGCTTCCATCGGTAAATGATTAGTGGTAGCACCCAGAGCGGTTCTTTCTAGGGAGCAAGGACTCTGCCTTGGAAGCAAGTAATTTTGGATGTTATCCTGATATTCTAGATCTAGAGCATCTTCCATGCCCAGAAAAGATGGATATGTGGAATGCACACATAGACCTCCTATTCCCTTAGACATTGTGCTTCCTGTGTGTCCTTGTGGGAGGTGTACAGCATGCTATTGAACAGTGTGGGAATATTCCAGATGTGTGTGCTGCATGCATGCTTAAACTGAATCATGGCCTGCATGTTGAACAATTAATTTTTTGGTGCAACTGCATGGACTGGCAGCACAATCCTATGCATGTCTACTCAGAAGTAAGTGCAATTGTGTTCAATAGGGCTTAACTCCCAGGAAAGTGTGCATAGGATTGTAGCCTGGGAGGGGGGAAGAGTATAGGATTGGGCTCTAAAAGACTTTGCTTTTAATAGTAACTGACAACAGTTTCAGAGTTTAAAAATTAGATATGGGAAAATAAGTGTTTATAGAAATCATGCAGGCTCAACAGCTGAGCATAAATATAAAAGGTACAATAGTTATAGAGTCGCAGTTAACAAAGTGACATGAAAATTGCTGTTCTGTTACATTGTGCAATTTGTAACATGCACCTGTTTTTACCCTGAAAAGAGTTTCACTGTTCAGCGGTTATATCTCTATGGGAGTCATCCACTTCTGTCAACTACTGTTATTGTGGATTTAATTACGCTGAAGAATCTAAAATTTAGTGACTGTTCACTTTATAGGCAAATAATAGTTACACAAATAGCAGTTGGATTGTAGTTCTATAGGATGCAGTGAAGAGGTCAACATTTATCCAAAGTTTTGTCCTAGAAAGATCCATAAACCATTCAACTGATGCTTATAATGTGTAAATGTTGTCGGTTTGTGTTCATAAAACCTGACAGCTGGACTTCCTTTTATATGTTTGTGTTAATTTCCTTAAGAATGAAGTATGTAATGTAATTTTAGGGAACTACTTATCACGCAAAGCAGTGTCAGCGTGAAAAGGTATCACAAAATTGCAACGTTTAATATCTTGTCCCGTCATGGGAACCAGGGATATATTTCACCTGAGGGGCCTGCAGATTCCTCTTTTAGTGAGGGTTTTATGCTTTTGCACATGCTTCATTGCCTGAGCTGCCCTGCTCTAGGCTTCCATAGATAGTTTCTAGTCTGCTCCCCACACCCATGTCAGACTTGAAGGGAAAAGATTTTTGTAGCAATGTTATGACTTCCATTTCTCCTACCTCATTTTACCCACTCTTCTCTTATCTCTAACATCATCATACAGCTGGGAACATAAGCGTTTGTTTGGAACTTTCATCACACTAGTTCAGAAAGCTTGAATAGAGGGAAGTATTTTTATTGTATTACACATACAGCCCAGTCCTGCCGAACTCCCTGTGCAGCGGGACTGGTGCGGCTTCTGCAGCATCCTGCAGGGGAGTTTTGGCTGCTAGAGGTCTCCTTGGGATAAGGAGACATTTGTCACTTTGCCCCAGTGTAAGCTCCAGCAGCCACTATGGGGTGGAACAGATTGCCAAGGGAGGTGGTAGATTCTCCCACACTGGAAACCTTCAATCCTTGACAGGCACCTGCTGGAGATGCTCTAGGGGGATTTCCTGCTACAGGCAAGGGGGTGGACTAGATAACCTTGTAGGTACCTTCCAGTTCTATGATTTTATGAACTCAGACCTGAGCCAGAGATATCACTGGGTCTAAACTGTGTAGATCTGTGAAGGCAGATCAGATCCTGGAAAGGGGTCAGGATTCAGTGGTTGCTGCTTCTTCTAATCCCACCCCCTCCAGGGTCTGATCCACCCCCATCATTGCCCCATTCTGCTCACCACCTGCCCTGTTCAATCCTCTCCCTGTTTCTTGCCAACGTTTGTGCCAACTTACCTCCTCTGGCAGGCATCTAGTCACGTTTGCGACAGCCATAAAAGAGGTTCCACCAGCAGAACACATGTTCCACCAGCATCATTCTTTGATAGGATTGGGCGATAGGATAGGATTGGGCGATTTGATAGGATAGACAGGCAAGTGTTTAAAGTGCAGGCATTTTTAGATAAAGAAGTCAAATGGTCAAATGAAAGCTAACTTTGATACACAGTCTTTTATGGATGGAAAGCCCCATAATATTAACTGGGTGCTTAGCATTCCAGTTCATGGGAAGGGCAATACTTAGCTTTGCAAACAAACACAGTAGTTGAAGAAAGCAGGGAAGCTGGAGGTGGAGCTCACTGGTATGTTCCCACTCCCCTGAAATCCTGTTACTGCCCCCGCTTACAATAACATGCAAGAGGGCTAATGTCTGCTTTTCTTCTGTGTGTGACACACATTACATCAAAACTCTCTGTAAGCTGTGTAAGTATAAATATATTTCCCAGTTATAAATTGTATAAATACAGGCATGCCCCGGTATCCTCTGGGGTTCCGTTCCGGACCTCCCCTGAAACTGTGGATACTGGGGACAGGTGTTTACAGATAGGGAAACATCAGTGGTTTTGCTGCAACAAGATTAAAAAACGAGATTTGTTTAATGTTCCTCTATCTTTTTAATAGGTGTCCCAGTATCCATGGTATCCGTGGATAACTGAAACCATGGATACCAAATCAGTGGATACCGGGGCAATTACTGGGTTGCTACCAAATCAGTGGATATCGAGCAACCGTGTACATTGCCCCTTAAAATGCATGTCTGTTTTATGCCCGCAAAAATACTGTCAGTGAACAGTGGCTAACCAGGTGGTGACCTACTTTGTGCTCATTTCTAGCGTCTCTCTACCTCCAGAGCAAGTGATTATTAGTTTTGCCATTGATTCTGAGTTCTTTTTACTTCCTATTGTTTTTTACTCATTACCCGAGACTTTAAACTGTGTCAAATTGAGGACTTGTATAACTTGTCTAGTATGCTTTCCTTAGACAATATACAGTTCAATATACAGTATATATACTGTGTATATATGCAGTAATTTGATCCAAATGGAACCATGAGTACTGTAATAAAGTACTTTCCATTTAGTGTTTTCCCCCACTGGATATCTGTACTATGCATCTTTATTGTGTGTGTTCTATGCCGTCTATTGATGGAAAACATGCAGTTCACCAGTAGTTCCAATATGCATATTTTGCCATATACATGTACATTTTGGCTGAATTGGTGAATAGCTGATCTGCATTTCAATTTGGAACTTTATTATAAGCCAAGTAAATATGAATCTACTATATCAAGCCTCTCAAACTTGCTGTCCTTAAAAAGGAGAAAAAAGCCCTCTCGTTTCATTACATATCATATGACTTCCCCGAGTGTGCCAAGAACAGCGTATTTCCTCTATTAAAACACAAAGTTTGATTTGTTTCTAGCTTGTATTGAAAACTGTTTCAGTAAGGTTGCGTAGATCCTGGTCTGAAAAATGATGTTCTAACAGCTACTTGGCATCCACATACTAGTTAATCTTGTTGCATTTAAAATATAGTTCCCGGGAGATGAATATTTTACAGCTTACTATAATAAACTGCATGTTATAATGAAACTAATTTTATTGGATCACTTTGTAGTAATTAGCATCTTATGACTAATGCCGTTATGGCATAGTCCATTGTATCTGAGAGTTATAATCATTATTTATATAGTTACGTCAATGTATATGGCACGTCACACATAGTACAAAACATAGGTTCCTGCTCCGGCTACAAAGAACTTACAGTCTAGAAATTTACAAAAGAGACATAACAGAGGGAGGGAAAGAGTTGGAGGCATGGGTAAATAGTGGAAGTATATATGTTCCTTTCAGTTTCATATCCTTAAGCTTAGTCACAGGAGGGAATGGGAACGAAAGCATGGTACCAAAGGTTTCTCAGAAAAGGTGGGTTTTCAGATGGGATTTCAAGGTTGTTAGTGCAGCATCTCACAGGTATTCAGGAAGGCCGTTCTAACAATGGAAAGGATACCACCTTCTGCAGTGTGAACCATCAGTTTTTGAACAGTTGCTGCTTTACTTGCTGGACAAGAGAAATAATTCCACGGGCAACAAGAGGACACCAAGGAGAGGAGTAGGCAGCTAGATTTGGGGGAAAGGGGTTGGAACATGACATGATACTGGATGCAAGTATTGGAAAGCACAGAAGCAGTTGTATAGCTGAGGTCTAAGGACCTCTGTGGAAGGGGTGGCAGTGCTGCCCTTGCCAAGGCCACCTAGGCCCTCTTCTCTCTCACTGGCAACTACTACCTATCTGAATGTGACTGAAGCGTTTCTGAGGACCAGGGAGGCCAAACACTATCTCCCCAATCCTCAAAAGGCCTTCTGAGGTCTCAGGAAGGCTCTAAAAACCATCACGTCCAGTTTGGGGCTGAAAACTGGAAGAATGACTATTTTTGGCCTTCTGGAAGCCTTGGAAGGCCTTCTGTGGGCCGGGGAGGATGAGCCTGGCCTTCAGAACATCTTCTGGATGCAACCAGAGCACAGTCCTGGTTGCGTTCAGTGGGATAAGGTGTGAAAGATGTGTCCTGGGGCGGCACTCCTTCCAGCTACACTGCTGCAGAGTAGGATGGGAGAGCTGGACATGTGAAATGAGGGATAGAAATAAAAGGTGCAGCTGACAAAGAGAAGACATACTGGTCACAAATGGGCACCAAACACATAATACCTTTTCACACTCCCTTTGGTCACTACCCAAGACAGCCTCTTTAGACAGGAGACCATTTGGATTAGATTAGATAGAATAAAATAAAAATTGGCCATACGTGGAATTCCACCATATATGGAATTTTACTCCGGCCCAAAAACTCTCACATATACCTTAAACTAATAAGTAATAATACAACAAAATATACCATCGCATTAACAAGACCCCACTAACTCTAAATTTATCCAGATCAGAACATCAACATACACTCAGTACCACATATAATCAATACTACACAATCAGCTATTCAGTAACCCAATAGCACAGGGGGAAAAAACTGTTCTTGTGGCTGGTTGTTCTAATATACAATGTCCTGTAATGACGTCCAGAGGGAAGAAGTTCAAACAGATTATGGGCAGGGTGAGAACGATTTGGTATGAAGACAAGTCCCAGTGAACTCTTTCTCTTGGCTCAAGTCCATGTTGATTGGCCCAGTGTGAGGAGGAGAGTAAGGATTCATAATTAGGGTTACCAGATACAAACTGGGGCAGAGTGCCTATATCTTTAATCATTGTATAGAAGAGGGAATTTGGGCAGGTGTAGCTTTTGAAACCCTTCGGTGATGAGCTGCACCTGCCCAAATTCCCTCTTCTATATAACGGTTTAAGGAATAAGCACTCTGCCCCAGTTTGTATCTGGTAACCAGTGGTGTCATTCAAATGATTTAGGAAAAGGAACTCACTTTTGATTGGCACTTGTCGGGAACCCGGAACCAGCCACGGCGCCCGTTAGGATCCGGAACGCCTGTTCTGGTCCGTTCCCCCTGAATGACAACACTGCCTTCACCCCCCTAGGAATCCGGAGTCGCTCCCTTTAACCCTCTGAGTGCCGGCCAACCAAGAAGAAAAGCTATTTGCAGAGGAATTGGGAGGGGGGAGGAGGGAGAGTGAAGTGGGTGGAGTCAGCCCTAATTTTAACTAGTGGAACTGAGTTCCCCCTGCATGACATCACTGCTGGTAACCCTATATAATCATTATAAGGTACACATACATGATGTCTAACTATGTATGTATAAGGTATAAACATAATATCTATGTTCTGCTAAAAGCTGACAGCACGATTCTAACCCCTCTGGGCCGACGCAAGTCACTTGCTTCTGCCCAGCGTTGTCGCGAACGTGCTGTAAAGCACACTCACATCAGCGCAAGTGGCGCAGGGCTGACGCAAGCAGCTACGTCGGCCCAGCAGTGCCAAAGATGGGCACAGGCCATGGGGGAAGGTAGGTGCAGAATGGGGCAGAGCAGGGCATTCCCGGGGGCAGGGTGACCCGTGGAGTAGCCCGGATCCAAACCCCCATCCCTAGGCCATGTGGCCCGGAGTCAGGCTGCTGCGGGCTTGTTGGACTTGGGCATGCTAAGCAGGAGGCACAGATACAAAAACTCCCATTGGCCCAGCTGGGGCTTACCCCGGACAAGGATACAAATACCCCCTTGCCCATGGAGGCTCCAGCAGCCTCTCAACTTGCGCTGTTTACAGCACAGGCTAGCCAGCCTGCCCGTTCCAACAAAGGATTGCTCCCTGAGTTTATTTGTGGTTTAAGAAAAAAGAACCTCTATGCAGGTATTCTTTTCACAGAGAGCCAAGAAAACAACACTGTGAATCATAACTGTGTGGTGCTTCTTTCTTTTTCTTTTTTTTTCAGATTAAATTTTTTCCGAGATGTTCCAGACTTTCGAGTATTGGCATGCGGTGGAGATGGAACCGTGGGTTGGATTCTGGACTGTATAGGTAACACGGAGACATTTTTAACAGCATCTGTGGAACTCTGTTCTTGTCTTGGGAAAATGTATCAGATGTTTGATTTGACCTTTGTAAGAGTCGATCCTGAGATTTACTGGGAAGGCAACACTTCCTGTTCCCCAAGAGAGGCTGAAGCAAGGAAGTTGGTTATGAGAGTCTTGGGAATGCTTGAAAGAGACAGCTGAAGTGCCAGCTAGAAGAGACCTGCGTAGTGAATAAAGGTCTTTAAGCTGTTAAACAGTTTTCATATATTGTTTATAGGGAATGTCTTATTTTAGTGCTGATCCTCTTTCATTACACTGGACTTTTCTCAGTATTACAGCACAGGGCTCATTAAAATTTCATCTGCTGTACTTAATGTGGTGAAGAAGCAAGGGGTCTTTCTTTTCTTTTTTCACTGTAACATTTGGTCCCTTTCATTTGAAGAATAGGCAATGAAAGCATCCTCTGACCAGTAAATTTAAGGGGAAAAAAATCTCCAAAAATAAGATTTCTGTGATGCTCCTGCTGTGTGGGGCCACCGGATTCCCTGAGTTTCCATGGCACTAATGCTTTGCTTGCAGACAAAGGGATAAAGTGTGAACTTCTTGCTGTGGTTACTCTGTCCAATAAGCAGGATTATTTCAATTTTTTTCGCTATTGGTCCATTTACTTATTAAACCTATCACCCACTCTGTCTGCAACAAAATAATCTACCTATATCTATATATAATGTGGTCATTCCTTAGACTTGAGTGTTTTAAAACTGGGGCGTTGGCGAACCTTGCATCTTTCCCCTTAAGGGGTAGGGACAAGGAATGGCAGCAACACAATCAAATCCAGGAGCACTCCCAGACTTTGCACCTGTTCTTGTATGGGGAGTGCAACCCTGTTCAGAGTGGCTAGATGGTTTAGTTTCTGCATTGAGCATTTCCTGACCAGGAGGACTTGTGCTTTTTCTGGATTCAGCTTCAACCTATTGGCTTCCATTGGGAGTCATGAATTTCAGTCCATAAGGAATATAAATTATTATGATTTGAGCAAAACATGGAAATGCCTTTTCTTTGCTGCTGTCCTGGTACGCCTGAAAGAACACGGGCTCAGAATTGTTTGACTCACTGCACTTGCAGCTAGTCAGTGATTGCAAGGATGGGTGCCAGTATGTCTATTACAATAACTTGTGGAATCATGTGTGGGAATACAGGTTGAGTATCCCTTATCCAGACTGCTTGGGGCGGGAAGTGTCTGGATTTTGAATTTGTCTGGGTTTCAGAATAACTGCATAAATATAATGAGAAATGTTTCCTCTTGCTCTTTTCACTGTGACTTATTTGGGTGTTTGCTGGCCTCTATGACATTTTTCAACAATGGCACACACCACAGAGAATAGAACTTATAGCCTGTATGTGGGAATGAGCACAGAACTTCTAGTGTTCATACCAAAGAAAGTTTTTTTTAAAAAAAACGACTGAACAAAAATGTCTGGATTTTGGAATAGTGTGTGTTTCGGATGTCTGGATAACGTATCATGTACCTGTACCAGTCGAAGAGAAATGGATAAATCTGTTAATTGCTGCAAGGCTGCTTTTCATCAGGCAGGTTTATCTGACACATTATTTATATAATTAGTTATTGTGTTGAGAACTCTATGTATTGACTCACCTGCTTTTTTCCCTCAATAACATCTACTGCTTTTATTCACAGAAAAAGCAAATTTGTCTAAGCATCCGCCAGTTGCTATTCTGCCCCTTGGAACTGGGAATGACTTAGCCAGGTGTCTGAGATGGGGAGGAGGTAAATTAAACTTTACATTTTATAAACCTCACTTGCTAATATGAGAAGGGATTCATTTTGCCATATTGAATGTAATTTTTTTGGGGGGGGGCAGTGTATATGCTTTGAGTGTTGCTGTGTCTGCTCTGGTATTTTCTTCTCGGTCCCTATGCCAGCCAAGGAACATTTCCCACTAGCCTTGGCAGAACAGTGCATAGCTATAACTGGAATAGGGCAGAAGGCACAGGAGTTTCCTATGTATTGAAGCAAAGCTTGCTGATTCTCAGTTTGCTTTTGGAACACGGGATACTGGTTTGCCTTTGCGTGTGTTAAGTCACAAACAGCAAAGGCAAAAAGCCAATCCAAGTGGTCTGAATAGTAGAAAGGGGTTTGTGTAAAACAAACAAGAACCAACCCACCAGAAGGTTAAGTATCAGTTGTGCTTTCATTTCTGTTTGTTTTATTATGTTATGCATTTTCTTTCTTATATGTAAGTTGCCTTAAGCCATAGCTGGAGAGGCAGGGTCTTAAATGGATCAAATAAAAAAGGTATCAGTTATCTATTCTGTGATCAGATCAGCATAATCAGGAAAATGGATATGTGGAAGAGCAGATACGAGTCTCACCTGCTGTTTTTGCCCACAGTGCCTGAATGTTCATCCAGTCCTATGCTGAGCCTCTGAGGAACAGTGTTGTACAAAAGATTGGATGAATGCACTGAGGTCAGAACAAGGCCAATGAGTCCAAACCTAACATCGACTCATTTTCCCTGAGACGTTGTCTAGAATTTGAGAATTCCTTTGAGCTTAATGAAGATGTTCAATCATGGACATATAAAAAGCCATGCTTTTCTACTTTTTAGTGTTTTATTTTCATAATATAAAAGCATTGCTGTATTTTTTTTTCCTTCTAGAAACAGAAGGTGTTTCTGTTGTTCTTAAAGAAGGTGATATTAAAAAAACAAAAACAAATCTCAGGTTGCACTATGCTAATATTTGGGATGTCTTTTTAAATTTTTGTTAGTTGTTCTTTCTTTCTTCTCTCATCCTGCAGTAGATTTCAGACAATCAGTTTTATGGTGCTGTCTGCCAGGATCCATGGAGGCAAAGAATAAATAAAAAGAAGAGGACACACATCTAGTTAAGCCTCCTGCACACTTTGTCTCATCACTTGAAAGTATGTAGATTAGATTTTTAGATCCTGTATTTGCTTTGTGGGATTGAAAAGGGGAGGGCAGTGGAGACCTTATAATCATGTAGGCAGTTTTGGCTCTAGGAGTGGTGGGGCCCAATGTGGGGCGTTCCCGTGGGGCCCCCCAGCCTCCCCACGGGGCCCCCACTCATCAAGGAAAGCACTTTTGGTGCTGAATGTGGCACCTGGAAATAGTTGGCGGTGACATGATGATGCTACCACCAACTTCTTCCAGGAGGCCGATTTTTGGTAGTTTAGGGGCAGGAATAGGTGGGAGGGCCCAACGTAAAGCTGCTCTGCTTGCCCCACTGACTTACAATTCATAGAGATCCCTGCTGCAGCAGCAGGCAATATGCTCACTGCGCTGGTGCGGGGGCCCCCCAAAGTGTGGGGCCCAATGTGATGACATTGGTCAAATGGGCTTAAGACCGGCCCTGCATGTTGGTTATGCCATTTTAAAGTGCCAGATAAAGTTTGGTTGCCTAGTTTTCAGTCTTCAAAAAAACTCTTATAGATCCCTTACACTTGAGAAATTCCTTGGAAATTTGAGCTCGGTACCTTTGTGTTCTTTCCACTGACCAGTAATTAGTTAGGAGCACCTAATTGAACAGTTATCAATTCCTGGATAGGAGAACATTGGAGATCTGTACGCCTTTCTGAGCTCTTTAAAAGTTAAATAATAAAATATTGTCAGATCTGTTTCTTTCTCTACTCGTATCCCAAATGCCAACTAGTTCCCAATGATTCTTCAGCTTTTGCTTTGTTTTCCTTCATCCCCACCACTACTACTTTGTAATTAAATATACAAAAATAGACCTTTTGAGGATCTTTTCCCTTCATCAAGTTCCCAGGTGCAGGACTTCCAAGACTTGTGCCACTAGCTCTTCACAATTGCAACTCCTTGACCCTCTGCTGTAGCTTTTACTTCTGTTTGCTTAAGAGCTTGAATTCTGTGCTTACAGCTGATCCTCACCCATTCCTATGTAAACATGGCTCAATTGTCTCTAGCTCTCAGATTATCTGGTACTGTTTTTGACTTCTTATAGTGTACTAAAACTTCCCAGAGGTGGTAATTGCCTTTGGTGGAGTGCAGAAAAAGTCTTTGTCTTACTGATTTTCTGCTCATTGTGTCAATCAGTTCTCTTTTGGTTTGCATCAGCTAGCCTTGAAGGTGTACCTTCCATAAGTTTGGAGCTTGTGTAGAGTCTGCATGATCCCTCTTGATTTGTTCTATTATAACAGCTTATTCCTGGATCCTGTTTTTTAGTTGTTATAATCTTGTGCATCGTGGTCTAGGAAATTAGCTGATACCTTGAAGAAGGCAGTAGATATAGGTGGTTGATCATATATCAGGTCTTTAATTATGAACCATCGTAGTTGATCAAGTAGAGAGATCGTATGATCCTCACCTTACTTAGTCAGAACATCATCAAGATTTGTGTGTGAGTTTTTGTATCTTGGGTTATGGCATTCTCTTAGCTTTAGGGCTCTATCAGGTTTTAGCTATCATAATGATCTGCTTTGAAGTTACTTCGCTTTGTAAATGTAGGCTTTAAAGCTTCCATGTCAGGAAAAGTGACTTCTGTTATGCCCAGTTGAATGTGAAACCAGTAGGACAATTAATTAGCCATGAGCAACTTGTCTTATTGAAGCAGATGGATCTTAAACGCAACTGACTTTCTGTGCATTGAGGCCATTACCTCAATGAGAATTGAGGGGCTATTTGTGGGGCTGATTTCTCTTTTCCTAGTATTACTTTTACTACAGCCACTAATGTCTAAGGCACACATCATATTAACAGTATTGTAATGGCTGATTTCTTGGACACACTTGAAAGGCCTGCATATACATTTGCCTGAAAGGAGTTTTCTAATATCCGCATTCACATTCATAATATTAGAATATTTTCTAATATTCACAACTGGCCGTCAATTCCCGGTTATAAAATCTAAAAATGTTTAAGGACACTGACCTGCTTGAAACATATACTGTACTACTATTTTCCTGTAAAATACCTTTTTTTTCTTTCTGTAAATTTTCTGTCAGCAAAAACATTATTTTCTTCATCAACGATAAACATTTTTATTATTAAGAGACAAAAGCTCAAATTCTGCATTGCATCTCATTGTCTTTAGTCATAAGTGTTCAAGTTTTAACCAGATATTTCACATCTTCCATGAAAGGGCCCATTCTTTATTTTGGAAAATACAGTGACCTTCTTTATCCAGTGATTAGAAAAACCCATGGAAAACCTATGGACTAGTTCATAGCCACTGCTTGCAATGTGACGATATTTTAAGATTTCATATTAGAAACCTTTTTCATTGGAAATGAGCTGTTTCTACTACATGGATAAGCCTCTAACACAGGCAAACATTGCCCAGTGTGTTCCATAAGCTCCCTGACTGGTAGACTCCTTCCTTATGGAGCTGCTTGTTGCTTTCTCTGATTGTCTGGAATGTTCTGCAGAATGGAAAAAAGAGGAGACACATAACTATGGAAGGTTACTCAGTGGAAATCCGTTTAGTCAGAATCCCTCCATACTGCAACCCCATGACTTCTTTCTTTATGGACTGTCCATTTTGGACTAGCACGTAACCAATTTACCAACCAACAGCTGGAACTAGGAGAAGCATTAGCAACAACATTCTCTTCCTTTCACTATTCTTTGCCTCCTTTTCCGTGGTAGCTGGTGCCACAACACTGATTTTTTTTCTGAAACTTTTCCATAGGATTGGAGAACAGAAGGGATGCCAACAAATTTATTTGCTGGTGAGTAACTTTCCCTTCTCGATAATGCAAACCCCTGACACGGATTTTGAATTATTGAACTTGCAGTTGAGTAGTGTGAATTCTGCATTGCTTGGTAATACACATTTAGTAGGTGAGCTAAGCTAATCTTAGCTTACTAAGCTAAGATTTCAGTATCTTTGAATGCAGTAGGATTGCTTTTCCACCAGTCATCAAATATGGCTGGTTGATGGAACGAGGAAAGTGTGTAATTCATTGATGCAATTTTGTTTCATGACCACAGTTGGGAAAAATGTGGCAAAATTGCAAGCACTAATGCAACTTGTGCCAGATCTACAATAGCGGTCACATAGGAGTCTAACAGTAATCATAACATTCATAAGGATACTTCAATCAATCAATCAATCACTAGTATTTATATACCGCTTACTTAGATGACTTTCAAGTAGTACAACTCCCTATAGCAGTGGTTCCCAAACTGGTGGGTTGCGACCAAGCAGGGAAATCAGAAAAGGCAGTTCTATTTTAAGGGGAGTGACCCATAAATCATCATCAGCACGATCTGGAGGATCCAGGGGTTCTGTGACCCCCCTCTGCAGCCCTCCTGGCAGCTCTAAACGATGGGGGGGGGGAAGGAAAAAAGCACTTCCGGTTTCGTTTAAGAAACAGGAAGTGGTTTCTTCTTTTTTTCTAGTTGTTTGGAGCTGCCGCAGACTCCCTGGACCTTTATTTATTTATTTATTTATTTATTTATTTATTTATTTATTTATTTGAAGAACTGAATAAATAAGCCAAGGCGGCTTACAGAGAAAAACAAAGTACAATGCAACCATAATAAGGAAAACAAATAAAATATTGAGCCATAGTGACCACCAGGTAAGCTTAAAAATCCCCTTCACGGATGCTGAGGCAGGCAGCGGTAAGTCCCTCCAGCCCCATTATCTTGCCAGCAGTGACGCGATCCTGGAGATTGCATCACTGCCTTTGTCCTGCCCCCACCCCTTAAAGGTAAAGGGGCATAATCTTTCAAGCTGGGAGTCTGCACTATACAATAAAACTGAACAAAAGCATCACATTTTTTCCTGTGTTCTTTTCCTGCCACTTGTTTCCTCTTTGGAAGTTATTATTCTTTGTTTAAAGATCCAGGTCAAACTCTTGGACTTGGTTATAATAGTTTTAAAATAGATGTATATTAATTGAAATATTGAATTAAAAAGCCTAGATAAATATTATAGTGCTAGCCTCTGCATGTTTACTCACAAGAACGTTCAACTGCACTTGCTGGAAGACCTTGGAAGGCCCTGTGGAGTAGACAAGCCCAGCTCAGGGAGTGGAATGGGGTGGAATTGAGCAGGGAAGAGAACAGGTGGAACTTGGAGGAGATGGGATGGGTGAATGGCAAATCAGGTCAGAGAGAGGGGCAGGTTTAGCAGCGATGGCATATCAGGCCCAGGAAGGGGTTTTAGATTTAGCCAATGGTGATGTTGGCTAAATCTAAATTCCCTTCCTGGGCGTGACCCACTTGCATGGATCAACTTGGACTTGCACCAGCTATAGAGGTGGCACAGATCTGCATTCACCCATAGCAGCTGCTGGGCCTTACCCTGGGGGCAAGGGGACACATGTCCTCTTACCTCCAGCAGCCAAAACTCCCCCATGGGATACAGCGAAGGCCATGCCACTGCTGTGCCGGGAGTTAGGTAGGATTGGGCTGTTAGTTTCGGACGTGATTTGTCATGGACATGGCATGTGCTGTTTGAGAAAGGTAGATTCCAAATTCCCTTGGACATTCAGAAGTGATTGTGATGTTCTTTAGACTCCAACTAATACCTCATAGCCCAATCCTGTCCCAAACCATTTTGCACTAGGTAACTGCACTGATCAAGCATGTTCTGCATGGTGGTGGGTGGGGTGGGAGAACCAGACAGTTTGGAAGAGATAAATAAAAATATTTTTTTACTTACCTCTCTGTAGAGTGCCTGGAGTGTCAATAGGTATCTTTGGATTTATCCTAGCTATTTTTTCTGGCATAGGTCCAAGGAGAGGTAGGAGGCATGTCAGGCTGGGAAAATGGGGGTGCGATTTGGCATGCACTGCTGCCACTGAGATTGGCCCTTCCTGTCCTGCTCCCCCCCATGAACCACCCACAAGTCACCCCCATTAGCACATTACCGGCTCTGTTGTGGGCTGGGGCCATCTCTGGCAGGTAGGCAGAACTCCAGCTTTTTGTGCCAGTGGCTCTGATGTGCACAGTAGTAGTACCTAGAGTAGCAAATCGTTAGATCCGCTGTCATAAATGCCCAATAAGATCAGGCTTCTCATTTCTTTCTGGTTATAGTATATGTAAAATGGTAATAATAGAAATATGCTCCTCTAGGTTGTTGTGAGGATAAGGTAGAAATTTTGTCTAGAGCTATACCGTTGCTCCATACCTAATGGCTATACTGTCACCTGTAAATATGAAAGGATGGTCTCTTAAGGTTTCCTTCCTCTTGAGGAAAGGAACCTTAGCAAGCCAACCTATGTAAATATTTTGTCTTGTAACTTTTTGTATTGATATATTTTGGTACTACAGTCAATCCTCATTATCTACTAGTATAGGATTTCCTGAAATCCTGGTGGATAGAAAATTGGTAGATAATGAATCATTGATCCTAGGGGATCAATGAGGTTAAGTGCAAGGGTATCTTATCTGCCATCAGAAGAAGAGTTTTGTAAATATTTAAGAGGGATGCACATATGGTTGGATCCCAAGAAGGGAGGGCACAAACAGAACGTCACATTTGCTAGTGTAAAGGACACTCAGTTGAATCCCACCTCCATTAGCAGCCTCCAGCATGGTCCATCACCCTATTCCTGAAGGTTTCCCAACCTTCATTATCAGCTGGGCAGCACAATCGTACCCCTGCCCTTGCGTCGACGCTACATCATAGCGTTGAAGCAAGGGGCAGAGCGCCAGCGCGTGGGCACCGAGCAGCACCCCCTGTGTTGTAGCTCCAGCTCTGAAGCCGACTTGTAGCGTCGGAGCGCCGACGGAGAGCCTCCCTTGCGCTGACCGAAACCGGTCGGCACAAGGGAGGCTCTCTCCCATATCGGGACAGGGTTGGTGGGAGAGAGGGAGGGAGGTGGGGGTGGGACTTGGGTGGGACGAGTGCGGGCTTGGGAGGTGGCCAGACAGCCACATCCTAAGCCTATCCGCGAGGCCACACAGCCCTGATTCGGGCCGCACGGTTTCCTCGGGTCTGCGCCCACTCTTTAGCGGGTTCAGATCTGAGGAGCACATAGGGGAGGCTGGAGCCTCTCCTACGGTAAGGGAGCAAATGCTCCCTTGCCGTGTGTGTGTGTGGGGGGGCTCCAGCCTCTGCTGTGCAGCGTCTGATATGGCGCTGCAAAGTCGGCCTTGGCAGGATTGCACCCTTAGTTGAGGGCCTTGCGGGCTGTAGGATGGACTTGGGAATGCCCTGCTTTGTGAGTTCAGTTCTGCTGAAATACATCCTATAGATATAGGTTGATATATTTGACTACTTCATTTAATAACTATCTTGTATATTGATTACAGTTGTTTACCTCGATTGAGACATGAATATTTTGACTTACAGGAACTTAACCATTGTTAGGCTTTTCCCTCTCCTAATTACATTATTGTTGACTGACAATCCATCAAAGAAGAATGGATTGTTTATATGAGTTTCCCTGAAGATAGAAGTTCTGTTTCTATTTCTTCAGTGAAGGTTATATAACCAACATGTATTTTCTGTGTTTTAAATGTTGTTTTTTAAAGTATTTGGGTCCTGGTGGGTCCTAAGCTTCTGTAAACAAAAACTCAGCAAATTCTGGCACATTCAGAATCACTATGTTTACATTTTGCCAGGATATGAAGGTGAGAATCTTCTGAAGATCTTAAAAGATATTGAAAACAGCACAGAAATCTTGCTGGACAGGTGGAAATTTGAAGTAATACCGAATGATAAAGATGAGAAAGGAGATCCAGTGCCTTACAGCATAATCAATAATTACTTTTCAATTGGAGTGGTAAGAGTCCTGCTCATCTGTACATTATATTTTTTGCTTTTCTAAATATACGTTTGGAGTCGATGCTCAGAATAAGTGATGTCTTAACACAGACAATTTATTTCACAATTTTTCCCCAGTAAAAGGAATACATAATTTACTGACAATTTACATAAATTTACTTAAATAGTCAAAATAGAATTCTTTTCTCAAGCTCTTCTACCTGCTCATGTATAATGTCACTGTGCCTAATGGTTTGTATGAAGAGCTGTAGTACTAAATTAGTGGTGCCTATACAAATATAAATAATGAATCAT
This sequence comes from Lerista edwardsae, assembly GCA_029204185.1. Classification (NCBI taxonomy): domain Eukaryota; kingdom Metazoa; phylum Chordata; class Lepidosauria; order Squamata; family Scincidae; genus Lerista; species Lerista edwardsae. The sequence goes on from JAJKFI010000009.1 coordinate 14,662,201, forward strand.
TCATTAACACCTCTTAGCTGTCATGTTGGTAAATATTCCAACTTTTACAGACACGCTGTTGAAGAATGTTTCTTAAATATAGTCTTTCTTTTAATTGAAAGAATTAAGTTTGCTTCCATGTTTCCTGATAAAGAAAAACAGTTTCTGTGTTATATTTCTTCACCTATGTACTGAACTTTCAGATAACACAGAAACAAAACATTATAATGGTGGTGCCTTGTGTGTGTGTATAACCCTTGTGTGTGTGTATAACAGTCATATATGTTAATTAACACAAATGTTAATTTACAAATGAAATAATATGGAACATTTTTATGTAATTCATAACTGCTTGCCAGTTGGAATGGAATGATAAGTTCCATTCCTGGATCCTGGTGGGATCCAGGGAGGGCTGAAGAAGCCCTCCCTGGATCCCACCAATTTAAACAACTTTCGGCCAGTCTCGAATATCCCATTTCTGGGCAAGGTGATTGAGCGGGTGGTGGCGTCCCAGCTTCAGAGGGTACTGGAGGAAACGGATTATCTGGACCCATTCCAATCTGGCTTCAGGCCGGGGTTTGGGACCGAGACTGCCTTGGTCGCCTTGGTGGATGACCTTCGCCGGGGGATGGACAGGGGAAGTGCGACCCTGTTAGTCCTGCTGGACCTCTCAGCGGCTTTCGACACCATCGACCATGGTGTCCTTCTGGGTCGGCTGGCCGGGCTGGGGCTTGGAGGCACTGTTTTGCAGTGGTTCCGCTCCTTCCTGGCTGACAGATCCCAGAAGGTGGTGCTGGGGGACGCTTGTTCGGCACCCCGACCTCTTAGGTTTGGGGTGCCGCAAGGTTCCATCTTATCCCCCATGCTGTTTAACATCTACATGAAACCGCTGGGAGAGGTCATCCGGGGGTTTGGAGTGGGGTGCCATCAATATGCTGATGACACCCAACTTTATCTCTCCTTTCCCCCTGATTCTGAGGAGGCGGTTGAGGTCCTGGATCGCTGTCTGGAGACAGTTGGGGGCTGGATGTGGGCGAACAAGCTGAAATTAAATCCGGATAAGACAGAGGTGCTTTTGGTTCGGAAATCCACAGCTCGGGTATTGGACTATCGTCCTGCTCTGAATGGGGTCGCACTTCCTCTGAAAGAGCAGGTTCGCAGCTTGGGGGTTCTCCTGGATTCACAGCTACACCTGGAGTCCCAGGTGGCGGCTGTGGCCAGGGGAGCCTTTGCTCAGCTTCGGCTGATTCGCCAGCTGCAGCCGTACCTGAGCTGTGCGGACCTGGCCACAGTGACCCACGCCCTAGTGACATCTAGATTAGATTATTGCAATGCGCTCTACGTGGGGCTGCCTTTGAAGACGGTTCGGAAATTACAATTAGTACAGAACGCGGCGGCTCGGGTGGTTGCTGGGGCACGTCGGTTTGACTCTGTCGAGCCGCTGCTTCGGCGACTGCACTGGCTGCCAGTTCTGTTCCGGGCCCAATTCAAGGTGCTAGTTTTGACTTTTAAAGCCCTTTACGGCTCGGGTCCGGGGTATTTGAGGGACCGCCTTCTTCCATATAATCCAACCCGTACTCTTAGATCATCTGGGGGGGCCCTTCTGACTGTGCCGCCACCAGGAGAAATGAGAGGGGCGGCGGCCAGGAAGAGGGCCTTCTCCGTGGTGGCCCCCCAACTTTGGAACACCCTCCCCTTAGAATTGAGAACTGCTCCCTCTTTGTTTACATTTCGGCGGGGGCTGAAGACCTTTTTATTCCATAAAGCTTTTAACTGTTGACAGGCTGGCTGGCTGGCTGGTTTGTGTATTTGTGTATTTTTATAATTTTATGATCCACTGGACATGTTTTTTAAATTGTATCTGTTTTTAATTTTGTTGTATTGTTTTTAACATTGTTTTTAATTGTTTTTTAATGTTGATTTTATATTGTATTTTTTATGTTGTATGCCGCCTTGAGTGCCCCCGGGCAAAAAGGCGGGGTAAAAATCAAATAAATAATAATAATAATAATAATAAGTAATACTTACTCCCCAATCCTATCCCCCACTATTACCAGTGAAGCAGCTATGTGGACAGATTGCATGCAAAGGTGGGGGGAGGCAATCAGGAGGCCTTCCAGAGGTAAGTCAAAATTATTGTACTTACCTTGCATAGGCGTCCTGGTGGCCTGCAGCTGGTATAAGTCTGATTGAAGTTGGAAAAGAGGGGATAGGATCTGCAAACTGGATCTCCAACTCTTCCCAACCCCATAACTCCCCATGACATGCCCCAGTGCCAACCTACTGGCACTGGTGGAGCCTCTGGGAGACCTTACAGTGTGCACTGCACATCATTTGCTGCAGCAGCCCAGAAGTGCATCACAATGGCCTGGGTTTTGCACAGGAATTCTGGAACTGTAAGGGCCTGGATTGGATTGTACTCTTAGTTACTCAGAATTCTACAGTACTTAACCATGCAAATTAATGTAAGAATTGTTGGATCATATCATGGGTTCATGTTACTCAGAATTCTACAGTACTTACCCATGCAAATTAATATAAGAATTGTTGGATCATATCATGGGTTCATGTCTCTTTTCCAATCAATTCCAATGGCATGCAAGGAAAGCATGATAGTAATACATGTATCCTCTTGTTTGTTCTGGGTAACTCCTATTTAGATACGCTGCTTGAATGCAAGGGTTTCATTTTTAGCTGCTGTGGCTTTTATGTCTATTGATATACCTCTTCTCCAGAATCTTTCAAATCCTTTCTCAAGCCATCTAAGCTAAAGACTATTGTCATATCAGTTATGGGGCTGCCCTTGGAAATGGGCAATTTTGGATGGTACAGAATATGGAAGTCAAATATTGTGTTAGTACTCTTATATTTCCATTAGCTCTGTGTTCTTACCCAGAAACAATTGAAAGTATAGTTATAATCACATCATTCCTTATGATTTCTCAGGTTAATTGAGGGCAAATGGATGATCCTGTGTTTGAATTGGGCAGACCACACTGACCCAATTGTGTACTCATCCAATCCACATTATTTTCCTTCCTTTGAGGAGAACAACAATGTGAAACGGCTTTCAATACCATAGGCTACTTGCTTCATATATGAAACCTGTTCCAGCTACACTTCCATACATGGGACATCGTCATCTTCTACCATATGGCAAAGTGTGCTGGTTCATATCATGTATATAGCAGGATTAGATACTAATCATCTACTCCACTGGAAGGTACATTTACACTAATGGCTTATAAATCAGAGCTTTCCAAAGTGGTGGGTCGTGCCCCACCAACCTGGGAAGCAGTGACCTTTGCCCCTTTAAGGGGCAGGGAGAGGAGAAAGTGGCAACACAATTCCCAGGATTGCACTTCTACCGGGAACAGAAGGGTCTTACAGGTACTACTTACTTTTTGACTTACAGGAGCCAACATAAGCCTCCACGGAGTGCAGGAAGCCCTGCGGACACCTTCGCAGGGCTCCCCAAGCCTCAGAATAACAAAAAATTGTGATCAGAAGCCACTGCTGGTTTTACAAGTGAAAACAGGAAATGGATTCTGATTGCGATGTTTTGTTATCCTGGGGCTTTGGGAGCCCTGCGGAGGTGTCCTTGGGGCTCCCTGTAGCTCCCTGTAGAGATTGTGCCCTGGGGATGCCTTAGCCCCCCCCCCCCCCAACAATTTATGTGGTTCCCAATTCCTTTGATACAAATAATGTCACCTTTAGAAATAGGACAGTAAGGAAAAAAATCATATGTATCAGAAATGTTCTCTAGATCACTCGCTTAACAAGCCTGCCTACCTTTTTTTTTAAAAAAAAAGATGGAATAGTTATCACATTGAGAATCTCATGTCTCATTCATATTAGTAGTGCTGATGAACAAGAATCAGTATGTGTTCTCTTAAAAGTTATTGTTGTAAGGTTGCAAAGGTCCGCGATAAAGACAAGTGTACTTTTATAACACCTAATATATTACCATCCAAATGTACTACCAAATAGAAATTTGCATTGTCATAATTTACTATCCTTCCACTCTACTTAGTCAGTTAAAGCCTCTTATTCTGCCAATAGGGAAAAAATATATATGACTGCTTAGTTCTCATAATCATAAATTTGGAATTGGTATGGGTCTGGTTCCCCATCACAGTACTCTTAAGTGTTTAGGCTCATCTTTCATTATATATCTTTTAAAATATTCCTGCGAAATACAAGACGAATTTGTGCTACAATAGCTTGAGATCATATTTTAGTCTTGTACTAGATAAGGATTGTCCTGACATCCACATGTGCTGCGAGCAAATGCATTGCTGTTTTTGACATCAAAAAGGCAATGTAGACCTGTGATTGATGTTGGCCTGTGTATGCTGGTAGTAAATCAGAGCGACACTGAATAAGAAATACAAGGCAAGTGAGATGAAGTCTTTTAGAATACCAACTAGTGTTGGTTGGAAAAATCTACAGTGAACTCTCGATGTAACAGACTAATGGGGGAAGGGGTATCTATCAGTGCCAAAAGTTTGTTACATCCAAGTGCATTTAAACCAGTGGTGGGATTCAGGGGGTTTGCCCAGGTTCTATAGAACCAGTTGTTAAATGGCCGGGTCCCGCCCAATCGCTTACCTTGGCTGGCTTTGGGTTTTTTTGGCTCCGTCTATGACGTCATAGAACCGGTTGTTAATTTATTTGAATCCCACCACTGATTTAAGCGGTTGGAGAAGCACATTCTTATTCTTATCAGGGTCCGTTAAACTGAGGGTTCACCGTATATTTATGTATTGATTCAAACTGTTTACATCCAGCTTATCTTTCAAGCCATCCCAAGTGGCCAATATAATAATATAAAAATACACAATGTGTGTTGTCCACAGGGATGCCCAGAGAAGGAGTTTCAGAGGTGGTGGTGCTTTGTGATGTTGTTAACTACTAGTGGAAATGTAACTTCTCAGATTGTGTAAGAGGGTCAATGAACTCATTCAAGAGGTAGTTCAATATGTACTGAGCAGTATCTTCCACTACTGCAAAAACTATTTTGGAAAAGAGCTACTGGTAACTTTCTCTATATAATAACCTTGCTCAGAATTTTTCTACTTCCAAAGGAACATTTCCACTAACGGAAGTTATCAGCAAACCATAGCAGAAATAAATAAATAAAGTAAGGGTCAGTGGCGTTTCTACAGGGATGGCAAAGCTCTAGGTTTTGCAAGAAGCCTTACCTTGCAGTGGAAATCACTCCTCTCCTGCACCGTTTTAGCCAATCTTGGCGTTGCTTACTGGCTACAGCAGCAAGGGAGAGGAGGAATTTACATGACAGGGTAAGGCTTCTTGCAAAACTTAGAGCTTTGCCATCCCTATAGAAACGCCTCTGGTAAGGGTGCAATCCTGACCAACTTTCCAGCACTGACATAACTATGCCAATGGGGCATGTTCGGCATCCTGCAGTTGGGGGGGGGGAGTCATGAAAGTTCATTCCTTTACTTCAGAGCTGCATTATCCTTGCCCCCATGCTGGAAAGTTGATTAGGGTTGTGCCCTAAGTTACTTGCTGAGGCCTCAAGACAACCTGACTGAGACAGCTGATCAATGTCATACCTGGTTTGGTAACATTAGCTTTTATTGTATCAGCTAATAGCTGAGTACTGTCCAGTCCTGCAGCCCAAAACAGGTACTGGATTTTTCATGAAAACAGACAGAGCTGGGCATTTTAAGCTGGACACCAGCTTAAAGTCACTCTGCAGACCTTAGTATGGGCTGCATGTGGCTGATGAAACCCCTTTTTACAGTGGTGGGATTCAAATAAATTAAGAACTGGTTCTATGACATCATAGCTGGAGCAAAAAAAAAAACCCCGAAGCCAGCCGAGGTAAGCGAGTGGGCGGGGCCTGGCCATTTAACAACTGGTTCTATAGAACCTGGGCGAACCCCCTGAATCCCACCACTGCCCTTCCAGCCTACCAAAAATATCCCGCACAGTGTTTCTGTGCTGCATCAGGGCTCTTCACGGTGCCTGAACAAAGACAGCAACACCAATTAAATAGTCTTTGGGTGGCAAAGGAAACTGTGAGGCCAATCCTATGCATTTGTATATAGACCACAAGGGGAAAATTAAAATGTTTTCACATTTCATTAAAACATTACAGGTTTGAAGCTCTCTCAATTTTCATAGAAAGATAACCATACCATTCTGATGATAAAAAGAAAACAAAACAAATGCTTAACTGTAGAATTGAATTATATATAGCCCAGAAACTTTAGATAACTGTAAATGTCATCTCTGGGGTAATTTACTTCCATATCAGTCCATATATGATATTGAGCATTATTTGTAATATTTTTGCATGAGTTTTATAGTTCTCTAAATAATGATTAACAGTTCAACATGTTACCGTATTAATATATCCTATCACAATTGTGATATATTCTCAAATTAGTAATGTTATTTGTTTATAACGGGCACCAAAGGCAACATAAATGTAGCCTCCTATAGGTGGAATATAAGTTTTAATGGTTTTCTGTTATAAGAGAAAGAAATATAAAGTAGAAGCTGGCAATGTTCACATTTAAAAAAAACAACACCCCTCTTTGGAGGAGTACAATCTGCACTCCAAGAAGATTATAGCATCTTTTTCTGGAAGTAATTTTTTACATTCTCCTTTCATTATCTATCTTTGAAGAATGGCTTCTAATTTTTGAAGAGAAAAAATAAACTTGACAATGGGGGTCTAATGAGAAGAAATCATTTTCTGAAAAGCAACTCTGTTCATTTTTGAAGTTATTAGATTAATAAGTACAGGCTTAGTCAATGACATTTTCCATCTTAGAAGGGTTATTGACATTTTGATATGAGACAGAGAGACCTTTAATGAGATCTCAATCAAAGGTAATATTTAGATAATGATACATGAATTCATAAATACTAGTCAAATAAAAATGCTGTAGTCCATTTTGGCCCTCACCTTATGGGAATCAGTACAGGCCACAAGATTAACAAGATCATGATTGACTACTAATACCTTCTCGCTTTAGTGCCTAATTATGTCTGGCTAATTGTATGAGATAATGTTTGAAGCTGAATTTAACAATGTAACTTAATCCATCATCCAGACAGACTCCCTGGGAAAAGATAGATACCACACCAGGTATTAATAATTGCTGCCAGGGTTAAATGTGTAGTGTTCAATAGTGTGGTTTTATTCAGTACACTTTATACCCAATCTGTGAATAATTTTAAAAGCTCCAAAGGCAAAACCCTAGCCTTGAAGTAAGTGGAAGAAAGGGGTGCATGGAGAAAATGTAGTTTGCATCCTGAGGGGGAAGGTAACAGGAATATCTCATACGATAACTCCCTCATGGTTGCCTTGTTTCCAAATGTAGAGCAGCTGTGGGAGATGTCGCCATGAGGAAGATTCTCTCGTGCCTCTGTAGGTTCATATGAAAGAGTCATGTGAGTTGTGCTAATTCAGAAGCAGAGAATAGGTTGGGTTTTTCCTTCTCTCTCTGTCAAAATTTGGTAGATCCCTGCTTGATGCTGTGGCCTTTAGCTTATGGTGTCCCTCAGGGTTCTATCTCTTCCATGCTGTTTAACATCTACATGAAACTGCTGGGAAGGTTATCCGATGTTTCCGGTCGGGTGTCATCAGTACAGGCATGCCCTAGTATCTGTTCTTGCGTCCCCTGTGGGTACCTGAAACCATGGATAAGAGGGAACCCTTGTTAGGTATTGGGTTCTCCCCTGTCCCCTCCCCCACGCAAGAAGGTTTTTTAGTAGGAATAAAGGAAGGCAACCCCCCACCCCCAATCCATGGATAATTGAAACCGCGGATATGGAATCTGTGGATACGGGTCCCCACCTGTATTTGTGTGTGGAGTCCTCCTGGAGCAGAGTCTCTGTAGTAAGAATTCTGAGAAGATAAAAATAGATTGTTATACTTGTTGTGAGGAATAAGAGACTGCGCAAAGTGCTCCCTTTGGGTGTCGTGACTTTTTGTCATAACTCCCATCTCTCAATTCTCCTTTGAGTGACCAGAGAGGTAAAATTCTGTGTCATGTGTCTGAACATGTCTTTCTAGTAGGGCTTTAGTACAGGTGTGTGTTGCTTAGCAACATTCCAACCAGTAATGTTTTTGAAAGCTACTTATGGTTTCACCATGAGTAGCTTCCATAGTCTTCTGTGGGCTGTTCTGAACTCAGTGAACTTATTTCTGAATAGATATGCTGTAAAACAATCTCATGGGGGTGGGAAGAGGTTTTGAAGGCTAGTCAATTTTCCTGCACTCCCAATTTTTTTTTTAATGGCTGAGAGGAGAGGAGGCATAAGCAGAGTCTAGATTTTAATATATGGCGGAAATATATGGAGACTCTAGGATATCACGTGTGGTAGAACAGGGATGTCTTATGTCACTGGTGTTGGTCCTGACCTTGGCACAGAGCTGTTGCGGGCTCCAATGGCACCTGGAGCACGGCAACGATGTGATGTGTCACCGTGCTCCTAGCGCCACCGCCTCATCCCCCCGTGCTGCCCCACCTTGCCCCCCCCAGCAGAGGCGTTTCTACAGGGATGGCAAAGCTCTAAGTTTTGCAAGAAGCCTTACCCTGTCATGGAAATCCCTCCTCTCCCTTGCTGCTGTAGCCAGTAAGCAACGCCAAGATGTTGCTGTTCCCTGTGAGGATTGGCTAAAACGGTGCAGGAGAGGAGTGGTTTCCACTGCAAGGTAAGGCTTCTTGCAAAACTTAGAGCTTTGCCATCCCTGTAGAAACGCCACTGCCCCCCAGCATCTGGAATTGCTCCATTTACAGAGAAAGGAAAAAAGAAAAGAAACTTTAAAAAAAAACACCTGGCCATTCCCTTTACTCTTTCTGAAATGTGGTTGTCAGTAACCTTCAAGAAGGTGTTCTCAGTGGTTGCTGTATGAAATTCCCTGCCCTGTGAGGCATGGCAGGCCCTCTCACGTTTTGTGGTTGCTGGTGACTCATGTCAATGGGCATACCTTTATTGGACTGCTATAAAGCCACATAGCAGGTTTTCTCACCCTGTGGGTCATGACCCACTTGCTGACTCTCATGACCTGATGTCAGGTAGGTCCAAGGTTGGCCACTTCCACCAGCCCTTGTGCCCAAATTAGTGCGCCCTAAATTGGATACAGCCCTGGGCCTCAGAAGGCCTTAGAAGGCTTCCACAGGACTCAAGAAGCAGCCAGAAAGTCACTTCCGGTTTTCTTCCTGGTTTATGAAAGTGATTTCTGGTTTCTTTCTGAGGTCTGCTGAGGCCCAGTGCTGGCAGATTGTGGCACCTTCCACTGCAGAACAGGTGAGTCACAGTAGGGGTGAGAGTTTGAGAACTCCTGCCACATAGCTTAATGATTTTAGCTGCATCTCACTGATTACTTTGCTCTAAATTGTTGTTTTGGGGATTTGTATGCTGCTAAGGTTTGTACATTAAAGTTATGAGACTGATGGAAAGGGCAGGGCATGATTTTTTGTAAAATAACAATGATTAGTTTGCCCTCACATGTGCATTGATATAACTATCTGTTCCTTTAAAAAGAAAAGAAGTAGTGCAATAATATAACATTTAAAAAAAATGTGTTTTTTTTACTCCCACTGTTTGGTTATAAGTGCTACCACCTGGCATCTTAGTGACAGATAATAATACACATACTTTCTTAATTTTTTCCCCAGTGATTTTGTGCATGGCAAGAATAAATAAATGTATTCAAGACAATCTAGAGAGTATTATATGCTGAAAAGGAGAGAAAAATTGTGCATTTGCCCCCATGCTCACAGATTTGCTTTTTAAAATTTTGAAAGAACATTTATGCTTTACCAGTTTCCATCCATGATGTCAGTTTTTCGTTTTTTAAAAGAAGAAATCATTAATTGTAAATGTGTAAGGCCTTTCCAATGAATGTTCTGGGAACAGAACATATTTGTCTTTCTCTCTTGTCTACTCTATAAAGTTGAATTGAGTTAAATCAGCACAATTCTATTAAATTTTGTGCAAGACTCACTTGGCACAGGTGTTCACCACAAAGTTCACCACAAGTTAGTAGAAACCCAAAGGTTCCATGAGGGAGTGCATGGAAGACAGCCTTCCTGGGAACACCAGTGGAATATGGAAAGCTAGGGCAGCAGTTAGAAAGTCATGACCAGGTGTCCTTATGTTGTTGCTTGCCTTGGTAGCCAAGCCAGAAAAACGTGGCTGGGATAATACCACAATTCTTGTTCCCTTTCAGGAGGATGCTTACCTCCCCAGTTAGAAGTTTGGGTGTGGGGGACTGACAGCTTGTGGGTGCTCTGCCCAGATACCTTGGCCATACGGTGGTCAAGACAGCCACTTTTTTGCCACTTCCACTGCTGGAGGGTTGGCAGGGGGTTGTTGACTTGGCCGTCTGCTGCATAGGCAATCCAGGAATCAACACAGGATCAAAGCCCTGGTTAAACACACTGTGATACTTTGCCTCTGTTCCAATGATGTCAAGGAAGCATACAGGCAACTAAACGACTGTAATTTTTCGGTATTGAATTGTCAGGCTAAGTCAGGCTAAGCCCTTGTGTAACTCATATTTGGTGAATAGAACCCTGTGCCATTACAAGAGAGGCAGCGCAGGGAACCTCACCCATTAAATAGAATGTCTCTAATTAAAGTTAATTAGTTTCCTGGTAAAACCAAGGCCTAAGCCATTTGCTTGCCAAGAATATCTGCTCTGTCATTTTCCTTGTTCCTGTTTAATTTGGTTCGTTCTCCACATGTTCTTCACATTGTTTTCCATTTTTGCTACATCTTTTGCTATCAGTCTTATTTACATGAATGCGCATATGGATTTCTACATAGTAAGCAGTATTGATTTTAAATTAATTAGTTACAGCAGGGCACTTCGTTACATTATTGCAGTCTTGCGCTGACATTCAGATTGATTTAAAGTAGTTTACATGTGTAAAACTTAATTTTGACGGAACTAATGCACTTTTTAGTCATGTCAATTAAGCTAAATCAATTTATTAAAAAACATATTATTGTAATGTCTGTATGTGGACTTGGTCCATAATCTCAATCCAAATTCACGTTTACATTAACATCCCGTTTGCTTGAAAGTCACTGGATTATGTCTGTGCGCCAGTTTAATCATGTCTGATGGTGATTCATTGGAGTGTCCGCCATGGAGGAATCCAAATGTCTAAACTGTGTACACCAGAAAGAGGGTTCTGCAATCCAATTGATAATTGGATCCAGTAAGAAATTTACATGTCCCTAAAATGCTTTGTGTATATTCAGACTTTTAGACTGAATTTGCCATGCAAATTAATGGATTTGCCACATCCATTAATATAATTTATCATTAAACAAGGACAGTTTCATGCACAGCATTATTCATCTATAGAAATATTTTTGACATAGGAGAAGTATATACATATTGTCTGTTTTTCCTCAGTTATACATATTTGTATAAGTAAAAAGGTAAAAGTTTCCCCATGACCGACTGGTCTAGTCGTGACTGACTGTAGGGGACAGTGCTCATCTCCATTTCAAAGCCGAAGAGCCGGCATTTGCCTGAGGACAGTTTCTGTGATCATGTGGCCGGCATGACTATACGGCGAGGTGCATGGAACGCTGTTTACCTTCCCACCGAAGTGGTACCTATGTATCTACTCGCAATTTTATGTGCTTTTGAACTATTAGGTTGGCAGGAGCTGGGACAAGCGATGGGAACTCACTCCGTCGCGTGGTCTTGAACTGCCAGCCTTCCGGTCAGCAAGCTCAATAGCTCTGCGGTTTAACCCACAGCGCCACCACGTCCTTTGTATTTGTATAAGTACCATGTTATAAAAATATTACTAGATTATGTGACAGAAAATGACTAGAAAATAACTAGATGCACAAGTAATAGGTCCCTTTTTCCTTAGTATGTAGATTTGTTCTGTGTCCTTTATTTGCTGACTCTCCTCCTCCCTTTTCACTTCCTGCTTTTCTAGAAATGGTCAGAACTTGCCAGTTTGTATAAAGAATAGCTTTGCATTTTCTGATCTGAAAATATTTGATCACCAGTGTGGAACCTGAATAAAGTAGATGGTGTAATGATTATCATCTATGCCCCCCCCCCCCCGCAGCCTTTTCTGAGCAGGCTGCACAGTGGAGATCCTGACCTCTCCATCAAGACTGTGATTGATGGCACTATCCAAAGTTTCAGGCATCAAGCTGTCTGTCTGAATTGCTAGTCCTACAAGAATGTGTATTGATATCAGAGCAAGTCTGAACATGCCATATGGGCTGTAAGGTACTTCTGCTGAATCTTTGTATTTTATACTTGGGCATCCTCTTGAGTACCTGAAGTGGCAATATTTGTAGTAGTGGCTCCACCAACTTATTCTATCCCTACATAAAGGCTTATCTGCCATTTTTAGACGTACATTGTATAACTGCAGACTAACTACTTCCATACATGGCACATAAATGATTGGAGCATATGGCTTTAATTAAGTAGCCTTTTCTAGCTCCTTCTTAGGCAGCTATCCACATGGCAAACAATATTTGTTGAACACAAATCAAGTTTCACAGCTGTCTCTTGAAAGAAACTGATTGAATGACATAGGTTGCTTTTAAACACTATGTTGGGTTACTTCACAGAACCTCAGGAGATTAAGCCAACAGAAAAAGATGAATAGGACACATACATTAAATATCATATGGCTCATTTCCCACCCCCTTTTTGCATGTTTGTTTTTTTCTTCTTCAATGTATTAAATGATAAAACAGTTATGTAACTGTAGATGATAGCAGGGAACACTGTAAAGCCAAAGATGATTTCTGCATAAATTTTGCTCTTTATTTCCCTTTTCATTTTTTAATTTAACAGCCCGATCTTATCTTGTGCTGGAACAAGGAGGCCAGCTGCCCTGCCCTGTATCCAGCACAGGGTTAGGGGTGGCTGCAGTGCCTCCTGGCGTAAGGGAATTATTTCCCATTACCCAATGTCATGGGGCAGCCACCCCAAAAAGGCTACCTGGATTTGCACCAGCAAAATTGCTGATGGAAATCTCTAAGTGGCCGGGTAAGGCCAACTGGGCCAGGGCAGGGGTTTGGACTTGACTTAGGTCACCATGCCATTCACCCCCCCCCCCGGGCTGGCTTCCCTGGGCCTGAGTATGGCTTTCTCCGAAAACCCGTAAGTAATGTTTTTGCCCCAAACAGGCATTCTGAGGCCCGTAAAGGCCATGCGTGGCCTCTGCAGACTTTGAACACCCTCTAGAGGCCTTAGGAGTGTCCAGGTGGGCCCCTCACCCATAGGTTTGGAACCTGCGGATTCTGAAATCTGCGTGCCCTGAATCCACAGATTTTGCAGACCCACCTGTGTATCTAAAGCACAACATTCCATATAATGTTCTATAATTCATTCTATCCTGAATGTAGAATAGGTGCCATAGAGTTTCAGAGTATGGAAGATCTTCTAATTCATTCCCTAGTGAATAATCTCCAGTAATATCATTAGCCAATTAATTTGCCTGGTAACATCCTTACTCAGATAAGACTGCAAACTTAAACCTATACCTGCCCCCCCCACACTTCATTGCTATTGATTGATATCATATGAATTCATGTTCAGATTGGATTAAGGCAACAGTTTAGTTTCAAGCTTTTTGCTTTGAAAAGAGCTACAGAAGAAGATTAAAAATTGGGTCTAGTCTGAAATCCTGACATTGAAGTCACAGGGGCTTCCCATGCGCTTCCATGGGCACATACTGTAGGGACACAAAGATCCTCCATAATGCTGAACTGTTCTGTGCTTTTAAGACCCTTTGCATTTTGGCTGTGCTCTTCAGGTTTAAATAGATTGAAAATGTACTAAGGGAATATAAAAAAAAATAAAATGAAATGTGAGCAAATCTATCACCCAGATTATAAAAGTCTTTGATGCATTTAGTAGTCATTAATTTATTTTAAAATTAATAAATAGATGGACATGGAAGCTTTACTAATCATTTTGCTATGAATGTCTCAGGTGATTTACAGTTTTTACAAAATTCACTCATGTTTAACTTTGTAAAAATAATAATTTGTATGTATTTACTGCCTGGAAATTGTAAATCTGATATAAAGTTGTAATTTTTAATTGCTGTTAGAAGCTTAGTAATTTAATACCATGGATACAAATGGTTTTCTATCAAAACATGTCTGTCCTGGGACGACTTCTGAAACGGTTGCTGTTAAAAATATTGCAATATGTTGCATTCTTCTTTTCTGTTACTCAGTTACCTGTTTCTGTCAGGCCCAGATCAAATATTGGCTGTGGTTTATGGTTCTCTCTCCTCTCCCACCCACTCTTATGTCCAGGTCCCAGATCATGTTGATACTGTTTGAAGTTCTATTTCACTTGGCTTAGCAAAATTGCAAGATTGGTTAGAGTAGTGGCGAAGAGCCCAATCTTATCCAAATTTCCAGAACTGATGCAGCCACAATACAGCCTTGAGGTAAGGATAACACTTCCTTACCTTGAGGTAGTCTCTCTGACGCCCCCCCAGCAATCTCAGGATGTAGTGTATACCCTATTGGCACAGCTGCACTGGTGCTAAAAGGTTGGATAGGATTGGGTCCTAATACATTAATCTGTAAATCAAGACTTCCCTAATTTGCATTTTGCATTTACTACAAACTCACTTGGTAGCCTTAGGCACACCCTTTCATAAGGTGCAATGTGGGGATAATACCTATTTTACAGGTCAGTTTTCAGCCTGCACAATTGTTACACAGATAACATCAAGGTAATAAACGTGAAACATTTTGTATGTTCAGAAAGTGTTAATCAAATGTTAAGTTGCATTTCATATCACCATTAGAGGTTCCAAGGAAGATACCTTCATGATTCCGGCAACTGATTTAGAGCGCAATCCTGGAGTTAGTCCAGCAAAGTTTGGCCGGCACAAGGGCCACTGTAACGTATGTTTGGACCACTCTCGTAGTCAGGGAGGATTGCGCTACAGTGATGTCATTCAGGGGGAACGGACCAGAACGGGCGTTCCGGATCCTAACGGGCTCCGTGGCTGGTTCCAGGTTCCCGACAAATGCCAATCAAAAGTGAGTTCCTGTTCCTAAATCATTTGAATGACACCACAGATTGCGCATGTCTGCGTGCTGGCCTCTCTGACTCCAAGAATGGTCCAAGCATATTTTACAGTGTCACTGGTGCCGGCCAAGCTTTCCTGGCCTAACTGTCGGCCTAACTCTAGGTTAGGATTGTGCTCTTAATGTAGGCACTGGAAACAGTTAAGTTGCCACTCCCATTTGAAACATTTGAACTGGGTCTCTCAGTTTGTAGGTATGTTTTTTTTAGTATAATATAGGTATTTATTTGTGTGTTGAGGTGTGGTAGCTGCTTTGACATATTTCTGAATAGCAACCACGTGAAAAGACAGCCAATTTAAGCATGCTATACCATGAGGTGAGGTGAAATTTATGACTAGTGCTGAAATTAAACAGGGATGCATTTTACCAACATGTTTTACCCTATGAAACACAAGGAAAGTAGGCCAAATCCAGAGACGTTTAGTCCATGGAGTTGGAGCCCTTGGAGAAATGTGAAAAGGGTCTAATAGGTGCTTGAAGTGTCCCCAGAATTAAGACTTTTTTTAACCTTGATACATATTTTTGACTAGATTTTTTTAAAACTATAAATTCTTATAAAATTTTGAGTTATTTGGGCCCGACTACTAATGGACCAAGGGACGTGGTGGCGCATCGGGTTAAACCGCTGTTGCTGGGCTTTCCGACCAGAAGGTTGGGAGTTCAAGACTGCGTGACAGAGTGAGCTCCCGTTGCTTGTCCCAGCTCCTGCCAACCTAGCAGTTCGAAAGCACCTAAATGCAAGTAGATAAATAGGGACCGCTTCGGTGGGAAGGGAACGGCGTTCCGTGCGCTACGGCATAGTCATGCTGGCCACATCACCACGGAAGCTTGTCCTCGGACAAAACGCCGGTTCCACAGGCTTTGAAACGGAGGTGAGCACCACCCCTTACAGTCGCTCACGACTAGACCATTCGGTCATGGGGAAACCTTTACCTTTACTAATGGACCAACAAAATCCCATAATGGATTTTCTTCTTGATCGCAATATTTGTGAATTTTGGCTTTCTGATTTATTTTTTTATGTAACAGACCAATCCTAACCTGCATTGGAGCAGGCAGGCTGTAACAGGTCTGTGCTGCATCCAAGCACAGGTTGGGACTGTGCTGGAGCTCACCATGGGGCAAGGGAAATGTTTCCCCTTGCCATAGAGTAAGCTGTAGCCAGGCCAATGGGGCTCTTCAAATCTGTGCCTGCTGTTTAGAAGACGTAAATCTGAGGATCCCACAGCAGCCTAGATCGGGGCCAATATGGCCCGGGGATGAGGTTTAGGATCTGCTCATCCTTTAGGCCGTGTGCTTTTCTGTGTTGCAACTCCTGCTTTACGAAGAGTTTGAGCAGCAGATCAGAAGGATTAAACAGAAGCCACTGTCAGCTAAATTAGCTGAGTGCTAGATTAATGTATCTACCCGACCGGAAGGTTGGGAGTTGAAGACTGCACGACCAAGTGAGCTCCCGTTGCTTGTCCCAGCTCCTGCCAACCTAGCAGTTCGAAAGCACCTAAATGCAAGTAGATAAATAGGGACCGCTTCGGTGGGAAGGGAACGGCATTCTGTGCACTACGGCATAGAGTCATGCAGGCCACATGACCACGGAAGCTCGTCCTCGGACAAACGCTGGCTCTTTGGCTTAGAAACGGAGATGAGCACCGCCCCCTACAGTCGGTCACGACTAGACTATTCCGTCGTGGGGAAACCTTTACCTTTAGATTAATGTATATTGTGATTCAAATATTCTTTTGCACCAGTGCCATTTTTTTCCCAGTTTACCTGCAGTTAGTCTCATATATATATATTTGTATGGTGTACAGCAGTGATTTTCAACCTTTTTCATCTCACGGCACACTGGCGAGGCACTAAAATAGGCAAAGCACATGATCTGTTTTTTGACAATTAACAAGGCACATCACATTGCCAGCCGGGGGCTCACATCCACCAATGGCCCTCCTAATAAATGACCGTCGCCCAAGTTCGGCACCCCTGAGAATCATTCATGGCACCCAGTGTGTCCTGGCGCAGTGGTTGAAAATGGCTGGTTTATAGTATAGTCTTAAACGACTGTGAACAACTTAAGGAAAAGGCCTTTCTTTTTAGTCATAGCTTGAACTATACTTGATATGGATGAGAATTTTTTTTTTAACTTTTAATTAAATATATCGCAAAAAAAAGTGTTCAAACCGTTTTGACATGTGTGGGAGATAGAATAATAAAGTACCGACAGTCTTAATCACTGGGCCTTATTAAATATTAACATGCTGTCATTAGCTGTACCTGTTAAAATGCATGTCATTTTATGCCATTCAGGAGAACCACTAATTTCCTATCAAATACTAATCACATAAGCAGATGCATAATGTTCTTAATTAACCCTCCTGTTGCCAGGCTGAGTTGAGACACAAGAAAGTTTTTCATACATCCGGTGTACCTTTAGCCATAGTATGCAAAACTTGCAGAGGTACAAAAATTATTAAAAGGAAGCATGCCCATGCTTGGAAAATAAGGCACTATTTTATACATGTCCTTCATTCTCTATCAAGGATGTGGCAAACATCTTAGCCGTGTATATTGTAACTGAAGCCTGATTTTTTTCATGGAATCTATGCATCATATTGTAAGAGCCTAAATTGCCAAGAAAAGAAAAAAACCCTTTGACTGCTAAAGAGATCAAAACTGCAATCCTAAACACTCTTGCTTGGGATTAAGTCCCATTGAACATGTTGGGGCTTATTTCTGAGCAGACATGCATAGGATTGTGCTCTAAGGTTGTAACCCTATATATGTTTACTCAGAAGTAAGTCCCACTTACTGAGGCCTAAGAACTCTCAGGAAAATGTCATAGGATTGTAGCCTTAGGATTGCTATTGGAAAATGACTGAGAAATAACCCAACTTTTTGCTGCATTCTCAGGAAGGCAGCAGGTCCTGGCATCACATTGATGGCACTTTCGGCCACGACATCACTTCTAGTGGGTCCCAGACAGATTGTCATTCTGAAAAAGAGGGTTCTAGTGCACAAAAGTCTCATAACCACCGGTTTAAGGAAAGGTGTATTAAGGACCTCCTTCCACATGAGTTTTCTCACTCCACGAGATCCTTTTAGAGAGGCCTTCCCACATATTTTGCTTGAGGTTCTGTTGAGGGTCACATGCAAGACAGCCTTTTCCATGGCAATGTTCACCATATCCTTGTGATGTGATGTCTGCAGATTGGAGGATGCCAATCAGTTTCAGGATCAGCTGATGACTCTGCCACCAAGCATTTCCTGACTTACTTTTACCTTAGTGCTTATTTTGTTCTTGTTTGTACTCTTAAGTACTGGCTGCTGTTTTTGTTGGTTTTTTAAAATGATGCAGTCTACATTCAGCCCTCTTATGGAGAAAGGCAGGATATAAATTCTTCTGATACATAAAGACTCCAGGCTTTGACTGTAAAAGTCAATACAATAGGCATAACTAGGCACTGAGATAAAGAAAACACAAAGCTATTTGAAGACTGGTTATACGGTAACACATTATTCCAGGAAGTAGGGGAGAGAGTGAGCATGCAGAGATAGAGATTCCATCACAATAAGGGAATTCTCAGGTGACTGGACTCAACAGGGTTTGGCTGAGTTTATTATCCTGAAGGGTAATATAAAGTGAGACTGAAGATCTGCTACAGAAATCTTCAGCAAAGGATGCAAGTTAATTCTATCTTCATTTTTTACAAGGAAATGCCCCCCCACAGGAGCATATTTAATATATAATTTGAAAGTTAATCCAGTTTATAATGATTATTCATTATAAGCATAAGTCTGATGGATTAGGATGGACAACTGTTTAGAACTTCATGGCTGGGAAGAGTGCCATCTCTACCCACAATTGATGCACATACGTGGCTGTTTGGCTGTCTACCTCATGCCATCTGTTCACATGGCATGGTGCCGGCTTACAAATTGGTTAGACCTGTGCCAACAGTAATTGATGTAGTTATAAATACAAAAGATAGTATGTGCCATCTTCTGGAACAAGAGTCTCTTGTGGCCCTTGCAGTAATGTGGCTCTGAAGCTGTACTGATGGTGTCATGAATCCATGACATGAAAACATCATGTCGGATGCAATTTAAATCTTCATGAATCTTTCCTCTGAAGATAGATGTACGTAATACAATAAGTGTACTGTAATAACACAATACACAGTGTTGTGGATGTTCCACCAGCTCTGTTTTATATTGACATCTCTTGGGACAGAAGTGCCCCCTCTGTTCCACATTAAAGGGATGGCAGCTTGGGGGCAAGCCTTATCTGTAGAGGCTCCACAAATATGGAATTCCCTTCTAGCGGAATTAAGAACTACACTCTCATGGCTTTTTGGAGAGGTCTCAAATCATACCTATTTCGTCTGGCCTTTGGATGATGGTTGGCTGTCTGCCCTCTGTCCTTCTGGAATATTGTCATATTGACATATCTGTCCTTCTCTTGGAACAGAAGTGCCCCTTCTGTCCCATGTTAAAGGGATGGCAGCTTGGGGCAAGCCTTCTCTGTAGCGGCTCCACAAATATGGAATTCCCTTCCAGATGCATTAAGAACTACACACTCCCTCATGGCCTTTCAGAGAGGTCTGGCCTTTGAATGATGGCTATCTGTCTGCCCTCTGTCCTTCTGGAATACTGTCATAGTTTGTTTACTCCCCTAGTCAATTGTTTCCCACTCTCCCAAGGGCCTGATGAGGAGAATTGGGTCTCCTCGCTTTATTTTTGAACGTTCTCTGTGTTCATGTTAAATGTTTAATTTTTTTTAAAAAAATAATTTTTTAAATATGTTTTATGTACATTGTACTTTTTTGTTCTCTGTAAGCTCTCTTGGGCATTTGTTTCGGCGTGGGAAAGGCGGGATATAAATTCTTCAAATAAATAAATATGTCTCTCTAGCATGCTAGCGAGTCTAATACTGAGCCTCAGAAAACCTCTGGGCCCAACAGAAGACCAACTCTGATTGGTTTCAGAGGGTCCGGTGGGATTCTTAAGTCTGTGGGTCCCGAATCTGCAGATATTGCAGGCCTACTGTATTTCCCTGTAGTCAAGTGGATATTTAACTTTTTTAAAAAGAAAAGCTTGTAAGATTGTTTAAAATATGTAAAAACAAACTTGGTAACATGGTACCTTGTTCACTGAACCCCCTAATGATTTCTTTCACTAATTTCTATCGGCAGTTTCTTTGGGGGATTCATGCTAAGGAAATGAATAGGTTTATAGAATTCCACTGAAAGGAGTAGAAAAAGCTTTTACACAAGCCTTTTGGGCCAGCTTGGACAATCTGAGCTTAAAGAGCTCCGAAGCTTCAGGCTGCTTCTTCCTTGGTGCAGCGCTCTGACGCAAGAATCCAGGTTAGTTCAACCACAGCTTTGCTTAACCACAATTTACAAACCAGAATGTGAAACCTTATAAAGGGTGGGCCATGGGTTACAAAGGAGGGGATCAAAGCTCAGACCTGGAGACAAGCCAGAGGTCTATCACCTATCTTCAGAGTCATAGAAGGATAAGAGTTGGAGGCAAGGACAACTTGTGGCTCAGAAGTGTAGCTCAGACTACAGCCTTTTACAGCCTTCCTGTTCAGGACCCAATAACCAGTCTGGCTAAGCTGGACCAGTTAAAAGCCTCTTGCTGTCATTTCAGTGGCTCACCCCATGGGACAGCAGCTGCCTTTAGCCCAAGCAGTTCTTCAGACAGGAGCTGATGGAGCTGCAATTTTACTCAATTTAATTCACTGGGCTTCCTCTCTTGCAGCTGATTACTCAAGGAGGGAAGGAGAACGCACATTTGGACTCCTTAGCTTACATTCACAATCTGTCATCTGAACTGGATCTGTTTGCACATCAGAGTATGCACAGAACTCTCAGCTGGATTTAGGGCTTATTAAAAATAGTAAAACTCATCTTTTGGACTTGTGACATGGAACGCTAATCCTTTTTATACGTATAGGACCTGGATGAAATGGATGTCATGCAACCTCAGAAAAGGACCATAGTTCAGTGGAAGTGCATGTATTTTGCATGCAGAAAGTTCTAGGTTCACTTCCAGGTACAGATGGGAAGATCCCAACCGAAACTCTGGAGAGTTGCTGGCAATGAGTGTAGGCATGCTGATCTGAGTGGACTGGTGGTCCGACTCTAGATAAGACAGCTTTGTAGGTTGTTTACTGACTGACAAGGAGATAATGAAATTTTCACAACCGCTGATTAATAATGTGAAATGAATGAGCCACAATGACCTGAAGCTAAGAACTGAATTGGCTTGAAGGAAATGAACAGTATTTTATTTTTTTTAGAAAAATAAAGATGATCCCTGTAAACCAAACCTTACTGGAGTTGGCCAAATTTTACACTTCCATAAAAATCTTTAGTTGCATCTGGAAGGATCTGGGATCCCATGTAGAAATCCCACAGTACAGAGTAGGATAGTCTGTACAATCTTCACCATTAAGAGTTAATAACTGTAGAAGTATCATTTTCTTTTTACAAACCTTTTCCCTGAATGTCAGCATACAGTCTGAGCATGCTTAGTTGAGTCAGTATGACATCATTAATGTGGGTGAATTTTCATATTTTGGTTTGTGGGAGGCATGATATTTTTCTCACTGTGATGAAATTTTGCCAATGTCCTTTATTTTAAGATACAGAGAAGCAGTGCTGATAATCTTTCAGTTCTTTCTGAGATTTTGTAGATTCAATGGGAGACTAGAAAGGAGATAACTTTAAACTTCTTTTTTAAAGAAGAAAGGAGATATATTTGATGTGTTATCCTAAGCATAGTGGTGGTGATCTATGGGTCCAAAATGTGCAGGAACAAAAAAAATTAAGGAATATTTGCACTGAATTCCAAAGACTACTAGTATTTCATGATGATTAGAATTGTATATTTTGTGGCACCACTATTGTTAATGCTTTTGAAAATATATCTAAGACTTATCTCTTGAATGAGTTTGACAAAAATATATAGGTTTGTACCTTAAGAAAGTGAATCCTAAATGAGCAACATTAAAAGAAATGAGACATGTTAATAATTTTATTTATAGGATTTTTATACTGCTTTCTGAAAATCCAAAGCATTTACAAAAAAAGCAACATATTAAAGGTAACAAAACAGTATAAAAATAAAAACAGCAACAATAAAAGGGCAGATCAGCATAAAATAGTATAAGCAGCATAAAGGTTAAAAAGTTAAGCTAGGGTCTCTAGGGAGTTCTTCCCTCCCCAAAAGCCAGGCAAAACAGATGGGTCTTTAATTTAAGATTGATTTTAATGGTACTTAGGGCACAATCCTAACCTGGAGTTAGGCCGGCATAGTTAGGCCAGCAAAGTTTGGCCGGCATAAGGGCCACTGTAAAATGCATCTGGACCACTCTCAGAGTCAGAGAATGGCGCACATCTGTGTGCTGTCCTCTCTGACCCCGAGAGTGGTCCAAACATACTTTATGGTGCCCTTGTGCTGGCCAAACATTGCTAGCCTGTGCAGGCCTAACTCCAGGTTAGGTTTGTGCCCTTAATCACTTTCTTTGGGCACAACCTGACCTGGGATTGCCATAGCAGAGAGTGTGGAATCAGTCGTGTGTTGCAGAATGGCTAGCATATGAAGTTCTTGCCGACCACCTTGTTAGATCGACTGGTTTGGCAATCTCAGTGCTGTGACGATAGATGCATCGAGGAAGGATTCCACACGGGCAGTGGCATCCGTACGGGGGGGGCAGAGCTCCCCCCCCCGTTTTGCAAGGAGCCTTACCTTGTCGTGGAAATGGCTCCTTTCCCACTTTAGCCAGTCCTTAGGGGGAAAGGCAATGTATTGGCGTTGCTTACTGGCTAGAGCGGCAAGGGAGAGGAGCAATTTACTCAGGAGGGAAAGGCAAAACTTAGAGTTCCGCACCCCACCCCACCCCGTAGGGATGCCACTGCATATTGGCCAAGTCCTCACAAGAGGAAAAGGAACAGCATGACCTGTTGTGCTGAACCTAAAAAGGCTGGAAAAAACACCAATGATGACGGAGTGATAGGGAAATGCTGAGGCCCTTCTTGCTTTTTGGGCTAAGGAGAGAATGGAGAAGCAACTGCCCAGAGCAGAGAATGAATTAGGTATAATAACTGGGACTCACTCCCCAATTTTCTGCAGAGTATCTGATATGTTGCAGGGAAAGGAAGAGAGGAACAGGCAGTGGCAGGGCACAAGGGCATCCCAACCCTCTCATTCTGCCTTTTTTTGCCACACTATGCTGAGGTGCACACACAAACCCCAGTCCAGGTCCTTACAGAGTCTCTTGTCAGGAAGGAATGCAGTGGCTGCTGTAGTCATGGACTGTTTTGAGCCATGGTGTTCCATCAGTGATCAGACCAACGATAGCATATCAGTGCAGCCGCGTAGTGTGAATTGTTTTCAATCCATGAAACGTCTGTTGAGAAAACTCCAGTGAGAGTATATTAAATGTGACAGTTACTATAGAACAGATTTTTTGTGCCAATTTTTAATTTAATCTGTCCTCAAAACTGGTTATTTTGCAAAATTTTGTCTTGGTTATTTTGTCTTGGCCAAGTGTGCTATTTTCCATCAACACCGGTTCATCTTAACATATACAAATTGAGCACAGAAAGAAATTGTGGTTTCCCTCTCCCTCCTCTAGGCCTCTTATTCACAAGAAGTTGTGAATAGCAGTATTTTTCAAAGATCATTTAAACATTAGGGGAACTGGTCATTGTTATCCCATTCAAGTTAAGCAAGGTTGGATTCTTTATGAGTCAGTTAGCACAAAGCAACATTTATATGCAAAAACGGGGATGGTTTTTCTGAGCTCTACTAAGTTCATTTTTAAAAGGCACTTTGCTGTAACCATGTAAACCTATCTAACCCAACAGTTTTGTCAAGACCAGCTTAAATGGTCCCTGATAAGAAGCCAGTCAGTAGCTATCCATTCAGCTATCTGGATCTGAACTCCAGCTGATTGTCCTAGCAGCTGTCTGACTTCATTACCATTAGAAAGGCATACAGCCAAGCCAGCTGGTATCTAGAGAAGCTACTCAATATACATAGTGTGTCAGTTTGTTTGTCTGTGTATCAGAATTATAAGAGGATCCCATGAAAGAAAAAATAGTAGAAAATACTATCTCTGTCAAGGCATAGTCTTCCAAGCTTTAACATTACTTACAAGATTGCAATCCTAAACTGGAGTAACTGGACCTTGTGCTGGCCCAGGAGTGTTGCAAAAACATTGTAAAGTGCATTTGGACCACTTTTGGAGTCATGGAAGCCGGCACATGTTGTGCTGGTTAGGACTGCACCCTCAGACTGTTTTATAATTGGTCTGTTTCACTTCTCCTTCAATGTAGTGTGTTAGGTTTCATTCAGTAGAGACAACTTACCAAAATTTGCATTTAGATTTCAGTACCTATAACTGCACACCATAATATCTCAGCTGAGAAAACATCTTTGCTTTTTGTTCCTAGATACATTAAGGGAATTAAACTACAGTTTCTCTTCTGTGGACTTGTGAATAACATATATGAAGCTTAAGAAGATCACTCAGTGCTTAATTCCTTTTAAAAAAAAAAGGCACAGAGATGGCAGGATCCAAGGATGTATGCAGGACGTCTTGGACAAGGTGCATGAATTGTAACTCCAGGGTCACTGCTTTGACCTTTTGCAGTCTTCAGCATTTCCACCAGCACCTGTTGCTCAATGAGAGCAATAAAAGTCTTGTGCTGTGCCTATTAATGCAGCAAACCATTAATTGACTTATTTTGATTTTACTTGTAGCATTTCAGAATGCTACAAAAGAGAAATCAAACCAGATTCAAGCATTTCCTCATGGCTATGTTTCCATCTTTTACACGGAATGTGTCACCTGCTGTGGCTGTAGAATGCTAGGCATCAGATCTGAAGCTAGTCTGGCTTCTGTCGTAATGTATATCGGTTGAGGGATGTGGTGGCGCAGCGAGTTAATCCGCTGTTGCTGGGCTTTCAACCACAAGATTGGGAGTTCGAGACTGCGTGATGGAGTGAGCTCCCGTTGCTTGTCCCAGTTCCTGCCAACCTAGCAGTTTGAAAGCACCTAAAATGCAAGTAGATAAATAGGGACCACTTCGGTGGGAAGGTAACGGCATTCCGTGCGCTACGGCGTAGAGTCATGCTGGCCACATGATCGGACAAAAACGTCGGCTCTACAGACTTTGAAATGGAGATGAGCACCGCCCCCTACAGTCGGTCATGACTAGACCATTCGGTCGTGGGGAAACCTTTACCTTTACTATATCTGTTGAAGAAAAACAAAAATTTAGAACGTTCAATAAATTTAGAATTCTAGAGAGTCAACCATTCCTCTTTCCTCCTTTAAATATTCATGTCATACCTATGCTTGCTAGGAATCAGTATCTTGTTCTCTGGAAGCCTCCATTTTTAACTCTGAGCTCGTGGGTTGACCCACCCCTGTTAACTTCTCTCCCCCCCCCCCCCCCCCCCCCGCTTACTGTGACTCTCTTAAATTTAGCAGAAGGGGAAAGTGCTCCTGTTCATTCCAGTGTAATGCCCTACCCCAGTGGCTGTTGTTGGTGTATCTTTTTAGATTATGAGTTCCTTTGATCCAAGGGGATCATCTTGTTTCTTACCCTATACTCACTTTCCTGGGAATAAGCCCCATTGAACACAATGGAATTTACTTCTGAGTAGGTATGCATAGGATTGTGCTATATGTAAACTGCTTGGTGTAACTGAAAAGCAATCAATCAACAGTATTTATTTACTTCAACACAAAGTTTACAATAGCAATCAATCTTTTAATTATTGTTTTATTTACCAAAGTGTTGTACTTGTGAACATACTATTTAGAGCCCAATCCTATGCATGTTTATTCAGAAGTAACTCTAATTATAGTCAGTGGGGCTTACTTCCAGGTAAGTGTGGCGACACAGGAGCATGCCCAGAAATACCCTATAATAACATTGGATTAATTTAATCTTTAAAGGTTTCTACCGTTTTGTGCGAATCTTCTTTGCAGCTATAGCCAACTTTGCTAGGTAAGTGTGGATAGGATTGTAGCCTTAGAATCTTTAATAAATAATAATATAGAATTGTGTATAATCTGCTAAATTAAATACCAGTTTCATTTCTCACCAAATTCTAGCTAGTTGTTTAATGAGTAGTACTCTATATGGAGGACTCTCAATATGTTTTGTTGATCGTGCACCCATAATCACTACAATAAGATGTTAAAGAACATTTACGAGTTAAAGGTGACTCACCTTTATATCAGCTGTTCCAGATTTTTTTTTTTCTTCAGCAAGAGGCTTTAATTTGGAAACAGCACAATATATTTTCTTTCGGAATCTATTTCACATCATGTCTTGGAAGTAATCCTGTTATTTTGTTGGCTGTACTGTTAACTGATGAGTTTTTACTATGTAAATAAATAAAACTTAATAAGTTTATGTGAAAAAAACAACCTGAATTACTGACAGCATCAGTCCAGCTTATTTAATTAGCATCCATTTAGCCAAACCCACACACCAAATTATATTAACATAATTAAATATCTCTGCATTTTTTGAACTTTAAATATCGGTAGATAAGTTATTCCTCTTAAATGGAATAATATTAGGGGGAAAAACCTATGGGTCAAGCAGCTGATAATAAGCAGACCATTTAATAGTGAATGTTGAAGTTAAAAATGCTGATTCAGTAGTTGGAAAATACATTTAGGTTAAATATTAATTTAAATGTCTTCAATAATGGGTACCTATGCTATTTAAGGAAGTAATTATGCCACAGTGTACTCAACAAGAGTATTGATTAGAATTTAATTCACTACAAGAAGACTCCAATCATTCTTAACATAAGTTTTTTTCCTCTTTAACAGTACACTGAAGCTTGTCCCTCGCACTCTCTTTCTCTCTTTTTTTGGTGGTGGTCAATTTAGTAACAAGTTTGCAATTAATCATTTGCTGATTGCAATGAATGGTCTGTCAATAATATGCAGCTCACACTGCTAAAAGGGTTATACAGTGCTTTATTGTTTTCCTTTTGTCTTGGGAACACTTTGTCTAGCTATGTTTCCTAGAATGGATTTTGAATAGATGTTTTGAAGTAATGCACGCCAGTTTTAAAGAGACACCATGGACTGATTCGGCGTATTAATCAAAATAAGCACTAACTTTCTTTTGGCATTTCAGTATTTGGACATCTGTTGACTTCTAATACATGAAGTTGGACACTCTGGCATTAGTGAAGAGTTTCATTATCTTAAATGTCATAACATTTGTTTGAATTACTCTGTGTAGGTTTCAAATGCTGAAATTGTAATCTTGAATAGCTCAACAGATTTCACTATTTCAAAAGAAAATACATAAATGAGAGCCTGTTAAAAATTCTATCTATAATTTTCGATTTATGCAACAAGAGTGAGATTTTTGTAAACAGTCATGCCTCTAGTTTTTTCAACAATTAAGGGGAGCTCCATTGCATGTTTGCATTAATATAATACCATAGGCATCAAAGGGAATAAGTGAGGCAATCCTGTGTACACTTACCTGCGAGTAAGCCCCATTGAACTCAATGGCATAACCTATGAGTAGACATACATAGAATTGCACTGTACTTCGTGTTCTTGTTATCTTAGCTGATAAATCAGCAAACATACATATTGTTCATGTTTCATATAAACAATTTATACATTAAAGCCTCTTTTAACTCTTTCTGTTCTTTTTCTTGAGAAAATATTTGGAGTGAATTCATCATGGCAGAGATATGTACTTATTGTGTCCCTCCTTAGATCATCATTACAAATCTTTGCCAAAGATGATTCCGTAGTGTCTTGGGAAACCTTGGAGAGGAACCACAGCTTAGTAGCAGAGCACATATATTGCATGCAGAAGTTCTCAGTTTGAAAACTTGGCATCTGCAAGAAGGGTTAGGAACATGGGAGGCCTACAAAAAACAGCATGGAGTAGAAGTTCAAAAGGAATGTGGCCAAGCCAAGTACTCAAATAACTTTCTAGTGTCTTTTGAAAGAAGTAGAAATTGTGATAGTTTTGGGATGTGAAAGTATCAGGCTTCCTTGTAAATAACATATTGGCTTCAGGTATTCCATACGATATAGAAAGTAGGTAGTTTCTATGGGTGCAATCCTAACCAACTTTCCAGCACTGGGGTAAGGGCAATGCAGCTCTGAGGTAAGGGAAGAAACATTCATTTACCTTGAGGAGGCCTCCCTGACTACTACTCCACTGCAGAATGCAGAACGTGCCCCACTGGCACAGCTATGATTGTGCTGGAAAGTTGGTCAGGATTGTGCCCTGAATCAGTGTTTCTCAACCAGTGGTACTTGTACCACTGGTGGTACTTCATGGGACTTGTGCCGTCCTAACTCCAAATTAGGATTATGCCCTAAGGTCCCAATTCTATCCTTTCCCTCCACTGCTGATTTACCAGAGTGTGCACTGCATTCTGGCGGGGGGGGGGGGGGAAACAACTCAGTCCAAAAGGTCTCTTCTGGGTAACTTTTGTTTCAGGGAAATTTTTCTGGTTGATATGCAGAACCAGAGAGACCAACAATTAAAGTTCTGGCCTTAGGGTGCAATCCTAACCTGGAGTTAGGCCAGCAGAGTTAGACCGGCAGAGTTTGGCTGGCAGAAGGGCCACCATAAAGCACATTTGGACCATTCTCGGAGTCAAGGAGAATGGCACACATCTTGGAGACTTGGATGGACTCCAAGAGTGGTCCAAACATACTTGACAGTGTCCCTTTTGCTGGCCAAACTGTGCTGGCCTAACTCCAGGTTAGGATTGCGCCCTTAGTTGCCTTTCTACAAATGTGTCAAAGAGTTGATGTGAATATGTAAAAGGATATAGATTGCAAAGCAATTTGAACCCTAAAATTGCAACATACATTATTTACTTGTAGTTATACACAAGAGCCTTCAGATCTAAACTTCAGATCCATATTCCACAAATTGTGTTTATTTATAGGCTAGGCCTGTCAGACACCACTGATAACTTTGTATTAAAAAGTATATCTATTATAAATTACTTGTGCTCCTAGCGTGCCATTTTGTTATCATAATTGAAAGCTTACATAGCTGTTAATATTATGCAGCACTTTGAGCATGCAGATAGCTTTTCAGTCCTTAGTTCATTAATCCTGGCTACAGGATAGGTGATGATGTTGAGACAACTAAAAAACACAATAGAGCCAAAGGGACTTTCCGCCTTAGGCCAACCAGTGAGCATCGTCCAGTTGTAGTTGCTCCTTGTAAACAATGATTTACAAATTGGGAGCCAGTCTTGAGGATGAATAATCTTTTCCATGCTGAAGCAAATTTCTCCGTTTCTTCCTTTGGTGGTAGTCATAATTTCGAGTTAGTTGCATGTGCACTGATGCTAACCATGATTAACGCTAACAAGTTCATTCGTTCTCTATTTTACAACCCACTTCAAGCTGTGGTTTCTGATTTTGGTGTCAGAGGAAGCAACGTTAACAACGCATGCACATGTAACTTGAACATCCCAATCCCACCTAAACTCCCCATGTGGAGATACAGCAGTGCCGGTGCAGCGTTTGCTGAATCCCGCAGGTGAGTTTAGGCCTTGGGGTAAGGGAACATTTGTTCTCTTCCCCAGGGTAAGCCCTTGGTGGCCCAATGGGTCAACCGACTTGTGCCAGCGATATCACTGTCCCAAGTCTAGGCTGATCCACTGGGGCAGCAAAGGCTTACCTTGGGGAAGAGAACAAATGAAGGCAGAACTTCTGAGATGGGAATTAGGATTTGGCAGGCCCCACTGCTGCTGTATCCCCCCCCCTTGAGATTCTCCCTCCTCCCCATTCTACCTACTCCCCTCCCTGTTTCATCTACTCCCTACCACTTTGCAGCCTCTGTGCAGTCTTACCTGAAGGAGTAGGCATCTGCAGTCGGTCACTGCATGGATCACTTGCCACTTCCAGTGGTGGCCAGGCCATGCTCTCCATTGTTGTTGCATTTACAATAGCCAGAAATTGCGCTATGCCAGTGGAATACCCATTACGCCTGCATAATGCACGCTTAGGATTGGGCCATAATTCATGGTTAACAATAGCAAAAGAAAGGAGCAGCAAGTCTCTCCACAAAGGGCTGTTTGAAAAAAACACATGCGCATTGGGGCCTTTTAGTTTACTCACATAGGCAGACGTTGAACTATCTCTCTGCACCTATAAAAAGAATAAAACTTAAAGAAGTCATGATTGCCTAAATACACAGAAGGAAGGGGGTAGATTGTAGCTGCTCATAGATGGCTCATGGCGCAAATGTTCAAGAAGGACTGGTTCAGTAAGTAGTGTCTCATTTGGACAAAGAGGAAACAAGGTGTCTCACACCTCTCCTTATATTAATGCTGGCTCTCAAATTACAAACTTTGTAGCCAGTGTTGCATCTTTAGCAGACTGATATGGGTGCCAACAGCTAGGATCTGAAACAAGCGATATCATTTTTTTATATCAACATTCTGGCAAAAGGATAATATTGCTTCTTGCCTTACTATTTATGGAATAACTGCCCAGCCTTCATCTTGTCATTAACACAATACTCTTCATAACAACACTCTGTGTGTCTTGTAAACAGTGATTTGACTTCCCTTACATTATTTAACAACTGGGATTATTGAAGCAAAACAGGTTTTTAAAATAGGTTTTTGATTTGCAAATTCACACAGCTCTATATCAGTGAGGCATTTGCAGAGTTTTCTTTTTCTTTTTTGCATTTTAAAGGTTATAGTGCAAGGGTGTTTTGACTAAAGTTTAGAATTGTTACTGCATGCATGAATGAAACACTGCAATCCTAGACTGGTTTGGTTAGAAGGAAGTTTAGTTGGGCTTTTATCTAGGAAAGTGTAGCATAGGGTACAGTTCAGAATTAGGCATAGTTACTTGAAGCTATGTTCTCCCTTTAGGGGAAATCATGTCAATGAAGGCAGTAGATTCCACTGTTTAGTGCTTGACATCATGTTGTTTTGAGAATTCAAAGACGACCAGCTTTTGCAAATTTATTTTTAAAGATGTGTTCAAATAGTAACTTGCCAATTACTTCCATTACACGACACAGAACCTGCCTGCTAAATAAATACAAGAAATATTGTACTTCAAGATCTTCCTCTGTCAAAAGATGACAACAATAATTAGCATCTCTTTTGAATATTATAAGCTCGGTATTAAATCAGTAGAAAGTGTTTTTGCTTATCTAAATTATTTAGTCAAAACAGGTCTTCAGAAAAGTGTTTTTCAGCAGGAAGATGCATGCAAATCATGTATGTGGAATCGAACTGATTTCATTACAAAATGCAGGTATTTTAGCTACTTAAACTAAAGGTGTGATTTAATATTAACCCTTCATCACCTATCTCCAATCTGCATTTTATATACCAAACTGTACATTGCAGCATTGGTAGTTTGACAGGAGCTGCAAAAAGGCACTCTAAGTTCGAATAACTTCTTCCTTTACTATCAGCAGCCAAACTGAAAAGGAAGCTTCCTTTGGCAAAACCTTTCATCTGGCATAAAGGGGCTTCCCCAAGTTATCCTTGTCTCTTTGGGGTATCCACAAATTCAGTGTTTTTCCACTTTAAAGGAGGCAGTGTACAACAGTCTTGGAATTTCCCCTTGGCAAACACTTCGGCCAGGAGTATACTGGATGTATACTGACTGGGCAGTAGGTCCCCTGCTTTTAAAGGTAAAGGTTTCCCCACGACCAAATGGTCTAGTCGTGACCAACTGTAGGGGGCGGTGCTCATCTCCGTTTCTAAGCCTGTAGAGCCGGCGTTTGTCCAAGGACATGCTTCCGTGGTCATGTGGCCGGTATGACTATACACTGAAGCGCACGGAACGCCGTTACCTTCCCACTGAAGTGGTCCCTATTTATCTACTTGCATTTTTAGGTGCTTTCAAACTGCTAGGTTGGCAGGAGCTGGAACAAGCAATGGGAGCTAACTCTGTCGCGCAGTCTTGAACTCCCAACCTTGCGGTCGGAAAGCCCAGCAACAGCGGATTAACTCGCTGCGCCACCACGTCCCTTTTAAACAGCAGTTAATTTAATGGAGAAGGTCCAAGACACTTGCCAAGAGGGCACTGAAATTGTGTTACGCACAAATTACGGTGACACTGATAGGATGTTTCTCAAGGGGCAACAAGGGCCTTTCAATGGTTGTTTCACCTTCTTCAACATGTTCAGTTTCTGGTGGGAAAGTTGCAACTGTTTGGTGCACTATTAGAATTCATCCATATTTGCTAGGCTTTTATGTTGCAGTGAAATTCAACATACAGTGTACCACACTAAAAGATATTAACCTGTCAGTGGAAAGATCTCTATTATATTGCAACCAAGACATTTAGAAACAAGAAAGGAATCAAGCAATGCACATAGTTACCAACTTCATTCTTTACGCACTCACCCACCCAAGCGTGTTCACTATATGCAGGATAACAAATCAGTGGAGCCGCACACTTCAAGAATAAAAGGGGGGATAAAAGCATGGAGACAACCAGATCTAAACTCAAATGATGCAGCATAAAAAGAGAAGGTTGACCTAGCAGCAGAGAAAACCTTGAACCAGTGTACTGACAGAGAGGCCTATTTTATGCTAGGTACAAGATGGAAGTGAGTAGTTCATAAGGGGCTTGTAAGAGAGCAGGGCTAAAGAGGAGGGAATCCCAATCCTAAAATCCTCAGTGCCCACAGCTCCAGTGGCTCCAAAATGGTGACCACTGGGTCCTATTTGGCACCAAGGGGTCTCTTTGGGGGAAGGCAGCGTTTGCTCCCTTACCCCAGGTAATACTGCTCCGATTCCACTGGGTCTCCTCAGCTTTCCATCCGTGTTTGAATGGGCACAGAGCCAAGGAGACCTGTCTCAGGCTGCTTGGTTCAGAAGAGGGGTTAGGATCTGGCTGCAGCCATCCCATACCCCTTGCAGGCCCGATCCTGCCCTCTCTCCACACAATGCTGCCCTCCCCTACAAGCAGTGGTGTCAGCCTACCGGTTCGCTGGGCGGAGTTTTCGCGGTCGCTGGGCGGGTTTCCACGGTGATC
>JAJKFI010000009.1:14711836-14743468 GCA_029204185.1 Lerista edwardsae
TCTCTCTCTCTCTCTCTCTCTCTCTCTCTCTCTCTCTCTCTCTCTCTGTGTGTGTGTGTGTGTGTGTGTGTGTGTGTGTGTGTTTAAAAAAATATAATTAAATATGAAACAGTATGCTTCACACAATCTGATTGGTCTTATGTTTCTTATTTTATACCAACAAAAGTGGTAAGAAGTTTTCATAACTATAACGATGCATGCCTCCATAGAGAATACAGGACAGATGCAGCCTTCTCCCTAACCCTGCCCCAGTGTGTACCATGACATGTGTAATGACTGAACTAAGAGACAGGGATTTCACACTAGCACTTTACATCAGCAAATACTATGAAAAAGTATCTCCCACCAAAACTTTGGATTTGTCAATACTGGGAACCAATAATGTGGTGTTGTGGTTTTCCCCTGATGAACTGGTGACACCTTTTCCTCTTGTCATCCTTCACACAGCCAGATGAGTATCTCCCAGTTCCTTATCTAATTTGAGTTAAGATCGAGGTTCATACACTGCTTTTTCCTTGCTGTGTGTTTCTTTCATAGAAAGATTATGCCAGATTATGTACACATTTGACCACAAACAGTTCTAATGTATGTAGCTGAGTGCAATGTGGTGACTCGTTCACAGGGCAACAGTTGCTTGGATAGAGTTAACGTATTGTTAGACATAACCATAGCGATGTCAGTTACAGAGAAATATACTGTATACAGCAGTGCATTCATGGTAAAAAGCCTGTGAAGTCTGCTTCTTTGTTGCGCTACTCCTTCTAAGTTCTTTTCTTTTTTTTCTGTTCCTGTTACTTTTTCTGTTCCTTTAATAGACTATAGTGTCACCAAAAATAATAAAGGTTGAAGATTTCGAGTGTGAGCCAGGATTTCAGATTTTATTATAAAGTTAAATCAATAGCTGCTTAATGCCCTTGGTTTAGTGTTTAATAATAATAAAAAGAAAACCTGACAAGCTGAAGAATGCTGCTAAACCATGGCGGTTGCTTGAAATTTAAAGTCTCCTTCTATTTGAACAGTATTTTTTTCTAGAACATTATGTCCTTTGACAACTTAGAGCAGAGATCTACCCACTATAAACTTTGAAGAAATTCCATTGAAGTCTGTGAGCTTGAATATCCAAATGTCATTTTTCAGTGTGTACTCATTGGTGGTTTTGTATGAATCAACAAAATATGGTGTGTTAAAAATTGTAGCCATCATAATTATCAAAGAGCAAATGACATGGATATATCCATTTTCACTTATATGCAGCGGCGTCATGCAGCCGGAACGCTGGGCGGGAGGAACGGGTGAGCAGCAGCCCGCCCATTGCGTACCGCTCTGTTTCGCCGTCTTCCCCGCCCCCATGGGGGCGGGGGCAGGGAAGAAGGTGAAACGGAACAATACGCAACGGGCGGGCTGCCGCTCACCTGTTCCTCCCACCCAGCGTTCTGGCTGCATGACGCTGCTGCTTATATGCCATCTTAAACAAATGCCTTACCATAGTCTTCTTCCATTCCCCAACTTGACGAGTCAGTAGCAAAGCAGCATAGAGGTTGAACAGATCTATTTCATTAGTTTTGGATATTTAAAAAATTCCTAAATTCCAGGCATCATGTGAATGGCTTGCAATTGTAGTGGAACTGCTGGTGTTCCTAATCAGCGGTGCCAGCATGCTAGAGCTCCAAAGATGTGGTTGTTCTAGGGCAGTGATGGCAAACGTATGACACGCATGTCAAAGCTGACACACCACAACGTTTGGAGTGACACACCAGCATTCACCAATACCTAACAAAAACTGAGTTCGTTTTACTCATTTTTCTTTTTTGTAATTGTTTGATACTTCTTTATATAATGCATAGCATCATATATGATTAGACTGTATTTTTTGTTTAAATAAATGAGTATAAAGAATCGTTTCTCTTTTGTTTGGGAGATGGGTTGACACACCATCAGAGTCAAGCATTTTCCTAAGTTTTGATACACTGAGCCCGAAAGGTTCGCCATCGCTGTTCTAGGGCTAAGATTGTATCATATGGTGTAAAATTGCAGGATACCTGAATTGGCTGCTCATTAAGCATCTTTCTCTAAGGAAGGACTAATGAACTACTTCTCCATTGAATCCTAAGCAGGCACCTGAGCATTGTGCTATAAGTGTTGTCTATCTTTTTGTTCCATTACCTCTTTTTCTTCTTGTTCCTTTTTGTAGAGTATGAAGTTATAACAGTGAGTTGTTCTACATGCTTGTTCATCTTTTGTGATGAAAGTAAATTTGATATTCCTTGGGATAAGGATTTGGGGCCGCAGTCCTATACACATGTTCCTGGGAGTAACCCCACTGAACAAAATTGACTTGCATCTGAGTAGACATGTATATGATTGCATCATCGTTCTCTTTAGTCCCTATTGCCCTAGGGAAGGAAAGCAATATAAGGTAGTTATTGTTAATCCATATTTCCGATTATCTATTGAGCAAAGAACATTGCCCAGATAGATGAGTTTTATTATTATAAAATGGCCTATAATAAGAATTATACTACCACCACCGCCACCCAAAAAACTGGTATTATATGTCTCCAATGAGGCGATAACTATGTAATTAATTTTCAAGGGCAATGTCTCTTGGTTGAGTTTCACAAAGCAGCTATCCAGACATCACTGCACACTTCAGCTAAAAACCACAGGGCCCAATCCATTACTACTCAGAAGTAAATCTCACTGTAGTCAATGGGGCTTACTCCCTGCTAAGTGTGGATAAGATTGCAGCCTTTATGTATTGCCTCTTCTAGAGTGGATTTTGAAAGATAAGAGCTTCAGAGAACCCAAATTAATAGATGGCTAAAAAAGAGGCTCTTTTCCATTTTTCCTGTGGCTCTGTTAATGATTCAAACTGCCCCCCCCCCCGCTTTCTTGAAGAGAAAAAGAATTGGAGTTTACAGTTTTCATCTTGGTCAGTAGAAGAAGGGCAGTTCCAGGTTCTTTCTTCCAGAGAGGCTAATATAAGAGTGGTTTGTTTGTTTGTTTATATCCCTCATCTTCCATCACATTGAAGCAACCATCAGGAAGGCTCACAATCTTTCACAAAACATGTCATTAAAAATATAATTAAAACATGATATTAATATTTAAAAACAAAATCCAAAGAGGTCAGCCAAAAAACTGACAATTCATCATGTTCACTTAGGAATATGCACAGAACAGAACTAAGAGCCTCAGAATAAAATCAATAGAAGTCTAGTTGAAACCCATGTGTTTTTGCTTGCCAGCTGAAGGCCAGTAAAGATTGGGCTTGCCAGACTTTTAAGGAAATCCCTTTATATTAAGGGAAATTTTGTAACCTCAGTGCCACTGCCAAGGAAGCCTGATCCCTAGTCTCCACCAGTATTTTGCAAGTGATAAACTTGTAATTGAGCAAGGTCTCAGATGACAAATAAGGTGAATGGGTAGAAACGCACCCAGGTCTTCTGACCCTCGAAAGGTCAGAATTGGGCCAGTGAAGATAAAAGAAAAAGCATTAGTGCAATACAGTCAGACCAACTGGCATCCTAAAGGATTCTGGCTCCCATATTCTATACTAGATGAAGTTTCAGGATAGTATTCAAGGGCAGGCCCATTTGCAGTGTGCTATAGTTACTTCAGTTGCGATGCTACTAGAGCATGGATTACTGCAGAGAAGCATAACGATACCTGCGCATCCTTTTTGAGGCCAACCTCCTTGCTCTCTGTGCTAGAATTTTTTTAAAAAAATGCTTTTGTTTATAGTTAGTAGTTGCATTTGTAAGATAGCACATCACAGTTTGGGACAAATGAGGCGATCCTACTTCTCACATGAAATATGTGCATAAAATCCATGGATAATTTGGCACAACCTGTACAATTATATATATTTTTTTTCCTGGGAGGTGAGGCAGAAGAGATTATCAATAAAATGTGGCCTTGCTATCTGACCATAAGGTAGTCTTCTGCTTTTCTAGTGGTGAGAAGACTGAAGGGGGAAAGTCATAGGGGAAGCAGATTACTAAGGGCCCAGTTGTACAACCATGTTCCAGCACTACTAATGCAGCCATTCCAACAGTGGGCCATGCGCTGCATTCTGAGATGCAGGGGCAGTCATGAGGACTTCCTCAAGGCAAGAGAACATTTGTTCTGCAAAGGCTGCATTGCAGCTGCATCAATGCTGGAAAGTTGGATAAGACTGACCCTAAACTAGCATTAAGGGACGTGGTGGTGCAGCGAGTTAATCCGCTGTTGCTGGGCTTTCAACCACAAGGTTGGGAGTTCGAGACTGCGTGAATAAACAGGAGTGAGCTCCCGTTGCTTGTACCAGCTCCTGCCAACCTAGCAGTTCGAAAGCACCTAAAATGCAAGTAGATAAATAGGGACCACTTTGGTGGGAAGGTAACGGCGTTCTGTGCGCTACGGCATAGAGTCATGCCGGCCACATGATCGGACAAAAACGCCGGCTCTGCAGGCTTTGAAATGGAGATGAGCACCGCCCCCTACCTGTCGGTCACGTCTAGACCATTCGGTCGTGGGGAAACCTTTACCTTTTAAACTAGCATTATTCCCTGGGAGATCACGTCTTTACCAGTACATTTACTACTTGTACTATGCAGAGGATGTTGTCGTCAACCCCTGTTTCTCTTCTGTGGATTTACATAATGATGCCAGAGATTGGTGCAAGATATACTGCTGAAGCGTTCTAGTTCCCTATTTCATACGATAATGTATTTTAACCCCTGCTAAATGGGCTAAAGTGGCACTTCCTAAAAAAATGGCAATATTCTTCAGATTTTATGCTACAGAGATGTGTAAATGGGAAAAATACCAACCTTAAGATGTGTTTGTTTCAGTGCAAGTGCTGCCTTGTAGGCGTCTATAAATAACATTTGAATCTAAGGAATTTTCGTATTCCTCAAGCTACTGATATTGTTCCTGAAAATATGATTAGATATATTTTGCCCTTTTCACATTGTGGATATTCTAGGAAGTTTCATGTTGCGATCATGAGTAAATGAGAATTACAGACACTCATTGACTGATATTCTAGAAAGTGATGGTTAATTTAATCATGCCATTTGTCTTTTGAGGAAAAAAATCTGGAAATGACTGAGAATTGGATTTGAACAACATCGTGTAATGGAGGAATCAGTAATAACATATTTCTCTCTCTCTCTCTCTCTCTCTCTCTC
Source organism: Lerista edwardsae (assembly GCA_029204185.1). Classification (NCBI taxonomy): domain Eukaryota; kingdom Metazoa; phylum Chordata; class Lepidosauria; order Squamata; family Scincidae; genus Lerista; species Lerista edwardsae. The sequence continues at coordinate 14,717,011 of JAJKFI010000009.1, forward strand.
TCTCTCTCACACACACACACACACACACACACACACACACACACACAGAGAGAGAGAGAGAGAGAGAGAGAGGATAACAAGTGCAATTTTTTAAAGCAAGTATCTAGTGTGTTGCATCTAGCAGTACTGAACTGTATGAACATTACTTATCTATTTTGATCAAGTATTTTTCATTCTTAAGAAAAAAGTGCACGATGACAAGGGAAGGGGGATTTTTTAAAAACTCGCCCCACTGCACTTTTGATCCTGATTATGTTCCTGCATAATAAGGGAGGGTTTTAATTAGCTTTCAATTGAAGTTGTCTTTTAAAAAAAATTACAGCAAAATCCCATGCATGTCTATCTGGAGGTAAGCCCCATTGTGTTAAGTGAAACTTATGGCCCAATCCTCCATCACAGCCTACATGAAAGAAAAACTGTAACAAATTGGGTCATGAAAATCCATCAGAACTTAACAATAATACCTAGGTACTGGCAATTGCCATTGCTTTAACATTTGGCATAACCAATATAAAGAGGTAAATGTTGGCCTCACGGTTTATTGCCATAATTTTGTTCATTGTCCAGTTTTGCAAAGTACACTATCCAGTAAGCAATGCTGAGTTTACACTATAGCAATAAATATTTTTAGCATGTGCTAAATTACCGTTCAAAGTGATATAAAGTACATACAGTACATATTAGTTTTTTTCAGGTTTAGGGGAAAAATTACCATAATTGCAATTTAATGATCCACCACAGTTATTGCTTAATAAACCATTAGAAATGCTGGGATGTTAGCTGTAATGCAGTGGCACGAGGGGGCTTCAGAGGCCTGGGGGCGGGGGGCTTGTCTCCTTAATATAATTAACCTTAACAATTTTATTTGCAAAGAAAATGATTATTTAATAAATGACAAGCTGTCCCACTGTAGGGTACATTAATTTGCTTTTAAAAAAACTGTGCCTTGTACTCCATAAGAAGGTGATAATTAGGTTTGCAGATTAGAATAACATAATCAGAACACTTGTCTAGATGCTTGTTAAAATACATTTTGCCCTTCATATAAAACTCCTAATAATTAAAACCTGTGTTTAAAAGTCATTCATTTTCAGCCTCGTTCTTAGCACTAAAGAAAAAAAATTCTAATAATATACTGTTCCATTCTTAAGCTTATAAAGCTCTTTAAAAGGTTAATATTTGAAAAAGAATATGAGAAGTGATTATATGATAAGTTTAGGCATTGCAGTTGGATTGTTGGAACTTCTACAGTATAGAGTGGTGCTCATTCATATCCTGATTTAATTTCTTTCACTGTCATTATTAGTTGTTCCACTTAACCTTTTTTTTAAAAAAAAAAATCACACAGCATTATCTTGCTTGTGTAAATTACCACTCATTTTCTGGTGCCATTGCAAATGTGAAATATTGTGACAACGTATATACCGTTTCTCTATTTTTCAACAAAGCTGAAAGGGATTGCTAATGAATTATTACATGTCATGGGTGCAGGTAGTATACCAGATTGCAGTGCCAAAAAAGCCAACAGATAGAATAACAATGAATGAGTAATGAGCAGTTCAAGTCTAAACAATTTTAGGTTTCTCTGTTTCTCACAGGATCAGAGCTGTATTTTCTGATCTCCTCACAAAAGAAGCTCACAACACCTCAAGTCAATTTCCGTGAGTTTTTGCAGCATTAAATGCTTCTTAAAACAAACTTCCTGGGTTGAAGCTGAGCATTAAGTAGATAGTTCACTTCAATGAATAGTTTTGTGAACACTGAGCACCTACCTAAAAGTGTTGCTTTACTTGGACAAGAGACAAAATTATTCACAAAAAGAAATGTGTGGTTGGGAAATGCTTTTTGGAGAAACTTACATATGCATATACATAGTCTACCCTATAATTAATTAATTCGTCTACCCAGAGTGTTTTCAGAAGTTCAGTTCAGAACTACTTTCTGCCAGCCTTAGAAGTTTGAATGTTTTTGTCTTGTGCTCTTCCTGTTTGCCAAGGCCCTGTTCATTCTTGTTTGCGTGTGTGTGCATAAAATGACAAAAACAAGAAAAATCATTGGATGAGCTGCCATTTTGTTACTGACTCTGCCTCCCCAAGGTGCCATTTTGCAATTTGTCTCACCATCTCAAGCCATCATTGTGTACTGAAGGCTCTGACAAAAGTAGTTGCAGAAGATTAAAGTCTGCCAAAACCTGTTTTATATCACTCATCAAGTGTAGGTGTCTTGAGATTCTTCCAGTTCTGTGTTTTGTTTTTGGCAAGGATCCTTTTAGCACATGCTAAACAATTATTACCTAATATTGGTTGGATGCATTATGCAGTTTTACTGTGGTACAAAATACAAGATGTTCTCAGTAATAGGTTTGTAGATATAGTCCATCCCCCCCCCCATTATTCAGGCTGTGCACTACTTCACAAATGAATGGTCTGTTACTAAGGGTGCACTACTAACCTAAAGGTAGGCCGCCACAAATCCCATGTGCCAGCTACAGTGCACAAATGCACTGTAAAGTGCTTTTGCACCACTCTCGGAGTCAGGGAGGATGACACACAGATGTGCACTGGCTCTGTGGATGGATGTGCACTCCCTGACACTGAGAATGGGCCAAACGCTCTTTATGGCGCATTTGTGACACAAGTGATTTGTGCTGGCCTAAAATCAAATCGGGCAATCCTACAGGAAATCAAGCCCGATTGCTCCCTGGAAGGACAAATACTGAAGTTCAAATACTTTGGCCACCTCATGAGAAGAGAGGACTCTTTAGAAAAAACCCTCATGCTGGGAAAGATTGAAGGCAAAAGGAGAAGGGGGCGGCAGAGAATGAGATGGTTAGATAGTGTCTAATTATCTGGGAAATGCCCATGGCAGCCTACAATAATTGTGAACAACATACTAACAGTAACAAGAACCAAACATGATTAAGCAGCAAAACTTTAGAAAATACAGTGCAAAACATGGCAGCAATGAACACACAGAAGCAGTATAGCAAAACTAATGCACATCCCAAATGCTAAAGAGGATAAATAGGTCTCTAACCACCAGAACAACTGCAGAGAGAAAGCCAGCCCATCTTAAGAATGAGTTTCTTATAGAAGGTGCCACCACAGCAAAGTCTCTTATCCATATCACCAAGAAATGAGCTTTCAATGGTGTAAGCACCTGCAAGAATGTTTCTCCTGCTAACCTCAGAGACATTTCGTCTGAGTGGTGCTTAGGTCTTACATCACTTAGGGAGCAATCATAACCTGCAGTTAGGCTGGCACAGTTAGGCCAGCAAAGTTTGAACCACTCTCAGAGTCAAGGAGGATGGCGCACTTCTGTGTGCTGGCCTCTCTGACTCCAAGAGTGGTCCAAATATACTTCACGGTGGCCCTGGTGCCGGCCAAATTTCGATGGCCTACTGCCAGGTTAGGCTTGCGCCCTTAGGAATTCAAGATTCACTTAGGAGTTCAAGCACATTGGATTGCATCCATTAATGGCCCAGCAGCCTGTGTCGCTGATATCACAACGAAGTGATGGTCAAACCACCTGGCGTCATTCAAAATTTCATAGCATAGTCTTTGTACTATGCTAAAATTTCCAAGTGCCCTTCAAAGGTAGCTCCCATAAATCTTATTACAGTAATCCAGCCTCAATGTAGCCAGTGCATGGATAACCGTAAATAGTTGTGACTAATCCCCCCCCCCCAAAAGGATGCATTTGGTGTGCCAAACCAGGGTGAACAAAGGAGTTCACGGCCTGAGCTTCCACTTGGACATCGAGGATCAAAACTGTTTCTAGGAGAATCCCGAACTGCTGTTTGATTAGGCACAATATATTGTCCTTACAGAAAAAGTTGTACAAAATTGGTCATGCAGTTAAACATGTTTGAACACTAGGTTCAGGAATAGTAAAGGGTAGAGACGGTATGAGGTCACTACGTTTCTGATTCCCTGAATTTTAAAGCATTTCAGTATTTGAAAAGGCAGGGGGGAAAGAGTCTAGATGATTAGGATCGGCTTAATTAGTTTCTTTAATGCAGATCTAGTCAGGCTCAACCACTTGCAGCTGCCAACATTGTCTTAAGGCTGCCAGAGAGAGTTCTTCAAACTATCCGATAGCACTGCCATAATTTAAGCTAAAATAATGCATCTAGCTATGCTATCATCTATAATTCATGGGCACTTATGAGTGTAATTCATTGAAATTTCACCTCTGGCCCAACCTCTGCCGTTTCAGGAAGTAAGATTCATAACGCATTTCTTTATGGTTTTATCCAAATCATTATGTGAGCCGTATAGGGGGTATAGACAGTAAATCATACAAAACAAACAGAGGGCAAGGCATCTGGCATAAGCCTGAGTCATTTAATAGCAGAATTCGTGTTTGTTTTTTTTGTTTTTCTCTTTTTTGGGGGGGATGGGGGAAATAAACAATTGAGTTGGTCTCCTGCTATGCCTAAGCTCTCCCTCAAATGTCAGCTGTATTCAAGGGCTCTAAAAAATTGAAGAGCTTTGCCCCTTTTGACCTGCTAATACATCTCAGTCACAGTTCGCTGAGAATCTGTGACAAAATGCACACTGATAACAAGGCATGCTGTTTGATCCCTATATTCTTAATATCATCTGTACAGGTGTATCATGGGCAGTTCTGATCAGCAATTCGAAGTAATGTGGATTAATCAAGGCCTTGAGGACAGATGGTTTGATTTTTACCTCCCACCCACATAATTACTAGGGGTGTGCGGAAGTCTCTGCGAGCAGCAGACCTTGGAAACTGCGGCTGATTAGAAGCTGAGTTTCAGCTGCCTCGTGGGAGGAGGAATGTGCTGAAGTCATCTGCATCTCTGGTGGCAGCAGGGAAGCCTCATCAGCCAGCAGACGACAGACGGGTGGCTAAAGAAAGAAGGCTAAATCCAGAAAGAAAGATCTGTAGGAGTGTTGTTCTTGGAAGATAGAACATTCTGTAAATTGTAAAAACCTTCGGGTTTGTGAGAAAGTCTGCCTATGTAAACCGCCTTGAGTTCAATCATTAGAGAAATCTAGTGATCTTAAGAAAGGCGGTATATAAATAAATGTATATAATATATATATAATTATAAAAAAAAAAGCCAGGTATTGTTTGCTGTTATCGGCTTGGGCCATGTCCACATGTTGTGTTTCCAAGGCTTAGCTGGAGGATATTTTATGCCAGTTTTTGTTAAAATGCGACAAGCTTATTAGAACTACCACCAGTAATTCTACTGCAGATGCACATGCCCCATACTTTAGTTTCTTCATCTTTGCTGAGAAGGGGTGGAAAAGCCCTCTTCAGTGGCATTACTAGGGGTGTGTGGGAGTACAGACTGCATTGGCTGTCGCCCTCAGGGGTGAAACAAGGCCAAAATTGTGAAAATCTTGGTATTTTTGAATCATCCAATCATGCTATATCATTTGATGGGTAGTGTAATGCAGAATGCATTGGAACAAACTACATTTAAATATTTATATACTATCAGTTACAGCCAGATAATCAGAAAAGAAAAACACAACTGTCTTATGTAGCAAAAAGTGGATTTCCTTATCTCAAAACTAACCAATGGGACTAATTGTTCTGAGAGCCAATGAGGTGTTGTTATGATACAGCAGGGAACCAATAAGATGTTAGTATGAATCAGCTGCCCCTTCTATGTATCAGTGCTAGTACTATAACTCTTACAGCGCAATCCTGTGCTGCCTGTAGGAGCAGTGGTAACCAAATGGCAACCACTGCATCCCATGACCACTGTACAGTCGTAGAAAGCTCCTTGGAAGAAGGGGATGTTTGTCCCCTTCCCCTGGGTAAGGGCCCAGGCCCACCTAAGTCTGCGCCTCCCCCACCCATAGCACTCAGTGGACTACTCACTTCCACGGACTCCTGGCAGCTTTCCAAGCAGCACAGAGGCCCAGCACCAATTGGCGCTGGCCTCTCTGCCAGTGCTTCCCTCTCGCAGCTGCCACGAAGTGCCTTACAGCAGTTTTGCAACAGCAGTTGCCTGGACTGCACACGCAAGAGCGGTGCTGCCCAGGCATAGGATTGGGCTGTAAGTTATTCTAAAATAAACCAAGAATTACATATCCCCATTTTTAATCATATGTTGTTTTTATTTTGTAAGCACAACTGATGGTATTTTATGCAGTGTAAGGGAAGAATATTAACATTGTAACTCATAAGCCAAGATTACTGAACTGCAGAAAGACGAGCCTTGATAGGGGAATGGGAATTCTCGTACTCTCTATTCAACGAACACAATTGGTCTTGTGTTATATTGCAAAAGGCCATGAAGGACCATATCATATAAATGCAATCTAATTTGATCATTTTTCTATATAACCTCAAAAATAAATTTGTTGAGGAAACACTACAGAATTGCAGTTCCTTTGCTGGCAGTGCTAATCACTGTGCTGTGTGTTTTCTGAAACAACAAACAATGCAGTTCTTTTACTGTTCAGTACTGCAGCGCTAAGCTTCTTACAACAAATGTCTTTTGCTCGTAATCACTGTTTCATCAACTCAGTTGACAGTCACCATTGTCTTTTTGCATCCCATTTACAACAGCAAAACATCTCTTCTTACTGCCATTTAGTTACTGATTAAATAAAATCTGTTCTGGAGGTTGTGTGTGAGAGAGAGAGCCCAATCCTATGCATGGGACTTACTCCCAGGTAAGTTTGCATAGGATTGCAGCCTGTGTGTGTGTGTGTGTGTGTGTGTGTGTTAGCTGGGTACCCATGCTTCTCTACAGTATGTAATACCGGTAGGGAGAAACAGAGATCTCCTTACATGCAGTCCACTCCTACATCCTCGGACATTACATTAGAAATCATAAATTTTGCCCCCTAAGGAGGTGAAAAGGGGTCGCATGTGTTTTCATTAATTCCCCATTAGGAACCTCAATGAGGTTGAAAGTTTAGCAAAGGGTTAACATTAGAAATCTTTTAAATAAAATGTATAAATGTGATATAGAAATGAGAACTGTGAATATTCAACAAATCATGACATGATGAGGTCTGATTTGGAACTTATAAACCCTCAACATTGTAACTGGTTTAAGAGTCAACCAGTCACAATGCGCCACTCTTGCATGATCTGGAGGCTCAAATCTGGACTATTTTCCATCAATTTTGGATCAGGTCCAGAGCTGGGTCTTGAACACAGTTTGTCCTTATTTTACGTCCCAGTCTTAATCCACTGTAATGGTACCATCGGAAATGGTGCACAACTGCTTGGTGATGTGGAAAGTTGACAGCTCTGTATGCCCACCGCTGTGAAGCCCAGACTGTGCTGACCTAAGGAAGTTGGGACAAATCTTTGGCAGTTTGGGTTAGGGAGGGGAAGGATGGGAGGCAGACTGGAGAAGATGGGATCTTGGTGACAAATGCCAGATCTTATCCCTAATGTTCTAGACCATCCTGCCCTTTTCCTTAACATCAGCAAAGTAGCTTGCATGTTTCCAAGGAGACCCACAGGCAGTCAGAAGTTCTATCCAAAGGTAAAAATAGTACTGACCTCTGCTTGACCATCTGATCGCCTCTTCCAATCATAGCATGTAGTTTGGGCTCTGTTGGCGTGTCTGCATGCCATAGTTAATCTCTCCCATCTCCACTTAAAAACTATTTCTGAATGTGAAAAGTTATTTTCCTGAGACCCTGGAAAGCAAATGCCAGTTTGTAAAGATAAGTGGTTCTCAAATGTTTTAGACCGAGACCCACTTGTGTACCGTTCTATGGCACTTGTGAACTACCCACCAGAAGGAATGTCATTAACCTGGATGTTATGTCATAGCCGGAAGTGACATCATCATGCAGAAATTTCCATCATTGTGACATAATCAATTGACACTCCTGGAATGCAAGCTGGTATTCTTGGACTGCAGCAAATGCACAACTATGAAACATCCCTAACAGAAAGCAATATTAGGATAAAATATGTAAAAGCACTGAACTAAAAGTAAATTTTTAAGAAAAAAAACCTCACTTGAAAATCCAAACTGTTAACACACATAAAAGGAATATAGCAAAAGTAAGGTCTGCAACTTCCAAGATGGCTGCTCCCAGCTTTCCACGACCCATCTGACATCAGGTTGTGACCTGCCGAGTGGATCCCGAACCACAGTTAACGCTAGTGTAGGTAGTACTGCGTAGATGGATGCGCATGTAGGGCAACTTCATATGTTCATTTGCTCATCCCTGGACTAAAATGGAGGATCCAGCAAATCATTTCAACTAAAATGCTATGCACACTATTTGAGCCTCATTGTGAGCAGAACTGTATGATTTGCTTAATGAGCAGATAGGTGGCGAGGTTTAGAAAACGGAACCCAAAGTAGAATGTCCCAAAAAAGAGGAATACTTGAATACTAACTCATAAAGCTATGTTGATTTGACCCCAGCAATAGAAGTAGCACTTAAGGGCCCATTTTTCCACGTACACTAATGGAATATGTATATCATCCCTGAATAGCTGAAAACAATTCTGCTTATAAGTTTTCTTGAGCCATTGCATTTCTTTCAATGGTTCAAAAGTAAGTGCTTTTATTACTCACTGAGGCATAGATGACATAGCCCTTAGAATCTGTCAAATGTCAAGATGATGTAAAATATAACATTTGTAAATAATGCATCCAGTCATAGTGTGCATTTATAGGGACTCATTCATTCTTTATTATGACTATAAATACTCTATTATATATACCACACTTGTATTAAAACAAAATATGTCTACCTTTGTGGCATTAGGTTAAATGTGCATCTTTGTCCCTATGTAAATCCACCACAGTAGGGTTGCAAAGAATGTGAACAATTCTCTACTATTAATATTAAAATGTGTATATCATGTCCTGGTTGTTTTTAAACGCTTGGTGCCTTACAGTGGCTTAAAATCTCCATACAAACTATAAAGCTATTGAAAACAATGCAACAAGCCAAGGCCAGTAAAACAAAAGAAAATGCAATAAATATTCCAGTTTTTATAGAGTTCAGTGATAATTCAGTTTTCTGATAGAAGTGAGATTGCCACTGAGCTTGTCTGCACAAAGAGTTCCAGCAGTATTCTGGCCCTAGTAATCACCAAGCATATCTCAAAAGATGATGGTGGCATCCTTAGTAGAGCCTTGTCTGATGACTAATACGGAGAGGAGTGGCAAACGTAAAGATGAAGACGTTCCATCACATACCTGGAACCTAAGGGTGGTGTCCAGAAGTGTCTTCTGCTAACAGAAATGCTTTTGCATGAACAGTAGGATGTTGATCATGATTGTTACGTGGAGAAAGTTACCTCTGTTCCAGTGTAGTTCTGGAACTAGCCCAGTGTTATTCAAATTGTGGGTCAGGACCCACTTGGTGGGTCGCACAACCTGTTGTCAGGTGGGTCACCAAAAGCTGGAAGCAGCCATCTTGGAAACTGCAGACCTTATTCTTGTTATATTCTTTTTGTGAGTGTTAACAGTTTGGATTTTCGAGAGAGAGTTTTTTAAGATTTTGTTTTTAGTTCAGGGCTTTTCTTTCAAATTTTATCCTAATCATGCTTTCTGTCAGGAATGTTTCATGGTTATGTAATTGTGCAGTCCAAGAATGCCAATCTGCGTTTCAGGAGTGTCATTATGTTACAATTACAGAACTGCTTGCTTGATAATGTCACTTCCTGCCACAACATCACTTCCAGGTTAATGACATCAATTCTGGTGGTTCCTGACACAAGTGCCATTCCAAAAAGTGGGTCCCAGTCTAAAACGTTTGAATACCACTGAACCAGCCAATTATGTTGTGCAAAACATTGGCGCTATTACACAGCTATTATTACAAGTGCATTACACAGACTAAGGAGTTTCTCTTCTGCCAGAGATAGGGCCACTTTGTAGAGCAGCAGTGCAATTCTAACCAGTTTTCCAGCACTGGGGTAAGGGCAATGCAGCTCCAAGTCCCATTGCTTCTGCCTTTGCAGAGGGTTTCTTTCCTGGGAGAGGGACAAGAGGGTGTCCTCTGTTGGGAGATGGTGACCAAAAAACATAGCATTTTCAATCCTGGTCATTGAAATCCATATTTCAACAGATATTTAGATGTTCTATGTGTCCACTATAGTTCTAACATGCTGTTATATACCAGTCTTGTGGGCTGTTTTAGACAGCAGTTTAATGCAGGTGATAATGTCTGTAATGAAACATTTATGGCAGTAAATAGATTATCAGATAATGGCACTGACAGCATTCTTGTCATCCAAATCTGTCATAAACAAACCACTAATGAGACAATGAAAATAATTAATACAGTGTTAATGGACAGAAATCTTCACAGTTATTTTCTAGCTACATCAATGAGCTGAATTAATGCTAGCAGTTCTTACAGCATTGCATTTTAAAAAAAAAAACACATCTTGATTTAACGCCCAACCCATCCCAAAGACTTGGGGGTAAGTAATGAAGATAGATTATAAAATTCTTTGTTGTTGTTTACTGTAGCATCTACTGGTTATTTCCATCCATTGCAAATGTTAAATGGAACCTTTGTACCATTAGTTGAAAATTCCAGTTTCAAGTGAATAGAAATTCATTGCCTTACATTGCAAGTCTATGCATATGTACTTAGAAGTAAGATCTGATTTTAATGGACTTACTCCCATGTAAGTGCATAAACTTGTTGTCTAAAGCATCTGTTTAATTCTTTCATCTATATCAAGTGGATTTTAAATGGTGCATAACTAGGACTGTGTTGTGCCAAATGCAGTTAAATGCTAACACTCAATTCAAATAGCTTGTCATTGTAGGAGATATTAAAATCATGTGAGAGTTATTGTGTAACCTTATGGACACCTACATAGAAGTAAGTCCCACTGCGTTCAATGGGGCTTACTCTCAGGAAAGTGTGTATAGGATTGCAACACTGGATGTTCGCGACACTGGAGTCTGTGGTAAGAACTTATTATCGGCTTCAGGATTGGGCCCTAAGTACCATTGAAATCAATGAGACAAGACAGTTATAGCTAACTTCCCATTAATTTCATCAAAATTTAGGATGCAACTCATTGTTGGCAAAGTAATGTTTTTTTGTAACCGTTTTACAATTGTTTGTTTTGGGTTCAATACAAAAATTCCTAATGCCTAATGTTTGGCATTAGGAATTGGAGATTGCTAGCCCATAAGAGACACTTCCAGCCTGGATCCAGGGTTTATACTTTTCTTCCAAGCACAAAGCTTTATTACTGAGAAATTAATTACCTATGTCAGATCGGACTGTCCTGATCACCAGAAAGGTGCTCGAGATCAGTTATCACTCCTTTAAAAAAACAAACAAACCACAAAGTGATCAGTCAGATTTCTCTGTGTGTAACTCCCTTGGGCAGTTTTCTGTGGTGATGGAGTACCACATGTTCACATCCAAGTGTGGGTGATGGAGATATTTCCATTTTCTGAACATCTGCAGGAAAATCTGGAAGGCCTTTCCATGCACAGAAGCCTTATTTCAAGTACAGATGGAGCCTGCTTGGAACAAGATTATACATTCTGGAAAGATTTCAGAAGAATATTTTGAAGAACAGAGTCTAAATGGACTTGCTGTTTCTTGAATGTACTAAGCAAAACTGTTTCTAGGAGGATTTAGTTTCCAAAAGCTACACACTTTCTGGTAGTAAGTCCCATAGAACACAATGGGACTTCTTAGTAGGCATATTTAGGATTGTGCCCGTAGAAGCTATTTTGTGTAGCTATCATCTCCTTGGCCTCTTTTTTCATCATCATAGAAAGAAGTGTAGTATTTCAGTCTAGAAAAAAGTACCTGAGAGGGGACTAGATTGAGATGTACAAAATTCTGCATGGGATGGATAAAGTGGATAGAGGGAGGTTCTTTTTCCTCTTTTACAATACCAGAACCAGGAGACATCCACTAAAATTGAGTGTTAGGAGAGTGAGAACAGATAAAAGGAAATACTTTTTTTACCCAGAGGTTATTGAACTGTGGAACACCTTGCCAGAAGAGGTGGTGATGGTATCTGACCTAGGTGCCTTTAAAAGGGGATTATACAGATTTCTGGAGGAAAAGTCAATCGCAGGCTACAAGCCATGATGGGTAATGGAAGCTCCATACTTTAGAAGTAAACTACCTTGGAATGCCAGGGGAATGGCAATGAGATGCAGGTATCTAGTTGCCTTGTGTGCTCCCTGAGGCATCTGGTGGGCCACTGTGAGATACAGGAATCTGGACTAGATGGGCCTTTAGCCTGATCCAGTGGGGATCTTCTTATGTCTTGGTATATATTCCAAGGTTGAATTCACTTCTCAAACGAGACCAGAACACTCTGCTGCTATGGGCCTTTGTGTCAAATAGAATGAAGTACTGTAGAAGTTTCAGTTCTAGCAAGAAAATTGAGAGCTGCATCAGTTGTTTTACAATGTGCTAACTGCTTTAATCTTTCTACAATTAATTTTCATTTGATTGTTATGAAAATGAACTTCCATTAACTACTCATAGCTATTACCAAGCTGTAGTTCACAAAGATTTAACACCAGATGTTTCTTCTGGTTTTAAGTCAGCTTAAAGTATCACTTTGGCATTAAATGCTATTAACAGAGGTTTAACCCTAGGAAAAAAAATGATTTATGAATTTGAATTTAATGTTTCTCTTGTGGTGGTAGGCCAAAAGAAAAAAGCTACAGGTTTGCCAGAAAATGTTTCAATTATTTAGATAAATAATGCAAGATCGTTTTATGGTTTCAGGCTTTTTAGAAATACTGGAATAATTTTCCAATAAGCTTTAGCCTCTCCAATTCAGGTGCCTTAGGGACAACAGATAATGTTTCCCTTTATGCACAACAAAATAGAATACTGTTGTTTAAACCAAGGCAAAAATTTAATAGTCATTTTTCTATGACGTGGAGATGTAAGGAGCATGTTATTGTTGATTAACAGCCCAAACCTATCCTCCCCCCTCCCATGCCTCCATGTTTACCCCTGCTAACTGGGCAATAGGCACTTTTCCAAGTGGTGTTCCTCTTACATTGAGCAGGGGAAGAGTAACTGTCCCTCTTCACCACAGCACAGTGTCTTTTCTAGTGGCTGTTGCTGGTGGTATTCTGCATTTAAAAAAAAAAAAAAAAGATTGTGAGCCCTTTTGTGACAGGGAGCCATTTAACTTTATAATATTTTTTTGCCTGTAAACTGCTTTGTGAACTTTTATTGAAAAGCGGTATATAAATACAATTGATGGATTGATTATGTTGAAAAGGCATATGCCCCCCTAGGAATCCGGAGTCGCTCCCTTTAACCCTCTGAGTGCCGGCCAACCAAGAAGAAAAGCTCTTTGCAGAGGAATTGGGAAGGGGGAGGAGGGAGAGTGAAGTGGGCAGAGTCAGCCCTAATTTTAACTAGTGGAACTGAGTTCCCCCGCGTTCCCCCTGCATGACATCACTGCATATGCTGTATACAGGAAAGAAGGGAATCAGGAGGCTTCAGAAAGGAAAAGGAATATTAATCCACCTCCCACTCTGCAATGGGTCTACTCATACCTACGCCAGCTGTTCGACTGGGGCATGTCTGAAGAGAGAAAGGGGGCAGTGAGGCTGCAGGAAAGAGGGAAAGAATCCAGAGTGTGCCATTTCTGCTGGATCCACCCCCCTCCTGCAGGCTCCCTGCCCCTATTCCTCCCCCTTGCCACCCCGTTCTGCCCTTTCCCTCACACCCTCCCATCTACCCCGCCCACAGCTTACATGCTCCAGCAGATAGCCAATGATCCAGTGACACATGCAGGAAGGCTCTGGTCTTCCCATAGGTGCTCCAGCAGCGTGCTGTTCTGTGCGCTGTTGGAGCACACTTTACAGCTGCTTTTGCAGCAGCTAGTACTGTCAGAATGCCAGCAGGACGGCCCACTATGGGCTGTCGGTTTGAAGGAAAAAAAATATTAACGCTTTCCTAAGGCTTTTCAATCAAAATTAAAAAAAAATTCAAGTTCTTCATTTTAATTTGGGAAGAGCAATACGCAAGCAGCAGTAAGCACCATACAGGCTGCTTCATTTGTTTATTGATGGCTATTTCTTACCCCACCTTTTCACAAAAGCAAAAGGTGTCATGTTTTGGTCTTTGGGTCCGTATAATTCCTGTCATTTGTTGGGAGTGGCATTGCATTTCCTTGCAGGAGCCGTCGGTCAACCTGGCTGACCCCTTATGGGGTCTACTCTGTTTATACTGACTGGTAGAAACTCTCCAAAGTTTCAGGTGGTGATCTTTTTCCAGAGCTTCCTGGGAAAGCCAGAGATTGAACATGGGACCTTCTGCATTTGCATGAAGCAGCAGTCCTTCTGCAGTTGTTCCATAATCTTGTCTTGTTTTTGTTTTTAACTTGAATTAAGTAGCTTCTAATGACGAGGGGCAACGTGACTGAAGCACAGGCATGTAGCAATTTTATGGGAGAACAATCTAGGCAAACTTGTAGCAGCCATCACGATGTCCACCAATCCTGTATGCCAGTGGTTCCCAAACTATGAGCCATGGATCCCTGGGGAGCTGTGGAAACAACCCAAGGGAGCCACAGAATCCTCTTGAGAAACCCACTTCCCTACGCAATGTATAGGATTGTAGGCCTAATGGGAAGTCACAGCCAATGGCCCAGTAGGTCAAGGGAGCCACCAGTTGAAAAATGTTTGGGAACTACTACTATATGCCATCATGGCGGAGAAGCTTGCTGAAAGGAATGAAAGGTGTTATGCTTGTGTGCTTGTTCCAGCTTCTGCATTGCTTCCTATGGGGCTTTTCTGATTTACGTCAGCTCTGTCGCTGGAGCAGAGCCACTGGGGACACGTTTGTCTTGGGAAAGAGGTTTGAGTTCCATTGTCCATCAACTTTGCCTCATCCAGCCCCCATCCCACCTTGCAGCCAGTGCAATACTTGGCTTGCAGCGTACCTGGGGCAGGGCCCCCAACATGGCCACCCTGCCCCAGGGACGAACGGAGGCTTGAGCATGCCCATGGCAGGGTGACAAAACCGCGCCCCCAGGACGTCGCCCCGCCCCCGTGCAGCCACGCCTCCCTGCTCCCAGAATAGCTCCATTTTGGAGCGAGACGGAGGAGAGGGAGGGCGGGCAGGCTGAACAGCACGCGGTTTCCTCCGCGGACTCCACGCAATGGTGCCCCGCTGCCGCCCATGGCTCACGCCACCCCGGGCTACACAGTAAATACGCCTCTTCCCTGCCCCCATGCGGCACCCAGCCACACCTCCCCGCACCTGGAATTGCTCCATTTAGATGTGATTAGAGCGCAAGAGAGGGTGGGGGCCGAAAAGCATGCAGGTTTTTCCTTGCCACTGCGCCCAACCTGCAGCGCTCGCCTTCCCCTGCGGCACCCTCCCTTTGCCTCCGCTTGCAGCATTTTGCCAATGGAAGGTTGTGCCCCTTTAACTCTGGCACATAGTATTCTGGCTATTGTGCTGGTATCCATGCAGGTGCCTGCTGGCAGTGGGTCTTCTGCACTGTAGGGCTATGGTTTGTCCTGGCATATGTGAAGGTAGGCTGGCATTTCCCATGGTTAAGATTGGGCCTTTAAGCACTTTGGAAAGTATTGAGCTGCTGCTTAAATCTCTGATATTGACATCCATGAGATTTAGGGCGCAATCCTAACCAACTTTCCAGCAGCTCCAAGGTAAGGGAGCAAACATTCCCTTATCTTGAGGAGGCCTCCATGACGACTATTCCACTGCAGGATGCAGCACATGCCCCATTGGCACAGCTAGATCAGTGCTGGAAATTTGGCTAGGATTGCACACTTAGTGGCATTTAAACTTTGTTTAGATCATGCCCAGGGTGTATTACATCATTTAAAACTATGGTTGAATTGCGATTTGGAAACGCCATTTCTTAATGTACATTGAAGGATTAATACAAGCAAGGAGACGCCTATCAGTCTGTACCTTTCTTTGCTGACAAGAGTCTCAAAGCAATTTGACAGTCAGCCTAAATGCTTGCTTGGATTGACATGACAGTAAGATGGGCAGTTCTGCACCATAAAGCTTTTGATGGAAAAGACGAGTACTGCCCTTTCTGAAGTTGCTAGGAATATGACAGATTGTCAGAATTAAGTGCCATGTCATTCAGGTGACAACAAAACAAACACTGTGAAAGCTTTTGCTGCTAGCAAGGTCTCCAGTTCGGGACCTGCTGCCTACACCTTGCAAATGTATGTTAATAGAGTGCTGTCCACATAATTGCTCAGCTGAAAATGTGTGTAGGAAAGAGTATGCGTTTAACCTTTATTTTCCTTTTGGCTTCTGCATAGCCAAAGCCCAATTCCAATGACATGCTTGATAAATGTTGATTGATCATTTTTGGTACAGATTATGGGTGTAAATCAGTGGCGTTCCTGCCGTTCACCTGGCGGCAAGTGTGCCCTGTCGACAGGCAGTGTCCTGTGGCCCTTCAAAGCTTTCTGCAGACGGAAGTATAGGCCTTCCAAAGGCTTCAGAATGCTTTCAGGGGGCCTTAGGATGCTTCAAGTGGTCAAGGGACAGCAATCTGCAGTCCTGGCCCCGGGCATTAGATGGGCCAAGGACACAACTGGTGTAAATCTAGAAGACAGAAGCTAGTTGGTTGCATTTATCATTGCATTGAGTTTGGCCTTTAAACTGGCATGCTACTTTGTTTTCTGCTATACTTTCTCTATGTACATTTTCTTAAAAGTCACTGCCCTTCACTGTATATTCTACATATGCTTCCTCCCTGTTTTATTAGCCTAACTTAAATGAGGGACTGTTGAGAATTACAAATGTTTTATCATTATAATTATCACCATAAATCAAGAACAACACAAGATTTGCCTTTGTGTTTAAGAGAATCAGCTTTTTATTGACTGTCTTCCATAATTAATAGCATTTTACTCTGTTTTTCTCTAAAGGTTTAGTGTGAGATCATTTTTTAAGACACTAAATGACCTTGACAAAAATGAGGAATCGATAATGTGTTGATTAGCAGTCTGTTTGCTGTAATATTGGATGTTTCCCCTGTCGTTACTTTTTCCTGTTGCCATTCTGGTAAAGGTTGAAGGTCACAGCTACCTCCTGGTTATTCTACTTTCCATAAATGGCTGATCCTGCTCAGTTTAACATTGATGGATTCACTCAGCTATCTGTATGGATTTTCTTTGTGCATCTTTAATCTATTCCCTTTTGGTCTCAAGGTTATCCTGTAGGAATATTCATCAAGTCTAGTATCAAGAGGAAATAAATTGTTGGAGTTCATGAGAGAGATTCTGATGCCAATTTCACCTGTTGATCTTCATTTTTAGCCCAATTATATGCATGTTTACTCAGAAGTCAGTCAAACTATGTGATTAATTCCAACTAATCATATATAGAACTGTAGCATTAATAAAATTTCAGCGATTCAAATTTAGGACCCAGATCTTAATTTGGCTGGAAGTAAAAGTGAGTATTGCTAAAGCCCAGCAATTCTCAGTATAGGTAGGCCCCTGTGTCTACGGGGGTTCCATTCCCCCCCCCCACAGAAATGGAAACCATGGATATGGGGAAACCCTATGTAAATAGTGCCCCACACCCATTATGGTACCTTTTTATTTCCGTAGTAGCGCTTGCAGACAAATGTTTTTTGCTTAAACATTCTTACCAAAGAACCAAATGTGCAGGCAACTAGCCTGTACAGCACAGAGAGACTAACAGGAAGCAGGAACTGTCCTGTTAGTCACCCTCCAGCATGCAGGCTGCTTGCTGCACATGTGGTTCTTCAGTGCCATCTTCAGCTCAGCAAGAATATTTAAGCAAGAAACACATGTGCTACAACTGCTACTGCGGAAATACAAAGGTACCATATTGGGCGTGCGGGGAGTGTCCCCCCCCCAGATTTGCATATACTGGATCCATAGATACAGGCGCCACCTGTACATTTTCTTTTTGTTTTAATTTTGAAAACTTGGTGTGAATGTGGATATTGCAATTTAACAGCTCTATATTTTACAGTTTAAATAGTGAGAAAAGCCGACCTAATTTAGTAGATATGTAATTACAGTAGAGAAAGTCAACAGATTGTGTTTACAAAGTGATTTCTGAAAGGCCAAGAGAGGTGATGCTCATGTCCAGAAGCTATATCACCACAGTCAGAATATGCTTTTCCTAATCTGCCTTCCATTTCAAGTATAGGAGTTTGGTTGTGCACATCGATTTCTTCCTACACTTTAGCACCTGCAATGGAAAGATGTTCCATGCATCCAGTATTTTACATGTGTACACTCCCTCTAGTGAAGTGCAACAGAAGTGAAGTATGTGTGTATCTGATGGGATGGAAGCTTCCGTGACTGGCATTGTTTTGCCACACTGAATCTGATAGCAAGGCAGGGCTGCCTCTTGTGAAATTTCACTAGAGACTTTTTCTAATCAGAGAGGGAGGGAGGGAATTTCTCCAGTGAACCAAAGCCTGCCTTTTTTCTAGAGGCTTATAAGCCTTAGTCTTCCTTGGCATCAGCCTGGTCAAAAACAACACAAGTCTGGCCTGGATCACATACTCTTAGGGCCCAATTCTATCCAATTTTCCAATGCCAATGCAGCCTCAGGGTAAGGGAACAAATCTTCCCTTACCCCCACCACCACCAGATACAGTGCACATTGGTATGGCTCCATCAGCAATGGAAATGTGGCTAGGACTGGGCCCCTAGTGAGTGCTTAGCACCAAATGTCCCCATACCCCAAGGAGACGATCACTGCATGTGGATGGGCAGCCCAGTCCTATGGTGGGTCAGCGCTCAGAGGAACAGCAGCCCCATAATGGCAGCTGCTGTATCCTATGGGGGCTGAGACAGCTGCCGGAGTCTCCATGGGAAAGGGAAGCATTTGCTCCCTTAACCTGGATAGAACCCAACTGGTGGCAATGGGTTTCCTTGGCCCTGTGCCCGATATTGACTAACACAGCTCATGTCAGGCTTCCTGGCCAGGGAGGGAGCACAGCATAAGACAGCAGAGGCTGCCACCATCTCTGCCCTGTCCCAGGTCCAATCCTCTCCTCCCCCGCCCAGTTTCACCCCCCTTGCTCCGAGAAGTCGCTCCACCAGTTGGCAGTAATTCCACTGGTAACTCTCCGCAGACATCCTCACGGTGCTGAGGCCCACTGTCCCCCTCCCCTGGTGCTGCGAACGTGCTTTACAGCAGGTTTGCAACCCCCAGAGCTGGCGGTACGTGTGTAGCACCAGCGCTCTGGCCTGTAGGATTGGGCCCTTAGTTGGGATTGGGCTGTTAGCATATGTTTGTCGTTCATCTTTTCCCTTTTCAGAATGACATCTTATTTACTAGGTAACTTTTGGAATAAAGGGAAGCTATTGACAGAGTGCCGAAGTATAGATGCTTTTGAATTATGGTGTTGGAGAAGACTCTTGAGAGTCCCCTGGACTGCAAGGAGAGCCAATCTGTCAATCCTCCAGGAAGTCAAGCCTGATTGCTTCCTGGAAGGACAAATCCTGAAGCTGAAGCTCAAATACTTTGGCCACCTCATGAGAAGAGAGGACTCTTTAGAAAAGACCCTCATGCTGGGAAAGATGGAAGGCAAAAGGAGAAGGGGGCGGCAGAGGATGAGATGGTTAGATAGTGTCACCGAAATGATGAACATGAAATTGGGCGAACTCCGGAAGCTGGTGGAGGACAGGAAGGCCTGGCGTGCTGTGGTCCACGGGGTCGCGAAGAGTCGGACACGACTTAGCAACTGAACAACAACAACAATTGACAGTAAAAGCACTCCGTGGACTTGTCAGTGGCACTGAATTAGTTTTGTTTTATCAGAGGGAACGTATACGCGAAATGAAAGGGGTACTCAGTGTCACGGCCTATAACTATCTCCGTCTAAGAGTACAGGGTGTCTAACCATATGAGCGCTTTCTTTTCTGTCCTGGATTGGGGAGGAGGGTGGAGAGGGAATCTTTTTGGTCCAGCAAACATCTGGTCGCTAAACTAAAAAAGCGCTGATTGGTTCTGACAGCTGTCTGCTTCACAGCAGTATTTAACCGGAAATATTTGAAACAGATTGATATGAATAATGAACAATT
Organism: Lerista edwardsae; assembly: GCA_029204185.1. Classification (NCBI taxonomy): domain Eukaryota; kingdom Metazoa; phylum Chordata; class Lepidosauria; order Squamata; family Scincidae; genus Lerista; species Lerista edwardsae. The sequence goes on from JAJKFI010000009.1 coordinate 14,737,022, forward strand.
TGTGTGATGTATGTGTGACAGAAATAAACAGCATTAAGATTTAGCTCATTAATGTGGAAGTAATCCAGTATAGAAATTGGGGTTTCAAACCTGACTTTTTTTTCTCTCCCATTTGCCCATTTCAATAATCCATCATCAACAAACAAGACTTTTATAACAGTTCCCCTTTACAATATATTGCAACTGTTTCATTATGAAATAGGTTGAATGGGATGTCATCATCTCTTAACTTCAACAAGTGCAGCTGATGGATGTGGCCCATTTAAATGTACAACAAAGAGCTGAACTAGATAACGAACTTATTATTACTCTCCGAGGATTATAGGTTAGTCCCAAAGGAGTGTAGTAAGCCAGTGAAAATCCATATCTACTGGCTAAACAATAGCCAGAAGGCTGACTGGAGATATTGATTTACTTTCTAGGCCATTTAGGCCTTAATGGTAGAGAAAAGCTGAAGTGCTGTTTACTTTTCTGCCAGAATCGACCAAACAACCAGCCCATTTTTTACAGACTTTTGATTGATTTCGCTTAGAGGAATTAGAGGTGATTTATTTTTAAGCTGAAAGCAACTCGTAAATATCTCCCACTACACAGGTTCCCTGAGAGGAAACGTAAGGAGTAATACTTATTGAGAAATTCTTTTGTTGCAAATTGATGCAGGCAGGTAACGTTCCTTGCTAACTCCAGTACGGTGTCAGACACCTTTTTTTCCAAGGGTGGCCAAGAATGCGATCAGGTCTATTGGAAAGTTTAGCAAGCTATTGATAAGAATTTGAGACAACTGCATCCTGCTGATTTAAAAAACAACAACCCTCAGTTAAGGCACTAAATAGTACTCAGCACCACTGAAGACCAATGTGTTAAGATACTTTTTTTCCCCCAGGAAAAGTGACAGTCATGTCCCATGGCAAAGTATCAGAAATTTGATGAGTTCCTTTCCCCTTCTCTCTCACCGGCAAAAAGGCAGCGGATTGCACAACGGAATATTGCATCCATAAATAAAACTTACTGAGAAGTAATCTTTTAAAAATGAAGCTGATGATAAATCCAGATAAATACTCCAGTCTTAAAACCATTTGCTGCAATTAGTGGAATTTATTTCTAGGTAAATGTTAGCCCCCAGTGGTCAAATCCTATTCAGACGTTGTACCAATGGTGGCATAACAACTTTTGTATCCTATGCCCATCCAAGCAATGCAATTTATAGCCCATCCAAGCAATGCCACAATATCACAGCCCTTCCTAGTAAAGCTCTCAGCATCCATGGAAACTTGATGCAGTCTGACATCTGTCTGACATCCAAGGAGCCAATCCACCCAGCCCCAGTGCTGCCAGCCATAGAAACACCACCATGGTGTTTCACCACCAGAGAAACACCACCATGGTGTTTCACACCAAGCAGGGAACTGAAGCAGGTGCAGGGCAGGAGGTGTGGACTGATGGTTGAGCTGCTGGTTCTGCCTGAAGCTAAGCTGGAGAATCTGTGACAAGCTGCAGTACCTGTTGTGGCAGAATGGGGTCACTGTGGAGCTGATTAGCCAGTACAGGAATGTTGTGAGAACGCCCAACGACAAAAGAATGGAGTCCAACCTTGAGGACCTGTCCAGGCTGGACTTAGGATCACCTGCTGAAGCTCCATGTCACACAGCCAGAGGAGAGAAGCTACCTGAGACTGAAGAGTTGGTGAATCGCAGAATTCTGGATATTTGTAAAAACCTCATTGAAAAATGGTGGTTTAGACTGCCCTGCCCATGTAAGCCACCTTGGGCATTTGCTTCGGATGGGAAAGGCGGGGTATAAATTCCTCAAAATAAAAAAATAAGCAGCCACCACTGGGTTGATGCCCCCTGGCAGCCCCTGGGAATGAGCTATGCAGCAGCAGTCCCCAGTGCCAATCTGGATATGCCAAAAGGATATGCATGCACAAAACATGACACAAGGATGCCACAGCACCCCCATCCTCTACAGGAGCTACTGCAATGCAAGAAGCCATTCAGGCTACTTCACAAAGCTGTTCTCTACCCCCACCCCCAACCACATCAGGAGACAAACAAAGAACACTCCATGGGGCATTTAACACAACAAACAGGCACATCTGGTTAGGAGGCTGTGAGCGCAATCCTAACCTGGAGTTAGGCCACCAAAGTTTGGCTGGTGCAAGGGACGTTGTAAAGTATGTTTGGACCACTCTCTGAGTCAGAGATGCCAGCACACAGACATGCACTGTCCTCCCTGACTCCAAGAGTGATCCAAACGTGCTTCATGGTGGCCCTTATGCCAGCCAAACTTTGCTGACATCTTTGCCAGCCTAACTCCAGGTTAAGATTGTACCCTGAAGCTCATGGATTTATCAGACACACCATATGTGCTTGCATGTGTAGAATAAGAGGCAACTTTGTGGTCCAGAAGCCGTGTTACTGATTCATTTCTCTCACCAAAGGCAAGTAAAATCAAAGGGAATTCTCTGCAAATGAATGAAGAGGATTCCTACACCAGCTCTGATGTTTGAGGTGTGTCCATCTTCCGGAGGAGAGGAAGTTTAGGATGCACCATATATTGGCTGTTCCACATCCCAGCCACATTTCTACCCCATTTGACGGTGTCTGCGGGTAGTAGTTGCTACAGTAGTGAAACTGTGTCAGTATAGTGATGTTCCAACAATCATTGCATTTCTCATACCAGAATTGGGATTATGATAGTGGGACTTCAACCCCATTGGCACAGCTAAAATTACACCAGAATCCAGAGATGTATGCCACATTCTTCACAGTTCCAAACAGCATTTCTAAGATGTAGCATTGCGCTGTTAGTATTTTTTTTAAGTTTTTCTGTGGAGGTAAATACTGCCTGCTATGGAGGCAGATTAATGAATTCCATGTGGGCCTGCATTACAGAAGGGCAATTCATAAAAATGCTTTGTACATTTTTGATTCTAAAATACAGTAAGAATTATGCTGTTGGATCTGGCAGCAAGGATTTTCTTTGCAGAAATTTGATCATAGCCCAATGGAGAATTATAATAATAGCTTCATTAATTTAAGTAAAAGTCTGTGTCAGGTCTGCGTTAGCATAGCAGGATATTAGGGGTAAAGACAAGGAAAATTGTTTTATTCCTCTGACATAATTTAAAAATGAAGTGTGAAGTTCGATGACCTTGTTATAAAGTTAATAAGGTTCTCTGTTATAAGTCACGCAATTACGGAGATTTTCATGCTGTGTTTCATTGAATCGCCAAAATACTGCAGAACCAATCCGAAGCTGTTTATAGACATTAGGGTTTCAAATGTATGTTGTAGCTAATGTGAACTGAATAGAAGATATGCATTATGATTGTGCACATCAGAGTAAAGCATGGAGACTGTGCAAATAGTGAAAGCATGAATAGCTGAGTCCACAAAGTGCATAGTCAACATCCATTTCTCCAAGTAAAGCTGAAAAAAATATGCACAAGTAAACAAGGTCAGTCCAGGGCTGTGGCCAGTCAACCTATGTATTCTGTGCATGGGAAAAATGTACATTGCCCTGGCGGTACACAAAATGTGTGTGGAACTTTGGATATTCACCAGGCAATGCAAGAAACACCTTCCATTTGCATTGTCTGATATAAGTTAGCAGTGAACAGTGTAAACCACTAATTATGCATATACTGTATGTGCATTTTAAAAAATGCTGGAAAATCAGCAGTTGCTTCCAAAACTGTGAATTAAGCAAAACTGTCATAAAATACATAAATGTATGTTTAGTGAAATATGATCTTCATGGTGAGTATTGGAGAGAGTCAAATATAAAAGACACACATTTCACAGTATCTTACTTCATGTGCAGCATTTTTCCTCGCCATGTGTATAGCATTTTTCCCAAGGCACTAATAAGCATCTTACTGTGATTATGAATAGTGGCGTTTGCTTTTGAAGGTAAAGCATCAAGGATCAGAAAGTCTGTTCAGTTATGCGGGAAGTCTCTTGTAAATTATTGTCATTCAGATACCACACTGCTGTGTAATTGCTGGTTTTGGACCAGGTGCTGATTTTGGACCAGGTGCATGAGGTTAACCTCTTGTTAATTTATACCACTTGAGAAACTCTAAGCTAGATAACCTTGACAAAGGATTACAGTATAACCTTTTTTTATTGGGAGGGGGGTTAACAAAGTAGTCGTTCCCTGTTGCATGGCAGAATAATGCAGGTGCATACTGAGGTTTATGCCTCTGTTACCATCTTTACTTTCAGGACACTTCATACTTTTCAGTGCATCCTCTTCTCAGAGGTTGAAATGGATAGAGCAAGTACTTGAAGTCCCTGCTCTCAGTTTTACATCCGTACAAAACAAACATGTGCAGGAAACATGTGCAGGAAACAAAAGCCCATCATTAGTGGACAATCCCAGAAGGAATGTAAACATGGTTACAAATACATCCAGCCCAATCCTAGGCATGTCTACTCAGAATTAAATTCCATTGTATTCAACTTCATTAGTAGCAGTATGCATAGGATTGCATCCTAAGTTTCCAACGATTTTACAGAAAAGGTAGATTTTAAGGCAAGATTTGCATGATAGTTGACCATCTAGTTCAACTTCCTGTAGCTCACAATGGCCTTCCAGATGCCTCTGGGAACACTTCATACAACATGATGTTTGCATCCTTTTGCCACTCCATTGCATTGGGCATTCAGAAATAAGCTACCTCTAAAACCTGAAAGTTGCATTTAGTCATCATGGCCTACTGTACAGGGAAGAGGCATTTCATAGGTTTTGGGGATTTTGTTCCACACAAAGGAGAAAATTGTTGATTGTAATAAAATTGTGGTCTGTGTTCCATTCCTCAGTATTCCATTGTACCCACAATTAATCTTTACATGCTTAATTTATTGTTTCTGCCACATGGAATACCCATTGATTGACTAATCACAGAACTGTGGTGACCGGTTTTAGGGTATTACTGCCCAGTCTGTTTGGGGCTGCATACAGAAGAAATGAGTTTAACATTGACTTGCCATTCCTAGAGTTAGTTATTGGAAATAAAAAATGGCAGAGATGAGCCTATTATAAATCTTTCTGCCAACATATAAAATTCTTCTGAATATGCGGGTCACTGACTATTTCCTTATCTTTTCGAAAGATTCATTATAAAGCTGAACAAGGATTATATGATTGTCAAGACAGGACTGAAAAGAAAAGGAGAACATTAAAAAAGCCATACAATCTTATTAATATATATTATGTGCTACAATGAAATCATTTTACCTAAGTCCAGAATTACCTGAGTAATAGATTTATGAGCAATGAGAAAAAGCAGGCTGTTTTTCATGTAGTATTGTGTAAAAATCTTTTTCTTTAAAAAAAATACGCTTAACATTCAGTTCACCAAATCACTTAATTATTTGTTGTCTTTAAAAATATCTTTTAAAAACATCAGGGTGCTCGTTTCCTGCCTTGCTTAAATTTTAAAGTTGGCGGGGGCTGTGTGTGAAGGTTTTTTTCCCTTTTAGTAAAGGATGTGAGCTGTGAGTACCAGGCTGTGAGCTCTGCAAAGAGTCTTACCTTAAAGTTGTTTGCTTTCATGTAGGCCCTGATGGTGATATGCATGCATTTTCATATATAGGCCTCGCTAGATTTGTAACACTTAGCTATGTAAAACATTATTTAAACATTTCAGCACGGAGTAGATATTGGATGAGATTACAGAAGTTGTGTGAAGTGTGGAAGGATTATTGCATGAATGCAGACATCACAAGATATGGAATATTCTTTCCCTTACTCCTTAAAAAACTGGAAATGAGTTGAATGAATATTTAGGTTTATCTTTTGTGGATGTCTGAATGTTTAGAGCGCTCTGGAATTGATGAAACAGCAGAATATCCAAATTCTGCAGCTGACCAACACTGCATTATACAGTAGGGCCCTTTTATCAATCAGTCAATCAATCAATCAATCAATCAATCAATCAATCAATCAATCAATCAATCAATCAAACACAGTATTGGCTCACAATCTAAAAAAAAATGCAGAACACCACCAGCAGCAGCCATGAGAAAAGACACTGTGCTGGGGTGGACAATTACTCTCCCCTTATAAGAGCAGCACGACTTGAAAAAATGCCTGTTGCCCAGTTAGCAGGGGATTCTGTTCCTGGAACCCCTGTTGATAAAAAAAAATTCACGGGTAATCAAACCAATGCATTTTGCCACACCTTTTGCCTTCTGAACCTTTTTGAGGCCCACCGAGGTTGCACGTTTCCGCCCACTGCCTTGGCGAGCTCAGAATGGCCAATACCAGCAAAACAAAAAAAACACAACTTCCAGTTTTTGCTGAAAACAGGAAGTAGCATTTTTTTTTGCTGGTAATGGCTATTCTGAGGCTCGCCAAGGCTGTGGGTGGACGCACACAGCTTCAGCAGGCCTCAGAAGAGGCTCAGGAGCAGTGGTGTCAGCCTACCGGTTCGCTGGG
>JAJKFI010000009.1:14743868-14823183 GCA_029204185.1 Lerista edwardsae
GTGTGTGTGTGTGTGTGTGTGTGTGTGTGTGTGTGTGTGTGTGTGTGAATTCTGTCATATACCTCCTCAATTGTTGCTTCTTTCTATTAATAAATTAACTGAATTCATTGTTGTGCATTCTGATGCAGTGCTCACGTGTTCATCTGGTGTATAATAAAACATTTATTATTTCCATATTTAGACTGAGGGCAATTTTTCTGATAATATGCCATCTAATTGCTTAATCAGAAAGGTTATATAAAATAATTTTAACAGTAGGGGGCTTTTTAATTAACATCATAATGCAAAGCTGCACCACAACCTATTCTAGTATTGATAACCAAACATGTTTCATTTCTCCCGGAGTTATTCACCTTACTTAAATCTACAAAACACTTTATGCATTGTTTTATTTTTATTAAAACACACCCTGCGTTCTGGCCTATAAGTAGGGATATTTGAAAATGGTGTTTTGTTTTTGCAGATTTAGTTATTGGAAGGGCAGAAAGTGATGTGATGTGGTTTTATTCTCATTCCAAGTTCTCATTTTTATTAACTTTAAATGTTTTAAGAATGTACTAGACCGGTGATATAAACCTGTCCTCACCCACCCACCCAAGGCATCCATGTTTACCCCTGCCAAGTGGGCAAGAGGCACTTTTTCAAGTGGTGTTCCTCTTATAATTAGCAGGGGGAGAGTAATTGTCCCTATTCACCCCTGCACAGTGTCTTTTCTAGTGGCTGCTGCTGGTGGTGGTCTGCATTTTTTAGATTGTGAGCCCTTTTGGGACAGAGAACCAGTGATGTCATTCAGGGGGAACGGACCAGAACGGGCGTTCCGGATCCTAACGGGCTCCATGGCTGCTTCTGGGGGTTTTTGTGGTTTTTTTTTTCAACATTTGAATTTGAACTCAAAAGTGAGTTCCTGTTACTAAATCATTTGAATGACACCACTGCAGAGAACCATTTAACTTCCTTATTTGCCTGTAAACCACTTTGTGAACTTGTATTGAAAAGCAGTATATAAATACAATGTGATTGATTGATTGATTGATTGATTGATTGATTGACTTCTCAAGTCTGTGCCTGCAGTTTAGCAATCGCAGAGGCGAGTAGCTCGTTGAGTAGGCTGGGGCTTTACTTGGGGTAAGGTAATCAGTGTAAAGGAGACTTGCTTGTATCCAGCATAAGATAGAGTGTTGAGCGTTTAGCACTGTGCTGGATAGAATTGGATAGAATTTAGTAGTCATGAAGCGTTCTAGTGTGTTGGGATGACTCCACTCTTCGTAGTGATAGGAGGGGAATATATTAAATCTACAATTTAGAGTTGGAGAAACAAGAAGATTGTTAAAAACCCTTGGTAAGCCATAGTATACGTTTGGTAGATTGTGTTGTGTAATGGTGCTTTGTGTACAGCAGCCAAAGGAAGCATCTAGAAGGTCAGGAGCATGTTCCCTCTAAGGTGCACGGCCAAGCACCTCTTTGCTGTACTCTGAGCAGGATGGAGCTTGGTAACCTAGAGGTTTGGCAATGATATGATTATGGACGCCTGGAGGCAGTGTTGCAAGGAGTCACATTTCTGCCGAAGGGATCCACACTCCCATGCCAGGCTCCTTAGAAGAAGCACTGGTCAGGAGTAGATGATATTTTCACAAGTGAAGTGGGCATCTATTTTGCAAGATAGAGATTGGTGGAGAAAGTGTGGTGAGACCGAATGTGTAACACTGCCCAAAACACATTTTGGTGCCTTAAAAGTGTAACCTATTCTTGGATATATTTGGGGCGCAGATTCAAAAAATGGAATCAAGTTTTCCCTATCAGCTCTAGTTTTAGAGATACAGCATGGGTTCCTTATACAGTATGCTGATTCAAGCGGTTGACTGCACATCAATCATCTAATATGCGTATGCCATATCTCCAAAACTAGAGCTGATACAGCCAAACTAAAGCCCCAAATATATCCAAGAATAGGCTTAACTCCCAAAGCACCAGAACAATATTTCTTTTTTTTTTGGTTGGGCAGCGTTACTTATATATGGTGGCATGTGTGTACACATAGAAAGTCGTTTGGGATAAAATACAATGGAAAAGGAAATAACACTTTATGGACACCTGTTCTCTCTTTTAGAAATATGAAGACCTAAATAAGCCATCAGTAGCTAGGCCAGAACTGCCTTGTTGCTAGTGTAGAAAAGGAAGAACCTGAATCAGAAAGATGGAAAAAGTTATATCTGTGGTAGAAACAACTTACACTTTAATTGTTGTATTCATTCCAGGGGCTAGAAACCAAGTGAACTGAGTCACTGATTTGTCAAAGGTAGCAAGAGCTTTGTGTAAAGTGCTATAACATGATGCCACACCAGTGTTTTTAAGCTGAGAATGTATAGAACGTAATCTGTGCAGTGTCATTCTGATAAAGTTCAACACAAATAAGCCTTGGGAAAGCATACAATTACATTCTGTGAAGTGGATCTAAAATAGGAAAATAACTGACTGCAGCCAAAAACTGCATAGGAATAGGAGATATAATGGCAGCACAACCCAATTTGCTATGTCTTTGTTTAGACAATGTGAGGCACTTTGCAGAGAATCAAAAGCATCGGAGCAGAAAGAAAAGAATGATTGAATTTTCAAACTACTTCATCTTGAATCCTTTCTGCCATCCTTGCAGGCTTACTTTTTTTCTGCCGGATTTGTACGATGGGCAATCTTTGTTGCAAGCCAAAAGTCATTTAGGCTGCAATCCTATACATTTCACTGAATTCATTGGGATTTGCATTTGTGTAAATATGCGTAGCATTGGCTGTAAGGTATTCTTAGCCAATTCTGGCTTATTTCATCATCAAAAAGTATTCTGATCCTGATAATGAAAATATGCTCTCTTGTAAAACAACTGCAGTTGCAATGTTTCTATCATATAGCGCAGTGGTTTTCAAACTGGGGCATCACGATTGCTTGGGTCACTTTAAGGGGTGGGGGAATTGCAGCTACGTGATTGCTACGTTTGCATTGCTGCAGGGCATAGATCAGGGCTGGGGGTGAATTACCAGTGCCTGCCCCAGCATCGTTTTGGGTTGGGGAGCCCTGCGGTCAGTGATGTCATGCAGGGGGTAAGCGGGGGTACGCGAGTACCTGTTTCTAGGATTACAGCTGGCCCCGCCCATTCGCCCGCCCACTCATCGACTCCGCCCTCTGCAACGTTTGAATTTCCTGCATGTTTGAGTTGCCTGCATGTTCTCAGAGCCAGGAAGGCAGGCAGGCAGCGAGCGGAGCCTTTCCTTTCCTTGCCACTGAAAAATTAGTTGCTCTGGGGTTTTAACATGATGCCAGTCCTCCTTAACATGTTCTGGGGGTGCTGTGGAATACTGTTGCAACTGTTGGGTCAGTTTAAAATTGTCTGAGGCCTCAAAAAGGGCTTTTTTCATGTCACTTCCTGCCACGACATCACTTCTGGCTTATGACGTCACTTCCGGTGGGCGGGTCCCGACACGTGCCAATCAAAAGTGAGTACCTGTTATTAAATCATTTGGATGACACCACTGCCTGCGGTGTTAAAAAAAAACCCCAATCACAACCCACTTCTGGTTTTGCTATCACGACTCCCCCTGCCCCACCCTGCCTTTCCCACACCCCCAAAACCAGCATCACCCATCCATGGTAACTCTTACCATGGTTGGCGGCATGGCAGCAGCTCCAGGGCGCTGAGGTCCAGCACCAATGGCGCTGGTCCCAGCATGGGTGGTAGAGCCCTCGGCAGTGCCATACACACTTTTTGGTACATTTGCGGCGCTTTTATCTGGCGATATGGAAGTATCACTGATGAAGAGGACCATAGGATCAGGCCCTGGGTCTCCTACACCAACCATTTTGTTGACATGAATTGGGGAGAATAAGGGAAAGGGAAGAGGAGAGGGTACATGAATAGGATCCTAGCATAGGCCAGTATCCACCCCTTCCCTTCCCCAGTCTGCCTCTAACCTGCCTGTATCCAGACACTGTTCCAACCCTCTCCACAGAGGTGTACCTTGGGGGAGGATCACAGCACTAAATTTTGCAAGCTGTCACAGCCTCTCCTTTTTAGAGCCATTCCCAGCAGCTAGAGCAAAACAGAGACTCCGAATGGCTCCAAAGAGGAAGGGGAGTGGCTCCTTGCAAAACTTGGTGCTGTGATTCCCCTCTAGTCACACCTCTGCCCAGTGGTATCATTCAAATGATTTAGGAACAGGAACTCACTTTTGATTGGCACTTGTCGGGAACCCGGAACCAGCCACGGAGCCCGTTAGGATCCGGAACGCCCGTTCTGGTCCGTTCCCCCTGAATGACATCACTGCCTCTGCCCCTCCCTACCCCATTCCTCCCACCACTTGCCCTCCATGCCAGTTTACCTCCATTCCCGTGTGTAGCCAAGAGCAGTCACACCACCAGCGGCTGCCGCTAGAAGCAGTATAATGTCTTGTTTCTAAATCAAAGTACTGAAACCTTCATATTTTTATTTTAAATGTGTTAACACTGGAAGGGTGTGTTTCTGTACATCTTTCTAACAGCACAATTATATTCATATGTACCCAGAAGCAAGTCCCACTGAGTTCAAGAGGCTTATTCCCAGGAAAGAATGTGTAGGATTGCAGGCTAGGTTTTCAAAAGCATGCTGTCACCAGGTATTCTGTTGCTGAGTTATTCTAGAACTGGCACAGGTAATCTTATAAAAATCTAGGACTTCATTTTACAATTTCGAAAACGAAGCAAATAATTATTAATTACCATCAAAATAAGAATCTGGTTTAAAACTCTTTCCTAGTAATTATTGTTAACTCTTCAGTCAACTTTAAGTATAGACCCACATTTCTTTTTAGCTATTTTGGGTGACTTGTAATTAAGGGCAATGCCAGAAAAGACTGTCGAGGAATAAAGTTGAGCTTGTGCTGAAAAAATGATACTGAAGCATTTCAAATAATGTTTAAGAGTAGTTTCTATATGATGCATAGATTAGTAGTAGCACAGATGACTTATTCTAGTCGGTCTTTTGGGAAGTAAAGGAATCCATTTTTGAGATCCATGAGCACTTCCTACCATTGTTTGTTGTACAGTTTCCATTGACTTGAGGCTTCCTGTTATCTCTTCAAACGTATTCAATTCAGCAGGGCAATACTTAAATTGAGAAGAGCATTCTGAAAAGTTTGTGCTATTGCCTTTAACTAGGAAGGAACACGATTTGGGTCGCTTACTCAAGGACCACAAGGTGGGGGAAGAGGGCTCATTTTACACTATTAGAGCAAGTCTGGCAGAAATATTATGCCAGATTAAGGATGCATTTCAATGCAACATGGTTGCAACATGTACCCATTTAAAACTGTAGTGTGCAAAATGGTTTTAACTCTTGGGCCAGTTGTGATGTTTGAATAACATCTAGGAACAGCCAAAGCATTTTATTTGCCATGATCAATACCACTTGGGAGTTGGGAGAGTTAGAACAGATAAAAGGAAATACTTTTTTACTCAGTGAGTAATTAAGCTGTGGAACTCATTGCCAAAGGAGGTGGTGACGGCATCTGGCCTAGATGCCTTTAAAAGGGGACTGGACAGATTTTTAGAGGAAACATCCATCATGGGCTATAGGCCATGATGCCTCCTTGCACTAACGTGCATGTGCTTTACAGCATGTGCGCAACAGCCTTGGGCTGATTCAAGGGCCATGCATCCGACAAACAGGCATGTTCAGTAATTGCATCTAAATGATTTAGCAACAGTTACTCACTTTTGATTGGCACTTGTGTCGGGGCCCGCCCACCGGAAGTGAGGTCATAGCCGGAACCCAGGAACTGCCGTGGGAACCTTCCCCGGGGCCGCCGCGTGGGCTACTGGTTCCCCCCCGGAACTGCCGCGTCTCCTAGGGAGGGAGCCCCAGGCAGCCTACCTGCTCACACTGCTGCTGCCTTCGGTCTCCCTCGCTCCACTGCCTGCCTGCCTGCCTGCCTGGCTCTGAGAACATGCAGGCAACTCAAACGTGCAGACAATTCAAACATTGCAGAGGGCAGAGTGGAGCACCAATGGAGTCGATGAGTGGGCGGGCGAATGGGCAGGGCCAGCCCTAATCCTCGGAACGGGTACTCGCATACCCCCGCATATCCACTACATGGCATGTCTGGGCATGTTGCATTTCGCCCTCAGTGTTCTTTCCTAATAAAATTCGCTAGCTATTAAAATTTTCAATTTTCTCACCACCACCACCACCCTTAGTTTTAATGAATTGTTGGTGAACTTCAATTTCCTGTCAGTACAGCTTTCCGACAGCCAATTGTTTGAAGATATAGAATACATAGAATATTTGTGTGTTTGTCTTTAATACCTGTCATAATGAACAATAAGACATTACACTAGCTTGGGGGGAACGTATACATTTTTTCTCTTTCACCCGTATTTCATTATGACGGCATGCCCTAGATCAGGATTTGGAACAGTCTCAGAAATCAAATTAGCCAGGAAAAAGACATAAAGCGGGAAATAGTAAGCTTTCAAGACATGTCCCTGGTTAAGTGGCAGCCACCAAAAATCCCTAAGAGTTACCTAATCTATCTCTGTTGTAGAACTTTCCTGTTATAGCTTAAGGGGATATTACACCTCTCGACAGCCACATTTAAGTTTTAAAAATTACGAGCTCATCTGTTTCAAACTAGATGTCAGATGTTACCATCCCTTATGATGGAAGTCAGGATGTTAACTTAAAAAAAAAGAAAGAAAGAAAAGTTCAGATATTGATGTTTCTCTACTTCTTTTTTCCTTCATGTTTCAGAATGAAGAATAAATTTTGGTATTTCGAATTTGGCACTTCGGAAACTTTCTCAGCTACCTGCAAGAAGCTGCATGAATCGATAGAGATAGAAGTAAGAAACCAATTAACAAGTGTTATTCTTGCAAATGGGGGCTGAAGTATAAGAGGAAAGCTGAATTTAAATGGTCCAGTTAGTCAGTGAAATGCACTCCAAAAATCCCAAGTGGGATATGCCTTTATTAGAACTAACCAAAAAGTATCAAAGGGTCAAAGAAATCATATGAAGTCAGTGAAGCAATTCAAATGAAACAGTTCGTTAAAAAAAAAATAACCAGCAAGTTCGACAAATCAAATAAATGCAATTTCTTACACATTTGAACATTATTGCATTCTTTTTCAGGCTAAATGGTAAGCAAAATAAAGTGGGGAGTAGGGAATAGTGTAGGCATGTTGTAGGTTCCCTAACAGTCTGCAACTTGTTAAATCTAAATAAAAAATCAAAACAATTTTGAATTAAACCCTCTGAACAGTTTCAATACACCTACATGGTTGATCTCCAAACTATGGCCCGGGACCACTTCTGACCCATCCCAGGATTATCCAGCCCAGAGCAACTTGGTTTTTTGTGTTTTTTTTGGTCAGAGTATTTTCTAATGTTTGACAGTTTTATTCATTATATATAATTCCTCTGTTTAACAGCATTTTTTCCTTGTAATTGTCACGTTTCTCTTTTGTCCTGAATCATATCATGCTGATTACAAAAAAATAAAAATAAAACTTACATTCATTTAAACTTATAAAACTGATTTTTCTCGGCCTGCAAAAATGTGTAAAATGTACAATGTGGCCCTTGTACTGAACAGTTTGGAGAACACTGGTTTAGATAAAGGAAGCAAGCAAAAAATGGTTGATTCTACCCTTCCACCATATTCTGGAAATGTAAAGTCTATAAGTTAATTCAGTACAGTTTTTAGCACTCCCTTGAAATTCACAGGTTCCTTCCAAGGTACCAGGCAGAAAAGAGCTAGGGTAGCAAGGTGTACTTTAGATTCTCAAAGCAGAATAATTTTTTTTTAAAAAAAACTGAAAATATAATCGTAATTGTATCCTTTTTGGTGGTTTAGGTTCGTGAAGTCTTGGTATAGGACAGTGTTTCCCAACCTGGGGGTTCACAACCCTCATTGGGAAACATTCCTTGGCAATTCCCCCTTAAGAGGAGTAGCCTAGGAGTGGGTGCCTGACAGTGCCGCAGCAATCGTGGCACTTTGGTCACCCCAGGGCTCATATCTCATGGGGGGTCTTGCTGGCCTCTGGCTAGTTTAGTTCTGAAATGCCTGCTGTCCCCTCTGTGAGGTAACAAGCCCCATTTTGTGCACACAAAACACTTCCTCTTTTCGTGTGCAAACAGGAATAGAAGGTATAGGAGAAAAGCAACAGAAGAAAAGGGCAAAAGGTGAACCTACTTTATTTTTGTTTTATAAGCTTCCTTTCTACACTCCTTTTGGGCCAGAAAAGCAATTATTTAATTAATTGAGGGAGACTGGACTCTTTTTAGCTTCCCTTTCAATTTCTTTCTAACTAGCCTCCTCAATTGAGGGAAATCTGCCCTTCGAAAGTCGAGGGTTTTTGTGTCAGACTTGCTCTGCACTCTTTCCTGGACATGCAAGGCAAAACCAATCGCAGCATGGTCACTGTCCCCCAATGGCTCAGTAACATTGACATCCCTAACTAGGTCCCAAGTACCACTCAATATTAAATCCAGAGTCATCTGTCCTCTGGTGGGCTCCATGACTAGCTGCTCTAAGGCACAGTCATTCAGCACATCAAGGAATCCAGTCTCTCTTTCTTGACCAGAGCACCAGTTGACCCAGTCGATATGAGGATAATTGAAGTCCCCCATGATTACAACCCTGTCTTTCTTGGTCACTGCCCTGATTTGTTTCCTCATTTCAAGCTCCCCTTCAGGTTTTTGATCTGGAGGACGATAGCACACCCCCCCCATTATTACGTCACTCTTTTCTCTTGGTAGTTTAACCCAAAGTGACTCTATGGTGGAGTTATGCCCACCTTCAATTTCTACTCTGCTGGATTCTATCCCTTCTTTGACATAGATGGCCACCCCACCGCCAACATGCCCTTCCCTATCCCTCCTATAGAGTTTATAGTCTGGGATTGCGGTATCCCACTGGTTCTCTGCATTCCACCAAGTTTCCGTTACTCCCACTATATCAATGTTTTCCCTAGCCACCACACATTCCAGTTCCCCCATCTTTGCTCTGAGACTTCAGGCATTTGCATAACAACACCTATACAGGGGGTTCCCTAAGGAGGGACTCCTTGTTTGATCCATTTACCCCGCCTCTCTTTCTCCTAGAGCAACTGTCAAGCAACTGCAAGCAACTGCTTGCAGGCCTATTTCCTAGTCCGACATTACTCTGTGGTACTCCTCCACCCTCTTCCTCCTGTAGGGAAGAGGAGTTCCAAACCGGACACCGCTCGGATCCTGTCAGCTGTCAGCTGTGTATGGAAACATAAAAATAAGACTAATAGATATTATCCTGCCATGCCCTTTTCAGACATAGGTACAGGGTACTAGCAGTGAAATAATACCGTCATTTCAAGGAGAAAAAAATAGAGATTGTAAGTGTGTGTGTGTGTGTGTGTGTGTGTGTGTGTGTGTGTGTGTGTGTGTTGTTTTAACTTTCAAATACAATAAGACAATGGAAATGGACCTATACTGAAAACTCCTCTGTGCCTGAACAAAATAATTTCTCCTTTACTAATTCTGAAAGTAACTCGTCACAGCGGGATTCTGAGGCCTAGTGAAATAATTGTCTTAGTATACTGCCTGCTGTGTTCAATATTGAGTGAAAATGCTCCCTGCACCCTCTTATATCACAATTCTCCCTTTATTTAAATAATTTTAGTCAGTTTGGGAGGGGGGTGCAAGACCTTTATAAATTAACAGCAGGGAAATACCAAAGGTGTCAGATTGCATATTTATCATCTTTTTCGTGTAATACTTAAATATGTATTAAGAAGTGACTGACATAAATTAGGCAGATTTCAGAAGCCACAGGCTGTGGCTTGTAGAGGACCCCCTTCTGCTTGACATTTCATCCTTGTCAAAGATCAAATTATTTTAATTTAGGCTGCAAATTATAAGGAATGAAGACTTCTTTGTGGGAATTCCCTGTGGTAATCTGACTTTTGTTGTTACTGCTGCTTGTCAGTGTGCAAAAGATATAATATGCATGCAAATAAGGTTAAAAAATATGTACTATCTAATTATCCAGCCAGTGCATTCCACTTGAAGACAGTGGGAGTCCTGACACACAGTATGTGTTTGATTCATTGAGGCCTGCAGGGTATTTACACAAGATTACTTTTAATTATGAAATTAATATCTGTTTATCGAGAATGTATAGCAGTAAGCGAGCATACGCATGAGCGGAATTTTTAGTAAAAGAAAACCCATCCTGATGTTCCGTACATATATAAGATGTAAAAAAAAAAACATAACAAAAGTTTGATTCCACTACAGAGTTAAAAGAGACTTCTCCTTACCCCTCACTGAAAGAAAAAAAAAATTGCACATTTTGTTATCCCAGCTGCCAAGTAATTTTACAATGTGTTACTGGAGCTTTTAGGCTCCCTTCCATGAATATTATATGCAGATTTAAACTTTGGTTCTGAAAAGCAGATATGGAAGTCTAATGGTTGTGATTGCACTTGTCTTCTCTTCCAATTTCAAACATTGTGAACGACACTGTGTAGCACAATTAGGCGCTGAACAATTGGCCAGAACAGGGTTTACAATATGAAGCAGGCCAAGAGTGGTGCAGGCAGTGGAGGCAGGTTAGGAGAGAACCAGACAGGGCAGAGCATTGTAATGTTAGAGCAAATGCAGACGTGGAAATTGCCACAGAGATTTGAGCAGAAATGATAATTGAGTGATTATTGCCACGTTTGTTCTTGATAGGTCATTGTGTATGATAAAGGAAGATATTCTCAGCCTTTTTATATTTGATGCATTCCTCGTGCATGGTTCTGTTCAGAGGAACGTTCTTTAGGCTCTACCTTTTGACCTTTCCCAAAACATGGATACTGACATACGATTGCCAGTACTTTGAAAAAAACACTGAGGACTGAAATCTGGATGTGCGAGTTTAGCCACTCTGTTAGTTGAGCAGAGCAGCGTCCCACGTGATCGTATTGCAAACTGTCACAATGCCACATTAAAACCAAGATCCTCCAGATCGTCATGGAACCCACAATGTAGATTCCTGGCGTGGAAATCGGGAGGCTCAACACGTCTCCTGCGTGTGGCAAGCCTTACAAACGATTGATTGGTTCATGTTATAAGAGACAAAATCATGAGGTAACTTTAACCCCAATTTTAGAGTGGTTCAGAAAATGAGTCTTGGGGAGGGAATTGGAGGAAGAGTGGGAAGGAAGGAGGCAAAAGGGGCCAACGACAGGGCCGGTTGAGAAAGTCCTGTGCTGCGATCTAGGGGGGCTGATGCAGCCTCTGCTGCATTCAGCATGGGTGATGAGGTTGCTGGCAGTCTCCTCAGGGTAACATTCATCCCCTTGCCTCAGGGAACGCCCAGCAGCCACTACGGTGCAAATCCATGTAGCGTTGTCGTGTCGGTGGATCAGGGCTGGGGGGTGTATCAAATCCAGCAGGAGCCTCTTCCACTATCCCTTCACTCTTCCAGGCTCAATCTGCCCATCCCCACCTCTGTCACTGCCCTCCCCCACTCCATAATATGTGGAGCGCCTTACCACAACATTTAGTTATGGCACCTGGCCTAGATGTCTGTTTAAGAGGATTGGACAGCTTTATAAAGTCCATCACAGGTTATAGGCCATGATGACTATATGTGACCTCCGGGTTTTAAAGGTAGTCTATCTCTGAATGTGAGATGCAAGGGAGTGGCAACAGAATGCAAGTATCTTATTGCTCCCTGAAGTACCTGGTGGGCCACTGTGAGATACAGGAAGCTGGACTAGATGAGCCTTTGGCCTGATCCAGCGAGGCTCTTATGTTATTAGATGATTCTGTTTTATTTACCTCATATTTCCGTCAGGATTTTACCTCAGAATGCCAGGTGCAAGGGAGTGGCAACAGGATGTTGGCATCTTGTTGTCTTGTGTGCTCCCTGAAGCATCTGGTGGGCCACTGTGAGATACAGGAGGCTGGACTAGATGGTCTCTTGGCCTGATCCAGCAAGGCTCTTCTTATGTTCTTATGTCTCTGTTTTAAGTGGAAGACAATGCCTGAAGCATGCTATTTAACCACCCACATCTGTTAAACAAATGAAAGGTTCATACTGAGACGCCACTCATAATGCAGCAGTATGGGCAGAAAGACATTGGCTAAGTCAGTTTGAAAATGT
This sequence comes from Lerista edwardsae, assembly GCA_029204185.1. NCBI lineage: Eukaryota > Metazoa > Chordata > Lepidosauria > Squamata > Scincidae > Lerista > Lerista edwardsae. Next base: position 14,756,019 of record JAJKFI010000009.1, read on the forward strand.
TTCTGCCTGTGGCTTTGGCTGATTTTAGACACAGTGCTGCAAGAAGAGAGCCAGGATTGTGTAGTGGTCACAGCCCTGGACTTAGACCTGAAAGGTCCAGGTTCAAATCCATACTCAGCCATGAAACTTCCTGGGTGACTTTGAGACAGTCACTATTTCTCCGCCTAATGTAGAGGTTTGAGGAAGGGTGATTAAAAAAATCTGAAAAATAAATAAAATAGAAAGGGGGCTGCATATGCATTGTTAAAATTAGCCCAACCAATAAGGAGTGTATCACTTAAATTGCTTACCAGATAGAACTTGGTCCACAGACATGAGCTAGCTGCATCCAGCCATGCATGTTAATCTGTTTCGAATTTATTTTTATTATTTGATGATACTATTTTATATTGCTTTTCCAAAACCTCAAAGTGGAGGACAGGTAGACTACTGCCCTTTTTAGTGCCATTAGCGAATGGGCCCTTAGTTTCCCTGACACAGAAAGATAGAGCACCAGTTATTGCTGATTTTGAAGATAGTCTGATTGCTATCAATATTTGTCCACTAAGCCCTTTAATGACAGTATGAGTGCCTTCCAAACTGGTCACTTTGTAGACATTAGGGGTTTTTATTTTCCTATCAAGCTGTTCCATATTCCATTATCCAAATGACATACAGACTTTCACTGGGGTGGGTGGGTGTAGAAATGGCATCCAGACGCTGTCCTCTGCTCTGTCCTTATTGCGTCAGATATTCAAGCACGTAAAAGGGAAATGTATAGCTATATATCTAATTAATACTGATTACCCATTTATTCTCTCACTGATGATTGCTCTTTTCCTTTTTCTCTGACCAGTGTGATGGAATCCAGCTAGACCTCAACAATATTTCTCTGGAAGGGATTGCCATTTTGAATATTCCAAGCATGCATGGAGGCTCAAATCTTTGGGGTGAGACCAAAAAAAGGCGAAGCCATCGTCGGACTGAAAAGAACAGGCCTGATAAAAGAACCACGGTTACAGATGCAAAGGAATTGAAGTTTGCTTGCCAAGGTGAGTGCCAAAGTGGATCTGAACAGTTGGTGCTGCATTCAGACTTCCAGTGCATACAAGTGCTTTACAAATAACAGCAATGTATGACAGAGTTTCTGGCTGCCATTCTTAAAAACTTGTAGAAGAGTCCTAATTAGGTCAGCTGAAAAGCTTAAGTCAATCAGCTCTCTAAACAGCATGTCTCCAGTCTGGGTTCAGACACAGTGACTCCCTGACAGCTCCAGAAAAGGATTTCTATTCTCATATTAGATGTATGTCCGCCCTAGCCTATAGGAAAAATAGGTGTTAAAATGAGGTGTTAGTGTATCCCTAGCTTGGTGGACTTTAAAGTGACAAGGCTTGTGCTAATGTTTGTTCAGGTGGGTTAAGAATCAAGACAAATATATACTTGCATATTAATCTCTTGTTCAACTGTTGACATTATACTGAATAAATTTTCTTTCAAGATGGTTTTATTTCCAGAGAGAGTAAAGCAATAAACACTGGTCCTACTCACTGTTACTTGAAAGTAAATCCCATTGAATACAATGGCATTGACTTCTAAGCAAGTATGAACAAGCATGGGCAATGAAATGCCCATCGAAATGAGGATATTTCTCATTCAGGTTTCTCTTCCTTCTAATGTTTTAATTATCCTGATATAACTTTGGATTCAAGGTGCAATATGTGAGCTTCAGTAACATGCTCACATAAATCCCTCCAGAGTCGCTGGGAGTGCAGTCTGAGTGAGCAATCCTAAACTGGAGTTAGGCCAGCATAAACTAAGCCAGCAAAGTTTGGCCAGCACAAGGGTCACCACAAAGTATGCTTGGCCGCTCTCGGAGTCAGAGAGGCCCGCATACAGACATGGGCCATCCTTCCCTGACTCTGAGAGTAGTCCAAGCACGCTTTACGGTGTCCCTTGTGCTGGCCAAACTTTGCTGGCTTAGTTTATGACAACCTAACTCCAGTTTAGGATTGCGCTCTTAATGTTGCAGTTCTTTCTGCAATCCTAATGCAGCTGTGGCAACTGAACTGATGTTTTGCTTGGCGCACACCTGCTGCCGTCCTTTATTGTCTTTATTGTAATGACTAAGGGATTTTGTGTGCTGATCCCTCTGACAGTGATTAAGGGCGCAATCCTAACCAACTTTTCAGCACTGACATAACTGTGCCAATGGTGGCATGTTCTGCACTCTGCAGTGGAGTAATAGTCACGGAGGCCTCCTCGAGCTAAGAGAATGTTTGTTCCCTTACCTGGGAGCTGCATTGCCCTTCCCCTGGTGCTGGAAGGTTGGTTAGAATTGCGTCCTAACTGAGCTGTCATAGTGTCAAGGAATATTCCCGAGCATCCCAACTTTCAAGGGAATGATAATGTCAACAGTACCATGTTAACCCACTTAGATTTCTGCGAGGGAGGTGAAAGGTCAGTTTGGCTGGGATTAGATGGTCACGCAGGTTCTAAAATTGGCTTATGGTTGAATTGGCAATCAGTCTTTATAACATCGCATGGATTCGAGGGACAGGGCAACCTGTGCAGGCAGGGAAGGGAGACTGATGACTAGGAAGCTAACTAGGAAAGGCACAAGGAACGGAAAGGCAGAGTGGCACAGTAGGCAGTTGACTAAGGGCCCAATCCTATCCCCCACCACTTTAAGCATGCAGCCATGCCAATGGAGCATACGCTGCATGCTATGGTATTGGGGAGGGGGGTGACCAGAAGGCCAACAAGGAGTAAGTAAAAAATCCTAAGGCCCTGCGAAGGCACCTCTGCAGGACTCCCCAAGCATCATATAAAACACACACACACACACACACACACACACACACACACACACACACACACTCAGAACCCACTTCCGGCTTTCAATTCCCAGGACGTGAGTTCCAATTGCTTTTGCTTAAGTTTTTTATAGGCTTAAGGAGCCTTGCAGGTCTGTCTGCATGGCTTCCCACACCCCCAGGAGACCAGGGCTCAGCCAGGTAAGTGGAAAATACCCCCTCCCGCCCCTGAAGGGTCCAGCAATCCTGGGGATCCTGCTGCTGCCTTTCCCTCCCCCCACTCCCTCAAGGGACAGAGGCAGAGCTTCTCAGGCTGGGATGTTGCGACACCCCAGTTTGAGAACCTCTCCGATACACCATTGCTATTCTTTGCTCCAAAGTAAAGACTGTCCATTGTTTTTGCAGTTATCCTCCCTAAGATACTAGAAAACACAAAAATCTAAAATAAATGTAACAAATGCAATGTTGGCATTTATTCTTCTTTTTTAATTCAAACACTGGGAAACTTTGATATATGAGGTTCCCTTTCCTCTGTCAGCCAACATCTCTCATTTCATTCAGGCTGGCCTTACTGGGAAGCAAAATGAGTCAACTGCTATTAGCAGTTTATTCCGAAAGGGGTGCCATTTTCCTGTCTTCAGTATCAATCTATTTTCCCCCCAGTCAATCTGCTCTTTTTAAAAATGTGAGCTCCAGTTCAAAGCAGGGGGTCTGCTTTTCATTTTGAGTGTGAAAACTGTCTAAAACTAGCCATGTATCGCTGTCTGTTACTCAAAACGTGCATGCATGCAGCCACAAATTAAGTTCTTTCAAAAACCCGCTTTCATATATTAATGCTCATGAGGCTGAGAAGTGTTTAAGCCAAACATCTAGTAGAGGAATCTAAATCTAAGTTTATGGCCTTTATAGTTTAGAAACTGAAGAATGCTTACAAAGACACTGCGTGTTTCCAAACAGTTGTGCAGAGACCTCACAGCAGTTGCCAACTAGATTGGCCCAAACCACTGTCATAGCCTTTACTATAGCTACTGACATTCCACTTTTGTCTTCAAACCAGATGTCATCCATTACCGAGAACATTCTCTCTGCAGGTGCATTAGTGTCTCGGCATGCCAAAACAAATTCAGCAAGCAGTAGAGGATTTTATGATGTACTTTTCTGAATTATTTAGAAATTTCACTCATCTAGCAGCCAGTTTTCACCACTAATTTTTTTTTATTTTAGTTTTAGTTTTCTAACTCCTGAGAGAGTGAGAGACGGACTGAAAGCAGGGGTCAGGGGAAGAAAACCCTTGTCAAAAATAATCCTGATTTTAAAAGACAAGAGGCATCCCTGACTGCCAATAAAGAGGGAGATTTTCCTCAAGTGCTGTTTTGTATAATATTGTGGCATTCAAAAGTCACAGGCCTGGCAATGCATAAATCAAAATTAAATCCAGACAAAACAGAGGATCAAGACCTGCAGTGCAGGTGATCCAGTGATCAACAACCAGTTCTAAATCGGATTGCAGGTCTGCAGCTTGGGGGTGGTTTGGATTATTTACTATACATGGATGCCCAAGTGGCAGCAGTGGCCAGGGGTACCTTACCTTGGCTTAGACTGATGTGTCAGCTGCATCCAGACCTGAAACATTCTGACCTGATGGCAGTGGTTCATGCACTGGTGCCATCATGATGCAATTACTTTCATGTGCTGTATGTAAGGCTGCCCATGAAGAGTGACAAGAAACTTCAGCTAATGCAGTGCTTCTCAAACCTTTTAGCACTGGGACCCACTTTTAAAAATGATACTCTATTGGGACCCACCTAGCTTTATGAGACTTTTAAAAAAAGATGATCAAGAAAGAAATAATACTTGTATGTATTTATTTCCAAGTAATGTTTTTTTAATTTATTATTTGCTAAAAACTCGATCCATTTCTCGTAATGAGGCAGCCCTAATGAATAAGGCTTGTGGGGCTTACTTATGTGACCAGCCCTCACCTGCCCCCATTACCTGCCTTTGATGGACTTGGGGGAAAAAAATACACCCGAAAAAGGACGCTCAACCATTTATCTCCTTGTATTTACATAAGCTCACAAACTGCAGGAGCTCAGCTGGTTGAGCTTTCAGCTCTCTCTGTTCTGGAAGCAGCTTTTGGTTGTCCCAGCCAGGGTTCTGAGCTTTGTTGCCCCACTACTGGACAGCAGCTACACTCGGCATGGAGATAGATACTGTACAGTCCACCCTCGTTATCTATGTGGGGACCTGTGGATTTGACTCAACATGGGTTCCAACCCACGTCAGGAGGGCCTCATTGTACCTCCTGGACGTGACAGAAAGAGTCATGTGGTCATGTCCAAGAGGATTTCAGAATGCTCAGGAGGCCTCCTAGAGGCCTTCAAAAGGCACTTCAAGTTCTGAGGCCTTCTAAGGCCCAGGTAGGCGTTGTGTGGGCTATTCGCGCCTCAGAAGGTCAGACTTCCTGTTTTCACCAAAAACTGGAAGTGCCTTTCAGAGGCCTTCAGAGGCTCCCAGATGTGACCTGAAGGTGCTTCTGGTTGCGTCCAGGAGGTTCTTGAGGCCCTCCCCATGGATTCCATTATCCTTGGGTTTCAGTATTCATGGGGAAATCTGGGAACGGATCCTCCATGCATACCAAGAGCTGACTGTACAATTCTGATCCCGTTCAGTCATGGCCAACCTACCCTATTGTACATAGCTTTGCCTTATAAGCTTTTGCCCTCTTTGCCACATTGTCCCTGAGTGCAGCACTTCACCTTTGCCCATAGGAGAGAATGGTCTCCATTCATCTATAGGAGGAAAAATAAACAGGCATGTTATTGTGTTGGAGGCTGAACCTGCTTCCTATTTTCAATGCCTCAAGACATTGAAAACATCTGTTCCTATCTCCATAGTCTTATCCTGGATTTTGTTTATTGGCAAAGCTAACACTGTTATAGTTACAGATGGAGGGGCAGTGGGAGAGGAAAGGAAAGCGAGAGAAGATTTGACTCCACTTGACGCGTTGGGGCAATTCAGAGGACTGCAGCTTTCAGAACCAGTAATTTACTGCAGAGCAAATCTGTTAAAACCCATTTCCTTTCCTTTGTTTGGCTGAGTTTGTAGAATAGAGAGCGCAATCCTAACCTGGAGTTCGGCCAGCACAGTTCGGCCAGCAAAGTTTGGCCAGCATAAGAGTATGTTTGGACCACTCTCGTAGTCAGAGAGTCGTGCACCATCCTCCCTGGCTCTGAAAATGACCCAAATGCGCTTTACAGTGGCCCTTGTGCCGGCTTAACTGCAACTGCCTAACTCCAGGTTAGGATTGCGCTCTGAGCATTACCAGCAAGGGCCCTGTCCTTTGTAAGTTGCATATTGCAGCTGGCAGTGGTGATATAATATTTGAAAAGATGGCTGTGCCACAAACCTAAACAGTGTAATAGTTCCCAGAAGGCCAGGTCAGACAAAATGACATAAAACCAAATAAGTATGCAATATAGCTAAATATCCCATTCATTGACATGACATAACAGTAGTCTGATTTGTAGGTTGTCTGACTTCAGAAGAAGGGGAATGCTACTTAGGGCTGAACCAGAAGAGTACAGTCATCCCGTATCCATGGGATTGGGTTCCTTCTTCTATCACAGATAGCAGCTACCCTACTTAAATTCCTCCCTAACCCCCCCCCCCACACACACGCACACCTCCCTTTGTTTGCATACACTTTGCAGAAGGAAGCGTTTTCTTCTTATCTCTTTGGGGCAGCAAGTAGTTTAAGCACACTACATAAGGAAGAAACAAGAGCAGGGGATAGCAAAGCAACTTGTCACTGCCCACAGACAGTGAGCATAATCCTAACCTGGAGTTAGGCCAGCACAGTTTGGCTGGCACAAGGGACTCTGTGAAGTATGTTTGGACCAGTCTCGGAGTCAGAGAGCCCAGCACACAGGCATGCACCATGCCCCCTGACTCTGAGAGTGGTCCAAACATATACTTTACTGTGTCCCTTGTGCCAGCCAAACTTTGCTGGCATAACTGTGCTGGCCTAACTCCAGGTTACAATTGCACCCTGTGCCACAGTTTTCTCAGCATGGACAGCTGGAAGCTGCTTGCACTGGCCCAGCGACCAATTCCACGACACAGATGCGCCTCACGGCACGTTTGCAACAACACAGTCCAGTGCAAGAGTGCTGCACCAGTGCAACACCAGGCTAGGATGGCTCTCTTAATATGTTAAATTCCCTATTACAATAACATATCAGAACCTAAATAACCTCTAAGGTTAACCAGTGTTTTGTTAACTTTCAGCCTTGATGATTAAAATTGGACCCCACCAATTCATCTGCCAAAGGTCTTGTGTATTCATCCACTGATTAAAGCTTGAAGGCCTACATGCTATAAGTTCTATAACTCCACAATAAACGTACAGTCAATTCATTTGTGAATTACCTTTTCACACTGTAGGATTTGCGGGTACAGTGCAACATCAACCAATATGATTTTATGCAAATCAGCCATAACAACAAAAAGTTTGTGGCATTTTCCAGTTTCTCATATCTTTCTGAGGTATTTTTCTAACGAAGAGCAGATGCATAAACCTGTTTGACTCCTTATCACTCCTGGAAAAGCGAGTTCCAGCATTTTATATCTTTCTCTCCTTTTTTTGACAGCTATATAACAATGCCATTCCCCGTGCTGTTCATGCTAGTTAAATGGGTTCTTTCTTTTTCAATTATCTAGCAACATTTTTGTCAATTATCTAGCAGCTCACATTATCAAAACTTGCCATAAACTGGATAGTTCAATCACATTCCTATAATGATGGAACATATGTTAAAAAGACCCCTATGTCCCTGCAGAAATCAAACATGTGGCCCAGGCCAAAAGAGATCTGATGCATGTGCCATTAAAGGAATCTGGTTTCTGAATTCAGCACTTCTGAATTCAGTGGTCACAATGTCACCCTTTCTTTCAAGTTGTTGCAAGTATTTCCTTCTTTTTTTAAAAAAAATTCTCTTTCCTATTATCTTTTGTTTTAGCGTCATCCATTCATTTCCAGAGGAGTGATCTTCTTTTCCCATGTGCCAGTTTGTTAAGTGGAAGGTTTTTACCTATTCTGCTATGAATCTAAGCCAGAGCTGACAGAGTTCCCAGAAAGAGAAATGTTTCAGAAATGTGGCATTTTGAAAAGGCATGCTATTCCAAACTGGAGAAAAGCATCCTCAGTGCAACTGGATCTTACCATTTCCAGGGGTCTGCCGCCCCACCATGCCATGTGCCCCGAGTTCCGCACAGAGGTGTCTGGCCACGAAGACCCCCAGGGGCTGTAGTCAGGGTCTTTGCAAACATCCCTGACAGAATGGTAAGAGCCATTCACCAGGGAAATCTGGCAGGTTTCCCACGGGCCGGAGGCTGATGACCCCTAACTTAAAAATACTCAACACAGATTTTCACACAATCCTTTGTGCAGGGAGCAGTTAATTAACCAATTAAAACATAAAACTCAAGCAATTTGAACCAACTTGTAACAGAGCAGACAGCCGCCGGATCTGGCCCACGGGCCAGAGTCTGGCAACCCCTAATTTAGAGCACAATCCTAACTTGGAGTTAGGCCAGCACAGTTAGGCCAGCAAAGTTTGGCTGGCCCAAAGGACATCGTAAAGTACGTTTGGATCATTCTCAGAGTCAGAGAGGCCAGCACACAGACGTGCACCATCTTCCCTGACTCTTGAGAGTGGTCTAAACTTGCTTTATGGTATCCTCCGTGCCACCCAAACTTTGCTGGCCTAACTGTGCCGGCCTAACTCCAGGTTAGGATTGTGCTCTCAAAAATATTCAAAACAGATCCTTTGTGCAGGGGGCAATTAATTAACTTAAAACATAACACTCAAGCAATTTAAACCAACTTTTCAGGAAAAGTTTAAAAAATAAATTCCTGGCAAAGCTTAGACGGGCAACGCAATCCTGCACTGCCCATCACGCCAACGCTATGCCTCTAGCACTGATGCAGGAGTGCCGATCGGCTGCTGTAGGCAGCGCCAGCCCTGCTGTGCCCGCACTGAGCCATTCTTGCTCTGACCGAAGGTGGTTGGCATGAGGGAGGCTCCTGGTGGAAGCAGCGCAAGGATTGATTGATGGGAGGGAGGGAGGCAGGTGTGGGACGTGGTCGGGCTTGGGAGGTGGCCGTACGGCCATGTCCTAAACCCGTCCACGAGCCCGCGTGGCACCTATTCAGGCTGCGTGGTCTCGTCGGATCTGCACCCGCTCTTTAGCGGGCACAGATCCGAGGAGCACATAGGAGAGGCTGGAGCCTCCCCTATGGTAAGGGAGCGCACACTCCCTTGCCGCGGGGAGGCTCCAGCCTCCACCTACCCAGAGCTGGATATGGCGCTGGCCGGTCCGCCGCGCTATTCCAGCGCTGGGTAGGATTGCACCCTCAAACATTCAGAACAGGTTTTCATCACATTTGTGTAGTTCGGGTACAGAAAAACATTGATACCTGTGCTTATCCATCAGCAGGGAGAAATGTTTTGATGGCAATCTTATGGCCGAATCTTAGGAGACCCTGCACAGAAGCAATGCTGAAAAAGAGCCAGCACTTGCTGTCTGCCAGATCTGCAGTCTGTTGTTTCTGAGCCTCTTCAAGTCTCATCTGAGGTTGTCATTCTCTCCATGTAGGAGAGTCTGCCCTTGGACCAGGTGAGAGGGTCAAGGTCAAGGTAGATGGTCTGGCTGCAAGCTCCAGCAGGTCTTGCCAAGTTTTAGCATCCCGGAATTAAGGACAGGAAGAAAGTTGATAGTTCTGGCAGCATGTCTGCCTCTTGCCAGACTTGCATCTCACTGGCTAAGGAAAGGGAATGGTAAAAGACTAGACATTCCAGCAGATTGTCTGTCACCTACTGGATTTTGCAGCCCTTCACAATGAGTTACTATTTTCAATGAGATACTATCACACAATGAAAGATTGCAAATGCTAACAGAAAATCAACTGCCAGATTTTCACTCCCTCCACCAGTGGATGCTACGAAAGAGCATTTATTGTCAGCATTTATTATTTCAGTCTCTGCACCTCTCCTTTTGAACAAGGAAGAGATGAAGTTGAGCTGGTGCCCATTATTGAAAGACCTCTGCCCTGACCAAGTGTACAACCCATGTTCAAGAAACACAAGAGGACAAGCATGGAAGGGATGAACTCCCTGATGCAAATAGTATCAGTGCTTGTGTTAATTGCACCCCTAACCTGTCTGTTAGAAATACCCATTTCTAATCTATCTGTTATTGTCACAGAAGCAGTAAACAGCTGCATTAAATAATGCAGAATGTCCTGGAATTTCTATGCATTAACAGTGGTCCTGTTTATTTTGGCACCAGGAAACTGCAGGATGCGGCATTGTTTACAGGCTTGGCTAGGATGGCCAAGCAAGGTAAGGTGCAGCTTATCCTGGACATTTTCAGGATAAGACATCTCACAAACCAGCAGAGGGAGGGAAGCTTGCTCCAATGAACCAAAAGCCCTATCAGCCCAAGCAAAGCACATGAGATTGGCCAGGGTCACACTTGTCTGGCATTAACCCAATACCATGTACATGTGTAAATTTTCTACCAATGATGCGCTGGAGATTGCATTTCTACCAATGTTGCTCTAACACATCATTGGTAGAAAAAGGAATTAGGCAACATTTCCCCCAATTGGTGATGTTCTGCCACAGACATGACAATCATCTCATTAGACTGGTATCCACTGCATAGCTGGATTACTCACCATACTTCCATGGGACAACCATGTGGTACATCACCAATACTAGACCTACCTGTTATCCAATTGCAATTGAACAGCCCAGCAGAACTCTTTTCCTTATGATTCTGCCAAAATTTGCCCTCACCACGTTTACAAGGTTGTATTTCCTTTCCTATCTTTGAAAGTTTTAGGGTTTTGGAGGGACCGACAAAAAAAAAAAAAAAAGAGTAGGTGAAAAACACTTGTCCCACACATTCATGCATACGCACACTTACAGTGCCATCCTATCTGGTGCTTAGCGCTGACGCAATGTTGTTGCGTCAGCACTAAGGCCTTAGCGCCGACGTGGGAGCACCTAGCAGCACACCCGTGTCACACTAAGGCAACAGGACTGGCGCTGCTGGCAGCACCGGTCTGCTGTACCCGAGCTGAGCCTATCTCACGCCAACTGAAGCTGGTTGGGATTGGAGGAAGGGAGGTGGGGGCGGGACTTCGGCAGGACATGGGCGGGCTGGGAGGTGGCCATACAGCCACTTCCTAAGCCTGTCTGCGCAGCCCCGATTCAGGCCGCGCAGTCTCCTCGGATCTGCGCCCGCTCGTTAGCAGGCGCAGATCCGAGGAACACAAAGGGGAGGCTGGAGCCTCCCCTACAGTAAGGGAGCAAACACTCCCTTGCCGTGGGGGGGGGCTCCAGCCTCTCCTATGCAGTTGTCGGATATGTCGCTGCCGATTCGGCCTCACCATTCCAGCGTTGCATAGGATTGCGCCCTTAGAGTACAATCCTAACCTGAAGCTAGGCCAGCACAGTTAGGCCAGCAAAGTTTGCCTGGCATAAGGGACACCATAAAGTATGTTTGGACCACGCTTGGAATCAGAGAGGCCAGCACACAGATTCCCTCCCTGACTCTGAGGGTGATCCAAATGATTTACGGTGTTTCTTTTGCTGGCCTAACTGTGCCTGCCTAACCCCAGGTTAGAATTGCGCCCTTAAAATCATCAACCTAAAGAATGCAATTCTCCAAAAGAGAAGATGTAATACAAACTAAGCCTCAGCAAGCTGAATTAAGAAAAATGCAGTTAAGAAAAATGCAAAAGAAGACAATAAGTGCTGAACACCACCCAAAATGCAAATGGCACAGCAATAAGAATCCGTCCTGAGACCCAAAGACCCTGAATCCATAATGTCCAAAAACACTCCTTTCAAAAGATAACTTTGAACATAGTTCTGTTCAGTGATGTCATCCGAGCGCACCAACTACCGGAACGCTCGGATGATTGACAGCCCTCCACCCCTATGGCCCCCCAAGCCTCACTGCGCTGGAATTGCTCCATTTTAGAGCGATTCCGGATGCAAGGGAGGGAGGGCAGGCCCAGCAGCAGCTCGCCCGTCCTCCGAAGCAGCGGCGCGGCCCGGGAGCTCTGCGGAACTAGCGCAACGGAGTACCAGGCCGTTCCGCCTGAATGACACCTCTGGTTCTGTTCCATTAAGCCTGAACATCCATCTCTAGTCTGCATCAGAAAGACATCAGTGAAGTAGCTTTCTTAAGCAATGCACAGCATCCCCGGTTCAATCTAGGGCACCCATAGTTGGTGGGATCGACAACAGATGGTGAGGTACCCTTGCTGGAATTCTGTTCAGCAAGCATATGCCTCCACATTGCCGCAAGGATTCTAAAATCATGCTTCAAGGACTTCTGATAACAACGACCAACAAAAAAAAGAAGTGCTTTAGCAACACTCAAGAATGACAGCCAGTGCATTTGTGACCCAGTTCCTTGGAAATCGCTGGTACAGAAACAGTTGGCACTCAACTTCAAATAAAACTATAGAACTCTTTCAGCCTCTCCACTCTTGCTGTGTAAATGTGAAAGTACTGTAAATCCTGTTGACAGTTATTGCCATATCTATTGGCACACAGTCAACAGCTATTTGAAAACTGTTGTACAGCAGAGCTAGTGCCCATTACCTGTCTCCCTATATTTTCTTACAATTTATTTTCACCCCAGCAGGCAGCACCTCACAATGCCATTAATTGGTAAGGCAGCTTGTGCTTTCCAATGCCGCCTATTTACAATATGCTTATGTAAACAACCCAGTAGTTTACTGGCAATGCATTACAGTGTCAGAGGAAAGCCCCATTGAAAGGCAACCGGGGAGGGAAGGAACAGGTCAAGCTTGTTGCCCAAATCGCAAGCCAGCTGCCTTGGCCTTGGGTACGTCTTTCTCCCTTTAACAGGCAGCCGCAGTTCCTCAATAATCAATTGTATCCAACGAGACACTGGTGAGAGTTGATTGAAAAGACAATATAGCTGGGAGGTCATTGCAGAAAATTGTTTGCAAGAGAGCCTGGAGTATGTACATATGCATTAAAGCCATGTTTCTCAAACTGAATCAGGACTAACTAGGTGGTTCACCAGCCAATTTCAGGTGGATTCCCATTCATTTCAATTTGTATTTTATTTTTAGACTTGACGCTACCATGATATGTGACTTCATTTCGGGAAATATTACAGATATGGACCTTTCGCTGCAGGTTAAACCACTGTTGCCAAACTTGCTGACCGGAAGGTTGGCAGTTCAAGACGATGCGATGGAGTGAGCTCCCATCGCTCGTCCCGGCTCCTGCCAACCTAGCAGTTCAAAAGCATGTAAAAATGCGAGTAGATAAATAGGTACCACTTGGTGGGAAGGTAATGGCGTTCCATGCGCCTTGGCGTATAGTCATGCTAGCCATATGACCACGGAAGCTTGTCTTCAGGACAAACGCCGGCTCTTCGGCTTAGAAATGGAGATGAGTACCGCCCCCTACAGTTGGTCATGACTATGTCCCCCAGTCATGGGGAAACCTTTACCTTATATGCTTTTAACTATGATAGTCAGTGGGGCTTTCTCCTGGGTAAGTGTGGATAGGATTGCAGCCTTTGCGATGTTTGGGGAATTTTTTTGAACAGATCAGAAACTGCTTGGGATTAGGGTTAGGGTTCTTTATTTTAAATAATTTTTTTAAACTTATACTTTGTAAACTTTTAATTTACTTAATTTATTTGATTTTGTCAAAAGGGTGAGGTGTTAAAACATTTTCTTGTTTGATGATATCACTTCTGGCCATGACATCACTTCCAGTTTAATGATATGCCTTGGCTATAGAGCCCTGGCTGGGTGAAAGGAGGGTCAAAATTGGAAAGACTGGTTGATGCCAATACAAGCCAAGATCAGGAACTAGTTTGTAATTAAAACTCCTAGAAGCCGGGAGCATAATCAGGGTTGGACTGGACTAGGCTTGAATCCCCAGGCAGTGTCAAATAAAGGTAAGGTGAGGAATGTTGCTCTTCAGAAGAGTTGCTTAGAATTTTGGCTGGTCTAGAGTTTTATAGAGTCCAATAGTCAGCTGGTTACAGCCAGGCAGGGGTCAGCTGACAGTGCTCAGCCTGCCATTATACCCCCAAAGTACCCTTGACCTATGAAGCTCCAATGCCTCTGGCTTGCTGATGGGCCAAGATGCTGGTGGTATGGGAGGTGAGACTTTGGAGACTGCCAAGGAGACCAATTCAAGACACACAGCTGGGTGAGGGTGAAGGAAAGAAAGCAGAAGAACCAACAGCAAGCTTTACCAGCTGAGCAGAAACAAACAGACCAGCCTTCTCTTGTGCCTTAGCTTTGATTTGCCAATATCAGCCGGTAAAGCTTTTCGTTTTATTTCCAGTATTTATATTCTCCCTTTCTGTAAACATATAATTTCCGTAAACATATAATCAAGGCAGCTAACAAAAACCAATGCACAATAAAATAATAGTGAAACAAGTATCAGTAAAATAATTTAAGACAACAGCCCAAAATTAAACACAGGAATGGTCAACCTTAATTTTTTTAATGCAGCAATGACACAGTCATTGATGCTCTCCAGAAGGCAAGCAGTGATGGAGCAAGGTGGACTTCCTCTGAGACAGTGTTCCAACTTCTGGGCAGGAACGCCACAAAGACCCCCTTGTGCAGAGGCGTCATCCTGCCGGAACGGGGGGGAATCCCGTTCCGTTAGTTCCGGGGAGAGCGGGAACGGAGCAGCAGTGCGCGGCAGACTCCGTGCACTGTTTTTGCCCGCCCCTGCACCTGGATAGCTCTGTAAGAGAGCTCTTCCGGGCGCAGGAAGGCGTTGCCGGGCGCTGCAAGGGGGCGGGGAGCTACAGCTCACCCGTCCATCCCCGCGGTGTTCCGGATCCTGGCGCCAGCAGCATTCCGGTTGCTGGCGCCAGTGAATGACATCACTGCCCTTGTGTCCACCTGCTGCACATCTGGTGGCAACTTCAAAAGTGGATTGGAGAACTTGGTTAGGTTCGTCTCAAGGAAGGTGACGCTTAAGCCACTCAGGCCCCAGACTGGTTGGGCCTTTTTAATTTGAGTGTGGAAACAAAATGGTAGCCCGTGCAAATGAGTACAAAATGGGTCTGTATGGGCCCTGATAGTCATAACTTTCTGAATTGTCTTCGAGGGATTTACACTGATCCCTCCCCCCATACGACAAAATTATTTATTAACTTTTTACTTTTTTCTATACTTATTTATATTTTTCACTTTTTATACACCCTTTCTCCAAAGAGCTCAGCATGGTTCTTTTGCCCCTCACAACAACCCTGTGAGGTAGGTGAGGCTGAGAGATAGCAATAGTCATGGCATGACATTAATATTAATAAGGGCCAGAAAATAAATGCAGTGGACATTTCCCCACAAGCCATGGATGAACGACAGTGTCCTCCCCTGCTGTTGTTCCCCTGCACATAATACTCAGTGACATACAGCTTCTGCACCCGGAAGTTTCATCATACATTATGTTATCATAGCCATCATACCTAATGTTACGTAAAATGGTTGTATTTTCATTTGTTTTGTTTTGTGGCTGTAACTTTTGATAGAATAAATATATTACGCTCTGTGGGTTTTCATTAAATTCCTCGTTAAATTCCACATCGGCTGGTATATAACATGATGGTATTGTTCCTCAAAACTGCAATTGTAACAATTTTGGTCCCTGGTGGTGGCACTCACACCCTGAGGGTGGCACCCAGAGTGCCTTGCCCCAAAGGTAGCTATGCTGCTGCCTTGGCTGTCTCCCTGCCCTTGTACTCCTGCATAGGCAGCCCTGTTAGGATTGGGCTATGAATGGAAATAATGCTTGATAAGACCATTTTTCAAGCAGTGCTCCTCTTATATATTAGCGGAGGGGAAGTAACTATCTCTATCACAGTATCTTTTCTAGTGGCTATTTGCTAGTTCTCCTTCTGCATCTTTTTAGATTGTGAGCCTTTTTGGGGATAGGGAACCACTTTGTTACTTGATCTGTATACCACTTTTGAAGCAGTATAAAAATATTATTAATAATATAATCATGCCCAGCGGCGGGATAATTTTGCCAGGTTATATTTAAATGTGCTTTTCAGTACTTGTCATAACCATATATAATGGCAAAACATGCACTGGACTGAGTTCTTGTCAATATTACCTTTCACATAAATGTAGAAGAGACTTGACATTTTATACTGAAAAGCAACTAACAAGCGTTCCTGCTAAAAGCTAGTTATGTTTCACAGCACCCCGTGAAGAATACGCAGGAATCTCTCATTTGTATTTTGGAAAATCTATTAATCTCAAGATCCAGGTGTCCAGGGCAGGGTTAAATGGATAATATAGTGCCAGGCATTTCCAGGGAACATGTGTCTGCAGTTAAACAAATTAAATAGCGATGACAGATTTTGCTGCCTCTTCATATAAAAGGTCAGCAGGAGAAACCATCTATTTAGCACTGCAAGATATAACGGTGAATCTTAACCCATCCCAAACACCTTATCATTTTCCATGCTTTTTATGCAATCTTTTTATTGCAATTACTGTCTGAAGTAGTCCTTTATGTAGAAGATTCTGATATACTGTGTGTGTGTGTGTGTGTGTGTGTGTGTGTGTGTGTATTTCTTCAGTTGATCCAATCTTTACATCTCAAGACCCAACTTTTATCAGCAACAGAAATGTTTTCACAACACATTATGGTGTTTTAATTGTGTGCTAAATTTCAATAATCATTCATAGTCTTTTTCCAAGAAAGGAAACTCCTATAGCAGTTGATTAATTACTAACTTTTTTTTGGCAGCATTTGGAAGAACAGTAACATTTCTAAATAATTTATACCTGGAAATGTTTAGAAGCACAGTGAGAAATAACTAAGAAAAATGTCAACAAAAAGCAAAGGACATGTCTAAAAATAAAACAGATGTTTTGAATTTATAAACTAAAAAGAAAAAATAATGTACAAAAGTTCAATGGAGATTATGTAGCCACATGCTTTTATTCTTATATTCTTATTTGTATAGTTCCCATTATCTGAATAATTTTCAGTAGTATGAAATCAGAACAGACTGTATAAAAACAAAATGTAAAGACTTTATATGTAATGATCACTTTTATGTAATGATGATATTCTCCCACACTTCCTCGCAAATGTGAAGAGTAGCTTCTGTGCTGCTACAGATACAGTTTCTCTTCAAACTGAATGCTGAACGTTGAATACAACCCTGAATGCTGGCCAATGTCTGTGGTGAAAATATAGTATACAATATGGGTAATTGAAAGCTGAATCCTATAGGACTGCAATCCTGTCCACACTTATTTGGGAGAAAGCCCCATTAAACTCAGGGCGAAATTCTAACCAACTTTCAAGCACCAGGGTAGGGACCAGTGGTGGACCTGGGGGGGGGGCAAAAGGGGCAGGGTGCTAGGGTTGGGGGCAGTGTTGCAATAACACCCTGCTTCAGCAGCCCGTGCCACCACTCACCCACCCCAAGGAAAACAAAGCCAGCCAGTCAGGTGGCTGAAGCATCTTCCTCCCTCCCTCCCTCCCTCCCAACCCTGCCCAGGTGGATCCCGCAGAGGCCAGACTGGGTCTCGGGGGAACGTTTGTGTCAAGGCAGGGAGCGGGGGAGAAGGGCAGCTGGCGGCTTTGTCGCGGGGAATGATGCTGCTTCCTCATTGGCCAGAGCAGAGTGTGGCTGGGTGTGTGTGGGCATCCCTTGTGCTGGCCGGGAGCCGCTTCCTCAGCAGCCCCGGATAGCCAGGACGGGCCGGGGAGCAGGTGGCTGAAGTGGCTCCCTCCCTCTGCCTGCATGCTCACATGGACAAAGCTGCCCAGCTACAGCCTTATGCCCTTACGCCAGCCAGTGAGCCAAGGAGAACGAAGCCACCTGGCTTCATTCACAGTTGTTTGTTTTTTTTAAGAAGGGCAGGGCAGGTGTGGGGCACAATAATTGTGTGTGGGGCAGCCGATTGGGGGCTTGCCCCTGGGTGGGCAATCCCCCAGGACCACCCCTGGCAAGGACAATGCAGCTTTGAGACAAGGGAACAAGCAGCGATGAGAGATTAACCTCCTGCTTAGCTGTCCTGATTGGCAGCTCAGTCTTTGTACGTCAACATCATACACCAATCACATACATGTGTACATTCTAAATAAGTGTAGGATGAAGTACAGTTCATCCGCTTCCTCTCACCTCTTCCTCTGAATGTCTGGAGATGCATACAGTGTAATGTTTCAGTGATGAACCCTAAGAACAGACAATGTCCCAGTGCCGATACAGCACGTTGTGCGTGTAAACTGTGCATCCTACTATCAAATCCTGTGGGCTCCATTTGTTGGGTGTGCATTTCACTGATGCTTTGCAATGAAAAGTTGTTTGGTCATTAATTCATCAGTCTTTTGTTAGGGTACAAGGTTAGGTTACATCTTTCCCACACCTGGCTATATAGCTGCCCACATCCCTTTAGATGTACTCCTGGGTAATGCTTCTGCAGCACAGGAGAAGATTAAACATTAAATCTAGCAAGGTTGGAGTAGGAAGATTTATTGCAGCACTTAATGAAAGCTAGTGTCTTTACATTTTACAGACCTGAAGTGAGGTTTAATCAGAACCTTACAAATGGTAAGTGTGCTAGGATTTTGATTGGCAAGAAGTCGCTTTAAAGATGAAACGGTGTCATCCCAAAGTATGATATTGTCTGTACATAGGCTGCAGTATTCCCGAAATGAACAGAGCGCGACTGTAAACTTTGAGGGTGCTTTTTAAATTCATAGTTCATACATTTTCTCACTGATTCTGTTTTCCTAATAAACCTGAACGAAATAGTATGCATTATGTCTAGCACTGGTCCTCAAGTTCATTATTTATCAATTAATCACTTCAATAGCTGCAAAAAGCAAAATACACATCTAAAAGTACAATCCGAATACTCTCTTCTTTTCTAGTGCTTTGCGGCAATTGCTCAATTACAGGATCAACAGAGCAATTTAAGTTTTTAAATCCGGAAGTACAAAGTAAAAGCTAAGAGCATTTTCCTTGAGTAAAATTGTGATTCACCTGGGGAAAACCTAGATTCATAATGTAAGCATAATGGTGTTCAAACAAAATATTAATGATCTACTTTACAAATTGCACCGTATAGCCTTGTGCATGTTTACTTGGAAGTAAGTTCCACAGAGTCCAATGGGACTGGCTTCCAAGTAAGTGTGCATAGGATTGCAGCTTTAATTTATGCTTTGAAGCCAAGCAGTGTGCTCTCTCGAAATGCCAACCATCTGTTGGCACCTTCTAAAAGACTAGAAATCAGACAATCCAAACCTAAATTATTCATTTTGTAATTTTTTTTACAAGCATACCATTTAGCATTTGCCGTGCAGTTTCAAAGTCCAGTCCTTAATAACTGCTACCTTGCACAACAGTGTGTGATCATTTTTGAAATGCAACAACTTAACAGGAAGTAGTTGAAAGGTTTCTAACATCTCATTTTGTGATTACAGAATAGAAGCACAGAAAAAGAAATGTGTTTTCTTCCTTTTCTCACCAAAAAAAGATCACAAAAGAAAAAGACAGGATATCCTAAATGCATACAATATTTTGTGTTTTAGGTCATGCCACTGCTGCAATTAACAGTATAACCAAATTCTTGTGTGCATGTTGGTCACATAGACTGTTCACAGAGACTATCAAAACATTGATGACGGGTTGGAGACAGTTGATGTGATCTCTGATCACAATGTCTCAAGTATTGACTATATATAGTGCAAACAGAGCTCAAAGGGGGTAGATTAATATTTTGCTGTGAATGTGGCTGTCTGGATTATGCCTATAATATGCTATTAAATAATGCTAGTATTCATTGCAATTGTATTTTTATTGTAATATATTGGAAAAGAAAGTGACACATGTGCTGCAGAATTCTAAGGAGAATGACTGGGTCTTCTATCTGACCATTTAGCATGTTCAGAGGTGGTTGCTTGTTTCTGGTATTCCGCATGGCCCGAGTCTTGCAATCCCATACAGTTGTCTCATGCACAGAGTGGGATTCAAGGCCATGGTGCAAGTCAAATGACAAGCCTCATTGTGTTCCATTGCACTGTGTTGCTTTTTGTTTGGGATGATTTATTCAGCCTAAAATTCACATCTGTATTGTTAAGTGAGTCATATGATGGATGAATTCAGAGCTGGCTCGGGATGAAAGTGTGAACAGTGAATACAAATTTACAGGCTGATCATTTCACTGACAGAATTAAGAGAAACACATTTAGAGGTCTAAATGTGCGCTCTGCCAGATAAATATGAACGAAGCAATCTAGGCTGGCCCTGCACTTGGCCTTTTTATGTAGATGCATGTTGGAACATACAAATTACAAGAGTTCAGTGCCTATTGCCGTTCATTATATCTCCCTGACTAGTTTTGCACAGCATCCACTGTGTAACAGCTATACAACTATATTTTCTTCTTCTTCTTCTTCTTCTTCTTCTTCTTCTTCTTCTTCTACTACTACTACTACTACTACTACTACTACTACTACTACTACTACTAGGACATGAACAACTAGTTCACAGTACAAATTTTATCTCCATGCAGTGCTACACAAGAGTACAGTCATAGATACAAATAATATATGATGTAGGCTCTCCATAGGTATAGCTTGTGTATTGTGATAGTTAAAAAGCATTCAGCAACTATCATATACAAGTACAGACAACATGTACTGTCAGTTCTCTTTACATGTGAATTTGCTATTTGCAAATTTGTTTATCCACAAGGAGCAGAATTGCTCTCTTATGTCTTGTTGTCTATACCTCTGTTCTCATTATCTGCTGTGCAGAGACCTTCCAAAGGGACCTTCAAAATGGCACCCGCAACCAGCACGGACCCCTTTAAAATGGCCAGAGAAGCTTCTGCCAGCCGTTATAAAGGGGTCTATGCTGGTTGCAGGTGCCATTCTGAAGGTCCCTGCCGCCTCTGGAATGTCACTGCAGCATTTAGAGAACTTTTGGTACTTCCTGCTGCACTCTGCTGACTTTCTGAGGGTCACTCCTCGATTTTTATGATGGCAGGTGCACTACCCCTTGCGCCTAACCCCATTGATCCCACCGGATCAATTGTTTTGTTATCTGTAGATTTGCTATGTGCTAGGGCAGTGGTCCCCATTCTTTTCAACTGGCAGCTCCCTTGACTTACTGAGTTATTAACCACGGATCCCGATTAGGGTTTCCGTGGCTCCCTTGGGAACCATGGCTTACAGTTTGGGAAACCAGTGCACTAGGATTTCCAGGAACCTAACCTTAGCGGATAATGGGAGCTGACTGTACATGCATGTGTACACATACACACACACACACACACACACACACACACTGTATGACCTGCACAAATGCAATCTGGGGGTAAGCTTGGGAAATAACCAGAAGTTATTTCATATTTTATAACCAGTGGTTATGACAG
The DNA here is from genome assembly GCA_029204185.1 of Lerista edwardsae. Classification (NCBI taxonomy): domain Eukaryota; kingdom Metazoa; phylum Chordata; class Lepidosauria; order Squamata; family Scincidae; genus Lerista; species Lerista edwardsae. The sequence continues at coordinate 14,777,316 of JAJKFI010000009.1, forward strand.
ACTAAACCAGCTTGTGGTGTATTTTATATACAAATGAATTGTTTCATAATCAGATGACAGTACATTTAACTTGTCCTTTTATTTTACTTTTGCACTTTTCTTTAAAAAAAAAAAGAATCATTGGTTTATTCCAAAGTTCACCTCTTCCTCTTGCTCTCTGTCTTCAGGTGTGTGTGTGTGTGTGTGTGTGTGTGTGTGTGTGTGTGTGAGAGAGAGAGAGAGAGAGAGAGAGAGAGAGAGAGAGAGAGAATATTTGGCAAACATCCTGCCATTGCAAATCACATACATTTACTGTTGAGTTTGTTATAGGCATATTACGTGGGGAAAAAGTAAGCTTGTTTCTGGTTAGGTACATATCAAAGAGGATAAGATTGGATAGCAGCTTGCAATAATGCATCTGGCTAATATTTGTTATAGTCCAGAAGCTTCCTGGCCAAAACTGTGGGTTTCATGAGAACAGGAACAAGAAAAATAGTCCCCAAATGGTATTGCAGGCCATATTATGCTACAGGAAAACAGTGGGATTTGTACTGTTTCCATCTCAGGGGCATTCTGATAAAAGAAAATGAGGTTTATTCTGAAACTGTTTGTAGCGTTTTTCCCCATTCTTGGAGGCTGCTATTGTTCCCCACTTCTTCACAGAAAGCAAGATCTAGTCTGATTTTAATTCTGGCCGAGGCAGTATGCTATTGAATTCATGATAGTATTTCCTCTCTCCAATTCATAGAGAAGGTTTCAAAAGAGACGATCAGCAATTTTAAATGCATTAAAATCCCATCTCCGTGCCGCCTTTCCATCATTACTGGCCTTTTAAAATTATGACTCCAATTGAACAGTGTGCCAGCACTATGCCACAGTCTTTATCCAGGTCAGATATCAACCAAGCAAGAGATATCAGATATCAACCAAACAACATACTACAGGTAGGTTGTTAAAAGAGCTGACTCGGCACATGTCACCTAAATATTTTCAAAATGAGCCTTTGTTCAAAATTAGCAACATAGTAAAATGCAAGCATGCTGACCATCGTAATGCACATACAGAACAAGCAAGCATTGCATTCCAATGTCATTTCTTTGCAATGTAGGCACATGCTGTCATAAAACTTTATGGTGGCATGTAGCAGCCAAATTAGCTACAGGAAGCTAAGCATTGATAAAGCCCACTTTAAGTTTGCAAGAATAGATTATGGCTTTCCAAGAAAGTATTTAGCAGAGCAGAAAAAGGCTATGGAAAGTTGATCGCCTCTCCAGGCATGTTTGAATACACAGGGCATCATCATCTCTTTCTTTGGGAATGAACAGGAGGGCATGTGAGTATTTCCATAAGGGCACAATTAGAACTGTCTATAATCAGTAATTCCTTTTTAAATATTATTATTAGGTACAGTATAGCTTTTGGGAGTTGCAGATACTTAGGAATGGAGTCACTCTGTATCTCTGTAACTGGCTCTGGGCCCGATCCAGAAGGCCTTATTGCCAGCGGTACGTGCATACCGCTGGCTTAATGTGTCGCGAAAGTGCTGTAAAGTACATCCACAACACCTTTTCACCTGCACTGGGATGGCACTCAATGAGAGCCTGGCCTTAACACGAGCAGGTGGAAAGATGGCGCTCCAGCAGCGCTGGCCGCCAGTAACTCCGGAGAGGAGGGGGAGAAACTGGCCAGAGGGAGGGGAGGAGTGGGCTAGCAAGGGGGTGGGGCCCTGCAGTGGCTTCTACCGCTGGATCTTATCCCCTCGCCTTGCCCGGGCAGCATGACACGGGGGTGTTTGATTCACTGCCAACGAAATAGCCAGCGGTGAGCCAAGATTCTCCATTGCGAGTGGCGAGGCTTTCCCCGGAGACACAAATGTCCCCTTCTCCCGTGGAGATGCAGCAGTCGCCATTTTGGTACCGCTGCTCCTACAGGAGGTGGGCAGTCCAGGATTGGATGGCCCCTGTTGTGTAGAAAGTCTTGACATTGCCCAAGAACAGACTCCCCATTGTGAAGTGAAGGTTTAAGTGCCGAAACCTTTTTGAAGTCCAAAGCAAGCTAGAAAATCTGTTAGCTACACAATACCCATGAAGCTTTGCCATAATCCTTTTTCTGTGCTACGCCTTCCTTTTGCCAGTGTCTGATTTGCTCAGGTCAGTGTAGGCAGCTAATCCGCCCTTTGGAGAGGAAGGTTAGACTATATTACCTTTTGGCTCTTACCAAGTCCCTTGACAGTGTGAGAAATGAAGCATTCCTACTACTGTTATACTACTTGCTTTTTAAAACTGAAAGTTTGGGTTTTTTTCCTTTATTTGCATATACTTGGGATTTTTGTTGTGTGTTCCTGTGAATATATCATTGTGCAGGAGAGGTAGAGACTTTTCAGAAAATGCAACTCATGGAATAAATCCATAAATTACTTACACAGCATTTCAGAGCTTCTCAAGCCTATAATGCAGTAGGAGTATGAATGCTGTTTTTTAAAACCCTTTCAACATATGGTGCTACCTTACACCATTGGTCCATCTAAATATTCAATACTTTGTACATCAAAGGGTCTTTGAGGGTCTGGGTAGACCCCATGGGAGAGGGGAGTCCTTGAGATGTGCACCGGCTGCAGAAAACTAGGTGTTCTCAGACATTAATTTGTGTGTTTTCCACATGACAGTGACAACACAAGAACAATTTGCCACATTACAGTGAGAACGAGAAGCCTCCTCATTGTGACTTTACCCTTTCCAAAGTTTATGAGAATTTGTGCCTTAGGCAGGGGTGCCACAAGGCAATACTGACAGAAGTGTAAATGCTCATGTCAGCCCTGAAAAGGAAGGGCGTGCAGGATGCATCTTCTGTTCCATTACTATACTAATTGAGTATTGTAATGCAATTCCCCTCAGCGGTTATGGCGGGCAGGTTTACTGATATTCCCCTATCCGAGAGAACTTGTTCCTGTAGTGGAAACTCCATAGAAACATTGGAACCAGCGGCGTCATGCAGCCGGAACGCTGGGCGGGAGGAACGGGTGAGCGGCAGCCCGCCCGTTGCGTTCCGGTCCGTTTCGCCGTCTTCCCCGCTGCCGCTCACCCGTTCCTCCCGCCCAGCGTTCCGGCTGCATGACGCCGCTGATTGAAACATATATTTTTCCACTGTGTACAAGATAATACTCTGAAAACAACATTTAGCACCTCTACTCGGCAGACTTCAGGGGTGGGAGGACCCAGTTAAACTACAGTTTCTGCTGTCCACTCTGGAAGCTGAGATCCTGGGTAGGGTGGCTTCTTTCGTTACGGGATATTAGCGGGTCGAATCCATGGGCCTTCTGCTGAATCATTGAATACATAAATTGATGCTGTGATATGTGTTCTGTTTGTTTTATTTCATGCCAATAAAGGTCAATGAATGCATATTAATTGAACACCAACAACTTTCATGACACTTTTCGAATGTACTCCAGGATTCTGGTCTGCATTAGAGACTTCTAAATAGACAGCTGTCCACTGATGCTAAATGACTCAGCCAAGGGGAGTTTTCCTGGATTACCGGCAGATTGCCCAGATTATCAGGATAACAGGAACATGAAAATGTTTGGGATGGCTAATAGCTTTTCTATGGCCAATATAAGAGCTTTGTTGTTTGCTTTGATTTGCTTTCTAGCATGCAAAACTCCCTTTGGAGTTCTTAATAACAGAAAGCCGTGGAGGGAAATAAAAAAAGCCATAACGAACAACAAATATAATTTGTTTTTACGTTTGCATAAGTGTCCTGCCTTGATTTGATTAATTTGTTCAGCACTTCCAGTGGAGAATATGCGGCCATTTTGACTCGTCTTCAAACAAGTTGATTCTGTTGGGGTGAGCAGGACATCTCTCCTTTGATATTACAGGCTGTTAGTGAGTTTATTTTCTGCACTGATAATATCACCTCAAAGCTGTTTCCAGAATCTTTCTCATTTTATTTATAATCAGTGTCCATGACATCAGGATTAGATTCCTAGTCTTTTTCTTATACAGTTTTCCAGATTTATTAAAATGAGAAGCTAAATACTACCCATCACAACAAAGAAGTCAGTACTACTTCTGTAGAATGTTAAAATATTACAGTAGTAATGGGTCCATTCTCTGAATTCATTCATTCATGGTATAAGACTACTGGCTAGCGATCCAAAGGAACTTGGCCTTTGTTCCCTCATGTTGTTAGCCTCTGTTTTGCTTCCTTCAAATTGAGGAAATAATCAATAATACCAGCTGCAGCCATTTCTGTCCCTTTGTCTGGCAGTCAGTCATTTTCAATTGCAAAATCAGATCCACAAGCAGCCTGCAGTGACTGGAATTGGTGAGACACAGATGCCTATGACACTTATACCATGTCCCTTTAGAACTGTGAAGTCTTCCCTGAGCTGGAAGGTAAGTTGTTGAGGTTTTTTGCATTGTTTGCTTTAGGCTTTGTTTGCATGATCAGAATTACTAAAGATGATATACTTGAGATTAATTCATAGTCATTAACAGCCTTTCATAGACCGTCAGGTGGCTTCTTGTTCTACTGCTGCTTATTCTCTCAGGTCAGTTTTGGATCACATTAAGCCTGCAGTAAATTTTCAGTCTAGTTTTGCATACACAATGCAACCCTGGTTTTTCTTACCTGGTTTTCAGGTACTTAACAGAGGTGAATGCTACGTTATTCTGGGGTTCTGTAGTTCACTTTACTCGCTTGTTGGGTGGTTGCTTCCCTGGGATAATCAATTAATCAAATAGTATTTATATACCGCTTTTCAACAAGAAGTCCACAAAGCTGTTTACAGGCAAAAAAATAAAGTAACAAGTGACTGAGACATGACTTTACCTCCTCAGATTCCATGTTCAGTGAGCACACTGCATATATTAGAATTAACAGCCAGTAGAACATAATCCAAACTGGATCCAAATCCAAACTGGACTGACAATCTCCCTAGATCCAAACTGGACTGACAATTTTATACAGACTGACTGTGTAAACCAAACTGGACTGACAATCTTCCTAGATCCAAACTGGACTGACAATCCAAATCCAAACTGGAATGACCATCTTCCTAGATCCCTTACGATTCCATGTTGCAGTAATAGGCTGTGGCACTTTGCATCACAGCCGTAAAACAAGTACTTCCTTAACTCAGAAATGCTTAGATAACCAAGTTTTTGAACTCTTTTTCTTCAAAGACTGTTGGTTTAAGATCTTTGCATTATCGCTCTTTCTGTAATAGCTGTTCATCCTACCTGCCTTGCACCAAGAAATTTCAAGGACACTCCACATGCGATAATTTGGATGATATACAGTACATTCAGACCCATTTTGTAGAACCACTAAAACAGTGATATTTTACAGCATCATAGATTCCCATATTGTCTTTCCACAATGTTTTTTAAAAGCTTGCACCAGATATATATATATCTGGTTGTCTTGTGTGCTCCCTGAGGCATTTGGTGGGCCATTGTGAGATACAGGAAGCTGGACTCGATGGGCCTTTGGCCTGATCCAGTGGGGCTGTTCTTATGTTCTTCTGGCTGTTAATCCTAACATGTGCAATGTGTTCATAGAATCTGAGGCGGTCAAGTCATTTCAGAAGTTTCTCTACCTCAGCGTGGTCATGTGAATTATCTGGAGTAATGATGTCAGGGCAAACTTATGAAAGCAAAATTCACATCTTATAGAGTGCTCACACGGCACAACTAGAAAGACAGGCTGATAGGTTGGCTTGAAGGAAAGCATTCCAAGTGAGGGCACATGTTGAAGCAATTAGATGATCATATGGCTAAGTTATAATTTATCAGAGTGAGCTGGTTTTGTGCCATGTTGCTACCAGTTGGCCAGATTTCAGCAAGTTATGGTTTGGTTAAGATTTGTTAGGGTTAAATAGGCCAGGAAAAATGTGCATGGTGATTAGAAGACCACTTCATTGCATATCGAAATTCTGCATTTCACATTTCTTCAGCCTACGTTTCAGCCTACTTTTGGGGTCGGGGTAAATTGGTCCTGGAACTCCAGTAAACAAAACTAGGGGAAAGAAGATGAATAAGTTCTGGGACTGAGAATATGTAGAATGATTCTGTGTGCATTAGGCAGCAATTAGATGGTATTTTCATTGTATTTTGTGTGTGAGTGTGCTTGTAAGAAAGAAACTGAAGGCATCAATGGTATCGAGACTTTGTCTTGGCCACATGCCTAGAATTCTGACATTCATTGCAAAATTAAAAACACCCAAATCCCCCAGATGGAAAAAGCAATAGACTTGTTAATATGGTTGTTACCATTGCTACTCTCTTCTGAAAAAAAGGAGAAAAATTGAGGCCTATTTTAGAAAGAATAATACAATTGTCTTTAATGACCAATTGCTTCGTTCCAGAGAAGTTGCTATGTTAGGTTTTGTTGTTTTTTTCAGCAAAGACAACAAATCCTGGCACCTTCAGACTCATTGATTGCGAGTGCTCATTGAATTTGTCAGCAAGTGCTAGCTCTGTCAGATGCATTGAGAGAGAGGCACTCATTCATTCAGTGATGCACGCAACATATCACATGCAATAGGCATTGCCTGCACACACACTCAGGCCAGCAAAATTTGGCTGGCACAAGGGCCACAGTAAAGTGCATTTGGACCACTCTTGGAGTCAGGGAGGATAACGCACGTCTGTGTGCTGGCCTCTCTGACTGCGAGAGTGGTCCAAATGTGCTTTAGAGTGTCCCTTGGGCCAGCCAAACTTTGCTGTCCTAACTGTGCTGGTCTAACTACAGGTTAGGATTGCGCCCACACTCAGTGTGCACAATGCAGCCACAAGACACATACCCAAAACAGCTCTAGCTTGAATAATCCTTTTCTAAGTCAACCCTTCATGTAGATCATGAACACACTTGTATAATGACTAGAATTGGAGATGCAGGCCACCGCAGCAGGTAGTTTAAAATTAGTATAAGGCCATCGAGCCCAATCCATTCTGAGCTGGATGCACCTACATTGATTTTTTTTTTATCTTGCACAAGTAGCACAGAGCAATGTATGTGGTTCTGCTTTTCCTCTTTGCATCAGGTTTATGAGAGGCTGCAGCAAAGGTGGACACTGGGCTCACACCCAAGGCCACCATTTCCACTGTGTTCTGGCATTGTCAGCAAGGTGACTAAAATGAATTTAGGTTCTCCACCAGTGTCTTACCTGGCTGATCCTTGACTTCTCCCATTTAATCCTTATTTCAAAGTAGGATAGACTGAGTGGCTGACCTAAGGTCACCTAATGAATGTCATAGTTGAGCTTAGCTGTATGGGTCTCAGTCAAGCCCTCTAGCCACTGCACCAGACTGCCTGTCGGTGAGTTCAAGTGAGCCAGCTACCCAGAATTGTCCTGTTCATGTTCGTGCAATTAGATTCTCATCTGAGATTGTAGATGTGAGATTTCTGGAATCAAAACATTAAGCGGAATTTGTGCTGTTCCTTATGGCCCACCACATTTTGTTGCTTTTCACATTTATTTTAAATGGCTTTATGTAATATCTTTAAGATTAGTTTTAAAATCATCTCAAGAAAAACAATTCCATTTTCCTTATGTCAAATCTCAGCATGCTCACACCAGATGGTGTTTCATTTCAGGTCAGAAAATAATGGAGGCGGCTGTAACAAGAAAAGTAACAAGAAAAAAAAAAGATTAACAAGGAATTACACATTTGCAGTAGCTGGCTTCATTTTAAATGAATCTTCCTATGTTTTTAACATTGTGTTATTTAGCTTTGATCAGTTCATTTTTTAAAATATCTTAATAATTTTTAAAGAATATTTATTAGCTTCCTATTTTGCTTATGTACAAAACAGTTTACTGGACTGAAGTATTTTAACACTTTTAAAATGTCAACTTCGTATTTTTTTAATGATTTTTTACAATATACAAGGCTTCATGAATAGCTAAGGGAAAGGGTGGTAGCTCAATGATACAGCAACTTACTTTGCATGTATATATGGGGAAAGCCCCAGTTTCAGGCCCTAATATCTGCATGCAGGGCAGAGCAATATCCTTATCTGGAACCCTAGGGAGGTATCAGTAGCAAGCAGTATAGACTACTGAGCCAGCTGGACTAATGGTCTGACTCAGAAATTAGTAGTCTGACCCTTTGGTCAATAGTCTGTATGGTTCTCAGTCCAACTCTCTAGCCTAGTGGTATTCAAACTTTTTAGACCGGGACCCACTTTTTAGAACAGCACTTGTATCGGGACCCACCAGAAGTGATGTCATTAACTTGGAATGTCATTAATGTTGTGGCAGTAAGTGACATCATCAAGCAGGAATTGCTGTCATCGTAACATAATAAAATGTCACTCCTGCAATGTAAATTGGCATTCTTGGGTTGCAGCAATTGTGCTACCATGAAACATCCCTGACAAAAAGCAAGATTAGGACAAAGTATTGTGTAAAAACAGTGAACCAAAAACAAAATAAAAAAAAAACCCTCACTTGAAAATTCAAACTGTTAACACTCATAAAAGGAATATAGCAAGAGTAAGGTCTGCAGTTTCCAAGATGGTTGCTCCCAGTTTTCCCTGACATCAGGTCATGACCCACCAAGTGGGTCTTGACCCACAGGTTGAATAACATGCTCTAACCACTGCACCTCTTTAGAAAAGACCCTCATGCTGGGAAAGATTGAAGGCAAAAGGAGAAGGGGGCGGCAGAGGATGAGATGGTTAGAGAGTGTCACCGAAGCAATGAACATGAAATTGGGCGAACTCAGGAAGCTAGTGGAGGACAGGGAGGCCTGGCGTGCTGTGGTCCAGGGGGTCGCGAAGAGTCGTACACGACTTAGCGACTGAACAACAACAACAACCACTGTACCAGACTGCCTGTTGGTGGGTTCAAGTAAAACAGGCTACCCAGAATTGTCCTGTTCATGTTCATGTTCATGCAATTAGATTCTCATCTGAGATTATAGATGTGAGATTTCTAGAATCAAAACATTAAATGAATTTGTGCTATTCCTTATGACCCACTTTTAACATTTATTTTAAATGGCTGATTAGTAAAAGAGAGTAGAATTTCTGTTGTCAAGAGGGTAAAATAGTATTTTTCTTTAAAAAGGGGCAATTACAATTTCCAGATGGGTAGCTATATTCCAGTACAATCCTATACTCACTTACCCATTGTACATCATGTGACTTGCTTTTGCGTAAGCATGCATTTCACTGTGAATTGGCTGCAGCTCAAACCACAAAATGTCATAGAAATGTTTGTTTGTGGAAAGACCTTACAGCCTAAGGTCTTACTGGACACAATAGGCTTACTTCTGAGTGAGGTAAATAACACTATTTTTGAATACCTCTAGTCATGATAGTGTGGCTTCACAGAAACATTTGGGTCTGTTTTCCTTATAGTTTTTTTCTGGCATTGAACTTGATGATTATTTGATTCAGGAAAATATTTGCAATGTGGACTACAGAAGTAACTGTCTCACTCCACACAAGTCAATAATTTAGGAATTTCCCAGAACCAGACATGTGTGAACAGGATCTTGCTTCATCAATGAGCGTCTGGGTTTCAGCTACAGTCAGTATTGACTTAAGAATGGAGGCTGCTGCCATTGCCATTGTCAATGGGAATGTTGCATAATTTCATTGGAAACAGGCCCGAGCATCTCATCCAAATGGGCAATCTCTAAATGAAAAAATCTGCATCTTTGTAGCAAAACTTTGAGTCATCTGGATGCCTCATTTTTCTGAATATTGTATACATTTCTCTAAACATTTTGTAAGAAATGTTATGTGTTGAAACAGCAAATCAAATAAGTACAAATAATAATACTTTAGATGCATTTAATCCATAGAATCAACATGGCAACAACATCCTGCTCATACATTGAATGAGCAGATACGTTATGAAACAGAATTAAAATTCTAATTGGATTATTTGACCTGCACACAATTACCTTGTAAATCAGTTTCTGCAATTAGTTTACATAGGTTTACCTGAACTCTGAAACAAGAGAGTGATATCCCAAACCAACAAGGAATCATCTAGTTTTAATGGGTATACTTTTTATTGGAAAAGGCTCATGGCTACTGCAGACTGCTGCAAAAAAAACTCTGCAGTATTTTATCCAGACCTATAAATATTAACTTACTAGCTTTTATGTACCCGGCTTTGCCCGGGTGTTTATAGGTGCCATCCCTGACCCCCCCACACTCACCAGGCATACAGATGGCCCGTTTATATGTCCCATCCCTGCCCCCCCCACTCTCATGTGTGCCTGGGTGTTTATATGTCCCATCCCTGACCCCCCCCCCCAGTCACCAGCCATACAGATGGCCCTGCATCGGTTTGCCTGCGGGAACCTATTTGCACCCGGGTGTTTATTTGTCCCATCCCTGACGGCCCCCCCCCCCGTGGGTTTCGGCCACCCCCGGTATTTTTTTTTTTTTTTGTTAAAAATTCCTCGGCGGTGACCGGGTGTTTATTTGGCCCCTCCATGCTGCTGTACTGTTTCTGTTGCTCTAGAGGTAGGAGCCCTCTGTTTCATATCCTGTAGTCGTTTGTGACGCTGCTGTACTGTTTCTTTTGCTCTAGATGTAGCAACTCTGTCTCTCTTATCGTGTAGTCTTTTGTCACGCTGCTGTACTGTTTCTGTGGCTCTAGATGTAGCAGCTAGCGTTGCAAGTCGTTTTTTTCCCCCTCAGGTGTTTCCTGTGTACGCTGTTGTTTCATCTTTGTAGCCTTTGGTTGCACCTGCCCAATTGCCTTACGCTACACAGTGAAATAAAAGTAAACTTTCAGAGTGAGAGCAACAGCCACAGCACCTTGTGCCAACTGTCCACTGCCAAGCAAGGACCGCCCACATGTCTACAGAACACATTTCCCTGGCCCTGTATCGGTTTGCCTGCTGTTTGTCTTCAACTGTAAAGAGTTCAGTTGCTGCCTGAAGATTCCGCATGTCATTTGCATGTCATTTGCATCTCATCATGACATCATCAGAGCCTCGGAATGCTGCGGCTCAGCCCATAGCCACCCACAGAGAACCACAAATTCGCTTTTACCCGCGCCCGTGGGGGCGCGATCCGTTCCAAAACCGCGCAGCGACGGTCTCGGGGGGCCAAGGCACCCGCGTGCCGAGTTTGACGCGAATCGGTCCAGGCGTTGCGGAGCCTATGTGGAACATACACACATACACACACACATACATACATACGCTCTTCTTTATATATATAGATATCCTAAAACTATCAAACTTGGGTTCTATACCATTAAAGTGGTAACTCTCACAATATCACAACAACGTATAAAATACAGCCCAGTTCTGGAGTTTACTCATAACGCAATACTAATCTGAAGTTAACACTGGCACAATTAGGCCAACAAAGTTTGGCCAGCACAAGGGCCAACCTAAAGCACATTTGGACCACTCTCGGAGTCAGGGAGGATGGAGCACGTCTGTGTGCTGGCCTCTGACTCCAAGAGTGGTCCATACTTACTTTACGGTGGCCCATGTGCCGTCCAAACTGTGCCAGCCTAACTTGATGTTAGGATTGTGCTCTCAATAATTGAAGCCCAGTACAGACATTATAGAGTCTGTGTGTACAACCCGTCAACTTATGTACAACGTAGTGATCATGCTACTGTCTGCACAATCCTCTAGATTTTTGAAATGAAGTTGTACTCATGGAATTGTGCTCCCTTTAACCAGCTGTTGAATTACATGTTCAACTGTCCATGTGCAATGTTGTCTCCACTATGATCAATTCTTTCCTGCTCTGAAGCTGCCTTTACTATCATAGACTTCCCTCTAGAAACATGAATTCTGAAGCCTGACCCTCCAGTTATTCCTTTGTGTACAGTAGAGAAGAGACAAATTGCCCCTTCCAATGCAAAATGAAATCTAAAACGTAATCTTCAATGTATTTAACTGATAATATGAAGTGCTTATGTAAAGCCTAAAGGTAAAGGTTTCCCCATGACCGAATGGTCTAGTTGTGACCGACTGTAGGGGGCGGTGCTCATCTCCGTTTCTAAGCCTGTTGATTTGACGTTTGTCCTGAGGACAAGCTTCCATGATCATGTGGCCGGCATGACTATACACCGTAGCGCACAGAACACCGTTACATTCCCACCAAAGTGGTACCTATTTATCTACTTGCATTTTTAGGTGCTTTTGAACTGCTAGGTTGGTAGGAGCTGGGACAAGCAACGGGAGCTCACTCTGTTGCGCAGTCTTGAACTCCCAACCTTCCGGTCAGAAAGCCCAGCAACAGTGGATTAACATGCTGCGCCACCAAGTCCCACATGTAAAGCCTGTCATCTTTTAAAATGGAGCAACGAATACTTGAAAACCTTGATAGCACTGATTAGGTCATTCTGGGGTGGGAGGGAAATATACATGCCTCCCATCTTTGGTCTCAGACCCCATCCAGGGAAGGACTGAAGCCTATGACATCACCGGTCCACAGCCAGATATAGAAATATAAATAATCCTTCCGTGCATGATGTGAATCTAGGAGAGTAGGAGATAATCTGATGTGCGCAGATGTTTGCAGTCAAGATTCCTCAAGCTCTCCTGGCATTTCCTTTGCACCTGGCACTGGTGGTGTCAGCCATGCCAGTTTAGTCCCCCAACACAGATGTTCTTGTTGTGCTACTTTGTGTGTGTAACATTTAGGTTGCTGTTGAGTTCAGCACTGCACACATAAATACTGTAATCCAAAGACCGTCCATTTATTAGTGCACCTGCATCATTCACTTCCTTTCATTCCTTTCAAGCTAACACAAATTGCCACCTGTACTTCTGGACCAAATGCTGAAGTCAGTTTCGTGTTTTAAAGAAGGAAAGGTAACGCTGTTCAGCCAGCATTCCTGGGTATGGCTACCGCCCTATGCTGTCAGGGAAGCGTTTCTGCTTTAAAAAATGGTTTTAACAATATATATCATATGTACATTGCTGAGTTACAAACCACAATTTTGTTAGCATCACAGCTACACAATTAGTTGACTTGATGGATAAGATGCATTATTTTAAAGGCCTCCATTCTCTGATCACAGCCCTTGGAATACAGATACGGTGGAGAAAAGCACTTGTCTGCATACTTAACTTTAAGCACATAAATAGCCCCATTGAAGTCAGCAATATTAAGCGTGTATTTAAACCTAAAGTACAGCCCTCAGAGTCAATTATTTCAATATTTTGCAAAAAAAAAAAAAAAAGAGACCTGCCAAATATTATCAAGCAATCTTTTCCATTCACTGTAGTCAGCAGGGGGTACTGAATCCAGCCACCAGAACAGTTTTTTGCCCAATGAGCATACATTATGCAAATTAGGCAATTTCACCTAAACTTAACTCATTGGTGAAATTTAAGGTGGCTTCACATGGCTGTTTTTCCTGCTGAAATTGGCCTGCCCTAGTGACTTCTGTGAGAGATGCTCTCCTTTGAGCCTTTCCCTTCCCTTATATCATCATGGCATAGGGCAGACTTGTTTATACAAATATAGTATTTTGCACACATTGTGAAGCAAAAAGCAATGTACAGTCAGTCTTCATTATGGGCTAGGTTTAGGTTCCTGGAAATCCTCACAGATAGTGAATTCACAGATATGGGATCCTATGGGATCAATGGGGGTATATCACTCTCACACATAAATAGAATTTATGTAAATAGAAATTATTACTGCTGAAGTTCATATATTGTAGCATTGTTTTGCACCCACAAATGTAAATACGGAAGAAGAAATATGTATTAGCTACTACAACATAATTCTAAATTTAATGGACCATATCCCAAGAAAGTGGGAGCCCAATCCTATGTATTTCTACTCAGAAGGAAGGCTCATAATCAGTGCAGCTTAATCCCAGGTAAGTGTGTATAGGATTGCAACCAAAATCCTAACCTTAAATTCTATTGATTTCAGTGGGACTTTGTCACTATTGACTTTGTCACTATTGATAGTCAGTGGGACTATAATGCATGCAAAATCAGAAGATTTCAAGAGCATCTTTCAGTTGTGAAACGTTTTTCTGTCTTCATATTTCTCCATCTCCCAAGCAGGTGAAGTGATCGTCATTTGACCATGAGGATATTGATGCAGATGATGAGAGTTAACATGTGATCTTTGTTTCCCCGTGAATGAGCCCCAAAACCATTTAAAAATGTTTATTTCACTGTGCATGAATTTACATTGTGTACTATTTATTACTCCAGAATAGCAAGATTTGCCATTCTTCCATAGGAACAATGGAAGCCTAACCTGTACCATTTAGCCTAACCTGTACTGTACTTTAATCCCTGTTTTGTTCTCAATAGAAAGAAGATGGTAAGGGAAAAATGTATGGACTTCTCCATAAACAGCAATACATACTCCTTCTGAATTGTGGGGCTGTGAGAATCTAACCAAAGCTGATTTCCTCCATCCCTGTGCATCTGGGAAATTAGCACTATTTTTTCTTTCCATAGCAACAGTGTGGCAATTGTTTCCTCTGTACATTTACTGTGATCAGTGAAAGGTTGCAAGGAATTGTGAACAAAGCACAGTTCAGAAAGACGCTGAAATACTCTGACAGGTGAAACATTTGTGCGTGAGCACAATCCTAACCTGGAGTTAGGCTGGCACAGTTAGGCCACCAAAGTTTGGCTGGCACAAGAGACACTGTAAAGTATGTTTGGACCACTCTCAGAGTCAGAGAGGCCAGCACACAGACGTGGACCATCCTTCCTGACTCAGAGTGGTCCAAATGTGCTTGAGGTTGGCCCTTGTGCTGGCCAAACTTTACTAGCCTAACTGTGCTGGCCTAACTTCAGGTTAGGATTGCACTCTGTGTCTCTGTCCATAGTGGGACAGAGAGGAGAGGGGTATAACCCATCTGAAAATGACAGAAGTATGCACTTTACTGTTGCAAAAAAAAAAAAAATTCACAGAAATTGGTAATGTGGTTTGCCTTTTGTCCGTGTGGACAGAGGCGGATCTACAGGGAGGGCAAAGCTCTAAGTGTTGCAAGAAGCCTTACCCTGTGATGTAAATCCCTCCTCTCCCTTGCTGCTGTACCCAGTAAGCAATGCCAAGATGTTGCTTTTCCCTGTGAGGATTGGCTAAAACGGTGCAGGAAAGGAGTGATTTCCACTGCAAGGTAAGGCTTCTTGCAAAACTTAGAGCTTTGCCCTCCCTTAGATCTGCCTCTGCGTGTGGACAGTGCCTGATATGTACCACTTATCAAGGTGCACAACTCCAGCATGGCTTACATCGATCCAGTTTATTCAGTTCCAGTATCTTGTCTAGGTAGGAGCATGTTTATAGACCAATGAAATATATAATGTTACTAAAACTCATTTGAAGTAAATGCCAAAACTTTTAGGAGTAATCTGAGAATGAGAACTATTTCTGTTAGTGGAAGCAGCCCTTGATTTGTTCATATTGTTTTGTGCCTGATATGCAGCAATCTGATAGCACCCGGACAAACAGGAAGAGATCAGGTTTGAATTTCTTAAATATCCATCTAAAAGCAGCGAATGGTTTGGGCACATTAAAATTCCATTTTCCCCTTACCAAGTGTTTGCTTCAGATGACCCCACTGATCTTAAATATATTTCTGTATCTGTAACTGAATAGAGGTTTTTCTGTACATCATGTTCTAATGATACCCTGGCCTTTAGCCAACAAGGGACTGAATAAGGCTATTTTTAAAATACAGAAACTGGGAACAGCTGCAGCAATCAAATTTGATAAAAACAGAGAAGAACATAGGTTTCTCCCCCCCCCCTTTTTTTTACAGTTTGTCCAAGTTCAGAATCTTTTAATAGAATGGCTTTTGTTCTGATGTGTGAAGGGGCTACAAAATTAATATGGTGGAAATCCTTTTAAAACAAATAACTTGGGGAAAAAAATACCTTAAAATAATAGGCACCTTTTTGCGTGCATGGCTAGCTTGAAAGCAGTTGTGCTGCCAAGTATTAAAAGGATAACTGTCAAAAGAATACATTTTTCTGAAGGTATACCAAAGGTTTTCCATAATGATCTCCCAAAAATGGAAGATGAAACCCCTTGTTTCAAAATGTTAGAATTCATGTTATATTCACAAAGAAGATAGACGCCCTTTGAATGCTGAAGTCCTTTGTCTCATTTTATTCTTTAATATTAATTAGGAACCATGCTTCTTTAAGAAAGAAAAAACACGGACTTAAGCTCATTTAAGAGAAACTTGTGTTGAAGAAACCCTTTGTGGGCATTTAACTTGTTCACAAGTTTGTATTAATAAGATCTCCATTCTTCTATCCTACCCTGAAGATTCCAATTAATAGGAGTCGGGAGATGATTACATGTAAGACTGATTCCAGATGTGTGATTTCAAGTGTATTTTGAGTTTCCCACTGGTGGTGGGCATGTGTGGAAGACAGAAATGGACATTTCTGTCCATTAAACGGGTATGCTATCTTGTTTTTAAATTGCAAGTGGGCAAGGGGTGGATTTCCAATAGCATTTTTACTCCTCTCTCTCTCTCTCTCTCTCTCTCTCTCTCTCTCTCTCTCTCTCTCTGTGTGTGTGTGTGTGTGTGTGTGTGTGTGTGTGTAAAACCTGTGAATGGAAGCAGCCTATATCAGGCGTAATTGTAGTGTAATTGTAGAAAATATAAGTTCATATAACCCCTGCTAACTGGGAAGAGGCACTTTTTCAAGTTGTGTCCCTCTTATATTTAGCAAGGGGAGAGCAATTGTCCCTCTTCACCCCTGCACAGTGTCTTTTCTAGTGGCTGTTGCTGGTGATGTTTTGCATTTTTTTAGATTATGAGCCCTTTTGGACAGGGAGCCATTTAACTATTATTACTATTTGCCTGTAAACCGCTTTGTGAACTTTGTGTTGAAAAGCGGTATATAAATACGAGATTGATTGATTGATTGATTGATTGATTGATTGATTGATTGATTGATTGATTGATACAAAAGTGCCTGAGATGCTGGCATGCTGAAGCCAGTGGAACCAATTAGGTGTCCAGTGGTGATGGCTGTTTATGGCTTTCAATCTCTGTCTGATCTGTACTTGTTTATTACTTCGTTAGATGAAAAACTAAGATGAATAAGTGATACTTGAATAAGCTCTCTTCTGATCAGAGCATTGGAGCCTGTTGCCACAATGCCTGTCCCCACCACATATGTGCATTTGACATGAGTAGGGCATCTAGAGCGAGCCACTGCATTATCACAGCCTCAGCATCATCAGCGTCCACGTTGCTTGACAACTTTCCCTTTCAAAAATCGGACGGCAGATCGTCATCTGGTCATTTACTTGGTCTCCAAGCATCAAGATGTTCTGTTACGTTTCATAATAGTTCACGGTAAAAACATACAAGCCTGTGACATTAAACATGCCTTTGGCACTCTAAGCAACGGCAGTTCCTGTCTGTGTGTATGAAAACGTCCTTGCTTTCCTGCTTATTGCAAAAGCGTGGGTGCGCGTGTGAAATAAATGAAGCACTCCAAGCGGACACTGGCAAATAGGTGCAGAGCGTTCCATTCAGCATGCGTCCAAAGGGTTGCTGGCAGAAAGCCAGATCGCCCAACCCTGTGCTATATTTTAACTGGGACTCAAACTTTTTTTTCCACTGTGATGATTACAGTGTTTTAATTACATTTAGGCAGCCACGTATCCGCAACCCTTCAAAGACAAACTGCCAACTGGGAGAGATTTACCATCAACCAAGGCTGTTCTTTTTATGTAAATGAACATGACTAAGTGCAGTAACCCCAAATTCTAGGAGAGACTTTCAATCTCTTGCCAGGTCTGTGTATTTATATATGACCAAGATAAAGTGGATATCTGCACAACAGATCCATTACAGAGGAACAATTCTCCATGTGTAAATCACCATTTCTAATCACAGTAGTGCTTGTTTCCTCTCCACCCCTGCCCTTGTTTGTTTTCCTTGATTTATATTCGCAGTGAAATTTTTTAAAAAGTGATATTCACTTGAGCAAGGCAATGGTTGAATAAAATCTGCCAGCTTAGGCTTTTGAGAGGCTCTTGAGTATGCTCCCGTCTAGGATTGAGCCACAGTCCTACAAGGGGAGAATATTCACAAATGCTGTGTTGCTTAGATTTCATGTTGTCTCTTTAATTGTTCAAGCGGCCTGGCCTGACGGGAGGAAATGGAAGGGAAATCTCCCTGGTGACTTTATCCCAGCACGCCCCCGCGACACACACACTTTGCAAACGAGGGCAAAGGGTCAGGTGTCCCTGTACATGCAATTCACAAGCTGCTGACATCAGCAGTCAATCATGAGAGCCAGCTTTGTTTACTGATGGTGCTAATCTGAAGAGACGCGTGAAGTAGCTTGGTTTGTGGAAGAGGGCAGAAATGGCATGGTGCTGTGCAAACATTCCCACACAGCCGGGGAGGTTGTTCGCACAGAAAACAAGTGAAAGTCTTTATGTCATGGACAAAGTTCACCGTAGGGCAAACGGACTCTCAAGGATCCAAGGGCAGAGTGCTTGAAACAGTGCTCCTGGAGGGTCCCTCTGTTGAGATGTTGTGTCCAAACCTATGCAAGTAATGGAATGCAGACACACGTACTACAGCAGGCGTATTTTTAAGCATGCTAAGTATTGGACTTTTTTGGTTGCATTTTTTCTCCAAAAGAGTGTAGATATTTTTGAGGTTTGAAACATTTCGGGGAAAGAGATGGGAGAACATCCAATAACTGTTGGCAAAAACGATCAGATGGGACATGAATGTTTGGACCACGGACATGTGCTGGCCTCCCTGACTCCGAGAATGGTCCAAATGCTCTTTACGGTGTGATTGCAACACTCCTGGGCTGGCACAGGTGACTAGTGTCAACCTAACTCCAGGTTAGGGTTGCGTCCTAAGTCACCTACTTCACTGTGCCATGGTCCCAAATGGGCCTACTCAGATCTGCACCAGCTCTTTGCCTGGTGTAAATCCAAATGGGTTCAGGGTGGCATGGTCAGGTTGGCCCAAGGGCATAGAATTTTACTCCTATATCTATACATAATTCTGCACTATATAGTGTGCCCCCCCCGAAGCGTTGGCCTGCTCTTTCAGGCCTGTGCACAGTTATCTGGAAGCAAGTCCCAGGTTTCCATCCTATACACACTTGCCTGGGAGTAAACCCCACTGAACACAATGGGACTCACTTCTGAGTAGACATACCTAGGCTTGCATCTTCTGAGTAACTTAACTACTGAGTGCTTTCTTCTAAGTACATGTGCCTGAAGGATGGCCAGATACAATGGAGGACAGAGTGCCTATATCTTTAACTATTGAATGGCAGAGGAAATGTTGGCAGGTGCAACTCATCATGGAAGGGTTTAAAAAGCTGCACTTGCCAAAATTCCCTCCTCTATACAATCGTTAGGCACTCTGTCCTAGTCCCTCTGTGTGCCTGGGATTGGGGGGCACATTTTTTTTAGGTGCCATAAGCCTCCACTTTGTTGTGAAGTACTAACACAACAACGACACTCACTGACTCTGAAGAATATTTGTGAATGTTTTTAGAAATCTAGTAGATTAATGATATTACCCACGTTGAACTTTAAATTTGTTTCCAAGAACAGATGGACGAAAAATTGAAACATTTTATTTCAGTTCTAGATTGTGCTTAAATGTTCCTTCTTCAAAGGCTGGACGTTAATATTTCCCGAGATGATGTTTTACCAGGTATGACAGAAAGAAAACCAGCCTCATCTATTGTCAGCACCTTAAAGTATATGTATAGATAACACCAGAAGAAAATGACGTATAGATAAAACTTACAAATGTAGGCTCCAGCTACTTCAGCTTTAATTCATTTTCAATGCACTTCAATAACCCCAAATGCATTTAGGAAGGGGGAGACCCAATCAGGCTGTGCATGGATGTAAGCCCCATGAGAGTAAACAGGCATGAGTTTGTATTGCAAGGCTATGTGCTCATTTATCAGTAAACTTGCTTCTGAGTAGTCAAGTAGAGGATCACAAAACTGTGTTCCTATACAGACTTTCCTATGCATTCTTGTTTTGGAATAAACAACGTTGAACACACTATTTACTTCTGAGTGAATATTACCCGCAGGAGAGGAAAGAAGACAAAGGGTTGGACTTTCAGTGGCATCCTTCATAACCTCTAGTTCTGGCCTAACAATTGTGTGTTATGTTTCAGATCTAAGTGATCAGCTGATGGAAGTGGTTGGCCTAGAGGGTGCCATGGAGATGGGTCAAATCTATACAGGGCTGAAAAGTGCTGGAAGACGGCTTGCACAGTGTGCCTCTGTTGTCCTCAGGTAGGAGCCTTATTCTTCCTGCGTAAGTGGAGCCATGCGTTAATTGGTGAGCAAAGCAAGGCCTTTGCTATAACTAGATTGGAAGCTTCTTTGCTCATAATGGGGTAACTCTCTTAGAATGAAAATTGAAATTAAACACGTTCATTTCAAGCTCAATCCTACACCCATTTTGACTGACCAATAAAAGTTGGTGTGCATGTTCAGGGCAATATCCTGTCCTTCAAGTACAAACCCAGCTTCATCTCCACCAGGGGTATAGTTAAAGAAGTGGAGGGGGGGTGCAGTTGCCTCTGGCAACCAGCTTTAAAGGGGCAACAAGCTGAGCTTGTCACCAGTGGCCAAAATCGTGAAAGCCTTGGTATGTGTGGATAATACCATCAGGTTCTATACCATTCAGTGTGGAATTTAACACATAAGAACATAAGAAGAGCCCTGCTGGAGCAGGCCAAAGGCCCATCTAGTCCAGCTTCCTGTATCTCATAGTGGCCCACCAGGTGCCTAAGGGAGTTCGGTAGACAAAAGATGCTTGCATCCTGTTGCCACTCCCCTGCACCTGGCATTCTGAAGTAGTTTACTATTAATGTAAGGAGGTTGCACCACCCATCCTGGCATATGGCCCACGATGGTCTTTTCCTCCAGAAATCTGTCCAGTCCCCTTTCAAAGGCATCTAGGCCAGATGCCATCACCACCTCCAGTGGCAAGGAGTTCCATAGCTTAATTACCTGTTGGGTAAAAAAGCATTTCCTTTTATCTGTCTTAACTCTCCCAACTCTCAATTTCAGTGGATTCCCCCCTGGTTCTGGTACTGTGAGAGAGGGAAAAGAACATCCCTCTATTGACACTGTCCCTCCCGTGCATAATTTTGTATGTCTCAGTCCTGTTCCCCCTCAGGCGCCTTTTTTCCAGACTGAGAACGCAGAATGCAATGAAACAAACTGGAGTGGGATGCCTTCATTCTGTCAAAAATTACAGCCAAAAACCCAAGAAAATGAAAATACAACAAAAATGAAAATACAAGTGATGTCACTTTCCTACTGTGACGTTACTTCACACTTTGCCCTCTGCACTGGGCTACGTTTTCATTAGCTACACCAGTGATCCTCACTACCCATTTTCAAGTGGAAAAATATGTGCCTTCTCATTCATTCATTTATTCATATCCCGTCTTCCACTAAATAGTTCCAAGGCAGATTACAAAGCTTTACCAGCCTGCCTGTTCCAGCCCAAGTTAGGATTGGGCTTCCACTGACTTTTTCCCTTTCTTTCCCATATGACAGTAGGCAGTCCTGTTGCACACAAGTTAAACGAGGTCAACTTGATTCATCTGCACCTATGCCTAACCATGTAACCGTTGTGACTCACTTTTGATATGGCAAAGTCAATCCATGCAGGGCCGGCTTTAAGCCAATGTGACCAACATTGTCACATTGGGCCCCGCGCTTCAGGGGGCCCTGCACTAGCAGGGTGAGCATATTGCCTGTGGCTGCAGCTGGGATCTCTATGGGCTGTAAGTCAGTGGGGCGAGCAGAGCAGCTTTACCTTGGTCTCTCCCACCTGCCTCTGCCTCTGAACAGCCCAAGATGGGCCACCTGGAAGCAGTTGGCGGTGGTGTTATGATATCACCAACTACTTCCACTTGCCATGCTTTGCACGTGGCACAAACAGCACTCTTCTTGGTGAGTGGGGGCTCCGCGGGAGGGCCCACAGGAATGCCCCACATTGGGCCCCGCTGCTGCTAGAGCCAGCCCTGAATCCATGTACTAACTATGCGGTAGACTAGTCACACAAGTGCCTTGATTTGTCTGCAAATTGTGAGTCCACTTCTGGCTATGCTAGCTCACAGCATAGACTCCAGTTGAAATAATTACATGACCACTTCACCATATGGCAAGGAAGGTTGACTTGAGCACATGAAAGAAGAGCCAAAAACAGTTATGCCTGCCTGCCTGCCTTCTCTTCTATCAAAAACCTATAAACCTTCTATCAAAAAAAAAAAAAAAACCTTCTATAGACACCTATAATTAGGGGTGGGGGTTTGTGTTGTTGAAAACCACTTTTTAGGCATTAACAGCCACCTTTTGGTGGTTAAAATACCTCAATAAAAACACAAAACACTGCATTTTGGTGTTTAAGGTATTTTCCAGAAATTAAAATAGACTACTTTTCCAGTTAGAAATAATACTGTGGCTGCATTTTCTGACACTATAGCACCTGTACCGTCTACCTAGTACACTTTTAGAGCATTGAAAATTAATAAAAATGAGAACTTGGATTGAGAATATAGGATAAAAACACATAACACCACAATTTGCTATTTTAATCAAGAAATTTTGGAAAAAAAATATATCACCAAAAAACCCACACCCCTACCTATAATGGAGGTAAGATGCAGAGCCAGATCTAAGGGAGGGCAAAGCTCTAAGTTTTGCAAGAAGCCTTACCTTGCAGTGGAAATCACTCCTCTCCTGCACCGTTTTAGCCAATCCTCACAGGGAAAAGCAACTTCTTGGCACTGCTTACTGGCTACAGCAGCAAGGGAGAGGAGGGATTTACATGACAGGGTAAGGCTTCTTGCAACACTTAGAGCTTTGCCCTCCCTGTAGATCCGCCTCTGGTAAGATGCAAACGTGTGCCACATCTTCTTACAGTTAAATTCTAAAATTAGCTGGCTGTCCATTATTTTGTACCTGTGGCTGAATATGTTACAGGGAGATGCAAGTGCAAATGGGGTGTGTCAACAGGCCTTCTTTCTGCTTGGAACATAGACTTTGTTTTCTCCAGGCAGTTCCTCTGATTTCCTCTGTTTGCCCTCTTCTTGCCTCTAGAACCAGCAAGTCTCTGCCCATGCAGATTGATGGGGAGCCCTGGATGCAAACACCTTGTACGGTAAGTATAAATGTTGATCAGGATATCGAACAAAACTCTTCTAAAAAACATCAAAGCAAAAAGACATTTTGTTATGTCGTAGAAAATTGAATATCACATTTTCTCCTCAGTCTTTGTGATGTAATCAATGCTAGTTTTGTGATTAAAGAACTTGACTACAATTCTGCACACGGATGTGCAGATTTCTACGTAATCTCTTCATGCAGTATCATGTGCAGCAATGTGCATGACTTTCTTATGTATGAACTCCATACTGTTTTATTCCTAAAAGTAAATAATAAGCTAGAATAAATGAGATATTTCTGGGCTCATTCCCTTCTTAATAATTTTATGCAACCCTCCTGAAAGCTCTGGCTTTCAAAAGGGGTTTGATTGAATAATCAAGATAATTTAAACTAGTGGTGGGATTCAAATAAATTAACAACCAGTTCTATGTCCTCCTTTCTTTGTACTGCTTCTTACTACAGCACTACTTTTTGTATATCAATAAATTAGCAACCGGTTCTGCAGAACTGGTGAGAACTGGCTGAATTTCACCACTGATTTAAACCAAGATGTAGAGAAGAATGACGTCTTTCTTTCCTGATCTGGGAAGAAATAGAAGAAACCAATTTTGGTCCTTTAGGACCATTTCGCACATTATAATGAGGAAACCTGGATTTCCCACCAAGTTCAAATTTCACAGTTTGCTCAAGAGGTGTACTTGAAAGAAAGATACATCTGTAAATATGCATCTGCAAATACTTTTCTTGCATCTGTAAATATGCCTGGGTCACAGTCAGACTTTAGATTGTTAAGGTTGCAGTCCTAATTACTTTGAAGATGACACAAGGGCAATAGATTCCATGGGAAATGTGTGTGCAGGGTGATCAAATACAATGGAGGACAGAGTGCCTATACCTTTAGCCATTGTATAGGAGAAGGAATGTTCTGCTGCACCTGCCAAAATTCCCTCTTCTATACAGTGGTTAAAGGTCCTCCATATCTTTACTTCCATACCTATGGTCCTCCATTGTATACCTATGGTCCTCCATTGTCCTCCATGCGTATGGTCCTCCCCATACCTAGGTCCTCCATTGTATGTGGTCACCCTGTGTGTGTGGTATGACCACCTCTAGTCAAGTGAGCAGATTATCTTGGGTGCATTCAGGAACTCTGCGCATGCCTTAGGGCTCTGGCTGTTAGGGAACTCCTGGGTCATACTTATGGCCCTTAGAGCTCAGTCCTAACCTGGAGTTAGGCCAGCAAAGTTTGGCTGGCACAAGAGCCATCGTAAAGCACTTTTAGACCACTCTCGAAGTCAGGGAGGATGGCGCACGTGGCACAGGTCTGTGTGCTGGCCTCTCTGACTCCGAGAGTGGTCCAAACATACTTTATGGTGTCCCTTGTGCCGACCAAACTTTGATGGCCTAACTGTGCCAGCCTAACTCCAGGTTAGGATTGCACCCTCAATGATTTGATGACCCAAGAACAAGTGAAAAGGGGCCTTGTGGTAGAATCCCATGCAAAGCTCAACAGTAATGTAGCCTGTGAAGAGCAGAGATGCTCCAAATTTGAGGAACAAGTATTCAGTGGTGATTCAACAGTTAACATGCAAACTATCTTATTTGGCTTTTTTTAAAAAAGAAAAACACTCTCTTAGTTTAATTTGCATTCATTTAGAGGCCTGACACTGTACCGTGCAGTGGGGTATTATTTTTGTGTTGCCCACAATGTTGCGCGTAAATTATTTTTGTTTACCTATGCATAATTTTTCTTAATTTCACAAGAAGTTTTTTTTTATAATTGACAATGCAATTTACTGCATCTGTGCTTTCTGCACCTCAGACAACTGTGCCGAGCCATAATGCACCTACCTTTCCAGTTCAGATTGTTAAGGAAAGAATTAGTTGTGACTAATTGCCAATTAATTTGTAGTGGTTTAAGGGTGGGGGAAGGGGAAAAACAATTGCACCTACTAATTAAAATTTAAAATATTCCAAAGTGTCATCTTTAGGTGTCTGTGGAATACCTAATTTCCATTTTGGTTCTGTGCTGGATCCTGTAACAACCCAGAGCTTGACAGCTCTATTAATTTAAAGGCTCAGCGATACCTATTAGTACAAAACACGGGGAAAAAAAATGCCATTAATCATTTATTTTAATTTTGCAGCTCTGTCATTTTCTCAGTATGTTTAAAAATTATGATGACACTACCATGTTTTCCAATCTACCTGTGTGAAGGGGAAACGGATCACACTACTTAGGAGTGATACTGGAGTATTTTATTAGTGCTTAATTAATGCCAAACTAATTAGATTTAATTTCAATTTGTGCGCCGATATTACTAAGAAATTGCTTTAAGCAAGCTAGCACAAAAATCCGTATTTAATCGCGTTGGACTGGATCACAGGCCAAGGCTAAAGTACACAGAGCGCAAGCCAAGATTAGGTGTGAAATATGAAATTAAAAATGTGCTTTCTCAGAAGACATGATAACTCTCTACCGTAGACTTTTAGGTGCTGAAATTATGCTTCTCTACTGTTTAAGGGGTCCAAGGAAACAACTATCTAGGAGATTTTGGCCCCAATCCTATTGGGTTCTTGCCCCACTGGAACTAGCATTCTGGCAGCACAAGACCCTTTACAGCAGCACAAAAGCTGGATCGCCATTGCACATGCCATTGCTGTAATGCCGCCACCGGAATCACTAGTGGCCTGGTGCACTGACCCGCAGAGCCAACTGCATCTGAGGTGGCAGGGAGGAATGCGGGACTTTCTAGGCAGTCTCTTATCGCCCAATCTTATGCACATGCTGCGCTGCCAGAGCCCGGTGGCACTTGCCCTGTGGAAAACCTCCACTTTCCCTATGGATCTCCTTGGTCCTGCCCCAGCTATTTATCGCTGTTGCAACACCATTTTATGTAGCTGGGCCACTTCAAGGGGTGAGCAACAGCACACCAGCAGCCTTTCCACAAGCACAGGCCTAGACCAGAGTTGGAAGAAGGGCAGACCAGGACAGGGGCAGATTATGACCAGGACAGGGGCAGTATTAGCAACAGCAGCATCACCATATCCTATCCCCCATGCCAGACTCAATTTGCCTTCCCGGGCCCACTTGTGCCAGCTAAATGACTTGTGCAGGTCCAAGTAGATCCATTTGGGCAACAGAACAGTAGACCTTTTTCCTAGAATTACCACCTAGGAAGGCCAAAGTTTACAAAAGGAAATGATATAAAATTCCTCATAAATGCATGTGAAGAATACCAAGTCAAACCATAAAGCCCTCTGGTTCTCTATTGATGATTCAGCGCTCTTATTAGCCTTACTTGAAGATGTCAGGATTTGCACCTGGAACCTTCAACACAAGAAGTAGCTGCTTTACCACTGAGCTACAGGCTCTTCTCAAAATAATGAGGCTTTTTTTCTGAGCAAATATGCATAGTATCAGTGGAATGAATGCATGCAACTATACAAAAATAATAGCTAAAAGTAGCAATTATTGGATTCATTTGCCAGTAAACTATGTACAGTCCAACTGATCAGATAAGCTGCAACACCTTCCAATCATCAGATGTTTTACAGTGATATTAAACTGGAAGCCTGCTTTGAACTAATTTCTGACAAAATACGTAGCCATCAGTACAAAACCAAAGTTGTATGTTCTGAAACTTACAGAAGTGATAACACTGAGAGCACAATCCTAACCTAAAGTTAGGTCGGCACAGTTAGGCCAGCAAAGTTTAGCCAGCACAAGGGCCACTGTAAAGCACCTTTGGACCACTCTCAGAGTCAGGGAGAATGATGCTGGCCTCTCTGACGCCGAGAGTGGTCCAAACGTACTTTACGGTGTCCCTTGTGCCAGCCAAACTTTGCTAACTAACTGGCCTAACTCCAGGTGAGGGCCGCACCCTGAATTTGTTTCTCAAAGCTATATATTAGTTGATATTCTAGTCATCCTGATATGGTATGCCTACAGTTCCACATACGTTCTGCATACATTACCCCAGTATAAACCAAAGTTCCAGAAGAGTTAAATAATGCCCACTTATCCTGTTAAGATTTTTATATTTCTGTCTCTTTTGATTGTAAATTTCCACCCAAAGAAGGCACCTATTCCCTGTTTTAATGAGCCTCTCCTTTTGGTGTACGCTTTTTTTCATTACTATTAGTGAATGACAAGTGAAGGATATTCATTTTAGCTTGAAAATGTCAGGTATGCACTTTAAGAGATATATTTTTGCCGTTTTTAATGAGGCAGTGTTTCTTTTTGAAAGGAATACTCATTTGTGATGTGGATACTATGCAGATGACAACTGATATTTAATAAGTGATGGTTCTTGTATTAGTTGTAGTTCACTAAAGAAAATGTCTTGGAGAGCTTTTGAAAAACTGTTAGCGTCACTAGCCCAAAGGCGAGATGTGACCTTTTTATTACATAATGAGAATCATTTATTATCTTACAATGTATCTTAAAGTCACAGACAAAATGCCACTTTGATAATTGCTTTCAATTAGCTTTGAGCATAGCATACATTCATAAAATGTCTCCTCTAATTTAGACTTGAATTAGAGAAAATTGGAGACATAATCTACGTTAAGGTTGTCTCATTTAAGGTGATTTCTAGTGTTATATCAAAGAAATCAAAATGGGTAGGTATAAAGCAGTCGTTCATACTGTTTTATACAGCCTTTCAATATTTGATTTGATTCTACTATCAATTAATTAACAAATTAGAATGCTACTTTGTCATTGTTGACCTTTTGAGTGCATTAGCTTTTGACTCTAATTCCTAATGGTTATTTTGAAATTAAGCATTGAAGTTCATGTGAAGAGCAGTGAACAGTGTGATTAGGAGGAGTATAAATAAGCCATGCTGCTTATAATAAAGTGTCTATTTTATTACTTGATGTATACAAAATTAATTAACACCTTAATCCAGCGACTACAAACCACATGTCGAAACAGCTTCCACAGCTTCCAATCACAGATCTGCCATATGGGAGGAGCAGGCACAACAGTCTTACTTCACTAGATAGAAATGTATATATCCAGTAGTAGGGCAACACATCTGGAACAGCAGGCACGACTCCATTAAGAGTGATGTGCAACAGCCCTGGTGTGGGGAGTGGCCTTGTGTGGTATTCACGATACCTTGCTGTGGATCATGGCTATTATGGCTTAAGCATATAAACATAATATTTCTCACAAAATTGCCTGTATATTTAGAGTTATATGTGGAATTGAAGATAGTGCTACAGGTATGTGCCCCAGAGCAGTGTTCTGACAAATGACTGACTGCATGTATGGCACCAAACTCGCCGGGCTAACTTCTGTCCCTCCATGAGACAGCTAACTGGTGCTTCGCTTGCTTTCTATCATGCTTTTGGCAGCTAGCTGCCTTCTTCCTGCTTTCTCCTGTTCTGCAAGGCATTCTGGAGCGCTAAGGAGCTGCCAAATGGCATTCTGGGGTGTGACCCGGCAGCCATTTGCAGTTATCCAGGCAACGAATGATGCACCTAACAATGGGATCCCTGTCGCTAAGCAGCACATAACTGGATTTCTTTTGGTATTTGACATTTGCAGTAACACAGTGGTTCTCTAACTTTTTAGACCAAGACCCACTTTTTAGGTTGTGACCCACTGGAAGTGATGTCATAAACCTGGAAGTGATGTCATAGCCGGAAGTGACATCATCAAGCAGGAAGTGCTGTCATGACATAATACAATGACACAACAGAAATGCAAATTGGCATTCTTGGACTGCAGCAATTATACAACCATGAAACATTCCTCACAGAAATCAAGATTAGGAAAAAATATTATGTAAAAGCACTGAACTAAAAACAATTTTTAAAAATCCTCACTTGAAAATTCAAACAACATGCACAAAAGTAATCTAGCAAGAGGAGGGTCTGCAGCTTCCAAGATGACTCCCCTTAGCTCTTCACAACCCACCTGATATGTTGTGACCCACCAAATGGGTCCTGACCCACAGTTTGAATAACACTGCACTAACGTATTCAACCGAATGCGATTCAGAGCGCAATCCTCTGGAGTTAGGCCGGCAAAAGCTAAACCAGCAATGTTTGGCCAGCACAAGAGCCACCATAAAGCGTTTTTGGACTACTCTTGGAATCAAGGAGGATGGCTCATGTCTGTGTGCTGGCCTCTCCGACTCCGAGAGTGGTCCAAACATACTTTATGGTGTCCCTTGTGCCGGCCAAACTTTGCTGGTTTAGCTTACGCTGGCCTAACTCAGTTTAGGATTGCACCCTCAGTGCATTCTTTCAGAAGCCCTTTATTTAAAATGTTTACAAAGCCGTATTGACATTAGGAGTTGCTGTTTTAGGACCGTATATATCAGGTCACAAGAAATAACTGTCTTCTCTCTCTCTTACCAGATAAAAATAACCCACAAGAATCAAGCTCCAATACTGATGGGGCCACCCCCCAAAACCAGCCTCTTCTCTACCATCATTAGAAGAACAAGAACCCACAGCAAAGAATAAGCTTCTGTAGTTAAATCCTTACAAAATCAAATTAGCAGGGTTTTGGAATATGTATGCTGGAAACCTTTCAAGGGTTTTAAAACGTTCTCTACTGCATAATCATGGAATCTGGAATAACAGTTTCTGTGACTGAGCTAATGTTAAATGATGCTATTAGAATAATTTATTGCCACAGTTTTGTAGGCATTTTGCATGAAGAAAGCTAATGTTTACATAAAGTGATAAAGCATATTTTTGTTGCATGCATTACCATTACTAATTTACAGGATAAATATGCTGTGGAATGGAGAAAAAAAATTCAATGCTGTTGGAAATGTGATTTTCATGGGATTTGATCCCCAACCTGCTTGCTTCAGATCAGACTTTCAGATGAAATATTTAACTCATTGAGCTACTCCAGGCTTCTTCTGAAGAAAGTGCCATGAGGCTTATTGCAGCCTTCTTTATGATTCCATTGCTGCTTAATGTTGACGAATAACTGAATCCGAGTATTGGCCCATTGTCCTCTAACTAGTTCAAATCAGTGGCTTCCACTGTATCATTTAAAGCTCTGAAATGTGGGTTTCTTTTAACCTGCTCTTGAGGCTATAATGAGGAGCGTATTTCACTGGAAATAAGTCGGAATAAACACAATGACTTATGGCCTAATCCTATCCAACTTTAAAGCACAGATGCAGCCATGCCAATGGGGCATCTACTGCATCCTGCTGTGGGGGGTGGGGCCGTCATGGAGGTCTCCAGCGGCGTCATACAGCCAGAACGCTGGGCAGGAGGAATGGGTGAGCGGCAGCCTGCCTGTTGCGTTCCGGTCCGTTTCGCTGTCTTCCCCGCCCCCGCGGGGGCAGGGAAGATGGCAAAACGGACCGGAACGCAACGGGCGGGCTGCCGCTCACCCGTTCCTCCCACCCAGCGTTCCGGCTGCATCATGCCGCTGGAGGTCTCATCAATAAATGAATGCTGAAAAAAGGGGTTAGTGGGGAAAAAACCCTACGAAGTTGGAATTAATATGTTTTCAGCATTTGGTCATTTCAGTGTTTACCAATATTGATGACCCAGTGCTTCATAGTTCTCCCCAACTCTGATCTGGCTGATTTGACAGGTCTCAGTTGCTGGAGCATCACATCGGTGTTGCAGAACGCTCCATGAGCAAACCAGGTAATCCAGTTGAGTATCTCGGTCCTGTCCTTCTATACCCAACCTCCATGCCCACGCATCAGAGTTCCTGAATGGACAATGGCGACACTGTGTTTGGAAGATGCATTTATGAGCCTTCTATTTTGGTGGTTGGTTGGTGTCATTCATAAATGGAGCATTCTGGTCATGCTGCTTCCTTTCTGTTGGCTTTTTGGCTCCGAGAATTTCTGCTGGGATTATTTTGTGCTCAGTATCATCCTTCTCATCCGTGGTCCTCTGAAAAAATGTAGCAACAGCTTGGAAACTGCAGTGCAACGTGTTCTGTGTGGCTTCTGTGCCACTGTCTGATCAGTCTTACTGTTAAGACCAGTAAGACCCGCCAATAATGTGAATGTTGCATTGAAAAGCTTAAACGTATACATCTGCAGTAAAATGCTTTGGGGAAAGACCATTGTGGAGGGTTTTTTTCCTTTCATTCAAGTGGCTTGAGTTTCACCCTTGCATGTTTTACTTTCAGGCATTCCACCAGAAAAAAATAATAATTACTTATTTGAAATGCATGATTTATTAGTATCCTCCCACCTTTTAATCTATACCATACATTGCTAATGATTTATCTAGTCTCTTTTCCTATTGATTCCTTCACATCCTTATGAAATGCAAGCAATGTTTAATCTTTCTGTTGTGCATGGTATTGTGCATGGATGTAAGAACATTAGATACCTTTGGAATACATTGTAGGATTTGGTAGTTTATTCTGTATATAACTGAAGATTCAGACAGAAGCAGTATATAACTGGAAAAGAGAAGGCATGTGAAATATACTCTTTGTGTTCTGTAACCAGCAGCAGAAAAAAAAAAGCCAATTAACATGATAGTCAGCATTAGGCTGTGAAATGAGTTGTCATTCACCAAACTTAAGGCTGTATTGTTCAACATTTATGGGTCCAGTGATGTTAACAATTACATGTGCAGTAGTGGAAGAATAATCATTTTCTTGTAAGTGACATCCAAATGTAAAGCTACATTTGATGCAATGGCTACTTCAGATATTCATGATTCTACGGCAAATACATCTGGCTGATGCTGTATCACATGAAGTGTACATTGGTTTTATGACATTATGGCTCCATGTAAGAACTATTTTCACACGCTGACATGATTTGCTTAGTATAATAGTCCAACAAAACCTGTTTTACAATCCCAGTTCCTTAATATGTGATAATTTTGCAAGTGGGGTGTCTGACAGCTGAATGGGGAAAAGGCTATTCTTTTTAAGGATTCCAAGAAAGTACCTGTGTTAGAGAAAATTCATGTTTACTTTCATTGGTGTGGGAGCTGCTTCCTTGGGGCATTGCATTATGCACCAATATCCCACACATGGGAAAATTGCTTGCGCTGAGCCACTGGCCCGATTCTTTCCCATAAAACGGGGTCTTTCTGCTGGCTGGACAATGCTGATGAAGGAAAACCATCCTCACATAGTTGCTCTATAGACACCTTCTTAGCACAAGAAGAAGCCATGAAGAAGCTTTTCCCATACCACTGTGTGTCCATCAAGATACAGGCTGCAAGATGCAGGGAAGGAAAACTGGCTATTGGGTAATGGCAGTGCACACTTTTGTAGGTAGGAGCCTGATTCGACAGACATTTCATGGGAAAGCTGCATTTCACAATAAACTAGCTAACCTCAAAGATTCTACACCACTTTTAAGAGCGTTTGCCATCATAACTACCTGTGGAAAACAACTGTTATACCTTCATTTGTGCTCGATACAACTTGTTATTAATAAATGGAAAGACAACTATTGATATGTCATCTAGCAACCTTGCCTCATAATGATTTGAGTGGCAAATAGCTGTGGCCAATTCTTCCCATAAAAGTTGGCACACATTATGTTAATCCAAGTCCAGGTTCAGCTCTAATGCTTTGCACACCTTATCGCATAATGTTCCATCAGCT
This sequence comes from Lerista edwardsae, assembly GCA_029204185.1. Lineage (NCBI taxonomy): Eukaryota > Metazoa > Chordata > Lepidosauria > Squamata > Scincidae > Lerista > Lerista edwardsae. The sequence goes on from JAJKFI010000009.1 coordinate 14,810,019, forward strand.
CATTCTCACAGGGTCCTGTCTAGCCATCCAAGTGCTCTGACAAGTGATTTGGAATGGAAAGAGCCATCTCAGTACTTGGATGTGATTAATCCAAGTCAGAATGCATTTGGATCCTGCTTGGAAAGGATGCTTCAGCACAAAGAGAAGTATTTGGTGCTTAACCCCTGCTAACTGGGTAAGAGGCACTTTTTCAAGTGATGTTCCTCTTATATTCAGCAGGGGGAGAGTAATTGTCCCTCTTCACCCCTGCACAGTGTCTTTTCTAGTGGCTGTTGCTGGTGGTATTCTGCGTTGTTTTTAGATTGTGAGCCCTTTTGGGACAGGGAGCCATTTAACTTTATCGTTATTTGCCTGTAAACCACTTTGTGAACTTTGTGTTGAAAAGCAGTATATACATACTGCTGATTGATTGATTGTGCAGAAATGTATCGAGGCTTGTAAAGGAACCACTTTTTAAGTGAGCTGTGGACAACCAACATCAGTGAATACTTTCAGAGCAAAACTATTTAAATCTACCTTCAAAATGACAATGGAAATGAGGCAAGAAAGACAATAAGGATGTATCTCTGCCCAGCAGTGAAATCATTTCTCAACTAGATCATTTCTAGATCTTGATAGGTTGATTGATTTTCAAATTCCCTAAACATAAGAAGAGTCCTGCTGGATCAGGCCAAAGGCCCATCTAGTCCAGCTTCCTGTATCTCACAGTGGCCCCCCAGATGCCTCAGGGAGCACAGAAAACAACAAGACACATGGTTCTTGCTGCCACTCCCCTGCATCTGGCATTCTGAGGTATGATAGAAGCACTTTGCTGCTTTTTGACCCTTTTAATGTGGGTTCCTAACAACGCAATCTTGGGCATGTCCATTCAGAAGTGAATTCCATTGTGTTCAGTGGGGCTTACCCCCAGGAAAGTGCCTAGAATGGCAGAACCTGGCTGTACACACCTTGTAGTAAGCCTTGGTGAATGCTGTGAGACTTGCTTCCAAGTAAACCTAGGTCAAATTGCATGGTGAAGTATCAAGAGCCTGGGGAATGTCAAGAGAAAGAAAGAAGGAAAAAGGAACTTCAGCCAGGACATGGAAACCTTACAGAAGCAGGTGGTGGTATTTATGAAGCATTTTGTTTACTGGAGACATTTTATGAATCTGGGCTTCTGCTATTAAGGAAAAAGCCAAATATCATCAAGCAGGGGGTTGGCATTGCTCGGGAAACGTGGTTTTTTCACAGACAGTAGATACTCTCCTCCTTTCATTATCAACGGTTCCCCACTTTTCCAAGCACTGTCCATTTTGATCAACCCGTACCTTGCTGAATAAGAATGGTCAGAGCAGTAGTGGTGTGTCTCCTCTTCTGAATAGCAAAAAGGCTGCTCTTTCCCTCAAAAAAAAATGCCTGGTGCTATTTGCCTTCCTTCAATCTTGCACCTTAAAAGACACTTCCAGTATGGAGACATTTGCCCGCGTGTCTTGCAATGATTCAGGAATTGCTGAAGAAGCACCTTGGGAAGCCTTGCAGGAGTGACTCATACGCAAGACTAAGCCGAAACCACAGAGTTTTGGTATTTACAGAAAAAACAACACCTGTGTTGATGATAGACTCGTGCAATGCAATATTTACCGAGTGCTGCTTTCAAATAAACACAGAGTGTCATTCACAGAGATTGCCAGCCCCAGGGACTGAGATCAGAATACAGACTAGCTCGCCTGGAGCGAGAAGCTTATTCCTCTGCTCTGCTGTGCACAGACATAGGCCAACGGTATATTCAAGCTTAGATTGCTAGCACAACCTCTGCATAATTGAGTCCTGGGAAGTGGTTTGCTCCCCTTTTGACCAATGAGTGGGGCTCAGCAATCCACGTGTCCCTTATTTGTCTTGCATGCTTAGATGTTTCCTCACAGGGAATGGGACTGACTCCAGATTATTTCAGGTTGAATAAACTTGATTATACCAGTCCACCAAGGGATCTCTCTTTTCATGTAAGAGGGGACTTTCACTCAGCCTCTGCATAATGCCATCTGATTTGCAGCCACCTTGCTTCTGAATGAGGCTGTATGACTCATGGGTGGGTGGGGGCAGGCAGCAATCCAACTGGTGTATCTTTTCCCACTGACATCTCCACGTCTGCAACTCTGCCCATCATGTGGCGTTTTGGCAACGAGTCTCAGTCCAGAAACCATTTGATTGCCGTGAACTACCCCCGATTGATCCAATTCGGGGTGCAAAGCCCAGGTGACTGGACTGGGGCTCTATTGTGATCCAAGGAAGAGAAAGTTTCCCAAGTCACACAAAAAAAATTAAAAAGTGGAAAATAAGGCGATTGCTTTCATTAGCTCCCGCGACACCTCCTCTGTATTGTTTCTCTGCTAACACCTGTTATTTCCCATCGGTGCTTGCCAGAACAAGATGTTAACTGGATAAAACAGAGTAAGATTACCAGGAGTCAGGGGAAATTAATGTGTTATTTGCTACACAGCTGAAGTGCAGCACATTGTACGGAGGGGCAGCTTTAATTAAAACTTATTTCGGAAATAATGACAGCTGAAGTCCACGTAGAAGCAGAGGAAAAGGCAATTTGTCACTCCCTTGTTTTCAGAGAGTCACCGAGGGGCCTGGTGTCATGGACCTTGTGTAGCCAGAGCGGCTGCCTAGGGAGGGGGGGGAAGTCCACTGTCAGTTCAGCCGACTTGTTACTATTGTGCTGACGTTTCCCTGGCTCATTGACCCTTTGTGTTTCTGAGGGTGCATGTCAAAGTCCCGAATCGATTCAGTTCCGTACTTTCTAAATGGAGCACAGTAAGACGAGGATTAGCAAGGCAAGCTCTGCAGGGGTAGGATAGCGATGCAATGAAGGCAGTAGTCCAGCTGATCAAGCTTTTCTGGCACGTCTCCTCTGCAATGAACCATGAGACCGAAATTCAACAGATGAATTCATTTCCCAAAAAAATAAATCTGTATTGCATCCAGGACAAGCCCTAGATCCAAGTGAGGATTGGATCACACACCCCAAGTGAGGACGGTTTTGGTGTTCCCCTCCATTTGTTTCACTTGTGGAGAGTGTTTCCCCCCTTGCATTTGCAAGCCTTTTTGTGATGCACCATCTGCAAGCATGATTTATCCCTGTCAGTTTAGCAGGGAAACATGTACGTATGGGTATGTACATCTGTATTTATCCCTGCCAGACATAAGCAAATACAAACAGATTTGCATCCTCTCAACTTATTGAAGCTTTTGGATTTGAAGACTGGAAGATGCCAGGACCTCTTGAAGCCATGCTCTTGTTTGGGGTGCCTGACCTCAGTGCCGCCATAGCTGTGTCTGCTGAATGTCTGAACATGCAAAGAAATGTTCAAGACTTTGGAAGTTTGCCAAGACAAAAGAGGACAACCCCCCCCCCCAATATATTTTCTCATCACACAGCATGGAAAACAGGAGGAAAAGAATGTGGAAAATCAGCACAAGCCCAGGAAAGCAGGGTGGTGACTTAACTTGAGGGTGCAATCCTAATACAGAGTTAGGCCGGCACAGTTCGGCCAGCAAAGTTTGGGCCGCACAAGGCCCACCGTAAAGTGCGTTTGGACCATTCTCAGAGTCGGGGAGGATGGCGCATGTCTTTGTGCTGGCCATGGCCATCCTGACTGCGAGAGTGGTCCAAACACACTTCACAGTGTCCCTTGTGCCAGCCAAACTTGGCTGGCCCAACTGTGCCAGCCTAAACTCCAGGTTAGGATGGTGTTCTGAGTCAGCAGCATTTCTTCAGCTCTTCTCTCAGCAATGCCTGATTTCCGACTTGCCTCCATTCTGCAGCGTAACCATTTGTGAAAAGATGCCACAAACTATCAGGGAGGGAGAAGATCAGCTAGAACACAGAGGCAGAATTGATGAGTGCGTCTATATTACATGCATGGCTGTGTCTAGCTTCTCAGTCAGTACCGTGCATCAGCTCTAGATTGTGGACTGAGAAGGCCGTTCAGCTGCAAATGCCATTATTTCCCTCCGTCACCATTTAAGTGTTGTATTCACTTAACTATTCAACTTCCTTGAAGGACACTTCTTAATTTTTTTTAAAAAAATTCACTTATTTAAGTTGCACAGGATAACTTGTACCAACCTGCAGATGGACTGGAATTCCAGCAGCACTGCCTGTTGTTTATCCTACAACCATCAATTCTGAGGAAGGAATGGCACCCAGCTTTGGGTTATTACGCTGCCCCTGAGCCCATTGTTGACTCCTCGGCTGGTTTTCTTTCGTAGCGATTCCTTGTAAGACGGATTTGTTTTGTGTCACCAAATATCTATGGGCCCCAAGTAGATGGTTGATGCAGTTGCAACACACACTCATGTTGTGGAAATGAAGCATTGCAAGACAAAAAGACAGGTAACCTCGTCACCAGCTGGAATTTAAAAGCTGAAAGGGGGTTGAATGCTTCTGAAACTCCAGATTTAAATTGGTTTAATTGTTGTCATCCCTCCTAAAAATACTTGCTGCTTCAGAAGAGGGTGGTAGAGATGTCACACAGAATTCTCATCACTTCACCAAACTACAATGTCCAAGATTCTTTGTTGGAAGCCAGGAGAATTAAACTGGGATAAAGCCAGTGGTGTCGCCCTACCGGTTCGCTGGGCGGAGTTATCTCGGCTGCAGGGAGGGTTTCCACGGTGATCGGCAGCGTGCTCGCTGCCTCCCGTTGCGTAATGGCGAAAGCCCGCCCGCTGCGAACTCCGCCCAGCGAACCGGTAGGGCGACACCACTGGATAAAGCCAATCTAAATTTTTAGCATAGCTTTATTCTGGATGTGCCAGGTATCTTTCTGAAAACAACAAAGTGGGCTCAATTGTCTGTTTTTCGGTTCCACAAAACCATTCCTATTAACTTGTGTTGCCTCCTGGGATTACTTTGAGGAACAAGTTCATTTCATCCAAAGAGATGGTGAGAAAGGCGCATGAGACAGTCATCAACGACTGCCTTTGAAACAAGCCAGTTCCCTGGAGCATTTAAACTTGTACTGTAGGGGAAATGAAATCGTCAATGTATGGTTGAATGTTGGAAGTTATGCACAGTGTTTTGGGATTACACATAAGTGTTTTGACACTGGTATAAAATGGAAGCTAAATATTTGCTGAGTACTACCGTGTGCATTTAGCATGCAGTTCTGTGCTGGAGGGAGAGAGAGCTGCATCCAAAGGGGTTTTTTTCTGATAAGCCAAACAGAGAAAGTGACAATTTCCCCCCAAAATCAGACCATCTCTTCTATTATTCACAGAGCCGCATTTCTGATGGGTGAATTTCATTATCTTTGACAATGTCTTGAATTTATGCTGCATCAAGTTAATATAGCTCAGGTGTGCAGGACACATAGAGTGCATCACCCTCTGTGCAAGTGTGGTCCCCATTCATTGAATGGAGAGGACACCTATGAGCATCTAGAGAAATGTGAATCTAGAGGTGCCAACTTTGATCAAGAAGGAAGACTTAAAGGCAGGGGAGTGCTGGTGCACAGGTGGGGAACTGCCCGGGGCGGTCCTCATCGTGAGGTGAGGTCATGCAAGTTGCATCAGTAGTAGATTGCAGGGGGAGGGGAGAGGATGGCAGAAGAAAAGCACGTCTGTCTTGAAGACAAGGCACTTCGGAAAGGGTGCTTTTCTCCCTTGTCATATACGTATCAGTGAGTGCAAGGAGCATTAACACAGGTAAAGTTCTCCATGGGCTCACATTTGTTTAGAATTTGGCTGAGAGTTTTAATGCGGAATTTACTTGCATTTGTCTCTCAGAAATTTAGAGGGCTGACTGAGGGCACCATCCAAAGATGCCCGTGGGTCAACGCAAGCTGCTTGCGTCGGCCTTGCACTGTCGCAAGCGTGCTGTAGAGAACATCCGCATCGGCGCAAGCGGTGCAGGGCTGATGACACAGGCTGCAGTGCTGGCCCTCCTGCATCGAAGACAGGCCCAGGTAAGCTGCCCATGTGCTGGCCGAGTTTGCCCAGCACACAGGCTTCTCTGGGTGGGGAAAAGGCGGGAGGGTAGGCGGAACAGGGTGGGGGAGGGCATTCCTGTGAGCAGGGAGGCCCAGGGATGGGGGAGGAGCCTGGATCTGGCAGTTAGGCCAGATCCAACCCCCCCCCCCAACCCCAGGCCACACAGCCCCAATTTGGGCCACTGCAGCCTGCTCAGATTTGAGCCTGCTAAATAGTAGGCGCAGGTCTGGTCAGCCCCATGGGGTGGCTGGCGCTTACCCTGGGGTAAAGGGACAGACTCTTCTTGCTCCATGGAGGCTCCAGTGGCCTCCCAACCTGTGTTGGATACAGCCAGCCTGCCTGCACAGCACAGGTTAGGATTGTGCTGTGAGTATAGCCTCCAAAATGCACACAAGCAACGCAAAGGCCAATCCTAGGCAAAGGCAATCGGTCCATCCTACAGGAAGTCAAGCCCGATTGCTCCCTGGAAGGGCAAATCCTGAAGCTGAAGCTCCAATACTTTGGCCACCTCACGAGAAGAGAGGACTCTTTAGAAAAGACCCTCATGCTGGGAAAGATGGAAGGCAAAAGGAGAAGGGGGCGGCAGAGGATGAGATGGTTAGACAGTGTCACCGAAGCAACGAACATGAAATTGGGCGAATTCCGGAAGCGAGTGGAGGACAGGGAGGCCTGGCGTGCTGTGGTCCATGGGGTCGCGAAGAGTCGGACATGACTTAGCAACTGAACAACAACAACAACGCAAAGGCAGTCTCTTCTGGGTTCTCCCCAGAGGAGTGGGTGAACACTGTGGACACTTTGCATGCACCATTGCTTTTTCTTTGGAGGCTACCAGCCTACAGAGGAGGTGGAATGGGGCGCAGGAAGCAGCCACAGCAAACCCCTCCCTTCAGGATCTGTCCTAGTTAGGGCTCTGGAGGCAGGAATAAATAGGGAGAATATAAGATTCTTTCAGTTAAATATACTTAATGATAGCAAGGAATGAGAAATAAGGAATGGTGCCCCCCCCCCCAAAAAGGTATTTTTTCAGAAGGGATCTGAAGAAAAAGAGTGAGGGAGCATTCTGTAGGTATACTGTTGAAGAAAATGTCCATAATAAGAAATTTGGACTGCTGCAGGCCACATGTTCTTGTGCTTAAATGGTCGTGTGCTCTGTGTTGGCCACCCAGGATACATTCAGATGCACAATCTCATCTAGATTTGCTATGCCAATCATATTCTAGAAAGGCATGTGTGTGTGTGTGTGTGTGTGTGTGTGAGAGAGAGAGAGAGAGAGAGAGAGAGAGAGCATACACCAGACTGCTAGATTGGAACCAATTTCTTACTTATCTCATGGCAACGGAGCTTCATTTCTCTGTCGCGGTGCCAGCAGATATAGCAAGTGACAGATGCAGCAGTTTGTAACAGTTTGGATAAGAAGTTTAGGACACACTTATTTCTCCATTATGAAATGACCTTTGGGATTGGCAAAGAGTCAGGCTGCAATTTCCATGAGAAAAAATGAACACTGCATTCTATCTATCTATCTATCTATCTATCTATCTATCTATCTATACACACACACACACACACACACACACACACACACACACACACACACACACACTTTCCTCCTTTCGGGAACCATTCTTGCATTATTCCTGAAATGCCATACGTCTCTCATTTTTCAAACCAGAATCGCACGAGCCCTAGAATCTCTCACCACATGAGGAAATGGCGAGCATGCAATGGTATGTATGTATCCTCCCAGAAATATTAACATAGCTAGTGATCTCGATAGTGACTTAGTGGCCACCATTCCAGATATCCACCCAAGCATTTACTGACTTTCCTTTAAAAAAGGCTTTCTGGGTGGCCAACACAAATTTCCTATCGAAATCCTATTGAAACTAGAGTTCCGGCAGTGCAAGTCCCTTTATGGCAGCACAAAAGTTGGGCCAGTGCCACACACATCTGGGCTACTGCTGCTGCAAAGGGGTGGTGGTGTGGCATGAGAAGAAGTGGATCCTGAAGACTCCATCAGCACAGGTAAGTTGGTAGCAGAGTCATGTAGCAGGCAGGGGAGGATGAGAGCAGGCGGAGTTTCAGGATAGGGAGGGAGGAGATGGATTTTGGTAGCACCAGCACACAACAGATCCTATCCCCTTTTTGCTGGGCCACCCTGGCCCTTTTCTCTCCTTGGCACACCATAAAAGTGGCTGACATAAGTCCAAGGAGACCAATGGGCAGCCTAATGAGGGGGGTTAAATAAAAATTATTTTTACTAACACTCTACTGGCTGTCTGATCACTGCCACCACCACTGGATGTACAGTAGTGTGTGCTCCATCAGACTGTCTGCATCAGCGCCAATAGTGGGGGATAGGATTGGATTGAGTGATTGGTAGGAGAAGGCATAAGCAATAGGAGTTGGAAGGGCGGGTTGCAGCTTATGCTAGAACAAGAGGAAGTAGCCTTAAACTGTCAGATCACCAGGCAGCAGCTCTCTAGGGCTTCAGCCAGGGCAGTTTGGCAATGCTGGGGATTGGATCTGGGGCCCTCTGTATGCAAAACAGGTGCTCTGTAACTGAGAGTGCAGTCCTAACCTAGAGTTAGGTCAGGAAAGTTTGGCCAGCACAAGGGCCACCACAAAGTTCTTTTGGACCACTCTCGGAGTCTGGTAGGATGGCGCACGTCTGTTTGCTGACCTCTATTACTCCAAGAGTGGTCCAAACGCATTTTATGGTGACCCTTATGCCATCAAAATTTTGCTGGCCCAACTGTGTCGGCCTAACTTCAGGTTAGGATTGCGCCCTGAGAGCGCAATCCTAACCTGGAGTTAGGCCTGCACAGTTGGGCCAGCTAAGTTTGGCCGGCACAAGGGACACTGAAAAGCATGTTTGACTCTCAGAGTCTAGTCAGGGAGGATGATGCACGTCTGTGTGCTGGCCTCTCTGACTCCGAGAGTGGTCCCAACATACTTTACAGTGTCCCTTGCACCAGCGCTTAACTGTGCCTGCCGAACTCCAGGTTAGGATTGTACTCTGAGATATAGCCCCTCTCTAATGTGATCGTAGTTCGACTTAGGGCACAATCCTAACCCACTTTCCAGCACTGACATAGCTGTGCCAATGGGGCATGTGCTGCATCCTGCAGTGGAGTAGTTGTCACGGAGGCCTTCTGTTAGTTCCCTTACCTCAAAGCTGCATTGCCCTTATCCTGGTGGTTAAGGAAAGCTGGCTAGGATTGCACTCTTAATTAAATCTGTATTTGTTTTTATAGCATCCTGATAGAAAATTAGTTGAGTCCTACAAGCATTAGGAAACCAAGAGAGTGAGCATCGTGACCAAATCCAAGGACTTGCAGTCAGGTCATTTATGTTTGAGGAAACAAACCCTGAAGTCTCATACTCACGTATTGTTCCTTTTCCATCTTCACCATTGTTGAACAGCAGTGAAAACTTGATTGATCTTGTGAGATAACACAAAAGTCTGGTGTGTGTGTTTTTTCTTTTTTCACTCATATTGAAAAAGAATAACCCCTAGTCTGAGGGCAAGAGCTGACTTTACCAATCGCTATGACAGTAAGGTTTGATGGGTGTCCTGCAAAATACACTGACCTTGTGGGTGATCATTTCTGTTTATCCCGGAGCTTAGGAAGTAGTCTTTGTGCAACACTGTTATCAGCTGCCACTCGAGATGGCTCGTTCCTGAAGGGTCTCCAAGGTGTCGCTCAACAAGTGTGCTTTTGTTGTCCTTTTCCTTGTTGAAATGAAAAAGAGCAAACAACATTGTTTGAGATTTCCAGACTCAGGAATGATATTTACAGGGCCAAGTGTCCAAGATGTGCAGTGACATGTTCTGTGCCAAGTGATACACTCCTAATGTATCTCTCATCTCTCAGGTAAGACCAAGTAGGACATTCTGGTATGGGCAGTGTCAAGTGTTGGCCCCATCATGCACTGGTCAAGGGCCCAGAACCATCAGAAACAGGGACATAGTTAAAGAAGTGCAGGGGGATGCAATTGCCCCGGGCAACAAGCTGAGCGTGTCACTAGTGACCAAAATTGTGAAAACCTTGGTATGTATGAATAATACCATCATGGTCCATATTGGAAAGGTAATTTAATGCAGAATGCAATGAAAAAAAACCCAGACTGTAGTATCTTTATCAAAGCTTATGGCCAAAAACCTAGAAAATGAAAATATAATTGTCATGTACAAATTGCGGTTTGTTAAAATCATGGTTTGAAGGAATAATACGGCCATGTTATATATCATTTGATGTGAAACTTCATGCAGAATGCAATGAAACAAATTGGAGTGGAATATCTTCATTCTATCAAAAGCTATGGCAAAAAACCCCAAGAAAATGAAAATACAACTGTAATGTCACTTCCTGTTGTGATGTCACTTCCGGGGCAACATTTTGCCCTCTGTACCAGGCTACACTTTCATTAGCTACACCCCAGATCAGAAGGGCTGGAGCCCATCCCCAAGGCCCTGTCCATGCCTAACTCCGTTGACCATTTAGCAGCAGCAACTCAGTGCTTGGCAGCCATTGCACGGGATGTTGCAATCTTTTTTCACAACAGTCCCACGAGGTCATCCTATTCTTGCACGCTAGAGCAGGTACATTTTATTGTGGCTGAAAACAACTGGCAGAGGCCAGTGTAGCTGCCTTCGAGTGTTCCACACTGCCACTACCAAGTTCATCTTTCAAATACTGGCTGATGGGTCACCAATCTACCACCTAGGCACGGGGGAGGGAGGCAGGAGCTAAACCTATCGTATGGGAGGGGCCAACACAGGGCTTTACTTGGCACTAAGAGTAAGTGATAAGGGGATGGTCACTGGATCACCACACCCCATTTCTTCTTGCCCACTTAACATCAATGGGGAGCACACACACACACACACACACACACACACACACACACTGATTTTTAAAAAGAAACTTTTTATCGGGGGTTGGCAGAATTGGGCTGCCTCAGGCAACTTCAGCATCACTGAAGAAGATATTTGTACAGAGGAACCCAGAGCAGCCCTGGGGGATTGTCCGCCAGGGGCAAACCTCCACCCGCTCAGTGATGTCATTCAGGGGGAATGGACCAGAACGGGCGTTCCGGATCCTAACGGGCTCCGTGGCTGGTTCCGGGTTCCCGACAAGTGCCCATCAAAAGTGAGTTCCTGTTCCTAAATCATTTGAATGACACCACTGCACCCGCCCCAGAAGTAATTGCGGTGATATCCTCACTGTTTGACATCACTTCATCCCAAGCCATCCACAGACTGAACACAGGCTTCTGCACACATTCATTTCTACCTGTATGCTGTAATGTGTGTGTGTGTGGGGGGGGGGAGGTATATATCACCAACTCAGTTATTCAAGATTGGGGGGGTTGCTGGGCCTGCTTTGAACCGGGGGCCATAGTGTAGTCAGAAGGGGTTTGGACGGATTTCTGGAGGAAAGGTCCATCGTGGGCTATAGGCAATGATGGATTGTGCAACCTCCTTACAAAGGTGGTGGGCTACTGGTACCAGGTGCAAGGGAGTGGCAACAGGATGCATCTTGTTGTCTCATGCCTCCCTTGGGCACCTGGTGGGCCGCTGTGAGATACAGGAAGCTGGACTAGATGGGCCTTTGGCCTGATCCAGCATGGCTCTTCTTATGTTCTTATGGTTGGCGCAGTAAGTCCTGCAGGTACCACAAGGTCCTATGCAAGCAACCCCTCCCACTTGCCGCCAGAGCCATTCTGGGCAGGAATGGCAACATACAGGCACTCAGCAATGGGAATGGCTGCGTGAGTGAGTGGGACGGGCTGCTTATATGGTGCCTTACGGGGCCTGCAGGACTTATGGTGCTGCCCTCTTCTGGCTTCATTGCTGATTGGAGGCCGTGGTGCGCTGGTACTGTCTCCCAAACAAGGAGATTGAGAGCAGAAGAAAAAAATTATTTCGTTGATCCCTGGAGAAAGAGACCTTGGGCAAGATTTTAAAATGGGTGTGTTCTTCTTTAAAATTGTATGTGGCCAATCTGGAGAGTGTGTAATTTGTCTCTTCAACCTTTAACTCCTCATAAAAAACAAGAACATTTTTCTCATCAGCAGTATCCAGACATTTATTTCATCTCTGTTCGTTAGTCCTTTGTTTAAAATACCAATTACATCTTTTTTCTCTCTCAACAACCTTTATGAAATATGTTAATCAGTTTGTTTATGGTATGAATCACTCTTGCGTCTGCTCTAAATGTCTTCCTCCCTCAGTGCTGGAAACCAAAGTCCGCTTCGCTTGTATACGAGACACTGAGGAAAAACAGAGGATTTATCCGCAACAGTGTACGGATAGGTTTATAAATGGGGCCCTCTGGGTGGGCTGGAATGTCAGGACTGGGAGGAAGAGCAGTGAAGGTGAATGGGGAGGTGGTGTGCACCCCCCCCCATCTTCTGCCTTTGGCAAAAGTCTCAGTTGGCCTCTGCCTAATAGGCAGGTTTTCAATATCAGAGACAAAGCAATATCAGAGACAAAGCAGAGTCAGGTGAATTTTTAGGAGGAAGATTGCTCCTCTCCTTATGATCACCTGAATGTAGGAAACGGTTCCCAGTAGCCACCCAGAATACCAGGTAACATGTGGCTGAGCCTGTTTGGAGAAGCCTTTGAAAAGCAACTATTTTGAAATGTTGATGTGCGTCCAGTGGTGTGCTTTTACTAGCAGAAAGCATCTTCCACTCAAAAAATGGTTGCTCCCAACCCAGTAGACCCCATTGACCCCAAAGATACAGAGGTTCCTACAGTGGAGGACCTGAGGGGGCAAATGTCCTGGGCACTGGGCTGGGGGGGGCAGCAGCGCAATGCCCATTCCCCCCCACACACACGCTGGGACCAAGGCCAGAGCACTGTCAGGAGTGCCGCGAAGCCCAGTGGCTTTGCGGCATTCCAGGAAGTGCTCCCTGAGGTGTGGTGATACAGAGCCCCTCCCTTAGCCAATCCCTTAGCCTACCATTATGAAGGGGGGCAAATGCCCCAGGCGCTACAGTGGTGGAGTGGGAGGAGGATGGGGACGAGGCAGCTCACCTCTCACAGAGGCAAGCCGGGCGAGTGGTGTTTGGCCTGCCCCCCCTTGGCCCTGTGTGGCTCTAAAATGGGGCCTGGCATGGCATAGGGGTGTGGCAGACCTGCACAACGGGAAGCAAGTCAGTGGAGGGGCAGCATTCC
>JAJKFI010000009.1:14823193-14878262 GCA_029204185.1 Lerista edwardsae
CCTTGGCTGCGTCCACAGCTACCCTTACCTTCCATTCAGGATCACCACCTCCTTCTTACATGTGGTCATATTTCAAATAAGTGGTACTGCACAAAGGAAGGAGATGGTGATCCAGACTGGTCTTAACAGTAACTCAGCCAATGGTGAACAGAGGAGGGACTTCCGGCCGGGCCAGGGTCTATATAACCTGTACTTGTATATTATTCAGGGCAGTGATTTGGACTTGGGTTCTGCCACTCCCTTTGCTGCAGTAAAGAATTTCAAACTCCAATCTCTGTATGTAGTATTTGGTACAGGGGTGTTTAGTCAAAGGGATCAAACACGTTCCTAACACACATACTCACTGAAACCCAGGCACAAGCCACACCAGTTCCTCCTTCCACACTGCCAGTCATCCCTCAGCAACTTCCTAGATCTGCAGAAATATCCCCGCAGTATTTGCCCACAGAGTGGGCATGAAGAGGTGACAAAAAGAATTAAGGACATGCTCTGCAGCTACTTCAGGAGTCAGGGGCTGGAACAGCTGGTGATGTAAATGAAGGCAAGGGGGAAAAAATGGCGTGTTACCAGCCTGTCACAGATCAACTTTGGTGCTACAGAGCAGCATGAAGGTGTGCATACCTTCTGTCTCACAATGCAATTGTCATATGTATTTGGGCGTCTGCACATGGCTTTTTTTTTTATGCCACCCAGTTGTCCACAACTATCGATCCATCGATCAGCACCCCAATGTGCACATTGTAAATAAGCAGAAGTAAAGAAGAATATAGACTGGGGATAGGAAGAAAGAGAAGAAACAACAGGTTTGAACTCATAAAGGGTTGACACCTGTCTCCAAAATTGGCACTCCTTTTATTCCCACTCATTACCTAAGAAACATTTCAAAACCTATAAAGGTTGGAAGGGGTTAAAAGTGGGTTTTTGTTTCTTCACATGTGACTACTCATGGCTTTCTGGGCAACCATTCTTTGGGAGGTCATGTTCAGCCATGCTGCGGAAAGCAAGGACCAAAGTGACATTTTTGACCTTGTTGGTGGCAAAGCAGAAGATTCCTCATTTGAGCACTTATTTTGTCCATATTCCCTGATCTTTCCACCCTTTCCTAACAGAAGATCTTGTTTTCCGCACTACAAACAGCTCCGGAGGCGTCCACTTTGGTCTCATTCATCCCACACTGCTGCTTTAAGATTATGCGCCCAGTCTCTGCAAAACAGGAAACAATTTAGGGACTCCTTTTCACAGGAAAGGTCAGATGCCTTTGGCTTAGAAGACGAGTGAGCAAATGAATAGTGCCCTCCGAAAGGGAAGAAGGCTTATAACATTCTCCTCATGAAAGAGATTCTGTTCCTTTTCAGTGTGTTCTGAACATATTATGAAATCTATACAATGAAAGGAAAGCTTCAGATCTTACCAAATATATGCCAAGATGATGCCATTGGAATAACTGGAGGCTTCAGACCCAGGAAGTGAACTGAGAGAACATGATGTTATAAGCTAAGCTGGTCTCTGGCTTGGATGAAAGGCTATCTGGGACGTCCCACCTGATGAACCTCTTGGAGTTTCCCACATGAAGAGTGGGACAGAGTTAAATTAATTAACAGATACCGACCCCTGTAGCTATGCTACTGCAATTACGGACAAATGTAGAACTCTTGGGAAAACATTAACTCTTTTCTGAATGTTCTCCACTTAACAATGGTATACCACTGTGAAATGGAGAATGCTCAGAATGTGTTCCACAATGTACTGTGTAAGAGGCCCCTCCCACTTGCCATCTGAGCCATTCTGGGCAGCGATGGCAACTGTGTTGCAGGAAATACTTGCTGTGCCTGAATACTTACCACACCACACACACCCTGTTGCTACACTACTGCATGTCACCATTCAACTGTGAACCCCCATATCTCCTTACCTGCCAATTTGGGGGGGGGAGGAGGGAGGGAGATATTCTTCTCATTTGGGATAACTGCAGTAGCTGTGGTCAACTCTTCCTATTCCTATTCTAAAACCCTCCCTTTTACGATTAATATAACAATAATCCTTCCTTTTCAGATAAAGGAGAGAACCACACTGTGAAGGCTACATCTGGGACTGGGGATTTGGCAGATCACAAAAATACTGTATATTTGTAAAAAAAAAAAAAACCCATTGAAAAAATAGTGGTTTAGACTAGCCTACTCTACTCATGTAAGCCGCCTTGGGCATTTGCTTCGGCATAGGAAAGGCAGGGTATAGATAGATAGACAGATAGACAGATAGATAATTTCTCTCTCTCTTTCTTCTCTAGCATAAGAATCCTCTCCCAGCTCCAGCATGGAAATGTAGTTGCCTCAAGGACACGACCATTAGCCACTTTGGGAAAACTACATTTCCCAGTATTCCAGGGGCCAGGGAGAGAGGAAAGGGGTCAAGAAAGAAAAAGGAGAGAAAGAAATATAGAAAGAGAGTAAGATTCTTCCTTCCTTCCCCTCCTACTATTGCTGACATCACTTTAATTGTCACTGCTAGAGCAGCAGTAGCCAACACCAAAGCAGAAGTCAGGTAATTATGTGGTAGGAAATCAAAAGATTTCCTTCCCTGACTTTGTTTAAAATTGAGCCACAGATTAAATTGGGGCTTATAAGGTGTGCATCACTTTTAAGAACTGCATCTTCCGGCTAACAAGATGTGCAAGGGGTAAAAAAAAAAAAAGCCATGGCTTAATACTATCTAACGGGAGTACTGTAATAGACTCTCCACATCACACAAAAGAAAACTGCCTTTGAAGAGTGTTCAGAAATTTAGTTGGCTGAAAATAGGGCTGCCAAGACATTTAATGGAGCCAGATGGATGGAGCACATAACTCCTATATTTTTCCATCTGCATTGGTTGCCGATTCGTTTCAGATTACAATTCCAAATGCCCATTCCTGCTTGTAAAACTCTAAACAGCCCAGGCCCAGGATCCCATATATATAGTCTCCCTCTCAACTTAGATCAGCATTAGGGACCTTGCTCCACGTCCCTTGCAGTCCGAGGTTGGGCAGGCAGGGACAGAAGGCGGGGTCTTTTTAGTCACTGCACCCCAGTTGTGGCATGTTTGTTCATGAAGGACAGGTCTATCAATGACTACTAGTTACCATAGCTATGCATTGCCTCCAGATTCAGCAGCAGTGTGCTTCTAATTACCTGCTGCAAGGAAGGAAGTTTGTCTTTCATGTTGGTGGGCTTCTGAAAGGGAGCTGAAATGGACCACTAAGGGAGTTAGGATGATGATGGATGACCAAATGGGCCTTTGGCCTGATCCAGCAGGGTTTTTCTTATGTTTTTATGGTTCCATTACTACGTGTGACCCAAACTTGCCGCTTCCAGAAAACTTGGGGAGGGATTGATATTGCTGTTTTCACGGTGCTGAATCGCTCCAAGCTGTTTTGACTAAATTGTTGATTGGATTGGATTTCCTTCTTGTATTAGTGTGTCATTGCAAAACCATTGTTAACTATCTTTGAAGGCACAGTCCTAACCTGGAGTTAAGCCGGTACAGTTAGGCCAGCAAAGTTTGGTCGGCACAAGGGCCACCTTAAAGCGCGTAAAGCTCAGGGAGGATGGTGCATGTCTGTGTGCTGGCCTCTCTGACACAGAGAGTGGTCCAAACATGCTTTATGGTGTTTCTTGTGCCAGCCAAACTTTGCTGGCCTAACTGTGCCAGCCTACCTCCAGGTTAGGATTGCACCCTAAAGGTCTGCTATAAGAAAAAGGCAGGCCAGGAATAAAATCTCTCTCTCTCTCTCTCTCTCTCTCTCTCTCTCTCTCTCTCTCTCTCTCTCTGTGTGTGTGTGTGTGTGTGTGTGTGTGTGTGTGTATGGATGTGTGTATGTGTGTATGTTCCAGCATAACTTTGGAATGCCTGGAGCAATTGGGGGTGCCATGTAAAAATAATTGAAAACGGCCGATATTGGTGTCGAATCCATAGTTTTTGGGGTCTCTGAGATGAATGATGACGCTCCCGATGCTGTTTAAGTCCGAGTTTGGCCCCCCTCGGCATGGGGGGGGTGAGAAGGGGTGCAGGATACAGTGCTTAGAAATAGAATATCTGCAGCACGCTGATGGTGGCATAGAGGACCCCATTTTATTTTAGATTTCAAAACTCATCCCACTTCTAGAAATACTGTGGGGATAAGACACCCCTAGAGGTGGGGGTGAGAAGGGGGCAACATGTAAAAATAGTCTAAAATGGCCGATATTAGTGTCGAATCCATAGTTTTCAGGGTCGCTGAGATGAACAGTGACACTCCCGATGCCTGTAAGTCCATGTTCGGCCCCTATCTACATGGGGGGTGAGAAGGGGTGAACAATAAAATGTCCAAAATGACCAACCTTAGTGTCAAATCCATAGTTTTCAGGGTCGCTAAGCTGATGGGTGACAGTCCCAATGACATTTACGCCCAAGTGTAGTCAAATAGAACAAATAGAACTCTGTAGAACCTTCTGGAAATTTTTAGAAATCATTATGCCCCGGTCTTGGACTCCAATCAAATACTTGCCATGTTACCAGGTGTAGTCACTGAATACAAGGCTATCGATACCGTCGTAGATGCCTATGAGGTCTTCAATTTCCCATCAGACTTCCTAAACTCATTTGATCCGGCTGCATTGCCACCACATCGTCTTTTACTTACAGTGGGATCTCCAATTATTTTACTACGGAACCTCGACCCACCAAAACTTTGCAATGGCACAAGGCTGTGTGTCAGGAAGATGCTGGGCGACTATCTTAACAAGCGTAATTGAAGCGACTATCTTAACAAGAAAGGGAAAGGGTGAAACTGTTTTTATCCCACGGATACCACTCATTCCAATGGATCTCCCTTTTAACTTTACGATATTGCAATTTCCAGTGAGACTTGCATTCTCGATCACGATCAACAAGTCACAGGGGCACTCTATTAAGTACTGCGGAGTGTATTTGAGATCTCCATGTTTCTCCCACGGACAACTATATGTTGCTTGCTCAAGGGTGGGTTCACCCAAGAATTTATGTATTCTTGCTCCTGGAGGTTAAACTAAAAATGTTGTTTATAATCAAGTTCTGAGTTACATTAATATTATAGTGAATTTGTAAAAGATTTTACTTTATAATTTTTATACTGTACTTCTACTTTTAATTCCCTGTACATAAAATTACTTCGATTTTACACTATAGATAGAATTCATTCCTTTTCCTGTCTAATAGAAGCTTGGGATACATAAATACCCGGGCAACGCCGGGTAAGGACAAGCTAGTTATAAATAAATAAATGCTCCTTGATAACAGATACATTGTCAAGAGGGAAAACAAAACCCTTCCACTCTTTGCTGTTGTTGTCGAGTCGCAACATATAAAATATTTGCCGGGATGGGGAGGGGATTTATACTCCGGATCGATAACTGAAACCTCATGTTACACAAAAGGATGGCAAGCCATTTTCTTTTATAAGAGGTTTCAGAAAGTGACCACACTCTACATTTCCTGCCTTTATAGTGGTTTTGGGTTTTCAAAGTTCCATCAATACAAAAGAAGTACAAGTCTAGCACGATGAAGCCTCTATGGAGGAGGAGAAAGGGCATCGTGAGCACGAACAACAAGGTAAAAGGCAGACGAATCTATATGACAGGTCAAGTTTCAGTCTTACCTCTGTCTCCATGTATGTTGTCATGTTACCTCAAAGTGTTTCAGGCAAGTGGAAATCTAGAAGAAGGGAACGTGGGGCTATTAGCATGGAAGCCGCAACTGAAGCTGAGCTGTGGCCAACTATCTCGCCCTCTTTCTAACTCTGCCTTTCTTAAAAACAAACTGGCTAGAATGATAGAAATGGAAAGATTTCCCTTAAAACTAACAGCAAAAAAAAAAATCATTTATGCGCCATAAAACCATCACTTCTGCATCTGTCAACAAAATACTCCCACAGAAAGACTGAGAACGTAATCCTAACCTGGAGTTAGGCAAGCACAGTTTAGGCAGCAAAGTTTGACCAGCACAAGGGTCCCCGTAAAGCTATTTTGGACCACTCTCAGAGTCAGGCAGGATGGCGCACGTCCGTGTGCTGGCTTCTCTGACTCCGGGAGTGGTCCAAATATACTTTACAGTGTCCTTTGTGTCAGCCACACTTTGCTGGCCTAGCTACGCCGGCCTAACTCCAGGTTAGGATTGCTCTCTCAATTGCTTGATAGGTTGCAACATTTCTGGGATGCCAAGGGAAAACCACTGATCATGTGGCACCTCACACCCTTCCACCCCAATTCCCGAGGAATCCACTGGATTCTTGCCTAGTGTGGTGACCTGTCCCTGTGTCCTCTTTCTCCTGGACTATTTTCTCTTTGGTTTCCACACTGTGCATGATCTTCCAGACTCTACATAGTACACTTTGGCCTTCAGGCTATGTTCATACCACTTTCTGTATGAACCAATTCATAACAATTGTGTTATGGCCAATTGAGTCCAATTCATTCAGCTCAACGTAGGGTCCTATCTTATTATGGTAGGCATATATATGGATTCCATGTGACTTCCCGGGACATGTGTGCTGAATGGGCTTAACTGAGATGAACTATTTCACCCAACCATGTGGCCAAGCTTTATGTGAGTCCTGGGTCTCAATTAATGCTGCTGCTCACTCACTCACACTTAAACTCAGTCCCCCAGCCCTGCTCTCCTATCCTATCGTCTTGTCACATACTCTATGTCTCCTTGGAGGGACAAGTCGGCATTGCGCGCTGCGTTGGGTCGCTCAGAGAATTGACCCAATGTGGCTACATAGTGCAGCCATAGGGGGGGCAGCACCCCTGGCACCAACCCCTCCCCCACATGCTCGCCCACTGAGCTACAGCCCACCAGTGAATAACATAAACAAAATGAAAAACCTGAAACGAATCAGTAGGAACATCTTATCAGGGAGACTGCCTACAGTACACCACAGTTCCAATGCTGGCATCCTTGTAAGGCTCTGCCCCTCCACAGGAGACAATGAACAACATCACACTGATTGGTCCATCAGAGGAGGTGGGTTTACCTTTGTGTTTATTCTCCTCAGCTACACTGTGCCATTCGGGGCTTGGTGATGCTACTGCACCAACTTCACCCACCCTTGGACTAGTCTGAGATTAACTGGTGGCCTCAGGGCCAAGTAGGAATGTTTTGCTTTCACTTGATTGGCCGAAAGCCATGAGTTTTCTCTGCCTACCCCAGACTATCCTCCCCATAGTTGTTGAACGAATAGGTCACTTCTGGTAAGCTTGGTGCAGGACTGGGACAAAGGACTAGGTATCTGGTGTGCATCCCAGGAGGAGGAAGCCAGTATCAACCTTCAGATGCTGTCTGGCTTGGGATGTTGGCTGGCAACCCTTAAGGGCTGAATTGCAAAGTCCATCCTAAATGCTTTCTGGCTTGAGATGAACTGGGCAATTTGGCTGCCTTGATCGTCTTTCCAGAAGTTGGTGGTGAAAACCAGAGTTTGGTGTGAGCCAAAACTTGGATTGGAGCTAGGATGCTAATGCCCAATGGATAGAGGTGAAAACTGCTTTTTTTTCTTGAACAAAAAAAAAGCTCCAAACCCTGAAGTGGAAGGATCTCCAAATCCTATCAGCTGGCTTCCCCCCCCCCACTTTAAAGTCTGTGATAGTCTTGTTTGAGGTAAGTAAGCCAGAACTCTATATAATAATTCACATGTGACACACTGGAGCTATATAAAAAGGGCATTATGTTTGGGTTTTTTGAACTACCTTTCTGAATAATTCCTGACATTGTTTGCCCTTTCCTCATTTTCTGGATGATGATGATGATGATGATGATGATGATGATGATGATGATGATGATTGTTAATTGTTTATGGGATGGACATGATTTACTCAGCTTTATGTCCCACTGATTTCACTTGGAAGTTATTCAACATATTGGATATCTTGCTTCGAAGTCAATAGAATATAATAGTTAAATCTGAAAGTTAATAAGGATCTGATTGTTGATATCATGGTTGGATGATGTGGACTGGCAGGAGGTGTGGACTGATTGTTGAGATGCTGGTACTGCCTGAAGGTAATCAGAATCTGTGGTCTTGTGTTTGGATGGGAGACAGAATGTTAAGCTGTGACAAGCTGTTGTACCCATTGTGGCGGGACGGAGTAACTGTGGAGTTGATTTGTCACCTCAAGTGAGAGTTGAGAGGGAATGTTCGAGAAGGCCAGCTGGCAAAAAAAACCTTGAGGACCTGTCCAGGCTTGAAGGCACGCAGCCAGAGGAGAGAACCACACTGTGAAGGCTACATCTGGGACTGAAGATTCCGTGAATTACGTGAATCACAGAATTCCGTGAATCACAGAATTTATAAAAAAAAACACCAATTGAAAATTGAAGTTTAGACTAGCCTGCCCATGTAAGCTGCCTTGGACATTTGCTTTGGCATGGGAAAGGCAGAATATAAGTCTTCAAATAAATAAATAAATAAATAAATAAATAATGGGTATTGAGTACCAAGACTAATGAGTCACCACCCAACAGTTGATTTAGGAAGAAGGACATCAGCAACATTCCTTTCATCATAGTCATATTTCATTGTTGCTAATACAGGACATAATCAATGAGAAATGGTACTTCTGCAAACCTCAGTCAGTTGAATGGGTCTTCTCTCATTGAATTCAATACTCTTCTGGCTATGCAAGAAACCCAGAGCGTGTTCGCATTTCAGATTTTTTTTTTTAAGTTGCTAGCTAAAGTAAAAATATAAAGCAGGGTGATGAGAGCTTTAGCACTGATGCACATATAAATCCAAATGGTCTGCTAAAGTGTCATCTTTGAGGAGAAGAATTTGTATAAGACTTTTTTCCATTGACATCATAATGGCACAAAAGTCAAAGGAAGTGCAGGAGACACTAATCCATTATGCTATCAATGGAAGTGTATGAAATGCTGCAATTGGCAGGGCTCAATGGAAGTGGAGAAGTCATTTGATGCAAGTGTGAGATACATTCATTGACATGTATGGGATACTTCTGGAGATGGCATTGAGCCAATGTCATTGTTCCTTTATGTCTTTGGCAATGGAAGAATCTATGAAAGACTAATAAAAAGTGCATGTGTCGTAGTTATGCAATGCCTTGGCTGCCGCTCAACATTTTTGTTTTCAATTATTGGTGGCTCAGTCCTGGAAACATTTAGAACTACAAGCAACTTGGCTCCTCGGTGTTGTCCTAGTGAACCAAAATGTGCTACTCATTTGAGTACAGCTACTTATGTACACAAGGAGGGGGGAGTTGGAGGGTCAAACCCAGAGGCAAGAAGCCACGGTCGAACATACAGCGCTGAACACATTAAACAATAAGACCAGAAAGGCAGCAAGGAAGGAGAAGGAAAAAAGATAATGCAGAAAATGCTGCTGATTTGTATTTGTAAATGCTGCCAGTCACAAAATTCGCATTTGGCTGCTTTGCAATTGAACAAGTCAAATTGCACCATAAGGGAACAATCCATTTTGGCTTGCAATCTGTATGCTGACTCTTGGTACTCTTCTCAGGTAGAAGCCTGCTTCAGTTTGAAAAAAGGCATGTTCGGAGTAGTTAAACAAATGGGGTGCGCTGGGAGGTATAAGACCTGTCTGCTGAATGACTGATTGAGACCATAGTCACCTTTTTAGAAAGCTGGCTCCATTGTCATCAACACTTGTACTGTTGATAAATGCTTTCATAACCTTCATTTTCAGCTTCCAAAATGACATTCTCCTTCCTGTTTCTTTTCTGTTGTCATTCTATGGACTGTATGACTGCATATTCAAAACATCGTTGTAAGCAGTCACATTCCAGCAAGATCTTCCACTGCCATTATAATGGCTTGGTACTTAAAGGAAGGACTGACCTTTATAATGTCAATGGAATTCGAGTCAGCAGTACAACCTGGCTGCTGTAAAGGTGAGCATTGTCTGGTCAATGAGGCAAGATGTCTTAGTTGGCTCTGTCTGGCTTCTGAATACAATTGGTGTGATTCTTCTCCAAATCACCTCCACTCGGGGATTTTAAATCGCAGCTGGTTGCTTACTTTTCCAATGGGGCCTGTGCTGCAGCCTGCAGTTGGGGGGGGGCAGTCATGGAGGCCTTCTCAAGGTAAAGGAATGTTTGTTCCCTTACCTCAGAGCTGCCCTTACTTCAGAGCTGAATTGCGCCCTAAGACAGCCGACTTAGGTAAGCCACCTTGAGCGATAATTTCTGAAGAGAAATCTCAGGATGAGAAAGGTGGTATATAAATACAAAAATAAACATAAATACAGAAATAAACAATCATGTTTCCTCAGAAGTAAGTCCCTTTTGTATGCTGAGGGGTTTACTCTCAAGTTAGTTTGCATAGGATTGCAGCCCGATAGCACAAATTTGTGCATGTCTATTCAGAACTAAATGTCATTGAATGAAATGGGACTTACTCCCAGGCAAGGAAGCAACTGATAAGTTGGCCCATGAGGGTGTTTCAAGCATAGGGGCAGCAAGAGCAAAAATCAATGGAGGAAACAGGGAACCTTCGGATAGGTGAGGGGTTGGAGATGGGAGAGTGAGGGTCATGAACTCCTCCCCCCATTCCACCATTATGGACCTGATCCAAACCAGGCCTGATCCAAACCAGACCTGATCCAAACATTAGCTACTTTTAGGGCGCAATTCTAAACTGGAGTTAGGCTGGCACAGTTAGGCCAGCAAAGTTTTGCTGACACAAAGGCCACCGTAAAATGAGTTTGGACCTCTCTCTGAGTCAGGGAGGATGGCGCATGTCTGTGTATTGGCCTCTCTGACTCCGAGTGTCATCCAAACATACTTTACAGTGTCCCTTGTGGCAGCCAAACTTTGCTGCCTAACTGTGCCAGCCTAGATCCAGGTTAGGATTGCGCTCTTAAGACATAGGGCACTCCAAGCTTCGGCCTCCTGTGTACCATGTAGTTTGGCCCTGAGGAAGTGGTTTACTGATTCTAAACCTGAGGCTTGTTTTTCATGACAGCTTCAAGCATCACCTTCTAGGGTAAATAAATGTGAGAACAGGCCTGTCAAAGGCCTTAACACACCTTATGGATGGCAGCTGGCTGCTGCCAGAATCAAAGAAGGAAGGCACATGTTGAGCCACAGTGGCTGGCAAGCAGGACCTCTCCCTCCCACACTGATATGCCACAGAATGCTTGGCCCCTGAATGCTCGGTGTCTTCAAAACAAGGGATGTGATCCAAAGCCACATAAATTCCAGGATTTCCCATTGAATGTTGGGAAGGGAAACAATGTGCACAGAACATGCGTTTTCTCTCCCAAGTGTCCCCATGACCATTGGAGCACATGGAAGAGCTACTTCATTGACAGTGCAAGCCTTTGCATGTCTACTCAGAAGTAAGTCCCACTGTATTCAATGAAGCTTACTCCCGGGAAAGTGTGCCCAGGAAGCAGCTGGATTGCAGTCAAGGTATGCTGTAATCAAGCAATCAACGACAAATATATCACAACTATATTTTTTGTTTGCTACATATCCAAAGCAGGAACAAATCTGCTCCCAATCTCTCATTTGAACCATGAATAGTTGGGGACAGTCCTACCGATGCTGAAGGGCCAATCAAACTGGGCAAACGGAACAGCTGCCAATTAGCACTTCAACATGATTTGAATGGGGAAGAAAAAGCAACATCTTAAATTGATTTCATTGGGATCTTTGAGATCCAGTATGACTGTCTTACTCGGCACAATTTGAAGATTGCATGAAATGGACATACTCTGTGAAAGCTTTTCTTGGAATGAAAGATTGCCTGCCTTAAAGACCATATGTCATCAATCTGTCCATATTGTCCCTTAATTTATATGGAACATAGTCAATGCCATCTAAATAAGCCTGAGGCATGACTGGATGGGATCTTTGCCATGGATGCAATTAGAGGCTATACTTGTAATTACAATGTGGATGGAAGTTATTTTATTAGCCACTGCTATGGCATTTCCTGGCGTGAGACAAAGAGCAGCATATCTTTTTCATCACAACTGAATTTCCACACATGAACCCCAGTTAGATTGTGTGTGTGTATATGTGTGTTCTGTGTCCGTCCCAATACTAAGTAAAGTTCAGCCCAAAATAAGAGAAGATGTACAAGAACAGTAAACAAATGAGAAAGACAAATGATAATGATAAAAGCTTTAAGCCCATTATGGAGTTATGGGGGATTGGGCTGACCGAGTAATCCTCTTTTGCGATGCTCTGAGTTGGTATTTTGTGAGTTCCAGTCATAGCTGCTACATTTCACTCCAAGTATTTTTCACCATTGAACCAGTTTTAGCACCCATCATATGACAAACGTAACAACTTGAGACAATGGGACTGGCTCGGCATTTCTAAGATGATGTACTTTCTGATACATCTAGGAAGCAAAAACTGATAAATTATATGTATCCTGAAAGATGTGGAGTTATTTTTGATATGTAAAAGCCTAGAAATCAAAAGGTGTTCTTTAATTAGCTTTACAGGATACAGTTGTTGTAGATTTTGTATTTTTAAATCAAATGCTCCAGGCTAATGATTGATGACGCTTCAAGTATGATTCTGTTATTATTTATAAAAGCATCAGCCATGAGCCTGGTGTTGTCCAGATAGAAAATCAGTGATTGGGAAGCATGACTGAGAGAGAGGGAGAAACAAAACTGGCCAAGGAAAAAAAGTTAACTTTGATAGTTCTCAGCTCTTATCATCCCCGCCATTTTTGAGGTTTATTGGTTTCCTTCTTGGCAGCGCACACAGACAAGTATAGGCTTAAACAGCCACGAGGG
The DNA here is from genome assembly GCA_029204185.1 of Lerista edwardsae. Lineage (NCBI taxonomy): Eukaryota > Metazoa > Chordata > Lepidosauria > Squamata > Scincidae > Lerista > Lerista edwardsae. The sequence continues at coordinate 14,835,975 of JAJKFI010000009.1, forward strand.
CTGAACTTCTTCTCACCCTTGCGGGTCTTCCAGAACAGAAGTGAGGCACAGCTAGAGCCCCTACATGAGACTGATGCTTATTGATGCTTACCAAAACAAAAGCTGATAGGCTGCAAAGACAACCATCTTGCCTGCAAGACCTACAATTAGGGTTACCAGATGCAAACTGGGACAGAGCGCCTATACCTTTAACCATTGTATAGAAGAGGGAATTTGGGCAGGTGCAACTTTGAAACCCTTCCATGATGAGCTGCACCTGCCAAAATTCCCTCTTCTAAACAATGGTTAAAGGTATAGGCGCTCTGTCCCAGTTTGTATCTGGTAACCCTACCTACAATCCATGTGCCAAGGGCAGCGGTGTTATGCTGCCGGAATGCTGGGCGGGACATCTGGGTGATCGACAGCCCCCTCGTCGCGTTCCGGAGCGTTACACCATTTGCGTAACCAATTACGCCACTTGCGTACGTTATGCAAACGGCGTAACGCTGCAGAACGCGACGGGCGGGCTGTCGATCACCTGGATGTCCCGCCCAGTGTTCTGGCAGCATAACACCACTGGCCAAGGGGAATGTTTGGTCCTATGGGATGTGAGCGAGAATGGCTTAAGTGGGAATATCAGCCATGGAATTATTATTCTTTACATGAGCTGAAGTCCACATTAATGGAATGTTTCCATTATATTCTTACCTTTGAACACATGAAGCTGCCTTATATGAAGTTGTTAGACCATTGGTCCATCTAGGTCAAGATTGTCTTCTTTGACTGGCAGTGGCTTTCAGACATGTGATACAGGGCTTCTCTTCCACCTGGAAATGCCAGGGAATGGGATGCCACCTTGAAACCTCTTATGCAAAGCATTGCCATTAAACCATAGCCCCATTTTTTATTTGCATATAACCTTTGTTGCTTGCTGAATTGGAAGACAAGAGGACCTTTTAGCAAAAGATCAAAAGATCATTCAACAATGTTCCTGTAACGGCATGCCCATATTTTGTGGCGCTCGCATGTTCTCTATGCACCTTAAACGATCCCCTGATATTTTTGCCTTCCTTTCTGCACTAGGAAATGCACTCTTTCTAGTACCAAGGCAATCTGCATGGCTTTGGAAGCAGGAACAATAAGTGCTCCTTACACAGAACCCTAGGATATTGTGGTAAGCACTGTGAAACAATATAATTGCTCTTGAGTGCTCATTTCCATTGAATCAGCAGTGACTTTCAATCTCTAGCAAAGAGACAGTATTGATTTTCAGTCTCTGTAAGAGTCAAGAAGATGAAGAAACTAATGCTTGCAAATGCCAAGTTAGTGTACTCTGTTATTTTGCTCAAGATGTTAGGGCACAGATATTGTGAAATCTGCAACCAGGACATGATATCTTCAGGAAAAATGAAAAAAATTTGGCTAGTGCATATACTATCCTGTCCATTTCAGACAAGATCTCACTGATCATTGCAATGGATGAGCTCTGGAACATTGGTACAGAGAGATTACAGATGAATAGCATAACTATATCTACTCAGAAGTTAGGCCCATGGAGTTCAATGAAACTTAGTCCCAGGACCATTATGAGTATGGGATTGCATCCTAGGGCTTCAGTCCTAAACACCAGTGATTCCCAAATTTGTGGTTAGACCCACCAGTGAGTCACGAGCCAATTTCAGGTGGGTCACGAAGCACCTAAAGCAACCATACTGAAAATATGGGAAGATGGGATACTGGAAAGGGGGAGGGCTCTGGGTTTTGCTTGTGTCAAGGTCGTAAATAGGTAGGGTTACCAGATTCAAATTGGGACACTGTGCCTATACCTTTAACCATTGCACAGAAGAGGGAATTTTGGCATGTGCAGCTCAACATGGAAGGGTTTAAAAAGCTATACCCAGCGATGGGATCTACAAATGAACAAGGGGAACGCTGGGCGGGACGTAGGCGGGACTTCTGCTTGAGTGGCAGCCCATCCGTAGCGTTCTGCAGCTGCCCTGGCCTGGGGGGAGGCTCCTGCTCGCCACGGGGGACAGGTGAGGGTGGCGCTGGGTACCTGGGCGAGCAGCGGGGGGGGGGGCGCTAACCGGGGGCAGCCCCCCCAGGCCAGGACAGCTGTGGAATGCTATGGACGGGCAGCCAATCACGTGGAAGTCCCGCGGAAGTCCCGCCCAGCATTCCCTTGTTCATTTGTAGATCCCATCTGTAGATCCCATCGCTGGCTGTACCTGCCAAAATGCCTTCTTCTGTGCAATGGTTAAAAGTATAGGCACAGTGTTCCAGTTTGAATCTGGTAGGCTTTTTTCTTTCTGATTCACTTTGCTGTTGGAAAATGGCTGAGAAACAACCCAACTTATTGCTGCATTGTCAGGAAAACAGGAGACTCTGGTGTCATAATGACAGCACTTCCAGCCATGACATCACTTCTGGTGGGTCCTGGCAAATGGTCATTCTAAAAAGCAGGTCCTGGTGCTAAAAGGTTTGAGAACCACTGCTATACACTATTTCCTGGGACTAAACCCCATTCAACTCCATGGGCCTGGCTTCTGAGGAGACATTATGCTGTAACGTACCTTTCTGTGCAATCAATCTGGGTCATTTGATGGGAGAAAGTCACAGTGTACGTTTACAAGAATTGAAAAAGGAAAATAGATAAGAGACAGAAATGGCTAGAAAAACCATTTGCACATCTTTTCTTCCATGCCCTGTTTTTTTATCCATTCAGAAGGGGGAAAAAAACCTGGCGCATAAAAGTGTTGAACAGGTGCTGCAAGAAGTGCATTACTGATTTAGCATGACGAAGGATCTGTGGATTGGCAAAAGCAGGATATGTGGCACCTACAGCGGGCCTACATCACTTGTTGAAATGTAGACCGTGTTCTTGGTTTGTTTGTACACCATGTTCTAATGCTCAGTGTGTTCTGGCACAATTCTAATAAAAGAAAGAGAAGGGGGAAACGTGATTTGCTGAAAAATAGTAGGTGTTTGTTTTTCTAGTGAAAAGAGCATGAAGGGGAATGTAGATGGAGCTGTTATCCCTCAAACCAATCTTTAATGCTTCAAATTATTTCAGGAATTTCGTTATACAGATTCAAAGGGGGTAGAGATCCTTTGCTGTTGCAACAAAAAGCAACAACAAAGGGTCTTGCAACACCTTAACATGTACCAAATGGGTTGCAGGGTTGTGGAAAAAAAAAAGACATGTGACTCAAATTTTCACTCAGGTTTTCACGTTTTGGGCTGACTCTCGTCTCTGGATCGAGTCACGCTGTCATTGACTCACTAATTTGGCCACTGACTCTCAATGAGTCAGCAATTCCGGCAACTCAAATCAGTGTGTGCGCTTCATTACTTTGTTGTGGCTTTTGCATCAGAAAGAAGTCTTTTGGAGATGCTTTGGGAGGTGCTACAAAGTTGCCTTGACCAATGGTGGTTTCATTCTGTCCAGCCAGAAGAACAGATCAGGGGTGGTGGTGAAGAGGAGCCTGGTGCAATTTTCCCCTACATCCCCCTTAGCTATGCCACTGGTGCTAGGGGGGATCCAAGTAGGCCTATTACCAGATCTGGTAAGGGAGTGCCAGAATAGGTAAGTCAAAATGGTTGTTGTTGTTGTTGTTGTTGTGCATCACTGCCTGGTCATCCCATAGCATGCAACAGAGATTGCATGTGAAGCTGCAGGCTCTGGCCAAGCCCAGAATAAGATTGGACTGCTATACCTCTAAGGGTGCAATCCTAACCTGGAATTAGGCCGGTACAGTTAGGCCTGCACAGTTTGGCTGGCACAAGTGCCACCATAAAGCATGTTTGGACCACTCTTGGAGTCAGGGAGAATGTTGCACGTCTGTGTGCTGGCCTCTCTGACTTCCAGAGTGGTCCAAACATACTTTATGGTGTCCATTGTGCTGGCTAAACCGTGCCGGCCTAACTGTGCCGGCCTAACTCTAGGTTAGGATTGTGCCCTTGGTGTACACTTCTTGGCCTAACCAGGGCTAGCCAACCTTTCAGCTTTAGGGCTCCTGGACCTTTAACAATTGTGTAGGAGAGGGAAATTCAGCAGGTGAAACTTGTCATCTCACAGATGAGAAGCTTCACCTGCTGAGATTCCCTCCTCTACACAATTGTAAAAGTTCCAGGAACCCTAAAGTTGAATGGTTGGCCACTCCTGGCCTGCAAGGTTGTTGTAAGGGTAGTGGGATGGGCAAAAATGTTGTATGTTGTCCTCAATTCTTTGGAGGGGCACTTTTTAAGATGACACCAGGACAATACACAATTGAAAAAATAATTTTGGTTTGAGTGTCCGTTTGAAAGCACATGGAAGGAAATCTTGATGGGTAGGTTCCTTTTTGGATCACATACTTTTTGATGGAAGGTATTTGCCTAGGGAAATCATGCCAGCAACATCCATACTGGGGATTTCCATGTTGGCTAAAAGTCTGCTAGAATAGCCAGACAGCCTACCTTCCAACTGAGATAGGAGTTGTGTTGCTGTCTAAGCAGGTTTTAGCCTCTGTCACAATAACCACATCAACCATATTTTTATTTTTTTAAAAAAAAAATTATCTATCAAGCCCGTCCACACTTTTTCTTGGCATAGAGGGGATAGACCAGTGCACACAAAATGATGCAAATATTGTAGCAAATGTCTGCTGACTCAAAGAGAAAGAAAATCTAAGCAGGAAACAAAAATCAAAGAATCCAGAGTCTGACATGCATCTGCAAATACTGTGTTGTGAAACGGCCTGTGAACCTTGAGAACTGGGCCTCTAGAACTGGGAGGAAAAGTGTGAAATCTGTACTTTACCATCTAACTTTCATTTTTTAATGGCAACAAAAAGGCATGTAGATAATGGAAGAGGAAGAAGTTAGGCTGCAATCCTATCCACACTTACCTGGGAGTAAGCCCCATTGATTACAATGGGACTTGCTTCCAAGTAGACATGCATAGGATTGGGCTCTCACAAAAATTACAAGACTACCTTCAGAGGATTTGGTTCCCTGCTGCCTTTCCTCATTGCCGAATATGTCTGGCAATAATTCTCCACACAAATGCAGTCACTTCCAGATGCTGCCATCAAACCCCCCCCCCATTCATCACTGTTTGAGGGAGTTTCTTGGCAAGGCAAGGGAATCTCTAGTGGCCCCCCTCCTACTTGGGTTGTCCCTTCCTCCCCTTACCATTTGAGCTGCCATTCCTCCAGGATTGTCCTGAGAACTTTGAGGCCCAGAACAAATGTGCCAAAACCCACATGGAAATCAGCATTTCCCGCAGACAGGGCCGGCCTTAAGCCAAAGTGACCAATCTTGTCATACCAGGCCCCTGCACATATTGCCAGCAGCTGGGATTTATATTAAATCAGAGAAGCAAGATTTAAATCAGAGAACTGTAAATCAGAGAAGCAAGCAGAGCAGTTTTCCTTGGGCCCTCCCACCTGCCCCTGCCTCCAAACGGCCCAAAATGGGCCTCTTGGAAGCAGTTGGCAGTGACGTTATCATAACACCACCAACTATTTCCAGTGCCATGTGCGGCACCACAAACACATTTCTTAGAGTGGGGGCCCCGCAGGGAGAGTGGGGGCCCCACAGGAATGCCCCCCATAGGGCGCCACTACTCCTAGAGTTGGCCCTGACCCCCTCCCCCATGATCACCCCTGCCATATTGAGACATACAAAATAATGCATGGAAGGGATAGAGTCGATAGAGGGATGTTCTTTTCCCTCTCTCCAAACACCAGAACCAGGGGGCATCCGCTAAAACTGAGGGTTGGGAGAGTAAAAACAGATAAAAGGAAGTACTTTTTTACCCAGTGGGTAGTTAATCTGTGGAACTCTTTGCCACGGGAGGTGGTGATGGCATCTGGTCTAGATGCCTTTAAGTGGGGATTGGACGGATTTCTGGAAGAAAGTCCATCATGGGCTATAGGCAATGATGGGTTGTGCAACCTCCTTACATTGGTAGTAGGCTACTTCAGAGTACCGGGTGCAAGGGAGTGGCAACAAGATGCAAGCGTCTTGTGTCTCGTGCCTTCCTAGGGCACCTGGTGGGGCGGCTGTGAGATACAGGAAGCTGGACTAGATGGGCCTTTGGCCTGATCCAGCAGGGCTCTTCTTATGTTCTTATGCCAAATGTGTTGTACGGTGTCCTTGTGCCGGCCTAACTGTGTCGGACTCTTCCCATTAGGAATGCTTCTTTCTTTATATTCTCTTTCTCAATTAAGATGTGATTTTGAAACAAAAGCAAGCAAATGTCAAATCTTTTCTTTTTGCTGCTGTCATTTCAGTTCTTGAAATTCTGACAGACTGAACATTTCAGAGTGACTGGCGTTGGTTGATTACCTTTTCTTACACATATATACCCCCCCACCCAAAAAAAAAGAAATGTAGTGGAAATTTTGATAAGACTCCTGCAATTCTATGTATTCCATTTTGAGACCAGCTGCCTTTGTAGATTACAATACTACGCCCAGGATTCCATCTGGTACCAAATCCCCCTCCCATCGTTCATGAATTGGCAGTCTTGGAACATCCTCAGATCCCACCTTAGACACTGGAGATTTTGGGATGCATCTGACCTGTGGCAACCTTAAACAGCTGCTGTTCTCATAGAGCTGGTACACTGTACAGCATTAGCTAAGTTATATTGCGTGGTGACTTATACAAAACAGTACAGTGGGCCCTTCTTACCTGTGGGCTTGGCATCCATGAGTTTAAATATCCACAGATGCTGGGCCTGTGAGTGGAGGGCCTCTGGGCTTGTCTGAGAGCACAATCCTAACCTGGAGTTAGGTTGGCACAGTTAGGCCAGCCAAGTTTGACCAGCACAAGGGCCACCATAAAGTATGTTTGGACCACTTCAGAGTCAGAGAGGTCGGCACACAGATTTGCACCATCCTCCCTGACTCCCGGAGTGGTCCAAATGTGCTTTACGGTGGCTCTTGTGCCAGCCAAACTCCAGGTTAGGATTTTGCGCTCTCAAAGTGACTTCTGGTCCCATTCAGGAGGTATTCTGAGGAGTCCAGAAGCCCATGTGCAAGCCCCCCAGGTTATCGTGCAATGTGAGGCCCTCTGTGGATTTTATTATTTGTGGAATTTGGTATTCATGGGGGGTCCTGGGATGGATTGAAACAGGACCCACAGCATTCAGAACATTATTAATGGCTGATGAGGTGAATTCTCCACCAGTTGTATGTGGTTTTCCAGACTTCGCAATCAACAATGAAATGTTGTATGATGTCCTCAAACCATCAGAAGCATTGCAAACATACTTGACAGTGTTGGCCGCTTTTGAAAATTGTCACAAAATGATTGGGGGAAAAAAAGTTAAGTTCTTGTCTGCCTTGTCAGGATGTGCATTCTTCAAATGTTCAATCAGTCTGGAAGACTTCATGACCTTATTAGAAAAGACCTTTTCACATATCAGGCACATTGGCAGCTGCTGGTTTGTTGGTGCTGGTATAAATCCGTTCTTCAGATATTCCAAACGCAATTGTCTACCTTTCTCCTTTGATATTTTTTTGGTCTCTGCTATTTCTGTTCAATGGCATAGAGATAAAAACACACACAATGACGACACAGTTTCTTAAAACATGGTATACTGGTTTGACAAGAGCTCTGATGGTGCATTTACTGAAAATGTTGATAGCTTGTACTAGATTTCATTCCTATGCAGAGGCAGATACTTGGAGCAGGGCCGGCTCTAGGAGCGACAGGGCCCAATGTGGGGCATTCCCATGGGGGCCTCCACTCTCCCTGCAGGGCCCCCACTTACCAAAAAAAGCATTTGTCACCGCATGATGATGTCACCACCAACTGCTTCCGGGAGGCCCATTTTGGGCAGCTTGGAGGCAGGGGCAGGTGGGAGAGCCCAAGGCAACACTGCTCTGCTTGCCCCACTGACTTACAGTTAATATAAATCCCAGCTGCTGCAGCAGACGATATGCTCGCTGCACTGGTGCAGGGCCCCCAAAAGTGCGGTGCCCAGTCTGCCGACATTGGTCACATTGGTTTATGGCCGGACCTGACTTTGCGTGCTAGCATGATGCTATAATCCAACCATCTCTAGCGCCCCCTTCCCTCCCTTGCTTCTTAGCGCCTTGTAGATAATCCCATCAACCTCAAGGGGGTAGTACTTTGGGAGCCACTGGGCTAGAAGCATAGGAAATGGCCAATCAATGCACACCTGCCTCTGTGCCCACTCCCCACTATCTCCAGGTGCAATACGATGCAAACCTTCACTTGTGTTAATTTCTTTAATTTTCACAGAGCAGGAGATATTCTAGCTGGGCCTAGGTAGGTATGTTGGCTGATATGGTACTTTTTGTACATGTGTATGTGGTGCTGGGTACGTGGCAGGAAAGCATTCCTCAGTCCAGTCTTGTGGCATTTTGAATTGGGCTGTGGGTAGGGAAGACTCAAGTACCACAGACCTTAGGGAAAAGGCCAGACTTCGGTTCAGGAAAGCACCCATTCCCCAACTCTGTCAGACGCTATTTGGCAGACTCTAAAGCCATGCTTTCCTTCTGGAAAATTCCATGATGGGACTGCACCATGCTTGGGTTGCTTGCTTGCTTGGATCTGAACCTGTAAACAAGCCACATCTTGATAACATCACAAAAGAGGTGCTTTCAATCTCAGCTTCCCTTACCAATCTAATTGCAAAGTTAATGTTATTAAATTTAATCAATGATATACTAGTTATATCTAATAATTGATGGCCACCTGAGTAATCAAGGAGTTCTCTGCCGCATCTTTTGCAGAGCGGGGGATGACATGGAGTCCTCGCCTTTGTGCTGGCGCAGAGATGAGAAGACCCATCGCCTGCCCTGTGCCCTTATCTGGTGGGAATGTCCCCTTTCTCCAGGGAGCCTCCGGCGCCTGCCCAGAACTGGTAGGATGCAACAGTAGTTGCTTAGCTACTACTGCTCGTACAAGCACACAGGCAGCACAGCATTGGACTGTTAATGTTGTCACTTTTTTGTCTTTTGTGGGAGTTGTTTGTATGGATCTAAGGGCGCAATCCTAAACTGAGTTAGGCCGGCATAAACTAAGCCAGCAAAGTTTGGCCAGCGCAAGGGACACCTTAAAGTATGTTTGGACCACACACAGACATGAACCATCCTCCCTGACTCCGAGAGTAGTCCAAAAAACACTTTATGGTAGCCCTTGCACTGGCCAAACTTTGCTGGTTTAGCTTAGGCCGGCCTAACTCAGGTTACGATTGCGCTCTCAGTATGAATCTAGGATTCCAAACAGCCAAATCCTATCCATTCCCCCTGCCCTGCTGCTGATGGAAAATAGTGACCACTGCATCTTATGGTGGGGGGAAGGCGCTTCTGGATAAGGGAACATTTGTTCCGTTATTGGGGAGTAAGCCTCCATGGCATGGGGGCCTTTTCGGACCTGATTAGTGAAAAAGCTGGCGCAGGTTTGCATGGACCCAGACCACAGAGTTGAGTCTATACTAGGAAAGGGGATAGGATATCAATGTTGCTAGGGCTGCCAATCGCATCCATACCTTGGCCTGGCCTGCCCATCCCCTCCCTGGCTCATTTTGTTCCCACCCCACCCGGTTCTACTCTCCCCACCCCTTCTGACTCTCCCACTGACTTAGCTGCTCTGGTCAGCTGTGGATGAAGCGCTGCAAGTGGGTGAGAAGGCTCCAGCCTCCCATGCTGGCAAGCCGGCAGCCTGCCACGGAGTGCTTGTCATGATTACCGCTGACTGCTTTACGGCAATCAGCACCAGCGCAGAAGGCATGCTGTCAGTGGGCTGCATGCATAGGATTGGAGCCTAAATCTACCTTTCACCATCTAAGTGGGAAGTCTAGAGATTAGCCCCAGACCTCCAGTGCATGATTTCCCCCTAACCAATCTAATCAAGGACTCAAAGATGATCGCTCCTGCCAACCTGGACCTGGAGGATTTGGGACAATCAGACAGCGAAGGAGAGTTTCACCTCTATGCCTGTTGCCCTGTAATAAAGGAGTAAAGACTCAGCCACAATCTTGTGCTCTGGCTGGAATTTTGGTGCTTAGTGTGCTTTTTCTGTTCCTTCCCGCCTTTCCCTGGTTGATTACCAACCGCCTTTCCCTTTGTCTCCTGCTTGGTTCTTCAGCCCCTATTCCCTCCCTCCCAGTTGATGTCCATACGTTCTGTTCCTTCTCCTGTTGTCCCTCCTTCATTTGCACCATGATTCATTCAGGGGCAGTGTGACCATGAGCGCTGTCTCACACCTCTGCCACATCTGCCATGGCACTGTTGGAAAGACCCCCCCCCCAGCTGTGCTTCTTGCACAGTTTCATTAAGAGTGCAATCCTAAAGTGGAGTTAGGCTGGCACAGTTCGGCCAGCAAAGTTTGGCTGGCATAAGGGCCACAATAAAGCACATTTGGATGACTCTGGGAGTCAGGGAGGATGGTGCACGGCTGTGTGCTGGCCTCACTGACTCCGAGAGTGGTCCAAACATACTTTGTGTCAGCCAAAGTTTGCTGGCCGAACTCCAGGTTAGGTGTGCGCTCCCAGTGTGAGGCATTTGTACTCATCCTTTTTGCATTGCAGGCCTTTTGTCCCAATACATGTAGATTTATATTAAGTGTATAGGTGGGTCCCAGTATCCCAGGATCCCGTATCCATGGTTTCAATTATCCATGGATCCGGGGTGGTGGTGATCTTCCTTTATTCGTACTTTGGGTCACTAAAAAATCTTCTTGCCCAGGGGGCAGAAGAGAACCCTATACTTTTTTTTTTTTAGATTGTTAGCCCTTTGGGACAGGGAACCATTTAACTTTATTGTTACTATTTGCCTGTAAACCACTTTGTGTTGAAAAGTGGTATATAAATACTATTGACTGACTGATTGATTGATTGATTAACATAGAGTTCCCTCTTATCCACAGTTTGTGGTATTCACAGTGGAGCCAAGAATCTCTTGCGGATACTGGGGCATACATATATTTCTTATTGTTAAAACCCAAAGGTAGGTTAGGGTCAGGGCTGGAAAAAGAGGCTTAAGATATATAATATGGGGTTTGTTGCCCAGTTATAGAGGGTGTAAATGACCGGGATGCAATGAAAAACAAGACATTAATGTCCAGGGAAGCCAATTACTGGGACACATTTGACCAGGGCACAATCATACAGGATGCAAATATGCTAGTATTGTTTCAGACACAGAAAAAAGGGTAGCAGTTCCATGGTCATCTACTAGGCTTCACACTCAAGTGGAGATTTGAATTCAGGCGAGCCTGGTCCTAGGCTGACATTCTAACCACATGATGCTACTATGGTCACAATGTCCAATATGTCAACCCTCGGATTTTGTTTGAAACCCGTGTTGCACTTTTGCAATAGAAAAGGGCAACTTTTGCCATTAAAACACAAATCTGAAACTGAGCACAGTTTCGCAGCCATAGATAGACTCAATATGTTCCACCCCTTTGTCTTCTGCAGCCGGTCAAGGACACCCCAGATCTGAAACGTAGAACCTGGGTATGAGTTTTTTGACTAAATAAAAGTCCAACTATCATATTAGAATTTTTTTTAATGGAGTGCAATTCCCATGAATTGGTATTCTGCCACACAGGGTCCCCACACAGGGTATACATTGTATACATTAATTGTGAATTTTAGTGGCAAGATCTTGGCCCAAGCAGCCAGCAATATTATGCAGCTGTGGCTCCAGAGGACTGACAACAAACTAATCACACCAGCTAGATTTGGGTCTCTCTCTCTCTCTCTCTCTCTCTCTCTCTCTCTCTCTCTGTGTGTGTGTGTGTGTGTGTGTGTGTGTGTGTTTACTGGCACAAGGGGGGAAGCCCTCGAAGTTGCTTCAAACGGTAGCATTTAGCAGCGATCGTGGATAAAATCTACTCGATCCAGGCATCACATCTGGGCAGCTGAGGCATTGTCAGCACTGAAATTCACCTCGATCCAGCGCCTGTCGTGTAAACGAGGATTCTTTTGAGCAATTATTTTTTTTGTCTGTCCGCAAACGAAGGAGGAACGACCCGTCGAATCCCCTGCAGAATCCGACAGGATCCATCTTTTCTCTTTTTCCCTGAGGGGGTGAGAGGCAGCCTGATTGACATGCAGAAATCTGATCCTGTGAAAGACACGGCGAGCCAATGGGATGCAAAGATCCATCAGTTTGGATTGGAGGCCCCTGGAGGAGAAGTAGAGGAAAAACCACCGAATACAGCACTGTCAGTGGCGCTTTTCGCTTCCAAGGGGGAAGTGCTGGGAAATAATTAATGTTTTTATTAAATTTGGAGCGACTTTTTTTTTTTTGCGTGCGCAGCCGATCGTCTTGCGGTACGTTCAGGTGGGTCTTTGCAGCAACTTTTTTTTTTCTCCGTCGCTCCAGCTGATTACGTAGTTGTGGTTTTGCAAGAAGGTAGCTCAGCCGTCCGTCTCTGTCTGTCTGTCTGTCTGCTTCTCTGTCTCTCTTTACTCCCGTTAGGTGCAACGCGAGTTCTGTTGTGCGCCATTACTAGTTCTACACACGTTTACGAATGAGCGGGGCTAGTGGTGATCCAGCTCGCTCCAGGGACAAAACGGGCATGCCAATAAACAGCTTTGCCTCTCGATCTGATTTCTTGCAAAAAAGTCCTTTCCCCCTCTCCGGCTGTCTTTTCCGGCTCTTGCTTCTAACCCGGGGGAAGGCGGCGGAAAGGGAGGGTTTGTTTTTTATGAATGGAACTCTTGGAGGATCATTAGCTATGCAAATGCAAGCGGTTCATTCATGATTTAAAAAAAAAAATCTAAAAGCCATCTTGTGTTCCCGTTGTTGTTTGTTATTGTTGTTTTAGGCTGCTTCGAGGCTACATCTGGAGGAAATCTCTCGGTCCAATGTCCAGAAAATAATAATAAAAAAAAATACTCAGCTGAAATCTGCAGGATGGATGGATTTTATGACCAGCAAGTGCCTTACATGGTCACTAATGTGAGTGATCAGTTGCAAAGTTGTTGCTCCAACTTGGATCGGGGCGGGGGGGGGCGCTGAGGACAAAGTGGGAGGGGGCGCAGAGGCTGTTGCGGAGGGAAAGGATCTGGTGTCGCTGCCTTCCTGTGCCCTGCTGGTGGGATGGGACTTCTTTTAACAAATTCTCTTTTTTCTCCCAAAGACCAAAATCTTGGCCGGATGAAAAACAAAATCACATTTTCAGGATTGGTGGAAGCAGACAGAAGTTATAATAGTTCCTGCTTGCAAACGTTCTGGCTGTGTTTTGCCTGCCAACCTTTGGAAGCCTGAAGTGCTGAGGAACCTTTTTAAGCCAGTTCATTTTTGAAAGGGCTTCTAAAGCATTTTGGAGAAATAAGACTTAAAAACAAAGCAGCTGGCTGTTCTCTGACTCTCCCTTGTTCTCCCAACTGGCTTTTTAAATGAAAGGTTGACTTGAAAAAATACTCCTGTGTAGGTGTGAGGGCTGCAAGCTGCTAAAAATATACCCTCAGCTTAATACTTTGGAGCTCTGCAATGAATAGGTGCCTGTGCAGAGGTGTGTTTGGGTAGGTCAGTAAAGGCACAAATATTCCCCCTGAATAAAAATAATCCTATCAGTAACCCCTGGTTTGAAATGAGCAGGTGTGTCATAGAAAAAGGCCCCCTATCTTTCTTTAGGCACATATATATATATATTAAATTCTGATCCTATGGGTTGTCAACCCCCCTTTTCTCGTTTTAAAGTAACCAATCTTTTCTATTTGTAGAATCCCTGTGGGAGAAACTGTAATGAGCGACCAACAAATGTCAGGAAAAGAAAATTCATTAACCGAGATCTGGCTCATGACTCAGAAGGTGAGGATTGTGTGGGGGAAGGAGGGACAAGTTCTTTTTGGCTCCCCCCCCTCCTGAACACCAACATGCCTTATAATGTGCTTCTTAGATTTTGGGGTGGTTTCTCTCTCTCTCTTTCTCTTTCCCTCCTGGGTTCTTGTCTACATCTATTTATAGAAATGAGACAAGAAAACCACATTTCATGAGGTGACATGAGCTGACAAAAGCTATTTGCTGCTGTACGGTCCATGACTCAACCCTCCCTGCGTTAGGAATTGCTGCTCAGAAGGGAACATAAATAATGTCGCACACACCTGAGGTGAGAGTTTAGCGAGGCTTGACACCATGGCTCCTGAGAGGGTGTGCATGGCTCCTTGGCATAGAGCTCTTGCTGGCCTCGTCCCAGAATACCTTTCCTTGTGGTGCCAGCAACATCAGGAGACTGAACTCTGCCACAAAGCACTTGCCAAATCAAGAATGAAAGATAAGTTTAGCTGACCCAGTCAGAGGCCTATGTGTATGACCCTTTGTGGTAGTAGCCACAGTATTGACGACACTAGGCAAAGCAAAGGGGAAGGTGGGGTGCTTAACCCAGCCTTTGTGAGCTAGACTTGACCCTTAGAGGTGACTTGTGTTCCCCAGGCCTAACTTCCTGGAGTTCATAGCAGTACACAACTGTTTCCACGTGGCCTGGAGCTCCTGTGTCAGCCCTGCTTGCTAGATTGCTTTATATACTCCCACTGGCTTGCTAGATAGTTCCATACGATGCCTGCATTCAGCTCAGGTGGGTGTATTTACACCTGTGCAACTTTTTTTGAGACTGCACACTCAAGCCCTGTGGGAATGGGGGAGCCCCAGAGTGGCGTTCAGAAAATGGAGAGAATGGCCACTCCCTAAAGGTGCCTGCAGTCAACTCCCAAACCCATCAATTTGAATTGAAACCCTTCTTCAGCAACTCCCACCTGCCCTGCAGAGAAGGGTCTGTAAGAACTTGGAAAGTGGGCATCTCTGAATTTATTTATTTTTAAAAAAACCTCTTCTATCCATTGTGGAATCGATGCTGCTTGATGATAATTTCAAAAGACGTCTTCACTCATTGAGATGACTGCTTACTTGCATGTAACAGTAAACTAGAGTTACTTAAGGCTCAAATGTTAGTGTCGGGTGCAAATTCTGCTCAGGCTTGGACTCTGGTATGTTTGAGTGGAAAGGTCTACCATTTCTAGTGTTGCTTATCAGAAATTGGGACAAACCTTTATAGCTGTCTGTGCAAGGGTTAGACAGGACAGGCCTGCAGTCATAGTAAGGGGAGAGACAATATATGCTCATAAAAAGTTAACTGAATTTGTGGCTGCATATTCTGTACCATATGTGCAAGTTAGCTGAAAGAGCCCTGATTATTATTGCCGGGGCTGATAGATACAGAAAAGCACTCAGTCACATATGTTTCTTAATGAATTATTCTTAAGAAGATTCTACACAGTGCTTCCAGTTTTGCCATCTTGGCAAGATTAGATAAAATAGAATTAACAGATATCTGGGGGGGGGGGAAGAGAGCGGGAAGCAAATCTGAGTTTTCTTGAAAATGGGAGAAAGATACTAGCCTCTTATCCATCTCTTTCTCTTTTCTTAGAACTGTTTCAAGATCTGAGCCAATTACAGGAGACATGGCTTGCAGAAGGTAAGGGGGGAAAGTCTTGGGGTGGGTGGGTGGGGGGAGAGAGAGAGAGAGAGAGAGAGAGAGAGAGAACCAACAACTCTGGAGGGGAAAGGGAGGGGGAGAGGGAGGAAAAGTCCTGAACTTGCTGTCTTAATGTTCAGCCCAATTAATTGAGCTCTAAAAAAGCCACCTCATGTGTCATGAATACATTACAGCCTCTGATGAGTTTGTCTTTGGGGACTGTGGGGCTGCTCTATCCAGTGTCATCACAAATTACCAGGAGAAATTGCTTCCAGCTCACAATCACATCTGCTTTTGGCAAGAACTAATGCACCAAGACTTCAAGTTCCAAGCCTCTGTTCAGATTTTAATTGCAATTGATCAGGTTTATATTATTGTACCTCAAGAGACTGCACACAGCCAGAACTGGGCTTGCTCTTTCCTTGAGAGCAGTGCGTACAATTGTTTGGTGTTCTGGTGGAAGTACTTTTCTGATGGCAGAATATAGTTTCTCTGGGTTCATCGGGACGGGATGCTTCAAGATTTAAGTGCAAGTGTCTTCTTTCCACCTTGCTCACAGCACAGAACCTTAGGTGTGTAATCAAGTCCTTCAGCAGCAAGGAGGTTTATTTTCTTCATTTTGTGAGGCTTTTGGGAAAAAAGGAGAGAGAGAGGGGGAAATTGCTGTTTGTTTTTTCTCTTGTGTTTCTTGTGGTAACTTGAAATCTGAACTGCTGTTTCTCTGAACTACTGACAGGTTTTAACAGAAAAAAATATTGTAATATTGAAGTTGAATAGATGTGTATTTTTGATTTGAGCAGAGTGAGATGTTGTTAAAGGAAGTTTTGTTACGGCAGGCAAAGTTTCTCCCAAGCCGAGGCATATTTTTCTAACATAAATGTTAGTGTGTGTTGGTTTCTCTGACACATTTGGCTATTTTAAAACGTGTTTGTTTCCAACATGAAGACGTCTTAATATAGATTCTCTGCATTCTTCGGTATCTTTTTATTGGGTCTTAAACTTTTGTCTAGAAACCCACGGCTGAATTAAATCTGATTCAGATATAACCAAATCTATGCATGTATTCTGGTTTGTGCTCTTTGGGTATTCATAGAGTTTTTATTCTTATCTCTTACTGAATGTGCATTATTGTTTATTGAATGGACATTCTGTTTCTTTTGGAGGGGCGAACCAGCAGGGAGAGCTGAATGTGCTTACTTAATGTAGAAAAGAGGAAATGCTGTCATGATATAGGCAGACTAGTTTTTTGATATCTCTCCCATCTAGTTTGCCAAGTCTCAAGCATATAGTGTGTTTCCTTCCTTTTTCTAATGTCTTTCTCTTAGTCATGCTTTTATATCCAGCACTAATCAGGAGAGATCAGACACTCTGTATGCATAGAGGTGGTAAACTTTAAATGGGAAAGGACTTGTAATAGGCTCTTCTGCAATGACATTTCTCCTTTAAAATGCAATGTTGACTGAGGTAACTCAGTGAAGACCTGTGATTATGTTCCACTTTTTATTCATCTCTATGAACCAGAAGACTGACAAAACTCTTTAAGTTGTGTAAAGGAGGATTAAGTTCAAATGTTTCCTGCTGTTCCTCCTGTGAATCACTACTTCTTTTAATTTTTTAAAAAATATTGTCACTTATCCCCAAACTTTTCCATGTTATCAGGAACCAGACATTCATTTTGTGTGTGTGCGTGTTCACACCCATGGATATACATTCTGGCGAATGGAGAACGTGGTAAACTTAAATAGCAAAGTTAAATTCCCAGGTTCCTGAAACATACTATTACAATTGCATACAGTACTGAATTGTTTCTGTATACTGCTACAACTATTGTTTTTGGAATGCTTTTAAAATAAATATTTAAAAATCAAATTCTTTAAAGTTTCTGAGCATGTAAAGAAGGGGAGAGAGAGAGAGAGAGAGAGAGAGAGAGAGAGAGAGAGAGTCTGGCAGGAAATGCAAAGTTCTTTTTAAGCTATAACTTCACAATCCCTTTTTGGATCTTAAAAGAAAAATAGTGCAAACCCTACAGAACATCTGCTGGGAATGCTGCATCTATTGTTACTGTGGGTCCATTGGGTCTGATTTTAGTCATGAAACTGACCTTGAAATTTAGTCCTGTTCATCCACTGCTTGATTTGTCTATTTATGTCTTCCTGGATCTTCATAAAGTTAGGACACTGCCAAATTGGCAGCCTTGCAATTGTTTTCATATTTATTTTCATGATGCTCTGTAGGCAGGAAAGTGATACGGGATTTTGATCCCCCCCCTTTTATTTTTACTTAGTGCAGTAGCACCTGACATGGTTCCTCTCTGAGTTCAAAACTCCTGCTGGGTAGAAACCAGGTCAGAAAAATCTGCTTATTGCATGCAACATGCTTAACTATCGCCGTATGAAGAATTGAGGGGGTGGGGAAGAGGAAGAATTGTCTTTAATAGTTGAGACGCTTCAGCTGCATATTTATCAGTTTCCCTATTCTTCTGTTGAGAATGTTGCTTAAAATGAGTAATCATAAACAGTCTATTCTCTCTTCAGCGTTTGCACAAAAGTGCCACTGGAAACAATGGGATTTACATATGTATTGGAGGTGGCAAATAATTCAAAGTGGTGAATAGAAACAGGCCATTTTACTTTGTTGCTGTTGTCTGATGTACACTCTGTCAAACCCTGAATGTCACATTCAAAAATATGTTGCATCTGTAATGCTGGGATTCAAGAGTGTTTGACAAAACTTTTTCCTCTTCTGCCCTACTTTTAATAAGGAACAGGATAAAATAATTGTCGCTCTCAGTGGAAAACAGCTATTTATTTTGAAAGCCACATTGCTATTTAAAATAAAATATGCAATCAGTATTGGGGTATAAAATATGATAGGCCATTGATTTTTTCCTAACTTAGTAAAGCACTAATATTGCTTTTTAACTCCTTACACAAGTCAATACTTTTCAGTTGTCAGTTCATCCTTTGTGCATGTACACAAAAGTTCCTTTTAAATGGATGGAACTTTAATATGTTTTACGAGTGTGTAGTTTTTCATGTGAGAGTTCAAAAAACTCTTTGGAATATTAATTGACGGTTCAATTTTCATCCTGAATACTATGAAACTCCTCCAGTGGATCTGTAGATATTGCATTAAGTTGTCCCTAGCAAACAGAAGTTAACCGTTGACTTCAAATAATCAGCTCCGATATGAATGTAATGTATTTTTCATTATGGAATCTCCTGCTGTTTATTCTGTAACAAAAAAGAAGAAAATAACTGATGCTGAAAGCCTGCTGTGCTGTGGTAGAAACACTTCGTGGTTGAAAGAAAAAAGGGAAGTATGTTTAAATCCTTTTTGAACATGTTAAGAAGAAGAATAAAATGATGATTCCCTTTTTTTCTGTTTAATGTCACTATTGATTTGACAAAATGTCATCTGGATTTTAATGCAGACAAATCCGTTATTAATCAAAGGGACAGGTGAAGGAATGGTTTCGTTTCTTCCGTCTTCCCTGTTCAAGATGGCACAGGATATCCAGATAATAAGGAATTGATTAGAGTGTACTGATGCCACGGGAGTTATTGTCAGCTTTGGTGAATGAACTTTGGAAAAGAAGTGTGCATCTGATCTCCTGCCACTGACAAAGCTTGTCTAATTCTTTGGCAGCAGTGATTCTTGGCGCTCTTGGAATGAAACTAATAGTTGTTACCAATATAAGCCCCCCCCCCCAATATTGCTCACATTTTCATTTCGAAATATAGCAAAATATGTTGGCCTAGGTATTCCGAAGCTGTTCTCCACCCCTTTCCCCAAGTGTCAGGAAAGTTGAGGTGACCTTTAGCGACTAAGGAATCTGGCTCTGCATCATGTTGTCATAGTATACGTCTTTATTTTATTTTACTTTAAAAAAACCCACCATCCCGCTTAGGAAACGGAATCATCAATTCCTCACTGCAATAACTTCACAGGATTTTGGAATGACCTTTGCGTGGCCAAACCCTCGGAAGCGATGTTGACACTGTAGGTTTAGCGCACTTTTTGGGATTCTGGTGGCTGGTTCCTGACCTTGGAGGGAGGAAGAAATCTGGTGTCAGGCTTGGTCGTCCCCCCCCCCCAAAGTAGCAATGTTGGGATTTATGGGGAAATGTTTCTGACACTTCTAAATGGTTGCAGGGAGTGCTGCAGTCCTGTGCACACTTAGAAGGGAGTAAGTTCCATTGAACTCAGTGGGGCTTACTTCTGAGTAGCCTTCAATAGGCTTGCATTGTCAGCTTCACTGTTGGACTGCAGGTAGCAATCTATTTCATATAAATTTGCTGACTGCCTTCTGGGCTAGTTATAGGTTTTGAACTGTACTTCTCAAAACTATCCTGAATTGCACGCTAACATTTGTTCAGTTAACACGCAAGAGCCAGGGTTCCTAAAAACTGTTCACTCCCAAGCATTCAGTGGTGGTGGTAACCCATTTCTTAGTACGTTCAGAAGATGCAAAATGTGCAGCATTCTTTTAGTGTTTTTATCCAGTTATTTTTTTTTTAATATTAGTCAGACATCTGGAAGGAAGTAATGCTTAATTGATTTATTACATTTCCGCCGCTGAATAGCCTCTTGGTTTCAGAATCAGCATACTTGTTTCTAGTTTGATTTATACTGTATATTTTTTTTTCAAAGGTGTGTGTGTGTGTGTGTGTGTGTGTGTGTGTGTGTGTTTTGGCTCCATTAAGGAAATACCTAATCCTGGATAATCTGAAATCACCAGTGTATCTAGTCTTAATGGGCTGCCAAAACTTGAAGAGGAAGTTCTCCCGGAAATGTTTTGCCATACTCTGTCGAAAGTTGTTTAAACAAGAAAGGGGATAAAAATAGCCGTTTTTTCCTTTAATCCACCTTTTCTCTCCCTCCACATATCCCCCTCCCTTTCTTTTATGGATTCTGAACTTTTCCTTTTGGCAGCTCTTTGTACCAGCTTCTCAGTTTCTGTGACTTTTCGTGTCTTAAGTTTGTTCCTCCGTCAGGCCTGTGCTATATCTGAGACAACGCAGTTGTCGTCGATGTGTTTATGTAAAAAGTTCAAGTTTATTCTGTTTTCTTTCTATCAGGGTGTGACATGAAAAGATTGTGGTTGGGGCTGGATTCTTCTTTGCTGGAATTTTTTTTGTGAATGGAGGCAGGACTTTAGTTCTTGAAGAATTGCTTAGGAGATCAGCTGTCTCATTCACTAGCAGAAAGAATGACTCATACATCTTTTGCCTTGTTTGGCTGCAGGTCATTGTTATAGTGGATAGAGCTGGTTTTAATTAAATATCAACTCCTTTTGTATAGGCTGGTGCCGAATTCTCCTTTTTCCTCTGCCCCCCCCCCAACATACTTTTTGTTTTGTTTTGTTTGCCAGTAAAGAAAGTAAACTGATCTACAGTTTATGGCTGTATTTTCCAGCCTGCTTCTGGCTTGCTTAATACATTAATATTGGAATGTTTCTTTTCTCCCTGAATAAGGAATTCACATTTCATGCTCTTAATATTGAAACATGAGTCGTGTGAGGTGTTTTAGTCCTTAATTAAAAAGCCTAACATGAAGCCTAGCATTGCTTGCTTGGGAGTCTGTGAGTCCCATGAATACACGAAGTGCATGCAGCAAAATGCCTTCTGAGCAGCTAATTTTAACTGAGCAAGGGCTTTTCAAGAAAAGTAAAACTCGAGATCTCCTTGTCAAGCTCATAATTAACACGTTTGTTGCCTTTACATCCACCCAAGGGAGATGGTGAGAAGAGGGTGGGGGTGGAGGAGGAGGAGAAGCATTTGGCAATAATCGGGCTTAAGCAAAGAACAGAT
The DNA here is from genome assembly GCA_029204185.1 of Lerista edwardsae. Taxonomy (NCBI): domain Eukaryota; kingdom Metazoa; phylum Chordata; class Lepidosauria; order Squamata; family Scincidae; genus Lerista; species Lerista edwardsae. The sequence continues at coordinate 14,857,217 of JAJKFI010000009.1, forward strand.
GTTAGAAGTCGGAGAATTGATGGCAACTTGTCTATTAATGCAGAATGGGTCTGATAGAGCTTTTTTTTTGTATTACCACGTGCTGAAGCTTCCTTGAAATGTTTTCCCCAGTCTCTTCAGTTAAATGCTGTTAGTGTGGGGGAACAGTCTCATTCTTTAAGGTGACCATTTACAGGTCACCATTTAAACATGCTCCCCCCCCCACATGTTATCATCTGTGTCCAACAAACATACTCATTGATGCCCCCCCTCAAGTGTCACAATATTCAAAACCTCTGTAGCTTTTGTGACAATCATGCAGAATTGCAGTGTCGGCACTGACAAGAAAAAGAGGAAATGAATGATATCTAAATGTGCCTGCAGTTAGAGCACTCCAAAGTCATATTTTTCTTTCCAGACATTCAGATTTAAGCTCCTGTTAACTGTTTGCTTGCTGGTCTGGCTTGCTGGTCCTTCAGGGTTAGACTAAAAAAGTCTTTTGCGGTCTGGCTACCATTCTGTGCAGGGCTGAAGGAGCTCTTCCTCAGGGCGGGGATGGTTTGGACATGAGCGTCTGTCTCTTGTTCCCAAGTAAGATGTAGATTTGTGCAAGAGGTTTAATACTTCCTGTAATTCTGATGTTCGCTCTGTATTCCACCAGCAACTTTAAGGACCGATATGGTTGCTTACTTATGTTTGCCATTATGATGTTGAATACTTGTCCAGTGGGGGAGTGGTCAGAAGAAGCATAAAATGTTGGAACAGGCACCCAGTCCTGCTTTAATTCACTCGAGACTGGAATAGAAACATGTTGTGTTTAAGCCCCTTTTCCTGCAAAGTTGCAGGAATTTAAATTGCTATGTGAAATTTAAAACACACACATACACCAAGATACAGAGGTAACTTAGCAGGTCTCTTCCCCCCTTTCTTTTACTGAGTTGATAAAATGTGGATTTTCCCAACCTGTAAATATTTTCTGTGAAAAGTAGCTGTGGGTGCCTGATCACCCCTTTATTGTGAACGTGGCATTATGACTTCGACGTCAGTGAGTACATGTTAACGTGTGCAGATGTTACCAAATGGGTGCTAAGAATGAGCGCTCATGATGTGTTTGCGCCATTGATTTTCTGTCATTTGGGAGAGAAAACTGAACCCTTTGGTTCTAGCTTTAACATACTGCTAAACCTGTGTGCTAAGTAGTTATAACTGGCATGTATACAGAGTCGGTACATGTGTATAAAGAAACCTGCAAAACGGGCTATGTTCTTCAGTTTATATATACACAACAGTGCCGTGCTACAGATTTCTGCAGTGATTGAAGCACATGTGCTTCAGAGGTGAGCTTCTTGCACAGAGATCAGCGTTATTTTGTTCTTTTAAAGAACTATATAAAAATATGTTCCTGCTTTTTTCATTTTCATCTTGAATATGCTCTGTGTATGCATGCCAGAATAGAGGAGAATGAAGATACAGGAGTTATTTGAGGTATATCCGACATTGTGACTTATGCTAATGCGTATCAAGTTTGGGTGTGAACATCTACCCATTTTTAAGCTTATGCCGTCTAATAGTTCCTCTCGGAACTTTCACTAATGCATCAATTTCCTTCTGCGCTTTTTCAGAATGGCCAAGAAACAACTTGTCAAATGCTGATGTTGAGTTCCCTTTTTCTCTCTGGCTGATGGGGTACAGATGTTTTGAGTGGGAGAATCCAGGTTCAGATTCCCAATTGCACAATCCAGGCACAATCTCTCAGTCTGAATCTACAAAGTTGCTATCTTAAGTTTTGCCCTGAAAGGAAAACAGGCTCTCAACAGCGAGGGCCTGGTATTTGATTGGGGTAGTGGTGGTGGAGAAAAAGTTAACCAATTGTATGTACAACTGGAACTAAACTGATTTTAAATAAATAGACTCATACTAGTGTCCGGTCTTCTATGGGAATAACAGACAGTGCCCTCATGCAAAAGATGCAGCAATGTGCCATGTACTTTGTTAGGCAGACCCAATGCTTCTTCATAAGTGTATGAATATAGTCATGCTTCCCTGTTTCCACCACTAAAGCCATGGGTACAGTGGTACCTGGCCCAAATTCCATAAACATTTTTACATTAAGGGGTAGCTGTACGTGATATCTTTTCTCTGTCACATGTTGGCATGTGACATCTATATAGTTTTCCCTATATATTGCCTTCTTAATAGCTATGTGGATGTTGCTTTAGTCTCATATTAGCCAAGATATTTGAGTTGAATCCAAAGCAAATAGTGGTGGTGTAGGTATGTTCTAGAAACTGGGATCAAGATCCAAACACGTATAAACCAAATTCCATGATCCCGAAAGTCTTCAAAGATAACTTATGCGTAAAAAAGCACCCCCTTGTACTTTATGGCACACTGTTGGTTAATCAGAGGGAAGTTTCAACACACACACACACACACAGAGAGAGAGAGAGTTCAAACCCCTCGTTTGAGCCTAAGCAGTTCTTTCCTCTGAAATTAATGAACTTCGGATGACCAATAAGCTCTTGGGAGAGAATTCTAGCTGTCATAACCTAAAAAACTATACTAAGGTTGTGATCCTATGCATCTTTATCTAGGAGTTAGTCCCATTGGATTCTAAATAAGCATGCATAGGACTTGGCTGTTGGTCTAATTGGTTGGCTGAACCGGAAGAAGAGGTTGGACGGCGAAATCTCTTCGATTCAGCTTGGTTAGGTAAAATATCATTTGACTTCTCCTCTCCCAGACCCGTCTCCCGCACTGGCCATGGATTTTCATCAAGCATCCATAAATCCATTCACCAGGGATTAGTGCTACCAGACCTCTGGCATGAAGGACCCGCAGCATCACACAGATCCCATTGTTAGATGTCTTGTTGGAAAAGGTCTTGTTGGCCCTTGGAGAAGATAAGAAACAGTAGGAGTCCCTTCTCAACAGCTTCTCAACAATGGAGGATCCTTCCATTTCTTACTGCCTCTGTATCCCAGGCTGTATGCCAGAGAACTTGGTAAAAAAAGAGTGCGTTAGTGGCAACTGTAAAATAATTGTTGACTAGTAAGCCAGTTAACATTTGTAGGCCTGTGATTTGCATCCATAGTGGGAAGATGTAGAAGCCACAGGAACCAACCAGAACAATAAAATGTTGTAGATGCTCTATCTCCAGCAGGATTTCTATATGACCTCATCACCCATCATGTGTTGAGTGGTACACAGTTGGAAAGAAGTTTGCCTGGTGTCAGTTTGCCGGATAATAGACTTTGATCCAAAGATGTTGATAGGTGAAGAAAACCAGAGTTATAAATGTTACGCAATTTTTTTGTAGTGTGGTGTGCTTGTTTTGTTTTGTAAGCCGCTTCAAGAACTTCTTAAGTTGAAAGGTGGGATACAAAAATACCCCAAATAAATTGAATTCAGTGAGAGTTGCTTTCAAGTAAAATGCATTTGGATAAACCCTTAATTATATACAGCTCAGATGGAATTGGAAGATGTTGTATCTGAGCTTCACTTATTCAGCAGCTGATTTTGTTTAGATGTCTTTTAGCTACTTTGGTGGATGCAGAGAGAATCCCTCTTAATCCTAGCACTCTTAGGTTTCTTTGTAGAAACCAACTTAATATGTAATCTAAATTGTGAATGTTTAAAAGACATTTCTGATTTTAGAGGCACGTAGCCAAGTTCCCATCTGTGTTAAAATAAAAATAAAAAACATAATTGGAACTGTTTTTGAATGAGCAGCCTGGAATTCTTGGTACAACTTAAATTGGTTTAGATCTGTCCTCTAATTTCACACCATTGAAATATCTCTCTCAGAGCGCAATCCTAAACTGGAGTAAGGCCGTCATAAACTAAGCCAGCAAAGTTTTGCCAGCACAAGGGCCACCATAAAGCGTTTTTGGACTATTCTCGGAGTCAGGAAGGATGGCTCACATCTGTGTGCTGGGCTCTCTGACTCCAGGAGTGGTCCAAACATAGTTTACGGTGCCCCTTGTGCTGGCCAAACTTTGCTGGCTTAGCTTATGCCGGCCTAACTCAGTTTAGGATTGCGCCCTCAAACTCTTTTCTACCCTACTTAGTTAATATCCCTTGACTCCTTTTGACAGTAGCATTGCTCTGTCCATTACCTCTGTTCATAGGTAATGATTCGAACAGCTTCCCTGGGCTCTTGCACACCTTGATATTTTACCTTTCGGTTGCTGTGTCAAGTGATACTGTTCATTACTCGCTATGTAGATGCTGTCTTCTTTCTAAATGTTGGCTCAATGAAGGCCTGATGTGGGTAACTGCTACCTGCCTTTAGTTTTTAATGTGTGGGTGGCTGGCTTGGCAAATCTTTCACGACTATATTTACTGAACTAAATCCTGCAGTGTCCCAATATGTGCCCAACATGGTGGTTTGAAAAGGGGAAAAAATGCTTAGCATTGTGCATTTTGTGCTGAATTTCCAACTTCATTTTATGTTTGGTTTTTGTTTGCAATTTTGACTTTTTGCCTTTGATTTGGCTTCAGCTACTCCAAAGAGCTCTAATCAGGGTTTCTTGGTGGGTTTTGTGTGTGGATTGTATATGTTAATCCTTTTCTTTCTGTTTTTCCTCATGTCTTCAGCTCAGGTACCTGACAATGACGAGCAATTTGTGCCAGACTACCAGGCTGAGAGTTGTAAGTATAGTTTGGCTCACCATCTTCCTTCACTTCTTCCTTCTCCTTTTTAACATTTTGTTTCGATGTCTACGCTTGTGTGTCATATGATGGTTGTGGCTGGTAGTCCATGACATTACCATCAAATCCCATGAAGAAGATAATTGCTGACCTGAAAAAGTTCAGTTTGACTATAGCAGGGGATCTCATTTTCTTTTTCTTTTTCTTTTTTTGGTTACAAGTCTAGTAATGAGGGGTTTCGGGGGGGGGGAACACGTGGAAATGGTGCATTCATCTAACAAAATGCGCAATCTAATTTGACAGCCTGATGATACTCACTGCTACCTCCTATCGCTGTCAGCACAAAGGAATTCTTCCTTTTTAAAAAATGTAGCAAACAGAACCAATTTTGTTTTCTGCATCTGGCTAGGTCATTGGCTACCATTGGTGGTGATTTGCCTGTGCTAGTAAAACCCTCTGCCCAACATAGCAGGGGCATACCTGGATCCATTAGAGGCAAAGCTAGAGATAGAGACAGCCCATGGTCCCAAAATTGGTATTCCAACACCATAGTCCTATGTGGGGATGGCCATTGGTGTGATGTCCACTGCATCCAACATGCTGTCTTGGTGGAAAGGCCTGTTGAGACAGGTGGGAAGAGGAGTTCTTATCAAAGTGGCCCAGCCACTGCCTATGGGACTCTTCAGAGCTACACTTCCTCTGCTGCTGGTGTAGCTCTGAGGACCTGCTGGGGGCATGTCTAGGCTGGGACAGGAGGTTGGGATCCGGTGGCTTTGTTTTATCCTGTGCTACTCTCTGTCTCTTTCCTGCCTCTCTGCTGGCAGGGTTGTGACAGTGGCTGGTCTGTGCCCCAGTGCTGGTGGCACATGGCTTTCCGGTGCTACACTGGAGGCGATGCAACAGCCAACAATGGAAAGACTTTTGACACTATGACCATTTTAGTGCTGGTGTGTACCTGGTGATATGCCAGTGTTTCCTGGCCGTAAAATTAGACTGGTAAGAATTATGAACGTTTTGGCAATACGTTGTAGCAGCAGGATATTTATGAAGTTAAACGGTGTCTTGTGTCAGATTCCATTGTAGCTATCACAGTGCAAAACACAGCTATTAAAACTCTAAACAATATCAGACATGCTTTTTAAAAATGTATATGGATTTCGTAGTGAGCTTCATGCACAATGTGGAAATAAACCCTGATTTTGATTTGGCCGTTTTTAAATGACTGTCCATTGAAGGCCTAATTCACACAACTGATAAACACCCCATTTAATCTCATGGTGACTTTTAATCCCTGTTGGCTGCTTAACTGTAAAGAGTAATGGAAGTGCCACCTAATGATGGCAAGCAAGCAGTGATTGACTATCTTTTGATTACATGCAAATAAATTAGATGTATGAATTAATCGTGTCTCAGGAATTGTTACTCAGTCCTTCTGTTTTGCAGCAGTTTACCTGTGATTAATCTGTGTGCTCTGGTCCCATTGCCCCATTCTCTTGGCTGCCCCTGTAAAATGGAAGCTGGAAAACATGGCTGTTGGACTGGCTGTATTTATACCCTGAACCACAATTTCAGTCTCTTTGCAGTCATCTGTATTGCTTCTTCCCAGACATGTCTATTTGGTTTGGATTTCTTGCCTGTCTGTTCTGAGATGTCTTTGTCTTTTTGGTGTCCAAACTTATTCCTTGGATCCGGTGAAGCCTTGTTATCAACGGTGCAGCAGAAACATATTGCTGTGTTAATAAGATACTCACTATTCCTTCAGGAAGAGGGCATGGTTGCTAAGGAAAGTATGAATGGAAACTGGTGGTGAATGTGTCGAGAACTTTTCTTTGCCAGAGTCCATAGGGCATCCCCATTTGCAGTTAAGGCCTTGATCTTTGACTGGATAGTTTGATGATTCCCAAAGCCATTGGTTGCATTTGGGAAGGCTAAATGGGGTTCCCCCCCCAGGCTTAGGAAAGTTTAGCAATGCAGTGTTCTAGCATTCATATTTTATAGCAGTGGTTCTCAAACCTTTCAGCACTGGGACCCACTTTTTAAGAATGACAATCTGTCTAGGACCCACGGAAGTTATAATAATAATACATGTATTTATATACCGCCTTTCTTAAGATCACTAGATTTCTCTAATGATTACAACTCAAGGCGGTTTACATAGGCAGACTTTTATTCACAAACCCGAAGGTTTTTACAATTTACAGAATGTTCTATCTTTCAAGAACCACACTCAAACAGATCTTTCTTTCTGGATTTAGCCTTCTTTCTTTAGCCACCCGTCTGTCGTCTGCTGGCTGATGAGGCTTCCCTGCTCTCACCAGAGACGCAGCTGTGTTCAGCACACTCCTCCTCCCACGAGGCAGCTGAAACTCAGCTTTTTTAATCAGTCGCAGTTTGCAAGGTCTGCCGCTCACACAGACTTCCGGGAGTCTCGAGCTCACGACCTTGAGATCTTCAGTTGTTATCTTCGGGCAAACGGAGGCATTAACCCTCTCGGCTAAATCTTCTGCCCATGGCTGGAAGTGCTGCCAGTGCACCAGAGCCTGCTGCTTTCCTGAGAACGCAGCAATAAGTTGGATTATTTCTCAGCCATTTCTCAGCAAAGAAAGAAAGAAAAAGCCATTTCTCAGAAATCAGAAAGAAAAAAAGCCTATTTACAGCCTTGACACAAGCAAAAGAACTACACAGCCCTCCCTCTTTCCTGCATCCCATCTTCCCAAATATGGCTGCTCTAGGTGCTTCACGACCCACCTGAAATTGGCTCGCGATCCTCTGGTGGGTCCCGACCCACAGTTTGGGAACCACTGTTTTAGAGCACAGGTTGCCTTAAGGCAAAGGGCAGAAGCTTAGCCTGGATGGGCCACTTACGTGGCGCTGTTCCTGGCGTACCTACCGTGCTGCCCCATCTGGCTACACTACTGGCAAGAGGCAAAGCCGCTAGAATTTCCTCTTCCCATTGAGGTGAAATTCAGATTAGACAACATAAGACACAGTTGTTGAATCATTCTCTGTCAGAGGCCTGTAGAAAGCTAGCAGAAGGCCTGCATTGCCCCATGAAATTCTTCTAAGAATCTTGAGAGCTGGATCCTTGGGAGAATGTAGTATTCAGCCTGATGTGACATCCAGCAGTTTATAAAAAGAGAGGGGTGGACAGTTCAGGGCTACCTGTGTTGCATAGCTGAAAAAAGACACAGGGTTATTATATGTAATTTCAGCTGAAAAGTGCTAACAGTTCATGGATGTCCTGAAGTTCTTGAGAACAATTTTGTGTGTGTGTGTGTGTGTGTGTGTGTGTGTGTGTGTGTGTGTGCTGGTCATTGTAGGACACCTAATTGGCTCTGTCACTACCCATATTTCAAAGCTCTTTTTCATGACCAATTTTGCAGGCAGAAGAATCACTACTGGTGACGTTCCCTCACTTCTTATGTGACAAAAGAGTGTTGTGAAAGTCCTCTCTTCCCAGTAAATTCACAAATTACCACATACTGAAAATAACTACAAACATCCCTTTCAGGATATGGTAATATGCTATTTACCAAGGCTGTATGTGTGTTTCACAAGACCACTTTGTCAAGTGAAAAATTCCGACTTCCACTTCAGCCTGGCATAATTCTTTATAAACTGTCTCCATGCGCTCTAAAAGACTTTAACAGATAGTGGACCATAATTCCGCTGTGTGGAATTGTGTGGCCAAGCTAGCGCTGTTGTCATTCCATTTTCCCTGAAAGTTGGCATGGTAATCCCAGTTTGGTGGTCTTTCTCAAAATTGATTTCTCCAGTAATATTTCCTTATTTCAACATGGTATATGATTTTTTAAAAATAATTTTTAGCTGCTTAAATAAGCTATTGATTGAACATTGTAACCTTTTCCCAATCAAGTGCCTGTTAATGTTAACATGGAAATCATAGAATCATAGAGTTGGAAGGAATCTACAAGGTCATCTAGTCCAACCTCCTGCCTGTAGCAGGAAATAGTCTTAGAGCATCTCCAGCAGGTGCCTGTCAAGACTGCTTGAAGGTCTCCAGTGAGGGAGAATCTACTACCTCCCTATTCCACAATCTATTCCACTGTCGAACCGCCCTTATTGTCAAGAAATTCTTCCTGATCCATGCCCCCTCGGGCATGAACCACCCTCTCCCCACCTTCCCCTGTCCCTCCCATTTCCATTCCATTCTCTCTCTGCTCCTTCACCACCCAGCATATCCCTTACTGGTGGCTATTAGGCTGGATACAGCACTGTTGTTTTAGGGCATGTTGGCTCCAGCTCTAGCAAAGGTTAGGGTTGTGCTGTCAGCTGCTCACAGAGCAGAGATGGAGAAATTATTTTTAAAATGATTTCCCAACCTCCGATGACTTGCATGTTCAGATGGTCCCAATTAAAAGGCGATCACAAACATTATTATTTTTTTAGTTCTCCTCCCAGAATGACCACCTTTCTTCCAGATCAGGCTAGTTACAATTGATCCTTTTTCTCCATGTAGCCATGATGATTTATATGATGACTATGTACCTTGCATGGCAAGGTAAGGCAGCTTGCAGAACACAGTGCCCTGCCCTCTCTCTAGGGACGCTACTAGAAGCCAGATTCCCTTGCTGGATGGGGAAACCTCATATACAAACAGGCTCTGAGTGTGATCCATTAGCTGGGGCTGCAGATGGACCACCTTCTCAAAAATATTAAAATCCCACTGATTAGCTATTTGGGGCAGCAAGATCCAATGATCTGCAGGATTCTTTTAACCATTTTTTTTTGAAGAAGGTCACAGGTCTGGCTATTTCCAGTATTCCTTTGGATTGGGGCAGTGGTGGGATTCAGGGGGTTCGCCCAGGTTCTATAGACCGGTTGTTAAATGGCTGGGCCCCTCCCACTCGCTTACCTCGGCTAGCTTTGGGTTTTTTTTTTGCTCCGGCTATGACGTCATAGAACCGGTTGTTAATTTATTTGAATCCCACCACTGGATTGGGGCATAGTATTTTGTTAACTCCGCTGTAACTCAAACCTCTTTAGCCACAATTTACACAATGCTATCAAAAAGAACATTTATTTGTTTATTTTCCTTGCTTTCTAAAGTAAAGGTCAGGCCTGCTTCCTGGGGAATTAATCCAGCAAAGGTTACAGAATTTCCAGCACAGATTTGGCTGTGTACATTACATGTGTGAGCTTTGTAAAGATACCTATCTAAGAAAAGCAGTTGGGTAATTTTGGGCAAACTCGGGCTATCCTATCTGCCTATTTCATGGGTTTATTATAGTTCTGTAGATTTTTGCATAATACAGTTATAGGGTTTTTTGTTTTTATTTTTAAGGTCAGAAGGTTTCGGCAAAGGGGTGGGGGTTGTGATTTTTCTCTGTGGGAGAGAAAGTCCATGGGAAATGGCAGGTAAATGGAATGACTTCATGGGGCTGTCAGGGGTGTGTGTGTGTGTGTGAAGGAATGTGGTGAGTTAATGAGCTATGTTATGTCTGTTCATTGGCCACCACACAATTTTTGAGTCTATTTTCATGGCAAGTTTGAAAACGGACTGCATGGTTATACAAGAAAATAGTAGACTAGTTGTAGTTGTGAACTAATTGCAGATCTTATAGTATGTGGTTAGATTAGCAAATCCTATCAAGACAGCAGCCTGTTATTTGTGAGTTGTATGTGTGTACTTGGAGAGTAAACGGCAGTGTGTTTTCTGTATAGTGCATACCTTTATTCCTTTCTCCTGAAAAGGATGTATTTCTATGTATGGTAGTAGAGTCACATTGTAGGTTATCCTAGGGTAATAATCACAATAGTTGACACTTGAACTAGTGGCAAGAATGCATTGGAAATCTGGGAGCTATTTTGTAATGCATCTTAAAATCACCCGGCAAGGTGCTGCAATGTTTTTTTTTTTTTACTTACTGTATATGGGAAACTGAACCTTATCCATGGTTGTTTATGAGGGTTGCGTCTCTGATACATGCACACTTCTTGTTCAGTACTCAAAGTGAATGTCTGAATGGCCTCAATTGGAAAGGATGTATCTCTTGAGGTAATATCAGATGATATGAAAGTTCTGAGGGTTTTTTTTTAAATCTGTGCAGACCAATATAATCTGTCAGATGATATTACAGTGATTGGGTAATAAGCATGCATATGTGAGTTTCCCCATGTTTGTTGTGCTTGAGATATTCATTTAAAGAATTAAAAGTTGAACAGAAAAAAAGGAGCAGTAGGCTTGGGGAAATTGGCTAGAGGACTAAAAGTATCTTCATTTTTGTAAATGATGTTAGATTATGACGTTAAACGATGTAAAGTCATGCTACTAACTCGGCCTTAATAGAAACTTTCCATAAAAAAATAAGGCAAAGTTGTAGAGAAAAACTTTCGGTACTCAACCCAAGGTGTTTGCTTTTTGCAAGGATGTGTTAGGGAAGGCAGAATGGTGATGGTATCAGAATTGGAAATACAATGGTGAATAGGAAAGTACTGTAGTCGCAGCCAGCCTTGATTTTTTTTTAAAAAATTATTTTTTACAGACTGCCTTCTTGTTTATTATCTTTCCCGGGTCTGGTGTTAACAGAAATTTGATTGGCAGGTGCCAGAGGCAGGGCCTTCTCAGTGGTGACACTGCAATTGTGGAATTCTTTTCCTTGGAGAGAATCTGACTGGTTCCTTCACTTTCTTTAGATAGAAGCTTACGATCTTACTCTTCTGCAAGCCTTTTAATACGGTTACAATCTGATTTTATGTCGGTCTTGCTGCTCTAGCTGTTCTCTTTTGTTTCTCGATGTGACTAATTTTAATGGCTTTTTCATTTGTATTACTTTTAATAATTGTGCTGCTGTGCTTTGTTTATGAATGAAAGTTGGGATATAAATGAATTAAATATCCGCACACACCTGGAGCTAATTTGGGAAAGAGAAATGTGGGGGGGAAAACAAAACTATACTCGTCTAGTTTTTTTGGCTGGCTCAACGTTAGAGCAGGAGCTGCCTGTTTAACTGCAGAATCTTGGAAGTTTACTCCTCTGTCATAATCCTGTTGCTTGTAATATTTATTAGGTGTCAGACATTTTAGGGTGTGTACAGATACCATAAAAAATAATATGAAAGTCCTCATCCAAACCAGACTGGTAAACAAACATTTAGAAGCTGGCTGGTGGTTTGCTTGTTGCATGTCAGTCACAAGTCGTTGTTCAGTTCATAGAATACTTTATTCTCCCTCTCTCCCGACTTTCCCCCACTAGTCTGCAAGGAAAACAAGTTAACTCCCAACAGTCACCCGTGTCTGACGAAGCAACAGAAACTCCACCTTAATCATAAAAATGTTTTTCAGGGTTCTTCTCTGCAGGTTCGTCCCCCTGGGGCTGTTGCTCATTGACGTCTCAAATGCCCCGGGATGTCTACTGTGTCATGGCTGTGAGCTTCAGCCATGCTTGAGAGTTGCCAGCAGCCATCATGCACGACTGCAGTTGTGCTGCTGTGTTGCTATTGCTGACATTTGTGGAGGAACCGTTGGCGTGGGTTCCCCATGTACCGTTCTTGTTTGCTTTGTGACAGAAGCTCCATAGCAGGCTCTTCCTGTGGCCTGCTGCATTAAAGCGGCAGCTAGCATGGAAGACATGCTACAGCATTTTGTTTGTCTGATTTTTTCTTTTTGTATAACCTTGGGCAAGCTACTTAACCAGCTATCAGGTATCGGCTACAAAGGGATATTTTTAAACGCTTTAACAGCGTGGGGCTATTTATCTTGTTCTGCAACTCCTACGCTGAAAGCTGAGCACAAAGCCGGCCAAATATCATGTTACAGCTTGGTGCATCTTCTCCTGTGTGGGACCGAACTCAGCAACATTGATCTTGATTGAGTTTTTACTGACAGGACATAAAAAGAATCCAATCAAGCCTGAGGTCCACTTCCAACATTGGGCCTTGTTGACTCATTCTCTTGCTTCAGCTGAGGAAAAAAAATAAATCCTAATAATATTGTTGACTTTTTTTGTTGTATTCCAACCACATGGTTTCATTTTGTGGTTAGACCCAAGCATTACTTTGTGTTTGTCAGGAATATTCTTCTTTCCTCCAGAGGGTTTTTTTTGCGCCTCCTTAAATTTGATGAAGCCTGTTCCTCACAAATATATCTAGAGAGAGGTCTTGTCACCAGGCTTCTCTTCGTCAATAATGCCTTTAATCTGTGGTTGTAGTTGCAACTTGAAAGCTTTATTTTGGTTTTAATAAGTAGTTCTTGTTTTTCTGCAAACCGTGGAGGTTTTTATTTTTATTTTTTTCAATATATGACTCCCAACTTTGAAGGACACAAAGGCCTTGATATATTTAGCCTCACTATCGATCCTGATACACAGCTGGCACAATACTACTATAAAACAAATGGCTGCGTCCTGCCAATGTATATAGACAGTATTGATGTTTGATCTTTTTGGAAAGTTTATTTTTGAAAAAAAAAAGATGACCTTGCTGATAGGCGAGCCTTCTTCTTTGCTCACTGAAGCTGCACTTTTACAATTTCTGATAAGGTGGCATGGATAAAAGGTAAAGGTAAAGGTTTCCCCACGACCGAATGGTCTAGTCGTGACCGACTGTAGGGGGCGGTGCTCATCTCCGTTTCAAAGCCTGTGAGCCAGCGTTTTTGTCCGATCATGGTGGCCAGCATGATTCTACGCCGTAGCGCACGGAACGCCGTTATCTTCCCACCAAAGTGGTCCCTATTTATCTACTTGCATTTTAGGTGCTTTCGAACTGCTAGGTTGGCAGGAGATAGGCGAGCCTTCTTCTTTGCTCACTGAAGCTGCACTTTTACAATTTCTGATAAGGTGGCATGGATAGGCTATGCCTATACATCTTGGCATTTAAAGCATACACATAACATTAAATGAACTGTGTCTTTAACTTGCTGGATTCTTGTTTAGTTCAAATAAGTGGATGTCATTGATGAGCTTTCTCTACCAGCCGAACTTCATTTCTGTCTTGCTAAGATCTACTGTTTGCTTGTTTTATTAGAGACACAAGTCTTGATCGTAAATCTTAAGATTATCTATTCATTAGCTGTAAATGTAAAGGTTTCCCCACGACCGAATGGTCTAGTCGTGACCGACTGTAGGGGGCGGTGCTCATCTCCGTTTCAAAGCCTGTAGAGCTGGCGTTTTGTCAAAGGACAAGCTTCCGTGGTCATGTGGCCGGCATGACTATACGCCGTAGTGCACGGAACGCCATTCCCTTCCCACCAAAGTGGTCCCTATTTATCTACTTGCATTTTTAGGTGCTTTCGAACTGCTAGGTTGACAGGAGCTGGGGCAATCAACGGGAGCTCACTCAGTTGTGCAGTCTTGAACTCCTAACCTTCCGGTCGGAAAGCCCAGCAGCAGTGGTTTAACCCACTGCTCCACCACATCCCTTATCATTAGCTGTAGCCTATGCTAAAACAAAGCCAAAAGCCAAAATGATATCATGTTCTTTTCTTTCAAATGGTTGTTTAAAAACCAAAAACATTCCTAAGGCTATAATCAGGCACAGGTATTTGAAATCAAAACACGAGAAACTTTGTGTTTGTTTTTTTTCCAAATCAGTCACTTGATTTTGGAGAAATCAATTTGATATTAAGAAAACTAGTTTTTATTACTTTCCTGTGTTTGGCAGCGATCAGAAGTGTCATGCTAACAGCATCTATGGGTCCCCAGTTGGGTCACTACGCTCAAGGGGGTAGTGTCCTGACCAAAAACGTATATGCCTGTCTTTGTGACCCCCGCCCCCGCCAGGGTTGTGAAGCATTGTTCTAGTATAGCATTAAGAGAACTAGAGGGATGGGAAACTGATAGGGAGAAACGCATTGCTCAAGGCATTTGCAGTGGAGAGTACCAAGCAATGCAGTACGAAAATTGGTATGAGATGAGTTGGGCACTATGCTTTGCCCCAGTATGAAGAATTCTCCACACTAATTTCAAATAGCTGCAGTTCAAAATATATATTTAATGTAGAGTATTATTTGGTAAATGCCTAAGAAAAACTAGTTATTCATTAACTTAAATCAAAAGAATGATCCCAGAGTCTTGTACATGAAAATTAAGTATCCACTGAAAAGTTTAGAAATCTTATGTTCTAGACCAGGGTTGTCAAATTCATATAGTGGGCCAAATGGCGCCAGTTGAGGGCTGGAAGTGACATGATTAAGCTGGAAGTGAAATCATTAAGAAGATGATGACCAGAAATAAGCACTTTGTTTTCACATAGAACCTTGTTAGGTGCAAATGATAGAAGAAAATGTGTGAATCTTGATATGGGAATTTCAGATATGGGACAGCCCAATTATCAAGCGGCCATCCTTTCAACAGAGCTGCTTCCACCAAGGCATCTCTTCACAGCTCAGCAGTGCATCTACCTCAGCAGAAGCAGTGCTGCTGAAAGGGCAGCAATTGTGATAATTGTGCTTTCCTAGCGCCTCAACCGTGTCAGCAAAAGGGAGCTCTAACCCCTCTTGTTTGGCCCCTTACCTTGTGGTGTTCCTTACCTTCTGAGGCCTCCTTCTCTCTCCTGCCGCAGATTCTCAGAAGCAGTTAATGCAGATGTGGCACTGCTGAAAGGGCAGCTCTGAGAGAGCCCAATTGTCTAGGAAAGATAAAGAGCTTCTCTGGGGGCTGTATCTAGCCTATTGGCTTTATGTTTGACATCCCTGTTCTAGACTTTATATGTGCAGGTATGTATCTATATGAATAGCATGAAGCTTTTTTAATATTTCGTCTTGCCGCTTCACAAACTTAATATTTGCACCATAGTCAATCTCTGCTAGGTTATAAGAACTGATGGAGAATAATGGTAGCCCCTAGATATATTGGATTGGAGGCCTTGAAAAAGAGATGGATCATGCAATCTTGGCTTTGGAAATCAACCTTTTAATGGCTCTATTAAATGTCCTTATATGAACAGCAGATTGCTTCCCCCCTCCCCTTTTTAAAGTCTTCAATGTCCTTTAATTGGAGCATTTTCCTGTCCCTTATTACGGCAGTGGGAAGTATACACAGTTTATTGACATAAGTAATGGCCCTGTCATAACATGAAATAAGTATATGCTGTTCATTAGATTATACACGGTTGCTACTTGCATTTGGAAAAGCAGTATAATGAATTGGGGTCTGCCTTCGGAAATCTTGACTGCTTTTAAATAAAATAATCTACGGAATGGATTGCAAGCATGCCTAAAGGTAAAGACCCGAATCTTATATGTGGCAAGTGTGTCTTTGCCAGAGAGAACTGAGGGATTTTAAAAAAAACGATTTTATAAAAATAATACTGGTGTTTATATACTGCCTTTCTTGGTCATTGGATTGCTCTGTTGACTTTAATTCAAGATGGTTCACATAGGCAGGCTTTCTCTAAACCCTGAAAAATCCCTTTCTCTTGAATCCTTTCAAGAACAACAACATTCAGATGGATCTTTTACAGTCATGTCTTTCTCGCTGGCCATGGTTGCCTCCCTCCCTGACTGATAAACAGCTATCTTCACTTTCACCGAAGAAACAGTTGGCAGAGCACGACTCTCTCTCATAGAAGGCAGCGCTCAACTTATCAGTCACATTCTCGAAGTTGCACCACTCATGGAAGTTTCCGGTAGTCACGAACTGGTGTCCTTTGGATGTGACCTTTGGGCTTAACAGTGGCTCTCCCCTTCGGACTCGACCTCCTGCCCCTTATAGTTTTCACCCTTTCTCTGTGTAGGATTTGGTATTGGAATAGACAGATTAAAATGTGGCCAACTAACTGCTCAAATATTGCCAAACCTTTAATATTTAATAATCTCTTAGATTCTAAGCAGAATGATCTTCAAGTGGTAAAAGGTCTCTTAAAAAATTTAACAACATCCACCCACAATGAAAAAGAAATGTCTATTGATTAGCAATGTAAAAATATGTGTTCTCGGCTAGAAAAGCAGATAAGCACTTTGGTGGTCACCACAATGGTCACTAGTAGCTGTTGGACACAGGCAAGGAATCCTGACAAGACATTGAAACTTTACAGACAAATTTTAAAATCTTGATCATATTTTCAAGATATGGAAGAGCTCATTTTATCACATGAGCCTGCTCCCAAACTGCACTGGATACACTGCAGGCTAGCCCACCTGTTCCAGCTCAGGTTAGGATTGTGCCTCCATCTATCAGAATTAAGTATGGAACAATTTGCCTATTACTACTTAACTGGATATGATGAGTATTGCCCTTGGAAAGTTTTGCATATAAATTATATGCTTGATAGTTGAATGGTAGTGACATCTAAAATGTCCTGTGGGACTGTATCAAATGGTGAGTTCATTGTCCCAGTGATTGCTCTGATTGCTCACTGTTGTAGGGCAAGGTGCCTAGACATGAATCACTATTATTGTGCATCTCGATATTGTACTTCTGCCTAGTATGGCGGGAGAGCACACTTCAAAAGTGGAAAGAGCACCTGCTTATGTAACAAGGAAAGCAGAACCTGAATGGGAGTCAACAAATTGCTGAATGCTTTTCATTCAGACTTCAACGCTGTGGCAAATTTTTGAGTAGAAAAAAAAAATGTCCCGCATACCAATTAAATGAGGTATGAAATCTTTCAGGAATTCTCATTCTTGGAAGTGTAGTATATGATTGAGCAAGGTTAACAGGGTTGAAAACTTAATCCGTGACTCTTCATTGCTGCAGATAAAACTGAATGTGTCCTGTGCATCTTACAAGACTGGCACATTGATTTTAGCACAAGCTTTTGTGTACTAGAGTCTATTGCTTCAGATGCATCAAGTGCCTTCTTCATGCAGCTGACAGACTATAATCCCTGAAAGCTTATGCTAAAATAAATGTATTATGGCCCAATCGTATTGAGGGTCTGTGCTGGTGGAGCATGCATTGGGCTTTGCCCTGTAAAACGCTTTTCAACAGTGCTAGGCCCAGGCACAGTGACAGTGAAGGCTGGAGCCTTCCCGCTGGCGCTGGTGGTCATCAGGGTACAATCCTAACCATCTTTCCCGCGCTGACATCGCTGTCCCAATGGGGTATGTTTTGCATTCTGCAGTAGTTTTCACGGTGGCCTCTTCAAAGTAAGGGAATGTTTGTTCCCTCACCTTGGAGCTGCATTGCCCTTACCCCGGTGCTGAAAATTTGGTTAGGATTGCACCCTGTGAGTCCAATGCAAGGGAAGAGCAGAATGGGGTGGTGGTGGTTCTGGCCTGGCAGAGGGCAGGATCAGCTGCACCAGCGCACACCATATTCCACACACCCCCTTTCTGGGCCTGATCTGCCTGCACAAATCGACATGGATTTGAGCCAGTGAGACCACTGGCACAGGCCCAAATTGATGCATTGCAGCTTCTGTGACATGCCCTAGGGCAGTGATGGCAAACCTTTTGGGCTTGGCGTGTCAAAACTTAGGAAAATGCTTAACTTGTATCTTCTGGTGTGTCAACTCCCCTCCCAAACAAGAGAGAAACAATTCTTTATATTCATTTATTTAGACAAAATATACGGTCTAATCATGTGTGATGCTATGTATTGTATAAAGAAACAACATAATTACAAAAATGAAAAATGAGTGAAACAATCTCAGTTTTTGTCAGGCTTTGGTGAATCCAGGTGTGTCACCCCAAACATTGTGGTGTGTCAGCTTTGACACGCGTGTCATAGGTTCGCCATCACTGCCCTAGGGCAAGGGTGCAAATGTTCCCTTACCCCAAGGAAATAACCAGTGGCAGAACTCCCTTGTGGGATGTAGCGTAGCCTATGCCAGCATCACTGCATAGCCACATGGGGTGTAGTTGGGCTTATGCTGATCGTCTGCTGCCACAAAACAAGACTAACCCAACAAGACTGCTACCCCTCTGGAAGTGGATGTGCCTTCTAGGCTTTGGAATTTGTATGTGAATTTGTATGGGGGGGGGTATTCGTTTCTATGA
Source organism: Lerista edwardsae (assembly GCA_029204185.1). Lineage (NCBI taxonomy): Eukaryota > Metazoa > Chordata > Lepidosauria > Squamata > Scincidae > Lerista > Lerista edwardsae. The sequence continues at coordinate 14,875,748 of JAJKFI010000009.1, forward strand.
AAATGTTCACAAACTTTTTTTAAATAAAAACTATATTATGTTTCAGCTTTTGTATTCCAGTATTGCAGCTTGTTGACCGGAACAATTACTATTTCTGATGGGATCTCTGCATAGGGCTAACAAACTTCCAATACTAATGAGTAATAAAAAGTAAATGAAGGCTGTGGAGAAATATTTTTTTTCTTTGAATAATTGTAATTGTTTTTCTTGGCAGATGTTAGCAATCCTTCCCCCCCCCTTTTTTTTTGCAGGTTCACCCATTTTAGTATATGGCTTAAAAGCAGAATCTGCATGCATGGATTACATTAAAAAGTGCCTGTAGTGCAGATTGTTTTGCTAATATGCACACAGGTTGTCTTTTCCATCACTAAGTCTTCCTGAAAAAAAGAGCACGGGTCAGTTCCCCTGACAGTTTAATCTGTCTGTACTAAAGACATGTGATTTGGAGTGAGTTTGGACATTACAGACATTGAGAGCAGAGAGAGAGAGAGAGAGAGAGAGAGGAGAGTTTTGCTGGGTAAAGCACTGCAGTTTGCCTCTCTTAAAGTGGCAAATATATTTGCTCCTGTTAAAACTGGTCTTCAGAATATTGCCAAAAAAAGGAGGTAATATTTTTATAGGGATGAATTGTTTCAAAGGTTCCCTGTTTTGACTCTATCATTGTACAAATCCAAAAGGTTCAGTAGTGGGTTTGAAATAAAAAGATGTATCTGTTTTTAAGCTCCTGGTGAAGAGAGGTCACTGGAATAAAATATTTCTCAGGCAGCCTAAAAAGCTGTCTTTATCTCAAGATGATAAAAGTTGGGACAGGTTGGAGTAGCTGTAGAGTTCTAGGAATTGGAGACTGTTTTCCCAGTCTGGACCTAAACTCAAGGCCTGGCCTCCACATTTCTTGGATGGTATCTTGCCTATCCAAGAAGAGTGAAAAGGTGGAAGCTTACTCCATGGCTCAATTACTGTACATTCCAAATGGAAAAATCTTTGATATTTCCCAGACCCTATCCTTTTAAAGAGAAAACCACTTGCTAGCAGCAGGCAGTTAAAGGTATCCATCCACTTTTAGAATGCAGCGTGGTTGTAGCTGAGTGCTACTGCACACGTTTTGTATGCAAAGGATCCCAGATTTAATCTCTGGCCTCTACAGGTAGAGCTAAGAAAAGCTGCAGTTTGAAGACTCTGACTGATGCCTCCTCGCCCATATACCATTCAGTCCTAGATAGACAATGGTGTAAGGGCGATTCAATTGGTGTAAGGGCCATTCATATGGATAGTTGAGAAGTATTTATAAAGGCTGCATGAAAGAGGACTTCGGTGGGAAAAAAATCATAATTGAAATGAATGATGCATTGGGCTAGAGTTCAGAGAAATTTCTGTTTAGCAATAGACCAGAGAATCTGCAGATCTCTTGTTGGATCTAGGAAAACTGTGTGACAGTCGGGCATATACAAGGTGACTTTAAATAGTTGTACATGCTGGCAGGCCAACTGCTTAAAGTGGGATTTGGGCTTTAGACAAAATGGAGCTGGTCCAGTTCATCTGGCCAAATCTACAAACCAAGCTGCCATTAGGGCTTGCTCCTTTTCAGTATTCCAGTGCCCAACTCTGTCCAAGTTTGATGCAGTGAAAACGTTTTGTGGTTAGCATTCACATTGAGGGACCCACTGAGGGTTAATGGGTAGACAATGGAATTGTTAGCAGTTTGCAGCCGATCACCGCAGTTCACCTATTCCTTGTTCTTCCTCTTGAGGTGTACGGCAACCCAGTGGCAATGGCTGTTGGCTTTTATAATACCTTCTGCATAAAAGGTGTTTTGTAGAGTACGACAAGCTAAAGACGGGTCCCTGCTCTTAAAAGGCTTGCAATTTACATTTTGCAAAAGTGCTACAGAGAGCATGAGATGCAAAGGAGGGAAGGATGTAACAAATAAGCTGAGACAAGGGAAGAACATGACCATCTGGCATTTTAGGAGCGAGTGTCCCAAGTACAAATTGGATGCAACCTTTTAAACGACTTGATTCTTTGGGTTCTTAAATGGCCGACCTTCAGGAAAACAAGAAGGGAATTTCTTTAAGAGGTTGAAGGCACTGGAGTGTATTTTGATGGAGTGTTCCAGGTCAGGTTAGGAGATGGATTTGATCCTGACAGTTTCCATACACGTCTTCTGTTGTGGATTTGTGTTGGTTAGAGCAGAGTTGGGGGCTTGCGGACCCATTCTAGCGCTTGCCTTAGCGCTCCGGAGCGAAGGAACGAAGCGATCGCTACATTTCAATGTCAAAGTCTTTATTGGTTTCAGTAGCGAAAGTGTGAAAGGTGAAAAAGTTCAAGCTGCCGGTTAGGAAAGCCGGCGAAGGCAGTGCCGCGCGCAGGCGGCTCTTCAGTGCGGTTTTACATCTTAGTGCACACACAGTGAGAAAATTCTTCTACACAAGAACAAAAGGATGCAACCAGAGTATATCTGGTAGGTGGACACCTGAAGACCCTTGTGCCCCATTTTACCCAATGAGGTGCCCCTTTG
>JAJKFI010000009.1:14878272-14945481 GCA_029204185.1 Lerista edwardsae
ATGCCAGTTTCAACCAGTTCTGGACTGTGAGATGTGAAACTGCAACATCTTCCTCCCACCATTATTATGAAAGTATCTTCTTGAAGTTCTTTCATAGTTGCTGTGGGCTTCTGGCATTTGTAACCACATCAGTAATTGCTTTGGGATGTTTTTTGGGGGGCTGTTTTACTCTGGTTGCTTCTGGAAGTGCCCCTAATTATATGCCTTCTTGCATTTGCAAATGGGCAAATGCTTGGAATGAAATTAAAGCACCACCAAACAGTAAGTGGTATATGGGAGAACCCTTTTAAAAGAGCTGCCCAAGGTTGCATTTGTGTACAACTTTTGCTTTTAGAACTTAACGACCTGTGCAAATTGCAGTGGTAGAGCATTTGTGAAGTATTTATTTCAAGGTATTTATAAAAGGGATGCTGAAGTCTTCAGTGATAGTAGATAATATTAATGAATGGGCTTGGAAACTACCAGTATGTGCCAACAGCGTAATATGTGTATATGTGTTTTTCTCCTGTTGACAGATTCTTCCTTTAAATCACATGGATTTCCAGGCGCTTAATAGCTGAAACAATTTAGGGCACTTTTAGTCATTTGGCCTAACCAGGTGTTTACTGGCAGTAGTACTGAAAAAGTTTTCTTTGTAATTGCTTTGTCTCTGTTGTTTTGGAAGCAGGTTAACCATCCTTGGCATTTTGTGAAAGCTCTTTGTTGACTGTAGCAAACTGACTATATATTTATCTGTGAAAAGCAGAGACGAGCATTCCTTTGATATTTACAACATATTTCCAGTTGTGATTGTTAATCAACAAGGTGCTTTTTGTCTTTTCTTCCCCACCCCCAAATAATTGACTAATAATACTTGTTCAGGTTTTAATTGTGTCTTCCTTGGACACACATCATTAGCATTCTGCAGATCCAATTAATTGGATGACCTCCTCATGTGTTTCTGGTATCATAGTGACTATGAGTAGTCCTAAATAAGTGCCTTCTATATTTCAGACACATTGACAGCATGTGCTTCTTATCAGAATAAGACTTAAGGACGAAGTTGGCCTAGCTACCTATCTAGGAAAGGTGACAAAGAGGATTGGCCATTTTGCAGGTCATAAGCTGGAATCTGCTATTGGGTCATGAAGTGAGTCTTATGGGTTGTCAGCAAAGCTATTTGGGAACAGAAGGATCAAAGGAGCTTTTGCTTCTGAATCAGATTCTGGTTAAGGAGAACAGAACCAACCTAATATCACTAATGTTAATTTTTGTAGAGTTGAGTGTAAACAACTAGCACAACTAGCACATTGTTCTCTAGTTGTAGCACTCGGTGGTATTACATCCAGTCTGAGGTCCATAAATGCCTTTAAAATGTTGTCATTCTATTTTTAGAGGGCAAGAAAGCTTGCCTTTATCAGTAAAACCACCAGTGGAATTGGGCAGCCAGAACAGCCATAGCTGGTGAAATGGAGAAGAATTCTCAGTGGGCTGATGGAATATTCGTTAGACCTACCACTCATTTTCATGCTTCTGGTTATGATAAAACCGGCTTCAATGGCAATAGAAGACTACTTTCTTTTGTTAACAATCCCATTACTTTGACAAAACTTGGCAAATAAATTGGGTTTGAAGCTGGCATACTATGCATCTTTGCTACATACAAGACTCTCATGCATGCAGAGTAGTGCTTAGGGGCAAAAAAAAAACGTCCCCAGTGCATGATGGCAGAACAGGCGAAGTCGCTAGTTATCTGTTCTCACTGCCTTTATAAACCTCATTGGTATCCAGCTCTGTGGCCTTAGCAGGGAATGTTTTCAAACACTGCACCACAGACAGTCACAATCCTGTCTAAATTCTAGCGTGGAGCTGGTGCGGTGCTGGTGCAGTGTCTGCTGCATCCCATGGGGGGAGTTTTGGCTGCTGGAGGTCCCCTTGGGGTAAGGGGACTACGTGTCCCCTTGCCCAGCGGTATGCCCCAGCAGCCACAATAGGCTGGGACATTGGTTCTCAAACTTCTCAGGAGTTTGAGAACTACTGTAAGTTGTTGCAGGCGAGGGGAGAAGGCAGCATGGCGATCGGGAAGATTGCGCTGCTGCTGGGGATAAAGTTTTTTTTTTTTTTAGTACTTACCCCACGCAGCTCCGGCCTCCTAGGGGTCTGAGGAGCCTGGAGACCCCTCTGCGGGGCTCCCCAGGTAAAACAATGGCGAGTTCCTATTGAACTCAGTTCACGTTCCTGTGTGAATTCAGAACCATGGGGGTGGGGAGAAGAACATATTCAGGAAAATACCATGTATCATGAATTTCCCATAGAAAGTCCAGATAGATTACTATTACGGTTGCTTTGCTGGTATAGGTATTTCAAAACTAAAATTTTTGTAATATTCCTGACACGGATTTCTAAAGCGGAAGAATACAAGTAAAGGAAGTGAGTTATATGTCAACATATGAGTCATATGGCATCATAGCTGGTCTGTGTAATCTGCATGTTTCATTACGGTATTTTATGACATTCATAAAATAGATTTCTCTATTTTTTTTAAAGCATTCTTCATTGTGGGAGGTAGGGAAAAAACTTGGCTGGGATTGGTATTCTGACAGATGACTTCCTTAAATTCGTTATCTACTTTTTGGATTTTATTGTCTAGGAAAGGTGGTAACTTTTTCCTGAATAGCTTTTTTTCCCTTCTGATTAGATAAATGTCCCACATGTCTTCATCTCGCCCACATGGTCCATTATTGCCAGTTGGCTCAGCCATCCATTGCTTGGGCTCATCATACTGAATTAGTTTCCAAAAACGAGACTCCATGCTGTTTCCATCCACTTATCTTGTGTGTGTTGGAAGGACCTGATCTGTCGCCAAAGGAAAACTAGATAGGATTGGATTATACCTCATATTTGTGCCAAAGTATTGTCAAGTTTTGCAAGTTCATTTTTTGGGGAAAAGCGAATGAAAAGCTTCTTCCTGTATTAATGGCTTTACTCATGGAAGCACTTTTGCAAGTCAGTTCTGTGGCACAGACTGTAATGTGTGAAAGAGTGTATGCTCCTGAAGTCGTCAAGGTATCTTACGTGTACTAATGAATGAGACATGAGTATGCTGAGTGATGAACTGCTACAAGTGTTGGTCTTTCTCCAGTGGAAACTACTTATAGGGATGAGGACAGAAAAAAATGTGATGTTTTAGCCCTTGCAAAAAGAGGAAGATCATGTTGCTGTGCAAATGCTAATGATACAAGCAGTGGACAGGTATAGGTAGACCCATTCCTAACAGATTGGCAAACATTCAGCTCCTGTTGGAGGCAAATAGTATGTTCACAAATATTGTTGGTGCTTTAATGTAGTTTGTGTACCAACACGTATAATTGGATATCACAAATGTGTTGTTCTAATTTGTATGTGGCGCGCGCATGTAATTATAGATTCATAATAATAGAATCTTGCCAATGCCACTGAGAGCCCAATCCTGAACTCACTGGCTCCCGCAAGAGGAGTGGTACCAAAATGGCGACTGCTGCATCCCGTGGGAGCCGGGCAGTCACTGGGAGTGTAAGTGGCCCCTCCTACTCACCATTGGAGCCATTCCAGGCAGCAATGGCAACACCTGTGTGGCTGACAGTGAGTGGGATGGGCCACTTACAAGGTGCTTTGTGGCGCATGCATTACTTACGGCACCGTAGGACGGGCCGCTTACATGGTGCTTTGTGGCGCATGCATTACTTACTGCGCCACATCCTGTAGCTACACCAGGATGAAGGGGCTTCTAATGGATTAAAGAATCATGCTCATCCTAGAGGATGCGTTAGGGTTGATTTCTGAAATGATACTTGAAAACCATGTGCTCATTCAAAGCCCTGGAACTGGGATCTGTGATAGCCAAATCACTGCTGCTGAACATTGGCTTGATGTTTTCATTCATCATGGACTCTCTTTAACAAGTTACCATTGCGTAGAGGAACCTGCCATTCTATGACTCCTAGGTTTCTTCAGTAGCCTTTGGTGAGGACTTTCTTCAAAGCTTTTTGAAAGCCCAAATGTATGGTGTGAACGGGCTTGCCCCTATTCACATGCTTGTTGATGCTCTCAGAGAGCTCTAGAACATTAGTAACACTATTGTGTCTAAGCAACATTCTGCATGGGATAATTATGGGTATAAATGGAAGAGTTTTTGTCAGGTTCTCAGTCCAAAAGCCTCTGATTTTTTTTTCCTGCAGCTTGTAGTATGTGTTCTAAAATATCTTCTTCAGCAGAGGAGTAAACTCTTTCATTAAAATTGACTTGGCGGCTGCCTGCGCTTACCACAACCCAGCTAAAGGATGCTGTTGTCTTCTCTCATCTGTTGACAAAGAGGTTCGTTTAAGACCTATCCCAAAAGATTCCTCTAGGCCTCCCTCCCAGGCCACAGCAGAGTGTCTGCTTCTCTTTTGAACCATTTGCTAAGCGTTCCTTCCATCACCTCTTCTTCAGAGCTGCTTTTATAGTAGTGGTTAACACTGTTGGGAGGTCTGCTGAACTGGGAGCTTTACATTATGGCTCTCAGTTGTTAAAAATGCTGGCTGACAAGTTGTGTTGTGGCCCAGCTTGACATTTCTACCTAAAGGTTTTTTCAACGTTTCCAGGACTTAATTAACCAGGACCTAATTTTCCCTGAAGTTTCTCCTTTATGTTTTTTGAGTGCCCACTCTTTTTCAATTTTTGTCTGCAGAGAACTCCTGAATTCCAAACTTCACTGTGGTACTGTACCTAGTTACAGCTTTGTGTACCTGGGTTCACATATCTGTGTGAATGACTGTTACCCAGGTTTATTTTTACAAATCAACAATCCACTGAATGTATCAGCACTGGATGGAATATATGTGAATAACAACATCCAGGTACATATACATCTGCTTGAGTACAGTTTAACTTGTGGACAATCCCACCGTTTCTGCATGCTGTAGCAAAGAGCAAAATCCATTGTGCATTTTCCCAGACTGATAGTGAGATGTTGTGCATCTGCAATTTGCCTGGTACAGGTCGGCAAATTGTCCACGTCTTTTGAAGGTGAACACTCATTCAGAAGCAGCTTGAGCAGCACTTTTTAGGCTGGGGTGTCCGTCTCAGAACTGTGAAAGGTCACCGCTCGCTAGTAGAGTATATACTCTGCACGAAAAAGGGATCGGTTCAATCCCTTGCACCTCTAATGGGGCTGAGAACCCCTGCCTGAAATCATGGAGAGCCACTGCCAGTCTGTATGGACACTACTAACCTAGATGGCCCAAAGATTTGATTCAGTGTAAAGTGGCTTTATAATTGCTGCTTTACTTTGGGAAGCATTCTGCCATAGACCTTGATAATGAAACAATTAACTGATAATGGCTAAGGAAGGCAGAAAGTCTTCTTGTGAATGGGTTTCTACCCTTTCGTCCAGGTTAGAATTCAAGTCCCCCAATTGTGGGACTGTGCAGAGGAAAAAACAGAGTTTTATCTCTGACATAACGCTAGTTCAAGTGGCTTTTTGTGATGTCGCCTTCTCCATTTTAGTGATGTGACATCAGGATGGAATTGAGGGAGGTGCTATGCGGTTTCTGTCCACTTTGGGCACAATCCCAACCTGGAATTATAAAGCATGTTTACACCACTCTCTGAATCAGGAAGGCAGGCACACAGACATGCACTGTCCTCCCTGACTCCAAGAGTGGTCTAAACACACCTTATGGCACGTCTGCGACACTCCTGGGCTGGCTCAAGAGACTTGTGCCGGCTCAACTCCAGGTCAGGATTGCACCCTGAAGCACTTGGTACCAGAATTCACTAATGAGGGGTATGAGGCATTCTTCCCTCTGCCCTTCAAGTTTTGGAAGTTTCCGCATCCCAGCATGCATGTGCATTGGTGCTTGCAAGCTGCTTGAAGAACAAGAGTTGCAGCCCCGGTTTTCTTCGGGAGTGTTCATGTTGTAAAGATGAATGTGCCAGTCTAAAAACCCTCGAGGAAGTATTTGACAGTCTATTTATAACCGAAGATTGCAGTAGGTGTAAAAAGCAATAACCAGATTCAAAACCATAATTATGATGGTATGATCATTATGGTGATGTTGTAAAGTAGGTCCATCTATTGGAAATTGCCAGATTTTTTTGCCAGATACTCATGCTTTGTGAAGCAGCACTAAGTAGAATCCATGCAGTCTCCTCAAAATTTGCCACATTTGGGGGGGGGGGAGGGAGAGAGAGAGAAGGGGGAGAGAGAGAGAGAGAATTGTCTTGAATAATATTCTTTTGTATAATTAAGGGTGCAGTCCTAATCTGGAGTTAGGCTAGCAAAGTTTGGCTGGCACAGAGGACCCCGTAAAGTATGTTTGGACCACTCTTGGAGTCAGAGAGGCCAGCACACAGACATCCAGCACACAGAGTGGACTAAACATGCTTTACAGTGGCCCTTGTGCAGGCCAAACTTTGCTGGCCTAACTGTGCCAGCCAAACTCCAGGTTAGGTTTGTACTCTAAAGGTGCTTAAGGAAACAGGGTTTTTTGTTTGTTTGTTTGTTTTTGCCATGGATGAAAAAACCCTGCTGTCCTACTCCCATACTCTTCTCTATTTGTCTTTTTAAAATAGATCTCCTGAAGGATATGTTTGCCCAACTTGAGAGCAGGTGAAGAAAATTGCAAAAAACAAAATCAGGGGCCCTGTCCCTTAAATGTATTTCAGTTTGCATTTTGATAGCAGTTTAGAAATGTTATCACCCACTTTGTCACAGACATAATTCACATCTTTCTTCAGGCACTGTAAACAAGAGAAATGGTTTAATGGCTCCCTAAAAGGCACTCTGCACTGATAGCTGAGATTAGACCCTTTAGTAATGGCTTTTTGCGTGCTGGAAAAGGAGGGGAGGGAGAGCTTGGCAGAGGGAAATGTACTGGAAAAGAATCTTTGAGAGGCAGTGATGATGTATCTGAAGTGCTTGCTGCTCCAAGTCTTATGCATGGGCAGGTAGATGGGTTTAACGAGTCCTCACCACTGTGGGCTTTATCAGTACCCTTTTTGCCTCTGGAATTTAACAGCATATTAATTGAGGTCATCTCAATCAGTTCATCACCTGGAGACAGAGAGAGGTCGGCTGTGATAGGAGTATGGCTTGCCCATCTTTGCTGTTCACTCTCGTGACAAAGCATGTGCCCTGTACACATTTCTGCATTATAAGGCACCTCATTCCACAGCACTTCTAAAATCCCTTGATTGGGTTGACAGTGAGTAAAACTTTCTTGAAGGCATCATTTTGAAGGAGCTTTTTAGTAGGATGTGTGAGAACCAACCCAGAACACCTTCCCTTTCTAGTGTGTGTGTTTTGATGACAACATTTGTGTCAGCTGTTGCTTCCTTTTCAAGTAGAATGCAAATTGCTTTTTTAAAAAACGGTGTATAAAGCGAGTCTAGTATTGTTAAATGCCTTTTGCATGCAAGGGTATAGAAGCTAGTAGCTTGTTGAAATTGCTTTCACTTTTACTGGCTGAACTGGTTATAGATAATAAGTCGTGTTGGGTCTAGACATTTAAAGAAATATATGTATGCGAGATTACTGGAGTGTATGAACATAGATGCTCAACTGAATTGATGTGGTTTATAAGTATTGATGACCACTGAATAATTCTTTTATCAAGTATACATTCTGATGTATACACCTTGAGGCCAAAAGATGTCAAGACAAGAAAGAATACAAGAACTTTTAAGACAAGACAATATCAGGCAGTCTAATCAGATTTTATTGATCCAGTTACTTTCAGAAATTCGGCAGGCGCAGCAAGAAGTTACAATTATTAAGAATATTGGAGAGAAAGTTCTATAAGATTTGGAGAGCCTATCAGAAGAAGTTGGGTATCCTGATAAATTTATGAATGAAATTAAAAAGGAAGTCAGCACAATAGACCATACACTGTTTGAAGTTGGAATCGGACCTGTCAGGGTCTATGACTATAATGCAGGGCCTCTTGGAGATAAAAACAGAGGTTACTGGAAGGCAAATTGCAGGCACGTTAGCTCCAGGAAGGGAAGTAGTACCAGTGGAGGAACAAACAAAGCTTACACGGGAGACATATAGAGAGCTGAAGACAAACCCTATCGAACCAGAAATGGACCTACAAGAATTTTACAGAGAGTTGGAGATAAATTCCAGGAAACAACAATTGGACCTATTAATGTTCACGATTGAGATGCCGAATCATTCTCAGGAATATTCAAGGAGGAAGACACACTGTAATAATGTAAAGGACGCAAATAGGGGAAATTGGCACAATAAACTGAGAATGAAGAATAAAAAGTGGAAGAAGAAGAGGGGAAGAACCTGCAAGTGAAAGCCACCCAGAACTTGATGACTGAATTAGGGAAGATATAGCCAATGTGAAAAAGATAATACTTAAATAAGGGAGATTATAATGAATAAATTAAGATATTTTTATTAAATGTGATCTTCCCCTCAAAACTAAAAACAATTCAAAACAAGTTATTTTTCTTTTTCTTTTTGCTATGAAAGTAGTAATTGTATGCTGGTTCAAGAGATACTTAAGAAGATGATTGAACAAGATTTTCTTTAAAAAGCGGTAAATTTATGGAGGGATAGCAGAATTGATAAACATCAGAAGTTAATGTATTATGATATAGAAGTGTTAGGTTAGAGTTAATTAGATAATTATAAATGGAAAATAAGAGTTAGTAACTTTTGTATACAGGACAATTAAGCAATGTTAAAGTCATGGTCTAGACTGTATGCAAACATTAATATAGGTAAGATGACTAAGCTGTAATAAGTGTGGACTTTTTGTGTGAACCTTTGTACCCTTTTCCTATGTATTACCCTTTCCATTCCCCATATATAAATTTTCAAAAAAAAAAAAAAAAAAAAAGCAGCAGCAGCAGCTAGTAGCTTGTTGTTGGTATTATATTGCCCCAGTCATGTGCCTGTGTCATGTGAGAGGGACCTCAGTAGCTGGCCTACTGTTATGCAGGAGGTGGCAATTGTCCCTGGGCAATGTCCACCTCAGGCCTTGCGCAATGTCCTGTTGCCGAAAGCATTCTGAGAGCATCAGCACGCCTGTAAATAACACTTCCGGTTTTTGGGGAGAAACCGGAAGTATTGTTTATGTTCTGAAGCTTTCCAAACGTTTTCGGTGCACAACGAAATATTGCATGAGGCTCCGGGAGCTTAAGGTGAGTGGGGGTGGGCAGTCTGCTTCCTGGCTCCGGGACGGCACGCAGGCCAGGGATGCCACTGAGTTACCTGTTGCACTGTGGAAACTACATGCATCTGCATTTAAGTGGCTGCAGTGGTAGCTCATCAAAGTTCAAATGATTGTGCTGTGTGTGCATGCCTACGTGCACTCTCTTATGCTCACATATATGCATGTACAGGCATGCCCTGGTATTCCCTGAGGTTCTGTTCCAGATTCTTCCGTGGATACCCGAAGCAGTGGATATTGAAATGCCTTTTTAAAGATAAGGGAACATCAGTGGTTTTGCTGCAACAAGGTAAAAAAAGAGATCTGTATAATTTTCCCATATCTTTTTAACAGGCATCCCAGTGTCAGTGGATAACTGAAACTGGATACCAAATCAGTGGATACTAGAGCATGCCTGTATACACTGAATCATTTTCAGAAGTTTTGTCAGCAGTGTTTTCTTTGTTCAAGACGTGACTAGCAATCCAAATTTGCTTTATCCTTCTAGAACAGTGTTTCCCAACTGTTGCAAGCCAAATTTCAGGCGGGTAGTGAAGCACCTAGAGCAGCCATATTGAAAATATGCTGGAAAGGGAGAGGGCTGAGTGGTTGTTTTGCTTGTGTCAGGGTTGTAAAATAGCCATTTTCCAATAGCAAAGTGAATAAAAAAGGGAAAAAAATCCTAAGAAACATTGCTGCATTCTCAGGAAAGCAGCAGTCTCTGATGTCACAATGATGGCACTTCCTGCCATGACATCACTTCTGGTGGGTCCTGGACAGGTTGTCATTCTAAAATGACAATCTGGTACTAAAAGGTTTGAGAACCACTGTTTTAAAATGTTGCCATTCACATATCCTACTGTCATCCTTCTGATTCCTACTCATCTAGCTGCTGATTGTGATGAATGAAACTTTGTGCCTGTTTTTGAACAGCTCCTTTTAATGGTTCTGAGTGCAACTGAAAGTGTTTTGTAGACACTTTCTTATAATATTCTGGTTTCTCCCCATACATGATTCCATGTCTGATGTCATTTTTGCACTAGGGGAACACATTGGCAAGGAGCCATATCAGGAGAGAATTAGGATGTTGGTGTTTTTAGCCATCCAGATATCACTAGAAACCTGAATCAAGATCTCAGCATCTTTACACTGTAGGGCCCTCAGGTCTATTTATATATGTGTAACATATATGTTTATTTATGTGTATACATGGTTAGGTGTTTCATGAACTATTTTTAAATCCTGGGAATTTGAGATGTCCTTTGGGCCACGATAAAGGATTTTGTGGTTTATAAATTGATTGCCCTGTTTGTACAATAATTGTCACTTCTAAAAATCAACAATTATATCATCACTCTGAGCTGTGTGGGCTCTATTGAGTGATCTCATTTTTTCCCTACCTTTCTATGGCATAGCATTACATAAAGTTGTACCCAAGCAACATTAATCCTGATTAATCCCATTTGAAATCAAAGGGATTTAAGTTACTCACAACTGTCTTTGTCTCATTGATTTCAATGGTGCTTGATCAGGATTCACTTTTTTTGGATTTGACCCACTAGGGATTATTAACGATTCAGACTTGTGGGTAGAGCCTAGAATTCTGATTCTAGTTCAGCAACAATGATTGTGTAAGTTGAACAATTCCTTTGTTTCCTAGAAGAAGCAGATATGTTTTTTTAAAGAAGTGTTCTAGAATTTTGTTAATATTCCTTTTTCTGTGCTTCAAGCAATGGAACACCAGAAGGTCGCATTGCTTAGTCATATTTATCATTTCTCTGCAGAGTATTTTATCATTTCATGTAATTCTTAGTTTTTTTTCCCCATAAGCATGCTGATCAAGTTATCAATTTATTGAATGTCCTCCATCTTGCCCCTTCCTTCTGATAAAGATCAAGCATTCTAATGCAGTGCATATGCCTAACCTAATAGGTAAAATTAGGAGACTTATTTTTGACAGCAAAGACAAGAAAAGCTTTAGTATCCTGATTAGGGTGGTATTATAATTCAGCAGAAATATAGTTCAGGAGCTCCCATTGGAAACAGATTTGTAGTTTTGCCCTTGTTATACCCAAATGAACAAGTTTTTAAAGAACTGTAAATAAATGTTTTACTGTTTAAACATAATTGGGAAACACCGAGGAGTGTACTCAAATGTTCTAACAATGTTTTATGCCCTGGTAGCAGCGAAGCTCAAGATCTCATGTGAGGTCGCTTGGAGGACAGTCTACCAAATGCTGCTTGTGTGTGTGTGTGTGTGTGTGTGTGTGTGTGTGTGTACACACAACTCAGGGAAGTTACGCAGGACTGAAGCTGGGCGAATTGTCAGGCTTCTTCTCCCCCTGTAACAAGAAAAGAGTTAATTTTTCTGATCTGAGACACCACATCTAGGAGAGCCTGGAAAAGGTGGGATGAGCTTTAATTAAAACTCCAGCACAGCTGCCTTCTAGCTCTGTTCTCTGGACTTAGCTAGTCCTGCGCTGTACGCAAAATAAAATGTACCTTGCAGCCAAGGCAGCAGGCAGGAGCCATGTTCACTGAAAGTAATTTAATAGTGTTGATCATGACTCCAGATGATGGTGATTTGATAAGGAATAATTTATTACTTAACAGCCTTTTACATGCACCAACTCCATGTGGGAAGGTAAAGCAAATTGCACAAAATGAATGTGCTGCTTTGACTAGTGACTGTGCCAGTAAGCTGGAAAACTGCCCATAAGCAGCCGCTCAAGCACTCCACGCTGTGATGAAATACCCCAGTGTTTCTCCACTCAGGGCTGCAGTGTGGGAGTCTCAGTTCTCCCCTTATTTAGTGAATCAGGGGAAGGCATTTTTTCATAGCAGATTAATGGCACAGGAGACAGTGGCAACAACAGCGCACGAGAAGGAAAATGGAGCAGTGTGTAGTTTGTATTGGAGTGTGGGATGTTGGGTTTTAAAAATGGAAGTTGTCTGAAGTCGTGGTTTTGGGCAGGGCTTAAAGAAAAAAGTCGTGCCAGTTTCTAAAACCGGGTGTTTTTAACTGTCCGGTTTGTGTCTTAGGAAATTGTCCATCATGTCATGGTGTTAATGCACAAAATGGAGATGGATTACAAGTCTTCAGAGCAGATGAATGGTGAATATCGTGCCAATATATTGGAAGACAAACATATTGGCACACAGATGTTTTTGGATGCAGTCTAGAAATGGTCATGCCATCCATTATGGAATTCCTGACCAACTCATTTTTAGTCATAGTCATACGAAATGGTTGCATTTTTTGTAATTGGTAGATGAGGGAGGCTTTCTTCCTCATCCCTCGTGAATCCCTAACAAGAGATTCAAAATCTATATGATATTGTCACCTACTAGGCTAAATAGGTGGGCATAGGGACAATCTGGGCAGTCGCATCTATGGTGATATCCTAGTGCAAAGCCTGCTGGGACATTGTGCCATAGATGTGACTGCCCAGAGCATCCTTATGCCCAGATCAGATGAAGACTGCAGCGTTGGAGTAGCGGAATGGTACGCGCTGCTTGGGACAAGGAGGGATTTTTTTGTTGCCCAGCAATCTGCAGTTTGGAGACTGCTGCTCCGGAACATCTTCAAAAGGTGTTCATCACTTCTCTTGATAAACAGTTCCATTGTCAAGCTGCTCTTACTATTAAGAAATTTCATCATAGAGGGGGCTGTTCTTAATTCCAAGGGGAGGGAATTCCACAACCATGGAGCTACCAAAGGCCCTGTTTCTAGCCGCCGTCCATCTCACCTCACCTGGTGGCGGCATAGTCAGAAAGCCCCTCTCAGATGACCTGAGAGTAGGGGTAGGATTATATGGAAGAAGCTAGTCCCTCGCATACCCTGGTTACAAATTGTATAGGGCTGAAAACTAGGACTTGGAATTGGGCCCAAAAACAAACTGGCAGCCAGTGTAGCTGCTGAAGCAAGAACCTAACTGAATCGAACCGATGAGCCCCCAGCAAGCACATGGGCAGCCGCGTTCTGCACTACCTAACAGTTTCCAGATAGTCTTCAGAGGCAGCCTAAATGAAGTCTTGAGGAGCCATGCCGGTGTATATAGGAAGTCGCAAGGAACCCCAGAGTACCGGCATACGCACAGGGTGGCACAACACCAAGGAGATGGTGGTCCCTTGTGGTATGAAAGGGTCTCAGGCAGTGGTGTCATTCAAATGATTTAGGAACAGGAACTCACTTTTGATTGGCACTTGTCGGCGCCCGTTCTGGTCTGTTCCCCCTGAATGACATCACTGCCTTCGCCCCCCCTAGGAATCCAGAGTCGCTCCCTTTAACCCTCTGAGTGCCGGCCAACCAAGAAGAAAAGCTCTTTGCAGAGGAATTGGGAGGGGAGGAGGGAGAGTGAAGTGGGCAAAGTCAGCCCTAATTTTAACTAGTGGAACTGAGTTCCCCCGCGTTCCCCCTGCATGACATCACTGGTCTCAGGGCTCCTAAGAGCACTGATTGAGAAACACTGCCATAGATGATCTAGATGACTGACTGTGAGTTATATTATTTTTAACATAAACATAGTTTCTCTTTCCTAATTCATAGCCCATGTTTAGAAAGCTGTTTTATTCAAAGGAAATTTTTTCAGGATAAAAACTGCAGAAAGTATTTTCTTGGGCATGACGTCACTGTAAGTTGCTCGACTGCTTAGCAAACCAAAATAGTAAAAGGCCATTTTGGCCAGAGGCGGATACATGTCAGATTCATTTTGCTATTGAGCGAGGCATTTACAGCTACAAGTTTAGTCCCATCTCCCCACAAATGATACTTTGAAGTCCTTTCTCCCGGTAAGTACAGTACCTCTGATATATTTACGGCCCGCTAGAAACAAATGCAAATGGGTTATTGTTTCCTTGCTAATGAGCTGGAATCTTGGCCATGCCTCTGTTTTAAACGATAAAAGCACTAATAGCACAAAGGAGATCTGTTGTGTCTCATCTCTATTGACACCCAAAGACAGTCCTGATAATTTTCTCTTTCTTTCGGCACTGCATGTCCTATTCCAGTGATTTAATTAAGCGTGCATCTTGTTAGAAGCGCTGAACCAAGGGAGGGTTGCTTCTCCCATGCTGAAGGCAGAATTTGGGGGGGGGGGGGAAGATGAGCTGTAGGGCTGCAGCTAATTTGCTTGCTTTTGGTGTGTGGAATTAAAATGAGTATGGAATTTGCATGTCGTTTGCATAGTTCCTGGAAGATGCTGAACTAGAGTGGGTGGACATGTGACTTTGATACACCTGTGTTCTCCTTTGAATGCTCTGTGCCTGTAATAGGGAATCCCTATTTATCCAGACAGTGGTTGCCTGTATAGAACAGGAAGCATGGTTGGAATGCTGAATTGTGCCAGCTACTCTCCAGTGTTAAAGAAAATTATGACGTGGGTTTCAGGACAGGGTAGAAGCATAATGCTCTGTGTTAAACGGAATTAAATAGCTCAACTGGGCTCACTGTCTGCGCCACATCAGGGTTTCAGGCAGTGTCTTGGCCAGCCCTACCTGAAGATAGCAGAGATTGAAGTGGGAAACTTCTGGGTGCAAAGCAAATGCTTTAGAGCAGTGGTCCTCAAAATTTTTAGCACCAGGATCCACTTTTTAGAATGACAATCTGTCTAGAAGTGATGTCATGGCCGGAAGTGCCATCATTGTGCCGCCAGAGCCTGTTGCTTTCCTGAGAATGCAGCAATAGTGTGGATTATTTCTCAGCCATTTTCGAAGTGAATCAGAAGGGGAAAAAAAAGTCTCTTTACAACTTTCACGCAAACAAAACAATCACACAGCCTCCTCCCTTTCCAACATCCCATATTTTCAATATGGCTGCTCTAGATGCTTCAGGACACACCTGAAATTGGCTCATGACCCACTGGTGGGTCCCGACCGACAGTTTGGGAACCACTGCTTTAGAGTTATAGAATTGGGGGGGGGGGGGAGACATATAAAATCATTGTGTCTGCCAATGAAGCCTGCCAATGAAGGCTTCCCGCAACTACAGCATCCCAAATAGAGAGCTATGCAGCCACTACTTAATGACCTCCAACAATGCAGAGTTTATCACATTTCAAGGCAGGCAGTTCCACAGCAGCTGGCTGAATACTTTGTACCATCAGGAAGTTCTTCCTAATGTTTGAGCAAAATCTCCCTTGTAGTTTACCCCCATTTGTCCTGGTCCTACTCACCAGAACAGCCAGAGGTAAGGACAAATCTTACCTCTTTAACACATGACAGTCTCTTAGATATGTATAGATAGAGAGATATCATGTCACCTCTTGCCTAGCTGGGGAGGTCACCGGGATGCTGTGACCCTGGGCAGCACTCCATGGGGTGGTGGCAATGCTTCTCCTGCCCACTGCGATCCAGTTGCTGGTGGAGTGCTGGCCAGGTGTCTGCTCACATTGCGGCCAGGTGCCCACTGAGCGCTGTCAAAAACTTTCTGATGTTTCTAAATTCCGTAGGTTCTCTTGAGCAAAGCCTTCACCATTCCCCTGACACACACACACACACAAACACACACACACACACACACACACAAGTAAAAGATTTTATTAAAGAGCCAAACTACAAAAGGGAACAACATTCTCTCACCACAAAAATAGGGGTGAGGATGAAATTTACACTTTGACAGCATGCAGTGGTTCTAAAACAAATAACCCATCTCAAACTATACTTACATTGGTCAGTTGTTAACCTTTGCCAAGCAATTCCAGTCCAATATGCAGTGCTTCCTTTGGGCTGGATTCTCTTCCTAGGTTGGATTCTCTTCTCCTTTTTAGAAGAAGCTTAGCCTTAACCTACCTGGATCCTTCAACTAACCATCCAATCATAATCTCTACCACACATAGCTGATGTAACTATCCTCACCCTTCACAGGTGACATTCATCTACTTTCATTCTTTCTCCTTCTTATCACAAACACCCAAGCATTAAAGCCAACTCCCCATTTTCTGTAACTTTCTGTTTAACCCCTTCTTCTCCAACCATATCCCTGGTGCAACAAGCGCCTCTCCAGCATGAGCAGTAAGGTGTTGTAGGTGTACACACGTACTGGCAGCTATAGGGCCTTCTGGATCAGGCCCTTAGTCTCATTAAACTTGGTGAGACTGACTTCTGAGTAGATACGCAAAGGCTTATGCTATAAGATACTGAGTTGTATCTTATACAACTGAAATGGATTTCTTCCATTTCAAATATCACCTCATTTAAGCAGGAGGTGTGGACTGATGGTTGAGCTGCTGGTACTACCTAAAGCTAAGATGGAGAATCTGTGGTCTATTTTTGGATGGTTGAGTTGCTGGTACTACCTGAAGCTAAGCTGGAGAATCTGTGGTCTATTTTTGGATGGGAGATGGAACGCCAGGCTGTGACCAGCTGCAGTAGCTGTTGTGGCAGAATGGAGTCACTGTGGAGCTGATTAGCCAGTATGGGAATGCTATGAGAAGGTCAGCCAGCAAAAGAACGGAATCCAATCTTGAGGACCTGTCCAGGCTGGACTTACAATCACCTGCTGAAGCTCACTGTCACACGGCCAGAGGAGAGAACCACACTGTGAAGGCTACATCTGGGACTGAGGATTCGGTGAATTGCAGAATACTGTATAGTTGAAAAATGGTGGTTTAGACTAGCCTGCCCATGTAAGCCGCCTTGGGCATTTGCTTCGGCATGGGAAAAGCGGGGTATACATTCTTCAAAATAAAAATAAATAAATTTCATATGGACCTCTGGGCAGTCTTAGGCAAGCTGCTTCCTCTCAGCTGCAACATGGAGAAAACTGTTTAATAAAAACTATTATTTATAATGCATTTGAAGCCCTTTGGATGTTCAAAAAGAACGATACAAATGTGAAGTATTATTATCCTGTTGTCTTGCCCTGATCTGATCTGGTTGCTTTGTTTGACCTCACTTAGTTTCTTTGTGTATATTTTTAAAATCTTTTCCAGTGGCTTTTCATGGTCTCCCACTGAAAATCAAGAAAGAACCCCATAGTCCGTGCTCTGAACTCGGCTCCGCTTGCAGTCAAGAACAACCGTTCAAATTCAGTTATGGGGAAAAGTGCCTGTACAATGTCAGGTAAAGTCGCCAGTGTGTCTTAGATGACTTTCAACAGAAACGGACTGAAAAGTTGTGATGTATCAGAAGTATCCTTTCCTTCACACTCTCACACCTGGTCGACCCAAGTAGGAAGGTCGTCAGGTAATGAATGAGGTAGGAAGGCCCTCGGGGATTGCACCGCTTTGTAGAACAGAATCAAAAATATTTTAATGCTCCCTTCTGTTAAAAACTCACCGCAAGTGGAAACTTAGCACAAGAGTATAGTGGAGTTAATCCGTGAGGTGCTAAAATATCACCTGCACTTTGAAATGGTACAGTCCCCTCTACTAGTGTATTCTTCTGCATGTGAAGGCCATATTTTATTTAGACTGATAAGATAATGCATTTAGTTGAAGATGTTCTAGAATTAGGATTACCAGATACAAACCGGGACAGAGTGCCTCTAACCTTTAACCATTGTGTAGAAGAGGGAATTTGGGCAGGTGCAGCTTTTGAAGCCCCTTCCACCTAAGCTGCACCTGCCCAAATCCTTCTTCTAGACAATGATTAAAGGTAGAGACAGTCTGTTCCACTTTGGATCTGGTTGCGCTATCTCAAATTGTTTTAAAGTATTAACATTCCCTTAAATTTTTGCAATGTATTCTTCATAGAACCAACTTGAGTTTCAAAAGGGGCAGGTATTGGTTTATCATAATAAATGTATATCAAAACACAAGTGTGTGTTTTGAAGTCCTTCTAAAAGGCATTATATGCATTAGATTGAGAAAGGGTGCCTTGCTGGAGACAGGTCTAAAGCAAACACAAGGTATTCTGACAAGTTGTGCAGTATATATGTTACAGGCGGAGAGAGAGAGAGTATTCATGGATGATGATTAAAAATCACATTTTAAAAATCACATTTTATTAGGCTTTGCAGATACTATTATCTCTTCAGAAGCAGATTGCTTCCCTTTGGGAATAAAGGGTGGAGAGCGAGACTTTTCAAATGTCTTGCAGGATCATTTTTAATTGGTGTGATAGCTTTATGCTCTTTAATAGCTTTTTTTTCTTTTTGGAAGCTCTTGTTTGTCGACAAGAGACTTTTCCCTGTGTTGCTTCTTCAAAATTTAAGTAGAAGGAGGGATAAGACGGGGATAAGCAGCACCTCGCTGCTTTTGCCACGTTTGCGGATGACACAAAACTTTTCCGGGTGGTGAAGACCAGAAGGGATTGTGAAGAGCTCCAGATAAGGATCTCTCCAAGTTGGGGGAATGGGCAGCAAAATGGCAGATGCATTTCAACGTAGACAAGTGTAAAGTGATGCACATTGGGGCCAAAAACCAAAACTTCACCTATAGGCTAATGGGTTCTGAGCTGTCTGTGACAGCTCAAGAGAGAGATCTTGGGGTGCTGGTAGACAATTCAATGAAGGTATCGACCCAGTATGCGGCAGCAATTCAGAAGGCCAATTCCATGCTTGGGGTAATTAAAAAAGGGGTTGAGAATAAAACAGCCAATATTATCATGCCATTGTACAAATCGATGGTAAAGTCGCACCTGGAATATTGTGTACAGTTCTGGTCGCCGCACCTCAAAAAGGACTTAGTGGAGCTGGAAAAGGTGCAGAAGAGAGCAACGAAAATGATTACAGGGCTGGGGCACCTCCTTTATGAAGAAAGACTGCAGCGTCTGGGGCTCTTCAGCCTAGAAAAAAGGCGCCTGAGGGGGGACATGATTGAGACGTACAAAATTATGCATGGAAGGGATAGAGTCGATAAAGGGATGTTCTTTTCCCTCTCTCAAAACAGCAGAACCAGGGGACATCTGCTAAAACTGAGGGTTGGGAGAGTTAAAACAGATTAAAGGAAATACTTTTTTACCCAGTGGGTAATTAATCTGTGGAACTCTTTGTCACAGAAGGTGGTGATGGCATCTGGTCTAGATGCCTTTAAGAGGGGTTTGGATGTATTTCTGGAAGAAAAGTCCATCCTGGGCTATAGGCATTGTGCAACCTCCTTACATTAGTAGTAGGCTATTTCAGAGTACCGGGTACAAGGGAGTGGCAACAGGATGCAAGCATCTTGTTGTCTCGTGCCTCCCTGGGGCACCTGGTGGGCCACTGTGAGATACAGGAAGCTGAACTAGATGGGCTTTTGGCCTGATCCAGCAGGGCTCTTCTTTTGTTTTTATGATTATCATTAATGCTTAACTTCTAGGTAGGCACTTTCTACAAAATTGTCACCAAATTATAAAGGTAATAGTCCTCCTATGGGGCAGGGGAAGGAGCAAAAATCCAGATCCACCTTCTCCCCCCCCCCCATAATTTTATTCTTCCCAAACTTGTTAACAATGCTGCCCCTTGTAAGGGAATTCCATAATCCCATAATCTGCTGAAGGACATTTTGTGCCTGCAGATGTTGTGTCTTCAGTATTTTAAAATGTCATTTACTGTATCCTGCCTTTTGCAGAATAACCAATATTGGAAGAATCTCTGGGCTTTTCCATGTTGGATTTGAATTTCCCATGTTTATAAATCAAATGAAAGGTTGACGTTGATCAGACCATACAATACATTTTAATGTGATGCTAATATTTGATTCTCCATCTAAAGAAAAAAAATCCCCAATTATTCAAACAAATGGCTGTCGGCCAAGCAAATAACATATAATAATACTAATTTACTTGGTCTGTGTATCAGACCCATAGATGTCTGGTCTCTAACTCTCAGCCTGGGATAGGAAACGAAGGTAGACAAATAACTGTTGGTTCAGAGCTGGTATAATAAATCCCAAATGTTCCATGTCCACAACTAACAGAAACCATGTTGGGAGGCCATTATGCTGGGTAGATGCTTATAATGGATTTTTGTGTGTGTCTCTCCCTTGGCTTAACTGGCAGTGCCTATGATCAGAAGCCACAAGTGGGAATGAGGCCCTCCAACCCACCAACTCCATCAAGCACTCCAGTGTCGCCATTGCATCATGCATCTCCAAACTCGGCTCAGAATCCTAAAGCTGAGCGGGTGTTTCCTACTCATCTGCCTCCGGCCCAACCCATCCCAGATAATAGTTTCCCCATGGATCACAGGTAAGGGAGAGTTTTTTTTTTAGATGGCTGTTTCAAAGCAAGCATTTGTGATGGGCATGGTTTTGTTTGTGGCCCTGGGAGATAGTGGGGTCTGAAAGCCTGGAAGAATAGCACCGTTATTGATAGGTCAGCACAAAGGAAAGGGTGTTTGGTTTTTGGTTTTTGGAGCCCTACTTTATTCTGTGCTCCAGGCTCTGGCAGTTGAGGATCTTGGGGTTGCTTATCTGGATGTCATGGGAGCAGTCCCCTGGGGAGCTACAGAACATGCTGGTGTGGAAAAGTGGGCCTTGAATGCCTGCTCCTGGACTACTAGTGTCCATGGTTACAGCAATGTCTGAAGAAGACTCAGGTCACAATCATAACCTGGAGTTAGGCCTGCACAGTTAGGCCAGCAAAGTTTGGCTGGCACCAGAGCCACCATAAAGCGCATGTGGACCACTCTCGGAGCCAGGGAGGTTGGCGCATGTCTGTGTGCTGGCTTCTGACTCCAAAAGTGGTCCAAACATACTTCACAATGTCCTTTGTGCCAGGCAAGCTTTGCTGGCCTAACTGTGCTGGCCTAACTCCAAGTTAGGATTGCGCCCTCAGTCATGCGCACATAGAGGAACACCACATTTCGGTGTTTAAGATATTTTCCAGAAATTAAAATAAGTTACTTTTCCAATAAGAAATGTTACTGTGGCTGCTTCTACTGACACTATATCACCTACCTAGTACACTTTTAAAGCATTTAATTAATAAAAATGAGCACTTGAAATTGAATTTAGAAAAAATACACACAACACAATGTTCAAATACCCCTAGTAATAACTAAAAACGAGGCATAACCCACATTGGTTCAGAGGCTAGTGGTGGGGTGGGATAAGGTACCCGTATAAACTTATTTGCTTGGAGTCAAATCCATGAATAATATACTGTAGCCATTGCATTTGGAGAGAGAGGATTTGATGAGGCAGTAAATTACTAGGCAGTTTTCCCAAATTCTTATTTAAATGCCTTTTTAGTGATGGTCCATAAGCATTACAGCTTGTAAAAATTTGCATAGTGTCCATTGAAAGGGTGTGGGGTTCCCCCCCCCCTCGGAGCTTTTTGAAATGCAACAGCTTAGGAAAAGGAAGTTAAGCTGCCAAAGCAAACTGCGTTCAAATAACTTTAGGCTGAGCAAAACCACAAAAGTTTAAAAACTCCATTGAAGCTTCAGCCACGTCCCCAAATCACCCGGTTCAGTTTTTGTATTTGAGGTCCTAAAGGCAAAGCAGTCATTGATTGAGCGAAGCCTATTTTGCTTAAATTTTGCTGTGACTGTGTTTGAATTGTGATTATGATTGTTTATGCAAGTCTGATCAAACATTTACTGTTTGGTTATGCTCTGACTTGCCGAGCTTATTCTCAAGGATCCAGTTTCAATCTTATACGAAGTATTTCTTTTTCCTTTTTCAGTGTGCTATAGGCTCAAGTATACGTTAATGGATTTTTTTGCCAATATGAGTCAATGGTGATAGTTGACTTGTATGGTCGTTCAACACTATTGACATGTCATTTCAGCCGTGAATGGGAGTACAATCCTATACTTGTGCTGCTCTGGTGCTGTGCTCTTTTGCGGGTCCAGTGGGGTTGCAAACTTGCCATCAGGTGCGTCTGCGCCAGCAAGTCGGGGGCTGGACTGGTGAAAGCAGCAGTGCCGTGCATGGGTGCCGCTGCGCCTGTCGGCTGCACCAATCGAGCACCTGCAGCGCTCGGTCGGCACAGGACATTGCGGAGGGCGTGCCGGGGCGTAATGGGGCGGCGCAGTGGGTGATGATGGCCAACAGCCATTGCGCCAAATCCTGAGCCCTGTCCTTAGCCAGGACGGCCCCGATTTGGGCTGCTGCGGCGCACGTTCATCTGCTCCTGCAAATTGGCAGTCACAGATCCAAGCAGCCCCATATCGCTGGCTGGGGCTTACCAGGGTGCAAGGGGAAAAACTCCCCTTGCCCTGAGCTGCACTGCTGCTGCCTCCTCCTACTGGGCTTAGGATACAGCCCTGTGGTACTGACCTTGCTATGCTGGCGTTGCTTAGGATTGGGTTCCCCGGCTACACTCACCCTCCAGGGACTGCACATTGTTGCTTATGTCTTTCTTCGGTAGACCTTGATAGTGGAACACTCCTGTTCCTCCCCAGTGTCAAAATGTGCAATTTAGGCATGCTGCCCAATCTTATGCACATTTACTTGGAAGGAAGCTTAGGATGGGGGAAAGGATGTGGAACGCACAAGTGCTGCCAATCCTGTCCCATCCCAGCAGAGGCAGATCTAAGGGAGGGCAAAGCTCTAAGTCTTGCAAGAAGCTTCACCTTGCAGTGGAAATCACTCCTCTCCTGCACCGTTTTAGCCAATCCTCACAGGGAAAAGCAACATCTTGGCCTTGCTTACTGGCTACAGCAGCAAGGGAGAGGAGGGATTTACATGACAGGGCAAGGCTTCTTGCAACACTTAGAGCTTTGCCCTTCCTGTAGATCCGCCTCTGCATCCCAGGCCCAGTTTACCCACTGCCGCCAACCACCTCTTGCCTGCTACAACCATCCTTCCACCTCTTCAATGTTCACAGTGGAACTTATCATGTCCAGTCTGGGCCTCACTGCTGGTGCCAGCAACTGCTATGCCATCACATTGTGTTTTACAGCTAGCACGGTGCAGCGTGCTTTGTGCCGGCACACGCGCCAGCCAGGATCGGGCTCTGCATTATACGAAATAATAACTTCACGCAACAGCAGGTGCAAGCTTGGGGGTCACATACTTCCTCCTTTCTCCCCCTCTTTGCTGTGGCTTTTTTTTAAAGGCTTATTTCTGGGTTTCTAGGCAAAGCATCATTTGTCGTTGCACCCGAATATGGTGAACTATGGCTGGTCTTGGCTATCAATTTGCCAGTTAGCATAGATCACATCATAACTTGCCACAGCAAACTGTTGTGTGCCCGGAATCCGTGCTGAACTGTTGCACAGCCTGAAGCTAAGAGGTGGCTTGCAAGCTTTGAAGCTCATGGCTGCTCATGCATGTAGAACCAAACCTTGATTTGGCGTTGTGCCCGAGTGATCTCATGCTGCCCAGGGCCAGCTCTGCAGAGCTCAGGATATCTCCAGCCCTTCACTGCAGCACATTCTTGGATGAACCTGCTTATGGGTGACATCATCCATTCTGATAGCCTTCAGCTGGCATTTCCAGCCCTTCTGGGACTGTGTGGTGGGCAAGAGCATGGCCTGGTTGGCGGGAGCAGGAGCATGCCAGTGATATATGGGAAAAAGGGGAGCACACAAAAACATAGTGCACCTCTGGATTAGCCTACCTGCCATTCCAATAACACATTTCACAAAAGGCACAAGTATGTGGAATATAAATGGCCCTAACAAGTACCAACAGGAATCAAAGCCACTTGTGTAAACACATGGCTTGATTCCATACAGAGTTTCCAGTGCAAGCATTATTAGCTTCCTCTGAGATTTCACCAGTGAGCCTGTTTCTTATTCTAAGTTCACTCCTTGACAGTTTCTAATGATAATGTCTGCCTTTTTTCTTGACTAAAGGGGGAAATGAATGCAGTGCCAGTCAACGTAGCTATTTTCTAATGCTCTGAGTCCAAGGTTTTATTTTCTGAATGTGTAGGTGGATGGCAAAGGCATCACTCCTTTCACTGTGGCGTAGAATTATTTTTAGCAGTGTGAAATATATTTGCTTCTGGACTGTGGTGGTGTCATTCTTTTGAATGAACGATTTCCGCATTACTTTGAATGTAAATATTTGACTGGATCAAAGCAAAGATAGGGGTTTTGAATATATTTTTCAAAAATATAGGTTTTGAATAAAACCTATACAGTATTTGCTCCAGTCTTGCAATTTCTATGAGGAAATGCAGATTCTGATATACACCTGATAAAAGGGATGGGGGAAAGGCTTCCCCTACCTTAAATAACTAGTATTTCTCATCAGATTAAGGGGAAATCTCCATTTCTAATAACCACCCACCTTCCTTTGAATTTTAATTGCCTGAGTAAAGGCAGTCATTGCACGTGACCAAACAATTTCTCAGTTATTTTATTTGACTTTTAATTATTTTTAAATTGGACCTTTTGATAATGTTTGATAAGTTCAAATGTAAGGGAGTCATCAGCCCAGTTCAGATATCACAACCAACATGATTTGATATCCTCGCTCAGTGGTTCTCAAACTTTTTAGCACCAGGACCCACATTTTAGAATGACAGTCTGTCCAGGACCCACCAGAAGTGTCATGGCCGGAAGTGCCGTCATTGTGATGCTGCTTTCCTGAAAATGCAGCAATAGGTTGGGTTATTTCTCAACCATTTTCCAATAGCAAAGTGAATCAGAGAGGGAAAAAGCATGTTTACAACCTTAAAACAAGCAAAACAATGATACAGTCTTCCCCTTTCCAGCACCCCATCTTCCCATATTTTCAATATTGCTGCCCTAGGTGCTTTGCAATCCACCTGAAATTGGCTCGCGACCCGCAAGTGGGTCCCGACTCACAGTTTGGGAACCAGAGTTCCTAGCTAGTTCATGTCCTAGCCACCATTGTCCTAGCTACCTGCATGAACGACCTGCGTGATGGGATACTCCACTCTGTTACAAATCATGAAAGGAAGTTTTAAACCTCCATGGAAAAATAAATGGAAGGAGAGAGAGCATGAGCCCAAGTCTTATGCCAGCTCATGCTTACAACACTGAACTATGGTGGTTGTTAGAGCTGAACCAGGCTCATAAGAAAGCTGTTGATCCATAGGGGTAAAAGTCTTGTGTGCTCCCTTCTTTTCATGTACACATGCTCTTATTTCCCCCCCCCCCATGCCCAGAATTGGGTAATATTTTGCTCTTTTACTCAAACTGGGAAAATTACTCTTTGTGCAAAACATAGTTTGCCTTCAAACTGAAAATCTACTCAGTGCTGGCCCCAGATTTTTGGGCCAACACCTTGCACAAGGTTCCAATGGCTGCCCCCTTCCCCCCGCCCACACAGACACACCTTGATGGCAAATGGAGCATTACCATTGCCACTGGCCGGTAAAGGTTCAAGGAGTGACCCAGTTGAATAGGTCAGTGCCAAACCTGACTGTAGCTGCCCCCCCCCACGCTCAGAACTCAATTCTGACCCATTTAGTTTTGAACTATGTTTTGGTTTGCCTGCTTCAAATAAATACTTAAAAACATGGTAGATTAGCTTCTGTTCTCTGGATTAATATAGAAACAGTAATTGTTATTTGCAAAGAGTATTTTTGGTTCAGCAAAATGCTGCCCTTAATGGTTCCCCCCCCCCGCCCGCCCCAGGCTGAGAGAGTTGGAGTCATATTAGAACGCAGGCTAAAGTTGCATACGGACAAGATGAAATGTACAGAGTAATTGGACAAGATCACTTTAACAGATGCTAGTGTTTCAGTCATGAATTGTACAACATAGAAAATGGAAGTGAAAGGAGGCTGATGGAAAAAAAACAAAACCTTTCCAGCTGTGTGCGCACTTGATTTTTCATATCTCGGAGATTAAAAAAAAGGTCTCAACATGGTGGTGATAGTATCCGACCATTGTTTTCCCTTCTGGGTTCCATATTAACACCACTCCACATCTGCAATTGAATTACCTGTATTTTATATCCTAGATTTCGTCGTCAGCTCTCGGAACCTTGCAATTCATTCCCTCCTTTGCCTGCAATGCCACGGGAAGGACGCCCGATGTACCAGCGCCAGATGTCTGAGCCAAACATCCCTTTCCCACCTCAAGGGTTTAAACAGGAATATCATGATCCAGTGTACGAGCACAATGCCATGGTTGGCAGTTCAGCCAATCAAAACTTCCCTCCTATGATGATGATTAAACAGGAACCTAGAGATTTTGCATATGATTCAGGTAGGTGGAAGGTTTATTCTTGGGGTATTTTTTTCCCAGTGGAAACTTATTTAAATAGAGTTTAAGTAAGCCTCATAAAAGACATTTAGATATATCGGAACACTACTATGAGTTCTCACATTTGATTCTTATGCCAAGAGTCTTTTTCATGCTAGTTTCCAGGTTCAGCAGTACTGGCATAGCGCAACAGATGAAGTTGTGTTTAGATTCTTGCAATAATACTGCAACCATAGAGCAATTTCTAAATCAGTGTGCTGAAAAGCAAGACTGTTGGTAAAGAGAACTGAGATGTTGAATTTAACAATATGGTTTACGGTAGAGTAAGGCACCTACCAAAGCACCGATGTCTTAGAGTCTCCAGCCCTGTTTCTGAAAGAAATGGAAGTTTTACATGAGTGTAGCCGTCTTTATATAGGACTTTGTTTCCTTGGTTGTGGTTGTTTTAACTGGGCACGCAGTTGAATTCCTGGTTAACCAAAATATTTAACACTCAAGCACTCTATCTCTTGCACTGCTCCATATTGGTTAAGCAGTACAGAACCTAGTTAAGTGGTTTTATCTAGTTAAGCACTTTTGTTTTATCTGAACATTATCTAGATAATTTGTCAGACTGTTCAGATGATGTTGACTTCTGAAGACAGGTACTGTAGGAGGGGCAGCTTGTGCTACTAGGTTTCCGTTACTGCTTTTGTAAGAACGTACAATATGAATGCGGTACATTTTTACTTTCTCAGCTCCTTCGGTTGGAGAAGTAGCCAGCAGGTTAAAACCTGCTGGCTAATAGGTTAACACTGCCATTGTCGATACTTGCCAGGTATTCCACCGAGAGAGCCTGGTCCACAGCATCACAAAATGGTGTACACATGGCTGCTATACACAGATCCTCCATCTTCGACCTAACAGAAAGTCATTGTAATTGGTCACCTCTTACATGGTCAGGCGGCTTTAGTGAAAATATCTGTAAATGAATCTTAAAAGCACATACCTCTCAGAATTGGTATACAGGCATGCCCTGGCATCTGCTGGGATTCTGTTCCTGACCCACCTGTGGAAACCTGGAACCATGGATATGGGGACACCTTTTTAAAGTTAGGGGAACATCAGTGGTTTTGCTGCATCAAGGTAAAAAAAAGAGAGATTTCTTTAATGTTACCCAGTCTTTTTAATAGGTATCCCAGTGTCTATCCGTGGATAACTGTAACCCTGGATACCAAATCAGTGGATACTGGGGCATAATTTTTATTTTTGAGGAGGAGCAAATCTGCAAATATTTGTTCCCTGTTCAAAACCTGGGAACAGTTTCATTTTCACCTATCAAACTTTTTTACCACTGCGACTGAGAAATCATCAAGGAAGTTCAGTCTCTGACATGGCTTGATGCACTGTACAGTCCTGTGCACTGTTACTCAGAAGTAAGTCCATTGGGTTCAGTGAGACTTACTCCCAGGAAGATGTGTGTCAGATTACAGCCTACTACATTTGATGGGCAACAAGGCTCTTTTGTCAGATGTTTTGACAAGAAAGTGATAATGAGTAGTCTTGCTCTTCTTCATTTGAACTGAGGTTGTTGCTTATTCATTGTTGTTTAGCCATTGTTGGCCATCTTTCACAAACATTCTAATCGGGTAGAGTGGTGTGTGGGCATCTGTTTCCCATTGCTGATATGGAAAGGGTTTTTTTTTTCCTTTTCACACAAGCACAGTTGTTGACTCTTACACTTAGTAAGTCTTCCTGGTGGTCAGAAATATTCTTGCTTAAACATTTGTTTAGTGTGTTACGTGGTTCTTTCCCCCCCCCCTTCCTCTTTTGCCCTTGCAGAGTCATTGATTGTTGCCAGATGTGCATATCCTTCTGAATTGGTCTGTGGTTGTGTCTAATGGATGCCTTCACCCAGAGTTCTTCCAAAGCATTTTATTCCTTTCAGCATGATAAAATGACTGCTTAGGAGGGACGCTCCTGAGCATATGAAGACCACCTATCTGGACCATTTTAGCTTCGCATTGTTGATACTGACCAGCAGCTGCTCTTCAAGATGGCAATAGTGTAGCTAAAGGGCGGAACAATCAGTAAGTAGCCCCTTCCACTGACAGTCAGAGCCGTTTTCGGCACCGATGGCAACACTCATTGAACTAAACAATCTCTGCTGTGCGTTGCCATGGCTGCCAGAAAGGCTCTGATGGTGAGTGGGTAGGGCTGCTTACTCAGCGTGTTGCAGCGCCTGCAGTACTTACCATTTTGCCCCACCACTAGCTACGCTGCTATCAAGATGTCCAGCAGGGGTATGTCCTGACCCTATCCATGGATGCCAGGAGTTGAACATGAGATCTTCTGCATAAAAAGCATAAAAACTGAGCTGAAATGTCTCTTCTTGCTTTAGAGTGCAATCCTAACCTAGAGTTAGGCCACCACTGTTAGGCCAGCAAAGTTTGGCCGCCACAAGGGCCACTATAAAGCACATTTGGACCAGTCTTGGAGTCAGGGAGGATGGCGCACATCTGTGTTCTGGCCTCTGACTCCAAGAGTGGTCCAAACATACTTTGCAGTGGCCCTTGTGCCGGCCAAACTTTGCTGGTCTAACTGTGCCGGCCTAACTCCAGGTTAGGATTCTGCCCTCAGTCAGGTGCACATGGAGGAATTGTTAGAGACTCTGGAGCAGTCTTTTGTGTCTTTCTTCGATATATGCACAAGCCGG
This sequence comes from Lerista edwardsae, assembly GCA_029204185.1. Taxonomy (NCBI): domain Eukaryota; kingdom Metazoa; phylum Chordata; class Lepidosauria; order Squamata; family Scincidae; genus Lerista; species Lerista edwardsae. Next base: position 14,907,131 of record JAJKFI010000009.1, read on the forward strand.
TCATTATCTGGAATGGGAGAATGATGCATTTTCTCCCCTCCCACCCAATCTCCCCCTTTCTAACCCACATCTGGTTCAGAATTCCCTTTGCACTTGAGTAAATTCTTTGCTGGGGTGTTCTGATCTTCTGTTCCAAGCAATGGTTGGTGCACTGCAGTGGTTCCCAAACTCCTACTTGAAGTTGGAAGCCCTGCAAATATTTGCAAGGGCGGGAATGGCACCACAGCAGTTGGGGCGCTGCTGCGACCAAGAGGCTTTTTAATGTACTTGGTGGGGGGTAGCACTGGCCATATGAAGGATGCGGAGGTTTACAGCCCCCTCTATGGACCTGCCCGCTGCTCCAAACAGCTCCTATCTCCGATTTTGACCTACTTCTGCATTTGTGACGACAGACCGGGAGTAGGTCATGATCAGAAACAGTAGAGCATTGGGGAGGCCCACATTGGGGGCTGTGGGCCCCCTGCAACCTCTGGATGGGCAGCACTATCTCCCCCCACCCAGGTAAATTAAAACGCCCCTTGGTCGTGGTGGCGCCATGACTGCTGTGGTGCTATTACGGCAGTCATTTCTGGAGCACTCCCCTTAAGCAGGAATGGCCTGCTTTTGGTTTCCCATGGTGGGTCTCAACCCACCAGTTGGGGAACCTCTGGTGTTCTGCATGTACACTGAGGCAGGTGAGGGAGGGCTCCATTAAGCCCTGTATTGACCCCTACGTGGACACTGTAGTTCCTCCATGCACATTCTGGTAGACGCCTTGCTTTTCAGTGTTCTGTTTTTATAGGAGTTTGGATAGCTGTAATTCCAGTGTTTGTTCCCACTTATTTTCCTACTTATTTCTGTACCTGATTTTTCCCCACTTAGTTCTGTTCGCCATCATAAACTTTAGGAGCTGGTGTCTGTTGTTGTTGTTGTTCCCGGTGAAAAATTAATTCTAAAAATGAACTGGCAGTGTGACCTGTAGCCATGAAAAATTGATTTGTGGTCTCAGAAAGTACTTTTATTGGCTTCAGAATCCCTGCATTTAAGTTGACACATCTGTACACAACATAAATTGCAGTCAAGAACTATGGTCTGATGATATTTTGTCTTGTTGCCATCTGTTCACCAGAAACGATATTTTTTTCCCCATCCTTGGTAAGAGTACATTAAATAACCCTCAGAAGATGCAGTGTTTTTCCCACTGAATCATCAAAATCAATTTGATTTTATTATGCCTGTGGATGTTTGGGGATGTTGCACTGAAAAAAAAAAATTCCTTTGCTGTCCAGATACAAATTCAAAACTCTGTCTTGCAATATGAAGATGTTCCTTCTGGGATATTTTGAAAGAGCCTCATAACTGTAGATTGCTTTTGAGCACTATATTCTTCCCCATTTTGGAACTCTGGTGAATGAAAACCATTATTATGGAATGATTATAACTCTATTAAAACATGACATTAATTATGACATCGGAAATGGCAGATCAATTAGTTGTAATTGTAATTGCAGGTATGCAATTTCTATTGCAGAATGTTGAGATAATGGAACATGGGGAAAAAAAGAAAAAGAAATGTCAACAGAGTAGAAGCTGTTCTATTTTTCCACCCATCCTAGAAGCCATGCTGTGGGAAAAATTAAGAAATATAAAATAAGGCCAGGTCCTTTACTTGACTAATTTCTGTTAGAATACACAGGCTTTTAAGTTACACAGAATTCCTCGTGGTAAAAAGCTCTAAGCCAGTAGTTCTCAAACTTTTTAGCACTAGGATCTCCTTTTTAGAATGACAATCTGTCTGAGACCTATCAGAAGTGATGTCATGGCTGGGAGTGCCGTGATTGTGGGCACAATCCTAACCAACTTTCCAGCACTGGCATAGCTCTGCCAATGGGGCAGGTGCTGTATCCTGCAATGGAGTAGTAGTCACAGATGCCTCCTCAAGGTAAGGGAATGAAGGAAGCTGCATTGCCCTTACCCCGGTTGGAAAGTTGGTTAGGATTGGGCCCTGTAACTCTAGAGCCTGCTGCTTTCCTGAGAATGCAGCAGTAAGTTGGGTCATTTCTCAGCCATTTTTCAATAGCAAAGTGAATCAAAAAGGTTAAACATCTATTTACAACCTTGACACCAGCAAAATAATCACACAGCCCTCCCCCTTCCTGGTGTCCCATCTTCCCATATTGTCAATGATGGCTGTGCTAATGGGCTTGAGAAACAGTGCTCTAAGGCAGTGGTTCCCAAACTGCTACGATGAGTGGTGTTGTAAGTAGTGGTGGAAGTGGGGCAAAGGCAGCAACATAATCCCCAGGATCGTGCTGCTGCCCTGGGTGAAGGGGCTTTTTGCATACTTACCCCTTGCAGCGCTGGCCTCCAGGGTATATGCTGCACCCTGAGGACACCCCCGCAGGGTTCCCCAAGCCTGGCAATGTGTTAAAAATGCAATCGCAACCCACTTCTGGTTTTGCCATTGCAACCCGGAAGTGGGTTGTGATCACGTTTTTAACCCTAACCCCACATCCCGCAGAGGCCAGTGCTGCGAGGGGTAAAATACTGTCCTTTGCCCAGGACAGTAGCGCGATCCTGGAGATAGCATTGCTGCCTACCACCTCTCCCCGCCCCTTAAAGGGGTATTGGCCAGTGCTTCCCATGGTGGTTGGTACCAATCCACCACTTTGAGAAGCACTGCTCCAAGATATTATGTAGCTTATATGATCTTATCAGTGGTTGAATTTGGTCCATTAAAATATTGCATTATTTGTTTCATATTTTTAACTGTCAATACAAGACATATTCTTTCTATATACCAATACTGTCTACCATGGTAAAGGCAGCTGTTGAGTGCTTGTTCTATGTTCCAGGCGCATTTGGATACTGCCTCCCCTTAAGGGGGCAGAGGACAGGGCTTCCCTAGCTGGTGGGTCCCAACCCACCAGTTTGGGAAGCTCTGATGTAGACTATACTGAGTTAGATAGATCCATTAACACTGGAGACCATGGAGACCATCGGAGATTATAATAAAAGACAACTTTATGTGTGTGCAAATAGGTGGTGATCGCAAAAAAAATTCTTAAATAGCTGCTGGTTCTCCTAACATGTAATGTTTTTATATAGACAAATACTAATGTTCTTTTTTACATATAGCAAAGTTTTTTTTATACAGTGTTTTTCCCCCCCTCATACTTTTTTTCTCCCTTCTGGTTGTTTGATACTCCATTGCACTCTTTAAAAATAGAATTAATGAAAAAAAATGATTTGATATCAGGTTTAAATTTCTCTTCCCATCACCTGGCACATTTTTAATATTGGGTTACTATTTTGGACTTCTTTAATTCCTGTTTACAAATTTTGAAATTCCCATGACCACAAAATACTTGATGAGATGACCTCATAAATGCCCTAAAAAGTGGAACCTCTCTCTCTTTTATTGTTGCATTTGACCCACCATAAAGAGTTATTATAGGCCAAATAAGAAATAACCCCATAATGCAGAATTATTATATTGCAAGGGAAAAATTGTAACTGCTTGCCACAGATAGCAGAGAGATGACAGCAGCTATTCTTTATCCACAGGAGTTTATTTTCATATCTCAGATAAAAGCTTCCTTTAATGTTAACCCCTCCTGCTCTTTTAATACCGTGGCCTGGTATTTAATATCACAGTATCTTACCATAAGCCACTACATTTCCTAACTGTTCCAAAGTTTTTGTGAGGTTGTGTGTGCATTATGTTATATTGCTCTTATTGGGAATTCTTCTCTGAAAGTGAATTCTCCTTCTGTACAAAAGTGTCCGTAGAACTCAGGTTTTAAACCTTGTTTTGTTATTCTTCAGGGATGTTTTCACTGCTTCAGCACAAAGTCTGATCCTGTGCTACACTGGCAGATAGAGCCATTGAACTGTGACCTGCTTGACAGTGGCAAGTCCTACAACCCAATCCTAATGAAAGTCCTGCACTGAGATGTGGGTTAAGAGCCGCAGAAAGCAGGAAACATAAAGTGAACAAAGTTAATTTGTTCTTAATCTTCCTTCTAGGCGGCAGGCTGGTTACCTGCTTGTCAGACTAAAAGCTTTTGGCTTATAGTGTTTGTTCACCTTGAAACTTTGGGAGAATGTAATGGTAATGGGGCACATGGAACTGCAGATAACTGGATCCACAGATACCAGGTCATGAAATCTGTAGACTTCAGTGATTGTATAGACTGGATAATGTAACCTTCTACCCATGGACACTCTTCTTGTAAAATGAAATGTTTCATGAGATTCTATGTAGGTTCATTTTGACAGCTGTGACAATTATGAACAGGAGGTTTTGCTCATTACTGCTATGAAAAATGAGAATTAAGTTGGCCGTTGTAATCATGTGTGAAGATACTGTGGAATTTGAAACAGGTCATTTATCTTTGAAAATGCACTTCTAAATAGTAGTTATTCCCCCCTCCCGTCCCAATAGCCCAATCCCAATTCTCTTTCTGTGCACCAAGTTAAAAAGTTAATGTGACCAACAGAGCAATCCTAGGCATGTCTACTCAGAAGCAAGTACAATTGAATTCAATAGAACTTTCTTCTAGGTAAGTATGTATATAATTGCAGCCCAAAACAATTCTTATATTTTCTTACAGAAAGAACCCCCATAAAATCCTTTGTGCTTCAGCAGAGAGTGCTACATCATTTCTAACAGGCATTAGCTATAAAGTTATGTCTTGCTCCTGGGGTTTTTTTTTTCTTTCATCAAAGAAATGGATAAATATCCTTTGAATCTACAGTTACAGTAAGTGGCACTGGCTAATGATTTGATTTGAGAATTGAGAATACAGTCTGGATTTACTCTTTGTGCATTAACGCAGGTCAAATGGACACCGGCTGCATTTTAAATCAGTAATGGAAGGCTGAAGCTTGTCTTAAACCAATCACATCAGCTTTCCCCAAGCCTGACTGATCCCTAGAGGCTAAGCCCAGTAAGCAAAGCTTTTATATGAATGGACTCTGTGCAGCCTGGAGTTTCATTCATAAAATGGATGCTGAAGGGGAGAGGGGGAGTGGAGGGGGAGAACACACACTCTTTGGAATGTCCATTTATACAGAGCTAAAGGGTGTAGTGTTCCATCAGCTGCTGCGCTTGCCTGTTGACTTGAAGTAATGATTAATGCTCACTGGCCTCCTCTGCATGAAACTTGACACCGCTTATGGCCTTGGTGTGTTTCTAATGTATGGTGAATGAGAAGGCTACATTCTCCAATCAGAAAGATAAACAGGAACTGGTTGGTCTGAATTCCATTCAAATATGTCACTTCAGCCCGGCAGTGTTTGGAGAAACTTAAATTTTACAGGCAGGGAATGGGGTGGAGGAAGAGGCTAAGACAAGCAGCGCAGATGTTGTTTTACAGCCAAAGCATTGAAAAAGGAAAAGGGCGACAAACCCCTGCGAGTGTTTCCTTGCAAAGAACAAGTTAAGCTCCAAATAGTTTACAAGCTGATCCCAAATGATAGAATCCAACCTGGCATGTTCAAAGCTCCAAAATAGAGAGCAGTGGGTGTCACATGAAAAATGTCAAATGTTTTTTCCTCTCTGTTTTTGGTTCTGCTGTCCAGAAAAAAGTACCCTTTTGTTGAAGGAGGTTGTTGTTACCTAATGTGTTTTCTGGAAAACCGGATGTCGTGATGATGCCAGAGTAAACCAGCAGTTCCCTATAGAAAGCAATCTGGTGTATTTCAGGGAGGGAAAACTGTGGCTGTTATTTTGCATGTGTTTTGGTTTCTTTAGGAATTGCTTTAGCCAAATTAGATTACAACTTGTAGGTTTGTTGCCAGATGAGAGGTAGGGATTAAGTTCTCTTTCGAAGAAGCCTGGCTTTTGTAGTTATGGGCATCTGTCATAATGCAATGTTTCTGTTATTCTGAATTAATTCTAATTTTTAATTAAATTGGATGGAGACATTTTTTTTGTTGTGTTGTTATTGCATCCTCCTTTTAATGTGATCCTGATGTCCCTGCCACAGTATTTGGAATAGAAGCAAGAAGAGTTCACAATACTTGTGCATGGAAATGTATTTGAAGACAAGCAATCCTGTAGGCTAATTACTGTCTTGATCCAGCAATTCTTCATGGTTGTGGGAGAGTCGTTGCATGCCTGGGATTCTGCCATCTGCCCGGGTGTCTTAGCCAGAGAACTAGTGTAGCGTAGAGGCCAAATGTATGAGCTGGAAAGTCCAGTTTAAAATACCAGCCTACATTACAAGGTAAGATTACTGAGCTCTTGACAAGCACTACTGTACACTGTATAAGTACTAGGTAAGTATTTCTTGGTACATCACTGGTCAAAGGGAACTGCACACACTCTCTGAAAAGACAACAATGCTCAGTATGTTGGTCTTATTGTTTCAGTGGTGAGATAAAATGTTGGTATCCTCTTGCATATATAGATTGGGGCTCTCCATTGAAATAGAGAGGCAGATGCTGAGCATTAGAGGGATGTGAATGCATGCATTTCAGCATGCACAGATCTCTGAATCAGGCTGAGCTGCAACATGGGGTTTCCCTAGTTCACACATCACCCCTGCCATTAATTCTCATTAGGGCTATAGCCCTATACTTAGGCTGCAAACGTAGCCAACATTCTAGCACCGGGGTAAGGGCAGTGCAACTCCTTGAAGAGGCCTCCGTGACTACTACTCACTGCAGAATGTAGCACGTTGGCACAGCTATGTCAGTGCTGGGAAGGTGGTTAGGATTGCACCCTTATTTACTTAAAAATACATCATATTGACCTTAGAGCTGAGTGGACATGCTTAGGGTTGGGCTGTCGGTGGCTTTCAGCCAGCCATGTTCCTTTCTGCCTTGACTCCATAGCTGCAGTATGGGGCATAATGGTGCCTAGCCCTGGAACAGTGGTTCCCAAACCTCCGGGCCATTGGCCGTGGCTCCCCATTAGGGCTACAATCCTATACATTGTATAGGATGGCAGGTTTTTCACAAGGATTCCCCAGCTCCCCAAGGAGCTGCAGCTCACAGTTAGGGAACCAAAGTTGTTGGAAGAATTGCAACCGAGTGCTACACAGGAAGTGCTTTGAACACTTGAAACTGCTGTACAAATACTTTTTTCTTGTTAAGGTGACGGTGGCCCAAATCCTATCCCCCTTTCCATTGCTGATGCAGCCGTGCTAAAGGGACACATGCTGCATTCTGCGGTTTGGGGGTAGTCACAGCATTGCTTTGTGGCTGCACTGGAAAGTGGGATAGGATAGCTCTGTATAGGGTTAATCCCAAGGCACATGGGTTTGTTAAGGAGCTACTTTCGAAGCATTGAATGGCATCCACAATTTACCTTGCTCCAGACTAAGGTGTGTGTGTGTGTGTGTGTGTGTGTGTTCTGATGTAAGGGAGACTGTGGAGACTATTAACCATTTGGTTAATAAAAGAAAATTTCTAGCTTTCTGCTAGCTTTCATTTCCAAAATGATTTTTGTGCTGCCTTTCAAAACATGTTTTGCTCTTTGGGTGTGTGCGTGCATCCCTATAATTTTAAGTTGTTCGAAAAGTCTTTCAGAGTGCAATCCTAACTTGGAGTTAGGCCAGCAAAGTTTGGCTGGCAAAAGGGCCACTGTAAAGTGCTTTTAGACCACTCTCAGAGTTGGAGAGGATGGCACACGTCTGTGTGCTGGCCTCCCTGACTCCGAAAGTGGTCCAAACGTACTTGTCTCTTGTGCTAGCTGAACCTTGCTGGCCTAACTGTGCCGGCCTAATTTAGGATTGCACCCTCAATCTGTTCCCCACAAATTAGGATTATTCAGCCTATCCCCAAAACTGGCTTTCCTTCCGAGCAATATAACCCCTTTTCTCCCTGAAATTATACTTCATTGCTCTTGTTAGTTACTGTGTCGGTTCTACTGATATATAGCAATAAAGTTTAAATATGCCTTGTAGGGTAGGGACCATAAATTGCACTACAAATATAATAGAGCTGGCAGACAAAGTGAACAAGAAAACTGTTAAACAGCAGCCATCTACTCTCGATGTAGCAGCATTTGTGCAACAGCTGCCAAGCCAATTTTCCGGTTAATAGATTTCATGACGTTGAGTCAATACAGTGTATCACTGATAAATATAATCTATAGATGTTTTCCTCTTAAAAAAAAATTAGAAGACCACTATAGCTATGACTGATCTAAATTATATTGTTCTTTCGTGCAATTCATCCTGCCCAGTTACAGCACCTCAATTTCCCATGATGTATCATAATTGTGAGGGCTGAAAATACAGCAAACCATATTTTCAAGCCACTCTTTTCCCAGAACTGGTCACGAAACAGTTGCAACCCGGGTGGTTTAAGCAGGCCTGAACAGTGCAGATCTGCCACTTCCGCAAGCAGATCAGCCCTCGCTTTTTTTTTTTTTTTTTTTTTGGCTACTTCTTTCACCTTGCCTGCCTGGCTTTCTTAAAAAAAAGTAGCCTGTTAGGCAAAAAGAGGAGAGCATAGCACAATTCTAGAGTGCCTCCGCCTAAAAAAAAAAAAAGTGTCCATCACCTCTCACTTGATCTGTCTGTCCTGTCCGCGTTAAAGCAAGCAGACTGGACTTTACATCCATCTCCTCTCACGTGATCTGCCTGGCCTGCTCGCGTTCAAGCAAACAGACTGGGCGGAGCATGCCAAGAGCAGTGCTTCCACTTGTAGCCTGCTCCACCGAACCTGTTTGTTTAAATGCACTTCAGGAAGATCAAGCAGACACAGCAGAAGTGAATATAGGAAGGCAGGAGTATCCCACCCTCTTCTTCCTGGATGGGCAAGGTAGAGCAATCCTGCTTAGGTCACTTGTCAACGTGGTGTGATCAGAATGGATTCCTGCAGCACCCTTCCTGCAGCACCCTTCCTGCAGCACCATTGCACAGAAGGCTTGAAGCACCAGATAAAGTGGCTGAGTGGTTGGCAGGTTGGAAGGGGGCGGTGGGCAGATGCAGGGTGCAGGGCACTCTCGTCGGTTTGCTGCTGCCTGCTCAGTCTTACCACTTAAAGTGACAATTTCCATCACGTCAGCCAGCTTTTGTCCTGTGCAGGAGATAGGTATTACCATCCTCATGCATCTGCTTGAGGTGTCGATCTGGCTCCTCTCAATAAAAATGATGTAATCTAGAATGTCATCCACCATGGTGATTTCTTGGGATACTATGAAGGGAAGAGACAGTTTGCATAGCCTAAAAAAGGTCAGCATCTATCGGTTCCAATATCTGCTTTTTGACTCCACATCTTGCTACTCATAATACAATCTGCTTTCTCCAAATTTGTGCGGAATGAGGTTGTGGTTGATTGGTTGTATCTTCATTTATATGTCTCCTAAGTGCAAGATTGCTTTGTACATTTATAAATTTATGGTCTGGAAGGCTGCTGTGGTTCAGCTGTGCCTTGTACGAGGTGTATCACTCTAGCATTTTGCATCTAGCTTAAATGATTTGTACTTCAAGTAGAGCAATGCAGCTAAAGCAATGAGCTAAAGAGATTTTTGGGATTCCCCACCCCCACCCCCTGAATGTTCCCTCTACTCTGAACTACCCATTTAATTTTTATTTTATTATATTTGAAGAATTTTTATTCCATCTTTTCCATGCTGAAACAAATGCTCAAGGTGGCTTATATGGGCAGGCTAATCAAAACCACTATTTTTCAATGCGGTTTTTATAAATATACAGTATTTTGTGATTCACCAAATCCTCAGTCCCAGATGTAGCCCTTACAGTGTGGTTCTCTCCTCTGGCTGTGTGCCATCGAGCTTCAGCAGGCAATTGCAAGTCCAGCCTGGACAGGTCGTACTCCATTCTTTTGCCAGCTGGCCTTCTCACACATTCCCACACAGGCTAATCAGCTCCACAGAGATGCCGTTCCACCACAACAGCTACTGCAGCTTGTCATTCCATCTCCCATCCAAAAATAGACCACAGATACTCCTGCTTAGTTTCAGGCAATATCAGCAGCTCAGCCATCAGTCCACATGCCTACACCTGTAAGTACAAGGATCTCCCCTCCTATTTAATAAATTAGGTTCAAAGTGGGTGAAAGTTTTAGACACCAAAGCAACAGAAGGGGGATAACAAGACCTCAGAAGACAACAGAAGGGCCTCTCTAAAAGATCTTTGGGGGAATGCAGCCCTCCTTTTAAAATCTTTGGTGCTTTTGTATTTTTTTTTAATGTAAATTTTGTCCACACAACTGACGGCTGCACACTGTGCGCTGTTTAATTATATTGGATAAAACATGTACAAAAAACAAAACAGAATATCTATTCTGTTGCCCCAAGAATTGGATTTCATCTTGAAGCCACATGCATGCTTAAACTTTGCTATACACTGTATTTTTTTAAAAAAGCCATATTGGAACGAGAAGAAAATATTCAGTTGCTGATCATCATCTGCCTCTCTGAAATGTATCCCTAGTTTGCTAGTTAAAATACTTCTGGGTCTTAGTCAAGCATTTAGCACAATTTAAAACGGCAATGTTAAATTTCATTGGTTGGCCTTTTTATTGGATAAGGTAGAAATGAAAGCAGCCGGCAATTTAATTGGCAGTAATTTTTCTGGGCAAGTCATTACTTTGATGAACTTCAGAGCAATGTTTATGGCTCCTAATTAACCATGTTAGTCATTTGATTGAATAATCACTTTGGAAATGTTTCTACAATTTGATTAGAGTTTGACCCATTCTGATAGTCATAAATTAACCAATAGCACTTTAGAATAATAAGACTTTAGGTACTTTGCGAACAAAGTCTTCTTGGCTGTATTTTTTTCAGTCTCTGTAGATAATTTCTTCTTAAGCTTATGCTGTAGTCAACGTTGTTAACTGTGATTTAAAGGGGAAAAAAGACTTCTGGGATGTGAATTGTAATTGACATTGGAATGCAAGAGATGCTTCTAGGGTTGGTTAACGGTGCAAGTGTCTCTGGGACAGCGAACTCTTGATCTGCTAGGAGCATGTATCATAGTCAGAGATGAACCACATAGGGCCTGAGGGCTGATTGATTCTTTTTCTGATCAGTTACGTGCATGCACATATAGGTATTAACTTTGTTTTAATGGCCATTGTCCACCTCTGTATGGAAACATTTTTTGCTTTATTATATCACCCCCACAAATTTATGTACATGTGTATATATTTTTATGTTGGAATATTCAAGGGCCTCCCAAGTATATAAAAGTGTGTGTGTGTGGGGGGGGGGGGTTGCAACGGCCATTGCAGGAGTGCGAGAAAGCACTTCATGGTGGCTGAGCAGAGGAGGAGTAATCTGGTCAAACGTTGCCAGACGTAAGCCAAAAAAGAATATTTTTAAATTGGTGCATAAATATTAACCTCTTTTGGTCTTGCTGCTCCGTATGTGTGCGTTGGGGGTGCTTTTATACCAAAGTAAAAAAGATAAAGGTTTCCCCACGACTGAATGGTCTAGTTGTAGGGAGCGGTGCTCATTTCCATTTCTAAGCTTAAGAGCTGGTGTTTGTCCTAGGACAAGCTTCCATGGTCATGTGGCCAGCATGACTATACACTGAGGTGCACGGAACACCATTACCTTCCCACCGAAATGGTCCCTATTTATATACTTACATTTTTAGGTGCTTTCGAACTGCTAGGTTGGCAGGAGCCGGGACAAGCAATGGTAGCTCACTCCGTTGCGTGGTCTTGAACTGCCAATTTTCCTGTCAGCAAGCTCGCAGCTCAGTAGTTTAACCCACTGCACCACCACATCCCCATCAACAAAGTAACACCTCCCTTTATTGATGTAACAGCAGAACTAGATGTGAGGTTCAGCAGATTACCCTCCACTTTCCCCATTATGTTCAGGCAGACTGATGCATGTATTTAAGTATCTGTTATTGGCCATTAGTCTGGTGCTCAGATGAGGAAATGTGAAATATGTTGATGTCACAGCACAGGTAAGTCTGACTATGCATTACGGGGAAAGAGGCCAGAACATAATATATGAATGATAGTCCTATACCCAGAATCACATCTAGTTTTGTCCCAAGTCTTTCAATTTTTCTTTGAATGATTAAGAAACATTTCAGATTCTGAAATATTGAAGGTTGAAGGTGATTGGGACACTTCATAGTGCAGTAGAAGGTTTTGTGGGATGAGCCTGTGGCTAGATGAACTCTTATTCTATCAGTTGCTATGCTTGCTTAGTGAATTCAGTGTAAAATCTCATTTTCCTCTCCTTCCAAGTTCTTGATACTCATCGCTAGTCAGTGAACAGTGAAATTCAGGATTGCATCATGGGGGAGGGGGGACACAACACTAGTCAAATTCTGCTTGGTTCTCCTAGCCTCTTTGTTTTTGTGATTCTTCAGGGGTTAAAGAAAAGATTGTGATGGCAAATTGAACAGGCAGGCTTAAAATGGTAGGCTAGGCAACTTGTATGCTACATGCCATTTGCACATTATTGTTCTGTCGGCAATTGGGGAAAAATATAGGGGCGTACACACACAAGCCATGGAAAGATGCCTTCAAAGTTAAAAAGCCCAAGGCAGTCAAGCCACGGATACTGTGTATGAGATATAATACCAACTCGTAAGCAGAATAAATGGGAAACCATTTTCAAACAGAAGAGTATTGGTGGTTAAGCTGTGAATGCTTCAATTTTTATTTAGGACACGGTAGGTTCTAAGTCCTGCAGGGTCAAGCCCTCCCCCCCCCCAGTTTTTAGCTTTTTGGGCCATCAGATGCAGGTCATTCTAAGAGGAGAAAATGGAGCATTTCAGAGTAGATACAAGCCCAATTACAAGGTCAGTTGTCAAAGGAACCAGAGGCAGAAAACCCAGTCAAGGATAGGATAGGAAGTCAAGTGGGGAGTAAAGCAACAATATAAACCAGTGGTTCTCAAACATTTTAGACCAGGACCCACATTTTAGAATGGCACTTGTGTTGGGATGCACTGGAAGTGATGTCATTGGAAGTGATGTCATAGCCAGAAGTGACATAATCAAGCAGGAAGTGCAGTCATTGTGACTTAATCAAATGACATTCCTGGCAGCAATTGCACAACCATGAAACAGAAAGCAAGTTTAGGACAAAATATTATGTAAAAGCACTTTTTTTAAAAAAGACACTTGAAAATTCAGACTGAACACTCACAAAAGGAATTTAGCAAGAGTAAGGTCTGCAGCTTCCAAGATGGAGGCTCCTAGCTTTCCGCAACCCATCTGACATCAGGTTGCGACCCACCGAGTGGGTCCCAACCCACAATTTGAGAAACACTGATAAAAACCATAAGTGCTTTCACCAGTCACAAGACTGGTTTAATGATAAGTCGTTTTGCATGTTTAAGGCTGGATGATCGAGGTGGCGCATGAAAATTCATAAATAAAAATGCTTGATGGAAAAACCCAGTCCTTCAGTATTCATCCTTGGTCATTGCCTTTAGCGGCAAATGGCTTTTCTTTCACAGAAATGTTATGTGGCCATGCAGGATGTTAATTGGGTTTTTAATCAATGCACAGCTTAATGATTATTTTATTATTTAATTACATTTTTTCCAGGCAACACTGCATGAGGATTTTGATATACGGATGTATCTTTATTTGAATGTTAAAATTTTCTTTTGTTTGTCATTGCCACCTTCTGTGAAGCTTATAACAATTACAAATCTTTTTCAATTATTATGTTGAACAAAATGGTTATTGCTTAGGTTCAGGTTTCTCTTTTTGTTGCCTTTTGCGTACTATTCTGAAGTCTTATTATATTTCAATCTTGTCATTCTCCCATCATGGAATTCAAAGCAGTGTATGAGGAGTTCTGAAGTGCTCATTCACACAGTTTTGTGCAATTTTGTGTTTTAATTGTGTTTTAATTCGTGTGATTTCCTGTTCTTTGTACCTTGTCAGGTCTGTTTTTGTAAGCTATTTTAGGTCTCCTCAGGGAGAAAAGCGGAGTAAAAATACTGTAAACAGATACAGGCACTGATCACACCTGGGCCTACTTAACCAAAAGCAATGGCTATATCATGTAATCTCAGGTGAAATCCTGGTCTTGTTAGGTGTTACAGGTTCTCCTTTCTCTTTTAACCTTACTATTCTTCTGCAGCCTGCCCTGTTGTTAGTCTTTACCGTTTCAGACAACCTTCTGATCAGTGGTGTCATTTGAATGATTTAGGAACAGGAACTCACTTTTGATTGGCACTTGTTGGGAATCCGGAACCAGCCACGGAGCCCGTAAGGATCCAGAACGCCCGTTCTGGTCCGTTCCCCCTGAATGACATCACTGCTTCTGATTAGTATTGTACTGTCTTCTCTTTCCAGAAGTGCCTAGCTGCCATTCCATTTACATGAGGCAAGAAGGCTTCCTGGCTCACCAAAACAGAACAGAAGGTAAGAGGGCGTGTGTGTGTGTGTGTGTGTGTGTGTGTGTGTGTGTGTGAAAGCAGAATTAGTTACTGACACACTATAAAGTGATATGTGGTACAGGTGTGCCTTAGTATCCACAGTTTCCATTATCCACAGATACCATGGATACTGGGATGCCTCTTAAAAAGATTAAACATTAAACAAATCTCTTTTTTTTTACCTTGTTACAGAAAAATCACTGGTATTCCCCTATCTTTAAAAAGGCGTCCCCAGTATCCACAGTTTCAGTATCCATGGTGGGGTCCAGAACAGAACCCCAGCAGATACCTGTACTTACTTGGAAACTCTGACTCCAGCTTACACCAAGTCAACAAAAAACTGGTTGCAGTATGCGCAACATTCCCCACTTCTTGAACTCCCCTTCATGGGCATACAGGTTCAGACCATCCATGAGGATGACTGTGTAACCTCGGTCAGCTAATTAGCAGGAGGCACTTGCCTTTTCCACTCACCTCCACTGCTCCTCCTCCTCGCAATCCTTGGATTGGAAAAAAGAAGATGGAGACAAAATGAAAAAGGAAATGTAGAAGAAAGTGGTGGGATAGAGCAGGGCTTGCCGAACCCTGGCCTGCAGGCCAGATCTGGTATTCACCCAAATCCCTCCTGCCCCCCCCCGTGAGCAGCGCATACCATTCCACTGCATACCATTCCACTGTAGTCTTTGCCTGACCTGGGCATAGGGACGCTCTAGTCAGTCACATCTATGGTGATGTCCTGGTGCGAAACCTGTTGGGACATTGTGCCATAGATGTGGCTGCCGAGAGTGGCCTTCTGCCCAGATCAGGCGAAGACTACAGCAACAGAGCATCAGAACAGTATGCTCTGCTCAGAGTGGAGATGAGTTTTTTGGTGCACAGCGGTCTCTGGTTTGGAGACCGCTGGGATAGAGCAACAGAAACACTCTTCCTTTTTTCAATCACTTCCAATGGTCCTGAAGTGGGGCCTGGTGCAGAAAGTTTGAGAACCACTGTTCTGAGGCCTTCAGAAAGCCTTGGATAGGTACTTCTAGGTTTTTTAGGAAGTACCTTCCTAAAGTCTTCTCAGGTCTGCAGAGGTCCGCATGCAACCAGAGAGGGATCACATCTGGAAGAGACCCAGGAATGATGCCACTTCTGGGTCATGGGGCAACATGATGCTCTGTGCTTCACGGGCACAGAATGTCATGGCCAACAACATTTGTGGTTTGGAAACGGACACAAAATACTGTTGTGCTTGTCAAAATACTGTTGTGCTTGTTGTGATTTTTCTCTGCTTATGAACACAATGCAGAGGGCAAAATCACTTTAGAGAATGTGGTGTTCCCCCTCCCCAAATTGTAGTGTGCTCAAGGCCAACCAATATTGTTCATGCAGTAGCAGAATTGTGTACTTTGATGTTTTTCCAGTTCTAAAGCCTGAAGGCAGTTGCACTGTGGATTGTTTGTCTTTTTACCATTTCTCCATTTGAACCTTTTCCAGTAAATGCTTATAGCTATGTTTATGTATGAGTCCATTATTTGGATGTTCAGGTGATGCATTAAGGCTTTTTTTTTTTCCTCCCTGACATCACCGCTCTCCATTAAGGCTGGTCCTCCATTAAACATAACTGCAAAATCCCTAGTCTGAACATATGCGGTAGTTAGGAATTTCTCAGAATGCAGAATGTTTTTTGTTCTGTAACTGCACAAAAAGTCCTCATTAGTAACGAGCACTCTAGTTAGAACAAAATGACCAATCAAACATGCCGACACGGCATGAGTCTTCATTTTAAATGTATAAGAGTGACCTATCTGGTTTAAACTGATAGTCTTCTTTTCCCAACCCATTTAGTAAATAAGCTTCTCTCTCTTTTTACAATTACAGGTTGTATTTATGAAAAAGGACCAAGACAGTTCTATGATGACACCTGTGTTGTTCCAGAGAAGTTTGATGGTATGTTATACCTGTGTATTTTCATTGGGTGCAGAATTGGAGCAGAATAGGATCTTTTTTTCACTTGTTTAAGGGTTACGAGCATTCCATCTCAAGGCCATTTAATAGGCCATTTACTGTATACGCCCAACCAAAGGCTGGCCTTTGCCATCAGCAACCAAAGCCTTGCTTTTCAAGGGGAAGTCGTTCTATTTTTGCTCGCAGGAGTTTCAGTACTTGGAAACAAGATAAAACACTGTAGTTCTCTGGCTGTTCTGAGAAGTAATAGGAGGATTTCCATTGCACTGACGATCACATACAGCTTGTTATTAGAGATTTATTGAAAGCTGATCCTGTAATTAACAAAGCAGAACAGAAAGTAGCTACTCTGGATTTACTGATGACTAATGCAAACCCTTGTCTTTTTTTTAATCCATGAAGAGATGAATTATGGAATACAAGTGCAATAGAGCTAGTCGAGGGCTTTCTGTGTGTTTCAGCAAGAGCTGTGCTTTGTTGAACATGTATTACTTTGTTTAATGAAGCTCATGCCGAAAGAGTAGAATATATAATATGAGTTATTTTCTAGAAAGCATTTGGGGGATGGATCACTGGCATCTTACAAAATAATAAGCCACGTTCTTCACCTTACTAGGTATAAATCTAGCATGCATTCAGTGGGAAGAATAGGTGCTGAACTTAGTGCTGCTTGGTAGCCAATGAAATGTGAACCAGTATTCCATGATATGTTAACAGTCCACTCTTATCTAAACTTTGTGCCAGCAGAAAATGCATTCCACCGGCATGTGTTGTCACAAAAGTGCTGTAAAGCGCTTTGCCACAGCATAGATTGCTGGCACCCCAGCTGGAAGGCTGGAGCCTTCCCACATGTGAACAGTGAATGCCACCTTATCTGTCATATTTATATTTAAAACAGGTGTATTATGCCCATAATACAAAATTATGTGCAGGAGAGATAGTCGATAGAGGGATGTTATTTTCACTCTCTCTCACAGTACCAGCATCCACTGAAATAGAGTGTTGAGAGAGTTAAAACAGATAAAAGGAAATACATGCTTACCCAGCAGGTAATTAAGCTATGGAACTCTTTGCCACAGGAGGTGGTGATGGCATCTGCCCTAGATGCCTTTAAAAGGGGACTGGACAGATTTCTGGAGGAAAAGTCCATCGGGGGCTATAGGCCATGATGGGTGGTGCAGCCTCCTTACATTAATAGTAGGCTACTTCAGAATGTCAGGTGCAAGGGAGTGGCAACATGATGCAAGCATCTTGTTGTCTACTGAGCAACCGTAGGCACCTGGTGGGCCACTGTGAGATACAGGAAGCTGAACTAGATGGGCCTTTGGCCTGCTCCAGCGAGGCTCTTCTTAGATGATTCTGATTTACCTCATATTTTCCTCAGTATTTTACCTCAGAATGCCAGATGTAGGGAAGTGGCAGCGAGATACAAGTATCTGGTTGTCTTGTGTGCTCCCCAAGGCATCTGGTGGGCCACTGTGAGATACAGGAAGCTGGACTAGATGGGCCTTTGGCCTGCTCCAGCAGGGCTCTTCTTATGTTAAACAGTCATCTGGAGGCCTGCTGGACCAGATAAGTCCAGTGCAAGGGCAGGAAGGAGGTTGAATGGGACTGAGCAGGGCAGTAACCGGGAGAGAGTGGGCAGATCGGGCCCAGGAAGGGGTGGGATCAATGGTTCAGCATGTGCCTTATCCAAACCCCCTTCTGAGGCCCAGTCTGCCTGCATAGATCAATGTAGACTTATGTCAGCAATATCACTGCCACAGGTCTGAGTTAAAACCATTGCAGCAGCTGGGGCTTACCCAGAGGCAAGGGGCCAAGTGTCCCTTTACCCTGAGGTGATTTCCAGCCGCAAAAAATCCCCCGCAAGATGCAGCGTAGGTCATGCTGGTGCCGCTGCATTGCTGTGCAGGGATTTAACTAGGATTGGGCTGTAAGTGAGCTACACTCTGGCTTTTGTGAAGCCAGGAAAACCTGATTCACACTGGAATTTACCTGCATGGGAGATAACAGATTCCTTTTCACCACACTATTTCACTGTGGTCCTTTTCAATGAATCTTGCTAAGCCTGCAATCCTATTAACACTTCCATGGGAGCAAGAACCATAGAATGCAACAGGACTTTGTTCTGAGTAGATATGCCCAGGATTGTACTCTTAAGTGAAAGGAAGCAGCGATGGTTGTGAGTAATATACTGCTCCTGTTCTGGTAAGTCTGCCATTCTTTCTCCCAAGCTGGAGTGGACAGAATGTAGGCGTCTATTGGATTACCGTGCTGCCTGGCAATTGCTGGGATCCTTGCAGAAAATGTTGGACTAGGTGGACCTTGATCTGATCCTGTAAAGCACTTTGTGTGTTCTTAAGCAAGAGTACATAGAATCATTTACCAGATTAGTTATGCCTTAACTGTCAAGAGATCCTGAGTATACACTATTGCTAGGACACGTAGGGGGGAAGTCTAGTTTCATGTGTTTGTTTTTTAAGGTAAATTGCTTCACAAGATTTAAGCCGACCCACAATGCAGTGCACAGCGCTGTGGATCTATAGTGCCTGCCTCACCTCTTCATTGCAAGGATTGCATGCCTGGCTTTTTTTTATAGTTTTGCTCCAGACGTTGTTCTGCTACAAAACCTATAGGTTAAAAATCTTCTAGGCTGCACTTACTCCCTACTCCCATTGAACCCAGTGCCTCTACTTAGAAGTAAATATGCATAGGATTATATTATATTGCAAATGTACAAGAGAGATCAGCTGAGTGCCATTTTTTTCGGCTTTAGTAATTCCTAGAATGTGTTTTGTTTACAGCATGGAAGCTTAAAACACGTATAGCTGAAACATTAATTGGCAACTGCCATATAGTACTTGCTTCTGAATGTTGAGCCTAAGCCACTTCAAGCATTCTAGTAGTGCTTCTACAGTATTAAAATTTAGTTCAACCAGTCACCTTGGACGCAGTTGTATTTATTTTGACAATCATAATAAACTTGATATTTTTGTAGAAATAAGACTTTCCTGAAAGTTAGCCTGGAAGTTGAGCATATGCTGTGGTTTTCTTTAGCCTCTCTTGTCTTTCTGTTTTATAATACCAGACCCCAAAGCCCCAGTTTTTGTCTTTTCAGTACTCTGGAAAATTTCCCATTTAGCAAGCAGGACATGATTTGGCCTTGCAAATACATGCATGGACTTAATATCGACAGAAGCAGTGCCTGTCTTCAATCTTGAAAAGCTAATAAAAATTAACAAGGCAAAACAAATAATTTTTGTCAGTGAAGATGTACAACTTGCCTACCCTCTGTCTTCCTCTTCCTCCAGTTTTGTCCATGATTTGATGTCCTGCTCAACAGATATTGCAACAAGGCATGCCACTGTAGCTTCCTTCGTTCATTGCTGTAACTGAGAACAGTGACCTCAGGTATAGGAGCATGCTGGCAGGCTCACTTGAACACCTGTAAACCCCCACCACTCACTCTTCTTGTGGATAGAATTTGCCCACAGAGGGAATAGATCATCCATGGGAACAGGTTCAAAATCACAGGAAGAATATCTCACCTGGAATTGTGTTTGCCTTTACAGACGGTCACTTGATAATAAACCTGGAGCAAGCAGGAGCAGATCTGTGCATAGCATCAGGGGGGCTGCAGGCTTACTTGCATTAGCCTTGTAACTGTGGGACTTGTCCTTGGCTACATCATTTCTGCTTCTTTGGAGCCTTTATGGTGCCCATGTGCTTTCCAAGGGAAAGGGTCAGAAGATAGCAGAAAATAACAATAATCTTACACTGAACATCTGTTCTCGACTTCAGAACCTTTCAGTAATGTTTATCTCTGCATTTACACAATACTCAAATGTTATCAGAAGTAAGAATCTGATTGAATGAAATGTTTAAAGACCAAAACATACCAGCTCATCTGTCATAAGTGTAATCAATGATCTACTTTCTCTTTGGCTCAGAATGATTGCTAAATATATGTGTTTATTTTATTGTTTTGTTTTAAAGAGCCCTCTTCTGCCCTTATTGGTGGTGAAAATCCTTGCATGAGCAGATTTAGTGCTATAGTATCAGACTTAGGGTGCTTTTCACCCTAAAAAATCCTCTGCTTGGTATCAAGGCAGGAAATACAGTATCATGCATTCTTTGCTGGAAGATCAGGCATCATTAGCAGAGAAAAAAAATGTAACCTTCTGAGCTTTTCATCTGACAATTCTGTGAGCTGCTCAGTAAGATTATCTTTAAGACTGTCTTGTGTGAAGTGTTTCAGTTTTGTTAGCTTTTTTTTTGGACAACTGGTGATAAATTTTTAGGTTGGCTACTTTTTTTTTCTTTTGCCTTTTCAATTGATATAGAGCTTTTTCAGAAGAATTGCTAATGCACACGGCTAAACCATGCTAAATAGGAACCCATCTTGTCTGCAAGTGCAATATGCCAAAGAGGAACTCGTTTATCCACAGGATTTGCATACCCATACATAAAGCTCATGCTGTTTAAGGCCTAGTCAAATACTCTTGTCAAATTTCTTATAGAAGAATTTGCATGCTGAAAGTGTTGCAGTCAATGGGGTTTTGCAAATATATAAAAGAGACATTGCATTTCCAAATGAAGGTTGTGCAAAGTACAGTATACAAATGGAGTCCTTCAAAATGCCCAAATGACAATAGAAATAGGTCATGATCTCTCAGGTCTTCCATAATGCTTGCAAGCAGTGATGGGATCTGGGAATGAGGAAGCGGAATGCTGGGCGGGACTTACGCGTGATTGGCAGCCTGTCCGTTCTGTTCTGCTGCCTGTCCTGGCCTCGGGGGGGGGGGCTGCCCCCGGTTGGCGCGCCCCACCGCTGCTTGCCCAGGCACCCGGTGCGCCCCCCACCTGTCCCCCCTGGTAAGCGTAAGTCCCGCCCAGCGTTCCGCTTCCTCATTCCCAGATCCCGTCACTGCTTGCAAGTTAGTTTTCCATAGAATGGGACTGGGAGAGGCAAGTGAAGAGAGCCTGCATTTAACAGTATCCCATTTGGTTGAGTTGATTGTTGTTTTTGTTGTACCCTTATTTTGTGTACTGGACTGTAAACGGTAGGGTCGCAAATCTGGCTTCTATAATATCTGTTTGAGACATGCATGTATGTATTTTTACCATAATGCTTTAGGGTTTGTTTAAAAAAAATTGGTCTCCCATAAAGTGGTAGCAATGGCACCGCCAGAGCTCAACCCGTGACAGACTGAGCAACAGAACATAGAAAATATGGTATGGGCTCTTTTAAACAACATACCGATCACTCATACCACGCCACCAGAGAATGAGGTCTGAGGCATGGACCCCTTGGAAGTTGTTCTGCAGGGATTCCATGTTAATCCAGCCAACTATCTTGCAGAACCAAGCAGGAGTCACATATTGCAATGGTTCTCCAACATTTTTGCACCAGGACCCACTTTTTGAATGGCATTTGTGTTGGGACCCACCGGAAATGATGTCATTAACCTGGAAGTGACAGTCTTCAAGCAGGATGTGCCATCATTGTGACATAATAAAATGACAGTCCTAGAATGCAAACTGGTATTCTTGGACTGCAGCAATTGCAAAACCATGGGACATCCCTGATAGAACCCAAAGAGTAAAGTCGGCAGCTTCCAAGATGGCTGCTCCCAGCTTTCCGTGACCCACCAAACATTTGGAGCACATGACATGTCTTGTTGGCTGATATGAGACTATTTACTGGCAAATGGTATATAGAGTAACTTTTTTAAAATTCTGTATAGGTGATATCAAGCAAGAGCCAGGAATATATCGTGAGGGCCCCACATACCAGCGGCGGGGGTCTCTTCAGCTGTGGCAATTTTTGGTTGCTCTTCTGGATGATCCATCAAATTCTCACTTCATTGCTTGGACTGGTCGCGGCATGGAATTCAAGCTCATTGAACCAGAAGAGGTGAGCCTCGCTGTTGGCAAAAAGAGACGGAATCTGTCTTGGAATGCTTACAGGCATTTGGTTAAATAAGAGTACGTACTTATTTAGAACCTGATCCAGCCTCGGGCCAGTGCCAGTCCCCCACGCACTGCCCAGGAAACAGCTGTCACAAAAGTACTGTAAGGTACTTTGTGGTGGCTACAGGAAGGGAGGCATCGGCATGGAGGCCAGTGGAAGCAGGTGCTTAGCTTCCATGCTGGTTGGAGGAGCTCTGGGAACTGTCCGCAGCAGTATACCACCAAGCAACATGGGAGCTTTCTGGGGCAGGGGATTGTAGGGGAGAGGGGGGTGAAATTGGGCAGGGTGGAGGGTGGCAAGAAGGGAGTTTCATGCCCAGGAGGGGTGGCAAAATGTTCCCTTACCTCAAGGAGACCTCCAGCTGCCTTCCTGGCCCCACAGGATACAGAATGGGCCTGTTGGATAGAAGTGGGATTTTTTTTTGCTACGTTTGATCTGTGAAATTAGTAATTAAGTATGTGTTCCATAATGATGGCGTGTATTTCAAAGGGACTTTGAAACCTTATGTCAAGGGCTTTTCCCTACCCTTAACTATGGTCTGATTTAGAAAGTGAGGTGTCCCTTCTCATGTCCTCCATGTACTGGAAGTATGCATGCCGACTTCGCACAAATGGTGTCTTGGGCATTCTTCTTTGAAAATATGGACAGATCGTGCTCATCAGTTGAATCCCTGGAACATCTATATGCATATGTGCCCAACATCCATACAGGTTGTGTGATTTTAGCCGTTTGTGTGCCTGAGGTCCAGATCTGGCTCACACCATGTGCATTTTGCTGCTCCTCGTGTCTAAACTGGGCCTATAACTGTTTCCCTGAATTGCCTTCTTGCTGACAATTTTGCTTCATTTTTCCTCTGCCACCTGTTGCCTTTTTTATGTGTAATGAGTGTGCCCTCCTTTGGAATGAGTCTGGTGAAAATGAATTATTTTTGCTCCAATCTGATTTCCAAAGCTTCTAATGTTTGGACCTCTTCATGCACCCAGAGTCATTGCTGGCAGCATGATAAAGTCAAAACACATCTCCCGACTCCCTTTGGTTCTTTTCCTGTCACACCTTTTCCTTTACCCCAAACTTACCTGATTACAGTGGCAACAGTATGGACAGTGGTTCTCAAACTTTTCAGCACCGGGACCTACATTTTAGAATGACAGTCTAGTCCGGGACCCACCGGAAGTGATGTCATGGCTGGAAGTGTCATCATTGCGATGCCAGAGTCTGCCTCTTTCCTGAGAATGCAGCCGTAAATTGGGTTATCTCTCAGCCGTTTTCCAATAGCAAAGTGAATCAGAAAGAGAAAAAATGCTATTTACAACCTTGGCACAAGCAAAACAACCACACAACCCTTCCCCTTTTCAGCATCGCATCTTCCCACATTTTCAGTATGGCTGCTCTTGGTGCTTTCTGAACCACCTGACATTGGCTCACAACCCATGGTGGGCCCTGGCCCACAGTTTGGGAACCACTGCCCTAGGAGACACTGAAGATAATGGGAGTCACCATTATGCCCAAGAGTGCTACTGTGACAGTTTACTAAACAATAAGGACACGGGGACCCCTGGGAAATTAACATTTTATTACAAAGCACCCAGACACCATATAAGTACATACTGCAGTGTTCTACCTGCCAAGGTCCTGGGAAATGTAGTTTCCCAGGGGGTCTGTTTCCCAGAATTCTCTGAAATTACAGAAGTCCTAGAACCAGCCCTTGCTGTCAAGTATAGTTAAACCATAAATAGTTAAATAGTTAAACAGAAACAGTGGTGGTTGTGGAAGTGGTGATGGCTGCGGCTTCCACCGAGCCCATTATAGTTGGGGACCAAACTTCAAAGGAGTGTTTGGGTTTGAAAATTGCGTTCTGGGTAAATTGCACCACACTCCCAACATTTGTTGCTGTCAATACTCTCATGCTCCTTCCTTTGCTTGGAAATAGCATCCCCTTCACAGAGAACTTGTATCAGTGTTCTCCTTTAACACCTTACTGACACATTTGACAAATATTTTTTTCGATGGATTTCTTTACAAGATCAATATGGAACCAACACTTAGATTAAGAGAGATTGCTACATCCTGGAAGGAGTTGCCCTGCTAGAACAGGAGAAATCTGGATTAGGAAACCCCTTTGTGTCGGTAGTTGACCTCCAGGTTGCCTTTTTCCTTTGAAAAATATCGCGGAAGATAAGGCCGGCTGGTTAAATGCATTTTAACAAATCAGTGCTAATCTCTCTCTGTGACAGGTGGCACGTCGCTGGGGGATTCAGAAAAACAGGCCAGCCATGAACTATGATAAACTTAGCCGTTCACTTCGTTATTATTACGAGAAGGGAATCATGCAAAAGGTGAGTGGTCAATGTGGCATTAAATATCACCAGTACGTTGCATGTTCATCTCTAAATCTGTATATAAGGGCAAAGAGAAGTAAACAGGAGTGTTCCAGCAGGTTTGTTACTGATACAGGCACAGACTGCAACTGTATAGATTTTATCTGTTTATGATGCAGCTTAAGAGACATGCTACAAATGCTTGTGCCCAGGACTGGCGCTAAGCTTCCTCCTTCCAGCGTACTTAAGTGTCCTTGGGGCCACAGCAAGGGCCAGAGAAGCAGGATGAAAAGTGAGCACTGGCACAATACAAAAACAAATGCTAGAGAAGCACTTGAACAGAGGGTGTCCACTTTGCCTGCCCGTGGCCACACATGTTGAGGCATAGCTGGCAAAAAAGCCATTAGATGTGATGGGCACGTGCATGCACAGCTCTGCTGTGTGCGTGCGTGTGTGTGTGTTGGGGTTTGTTTTTTTTTCAATATAGACAAATTTGCTGCAATTCTAAAACGACCCTACAATATTATGGGGCTGGGCCAGCCTTAGGGCAATTTCACAAAATTGGGTCCTGGGCCTAGAAGGACCCTTACTGGGAGGGCAAGTGGAGCACCTGATGTGGGTGCCTCGCTCTATAGCTGAAGCTCCCACATGGTATGTTCCATGCCAAGGTGTTGCAAGGAGAGTACAGAAAGCCAAGCATTGCCACTAGAAGGCCCTCCTTCCCTCCCTCCCTCCCTCCCACCCGCCCCTGAGTCCAATTGGTTTAAAATCACTCCTCAAAGCATTTGGCAGTAATGCTGCCGCCAGTTGCCTTGCGCTGCTGTTCATCCTGAGTGAGGGGGGACCATAGGGGGGCCCCCGCAACAATATTTTGCATCGTGCCCCCCCAACTCCTAAGGCCTTTCCTTTGTGGGGAGATTGTTTAGCAAAAAAAGGGGGAAGGAACCGTGTTCACCAGCCTGAGCTCCTTGGAGGAAGGGTGGTATAAAAATGTGAAAATTAAATAATAAACAGTGGAGATCAATGGACTACAGGTATACCAGGTTATCCACTGATTCACTGTCCATGGTACTTATGGAAACCTGGATACAGTGAAGCCTATTAAAAAGACAGGGGGACATTAAACAATTTTTTTTTTAACTGTGTTGCAGCAAACCACTGATGTTCCCCTGTCTTTAAAAAGGCGTCCCCAGTATCCACGATTTCAGGTATCCACGGGGGGAGTCCAGAACGGAACCCCAGCAGATACCGGGGCATGCCTGCATTCCATTCCATTCCTTTGCCACCCACCCATTTGTGTAGAGTCTTTTGTTGTTTTCGACGCCAGCATCTCTACAAACAAATTGTTCTGATGCATTTGTGGATAATAAAGGGGGATTCCACTGCGACCTCTTTTTTTTTACCTTATTTTTCTCTCTTCCCTCTTCTCTCCCATTGTTTATAAGGTTGCTGGAGAGAGATACGTCTACAAATTCGTTTGCGATCCCGAAGCCCTCTTCTCCATGGCCTTTCCGGACAACCAGCGCCCCCTGCTGAAGACGGACATGGAACGTCATATCAATGAAGAGGACACTGTGCCTCTGTCTCACTTTGATGAGAGCATGGTCTACATGCAAGAAGGGGGCTGCTGTAACCCCCACCCTTATAACGAAGGCTATGTCTATTAACTGCAGTGACACTGAAGAAGCCTTGCGCCCCCTCCTCTCCCCCCCTCCCCCAAGCTTCTCCTCTTTCATGAGACCAGGAGGAAAGCTGAATCCCCTTCAGTTGGTTTTGTAAAAAAATAAAATTAAAAAAAGAATAAAATAGTACTATGAAGGGGCTCCTCCTATTGCATTACTCCTATGGTCTGCCATGGACAGTGCACTTTATTTGAAAGGGGAAGATTGGGATCTAACGATTTATTCTGTGTAACAGGAAGAAAAGGGTGGGTCTGCTTTTTTGTTTTCTTTTTTAATCCTTGCGATCGGGAAGGGAACACACAGGTTTAAAGTACAATGAAGCTGTATCATATCTGTTTTTTTTTTGTTGGTTTGTTTGTTTCATATTGGCTTAAAGGTATTGTACATGCTCTCTCGGTATCCATAGTACAGTTAATTCTAGATGTGATAAATAACCTTTGGTACACCATTTGAGGAATGATCGGTCCTGCACACTTTTTAACATTGCTTTTGCAGCACTTCACAATTGTGCTCCACGTTGGAAAGACAACAGGTGACATAAAATGCAGTATTTGATCAAAGCCAGGAGTACCACTGCAGACCAGGGGCGTAGCAAATTAAAGTGTAGCCCAGTGCAGCAGGCAAAATGTTATCCCGGAAGTGACATCACAGCAGGAAGTGATGTCATAGTTGTATTTTTGTTTTCTCTGGTTTATTTTGGCCATGACTCTTTATAGAGTAAAGATACTACACTCTGGTTTCTTGCATTGCATTCTGCAGTAAATTACTTTCCAATGATGTGGAACATGATGGTATTATTCATACATACCAAGGTTTTCACCATTTTGGCCACTAGTGTCAGGCTCAGCTTGTTGCCTCCCTAAAGCTTGTTGCCTGTGCAATTGCACCCCCTGCACTTCTTTAAGTATGCCCCTGCTGCAGACTTCTTGTGCTTGTTCAAGGAGGGGACCCTGCAAATTTTGATTTTGTGCTCCTCCATTGTCTAGAGTTCTACATATCTTTTTGCTACATATTGTCCAGACCAACAGCCACTAGATCAGCCACTAGTGGATCTCTGGGATGTTTCAGATGTGTCTATCCCATCCTTGCCTGGAGGTGCCAGGGATTGAATCTCTGACATTCTGCTTACAAAACATGTGCTCTGCCACTGAGCTACAGCCTACCCACCCACAAGTTGCCTTGTGTTCTTTAATGTTCAGGAAGGCATTCACTGAAGAGCACTACTCCACATCCGAAACTGCAAATTGCAGTGCTGTTGCATAGCTTCCCATATACGGTGCCATCTTGCTATGCAAGCACAGCACATCCAATCTTTTCTAGACCCTTCAAGATCCATTGGAGTATCATAATTACATGTGTTGGGACCACTCACAATATCATCTTAACATTAGTTGCAGGTTTGCAATCGTGGAGGAAATCCCTGATCCTCCCATTGTCATGCATAAATTCGTTATTTAATCAATAGGAATTAACTGTACTAGGTCACATATTACATTATGTTGTTGAGACCACAGCAAGCACTCCTTGAGCAAAATATCCAATACACTAAATAGGTACTTTAGTAATTTTTAGACATGGTACCCATTAATATGCATTTAAACCTTTTACTGCTGTGTTATGTTGATGACATATATACATACTAGATAATGCTAATGCTTCTGCTGCTGTCTTTTTTCTGTAATATTCTCTTTGCTGAATTTACTATGCCCATTTATAAGCAATGCTGTAAGTACAGGTAGCATTTCAGGACAAAATAGATGACTTGAACCATTTATTGCTTAGAAAAAAAAATAGCTTATGCCGCAGCTGTGCTATATGCACCTTTTACGCGCATTGAGAAATGAACAGTAAGCTTCTGCTTGCTAAAAGGAACTCTGCAGATCGTTTTCTGACTTTTAGCTACGCAGAAATGTACATGAACTGTCAAAGAATACGATGAATTTGCTGTATGGTGTTGTAGTGCTGGCACTGATGCTATCAATCAATTGTTTTCAGGGGATTTTGTTTTGGGTTGTTTTTTTGACACTCAATGTAAATGTGATCAGATACGTTTGGAAGACAATTTAAAGTTTTTTTAAAAAAACATTTTTGTTTTTATTTTTTAATTTTTGAGAAGGATAATGTTGAAAGCAAGACACACACCTTATTCTACATATAAAGTTAAAAAGAGAGAGAAATGTTTTAAATATTTATGAACACCTTTTCTGAACCGTTGAGTTTCCTCATTTGAAAAGGAGAAAAAATGAGATTTGAGCTGTCCAGTGAATGGTGTTTGTTTATTCTTTTAGAAATGACAATACTGAGCATTCCCTCCTCCACCCATTTCTTTCCAGACACCAACTCTGGAAGGATAAGTGTGGGAACAGACTGTGCAATCATTAGCCACAGAAATGTTTCATTTTAAATGACATGATATCAAACATGCCTTGAGGTCGTGATGTATTTTGCACTCGGTGTCAGTCAGGAAACCAGTAAAGCTATAAATGATTGATTATGCAATTCATTTCAAACTAACAAATGGGAGCCACTACAAACCACCGCTGTAGATGAGCAAAGCACATGGGTCATATGCGTCTATCACACCTAGAAGCGCAAGACAACTGTATTAGGTTCATTTGTACAAATCCAGGACATGATACCCCTACAGAAGCCCAAATGGTAATCTTTATTCCCTCCATGAATCAATAATACTCATAGATCCCATATATGGAAGGAAGGAAATCTCATGGACTGCAGTGGGACTTGCTCCTCGGAAAGTGTCCATAGGATTGCAATCTCATTAGCTAGTAAGTGAACCAAATAAATATATCATTGGTATAGGCCAGTGAGTTTTAAAGTGGGTTCTACAGATCCCGGGAGTTGTTTGAAAATGGGGCAGTCACTCTGTTAAAGAAGCCTTAGGCTGAAATCATTATACTGTTTCCTGGGAAAAAGCTCCAGTGAATGAAATGGGACTTCTGAGACACATGCGTAGATAACGTTGTTAGTGAATTAAGAGCCCAATCCTGTGGGCCTCACAGTGGGCGGTATGCTCGTACCACCCGGGCAAATTTGAGAAAGGCGCCATAAAGCACTCCCAGTGCCATGGTAACGCCGGCCCTGCATGACTCGGCGGGAACACTGTGAGCCGGCGAGCAGTGACTTTACCCGTCACCAGCTTTCTGGGCAAGGCGGGTGGGCGTTCCAGGGCAGGGGACAGAACTGGTGGCGATGACTCTTGGCGCCACTTCCCAACCTTCATGCAAGGTTGTGTGTACTGGATTTCCTGTAAGGCCACACAAAGGGCCTCGCCTCCGCTGAAGAAATAGCCGGCGCAGTGACGAGTAGACCACTTGCTCGCTCTATGCCCTTTCTGCAGTGAAAGGGGACAAGTATCCCCTTCCCCCCATGGAGCCCCCCATGGCTGCCTGGCTGCCACAGGAAGCAGCGGTAGCCACCTGGCTACTGCTATGTTCCCAAGCAGTCGGACAGCATAGGATTGGGCTGTCCCAATCCTATGGACGTCCTATGGACATCCAGTCAGGATTTGGGTAAAGACAATAGTCTCGAAATGTATTTTGTTTTTTTCTTATTAATATTACATTTCTGTCTTGCTCTTTCTCCACCAAGGTCAGAGCACTATGTAGGATTATTTCCTCCTCCATCACCCCCATTTTAGCCTTATAAAAAGAGAGATGGTGAATGACCCAAGGAGTTTCATGGCCAAGTGAGGACTTGGACATAGGCCTTCCTAGCCCTATCCAACACTCTATCCCAGCAATTTTCAACCGTTTTTCATCTCACGGCACATTGACAAGGTACTAAAATTGTCAAGCCACTCCCATCAGTTTTTGACAATTGACAGGGCACGCCACGTTGCCAGCAGGGGACTCACATTCCCCAATGGTCCTACATATAAAAGACCCTCTTGTGGCACACCTGCAGACCATTCACGGCACACTGGTTGAAAATTGCTGCTCTATCCACTATACAAGCTGGCTCTTAGCTAATGTGCAAATGTGTTGATTTCGCCTACATCTTTGGACGTATAATTTTAGAAATATTTCCACCTGTGCATGAGAGAAATGGCAATGCTTCTTTGACAATGATGCTTGACATCTGGACTGTTCTAGAAGTCTGTCTATGGAAAACAATCTTTTTCTAAAAAAAAATTTGCCCAGTAAATTGGGGGCAACTGTTTAGTCTATTAAAAAGAATATTTATTCAATCAAATTAACATGGCGGCCCTTCTTGGCCCTTCTCAGTTCTTTAGTGAGAAAAATTGGTAAGGGCTGATGAGCTTTCTTGAATGACTTATTTTCCTGCCATTATCAAGTCCCTGCTCATGAGCACACAGTTGACATGGAGTGATAAGACCCAAAGGCCTGGCAAATGCCCTGTTTATCTTCCTAAGGACATGCCTTGGAACCTCTGCACAACACCCAGTGGTTCTTTGACGGGCACATCAAGGTGGAAAGTGTTCCTTGAACTAGACAATTTGAAACATGCTGGAAGAAAAGGAAACTCCAGATTCGGACAGCTGTGTTTCTCATTGAAATAGACACCCATTGTATAACCCAGTTTTTCTTAATGAAAAGTTACTGTTTTTGGTTCATCAGTATCAGTGTGGAGCATTTGTTGGGAACAGATGTATATTTGATGAATAAGGTGGGGTGGGGGTGGCTTAAAAAGGAATATTAGTTCAAATGTCTAATATTTTTTAAAAAATGATATATACTGTATAAGGTAGTGATTCACTGAACAAAATAAGCAATTCACCCACCATTGAAGGAGTTCCCACGGGGGAAACAGCGGTACAAGAAGTTTGTTTTATGGAATTGATTGATCCTTTTGAAACTGTACCTTAAGAGTTTTATTTTAAGTTCTGTTTTTATTCCACATTTTTCCAGGTAGATTAATAAATCTGGCAGCTGATTTCTGAATGGTTGTCGTTTGGATTTCCAGTGATTTCTTCGTTTGTTATTGATAAAATGGGATTGTATCATGATAAAGTTAGGACTTCTAAGTCCCACTAAAATTAATGGAATTTAAATTATAGCACAATCCTATGCATGTTGTATATTTGATGTACGTATATTCGTCAGAAGTATAGTACTCATGATTACTACTCAGAAGTAAGTTCCCATGAGTTTAGTGGGTTGGGCAGTCCAATTCTAATTGAATTGTCCAATTAAATTGGGCAGTCCAATTCAACTGAAGTTCCCCTGTGCTGATTTGTCTGCATTGCTGTGGCTTCTGTTGCATCCTGTAGGGGCATTTTGGCTGCTGAGATGTTTGACCCCTTGCCCATCCAGAACAGGTCAACTCAGACCTCCACCAGCTATATAATTGGCTCAAGTCCACATTGATCCAGGTCAGCAAATCGGCGTGCATTGGTGCTACTGATCCCACCTCCCTCCTGGGTGGGATCCGTCCTTGTCCCTGACCTCCTCTCACCCCATTCCACCACTCCTTACCCTCCGTTCCTCCACCCATACACCAGCCTTTCCTGCTCCACTGGGTGCAGCTTCACATGCCACCACCAGCTGGAACATTCTTGCCTTCCCACTGGCACTGCTTATATGTGCGTGGTCCAGCGGCGTCATCCTGGCGGAACGGCCCGGTATGCCGTTCCGTGGACAGGCCCGGGCCGCACCGCCTCTCCCGAGGACAGGCGAGCTGCTCCTGGGCCCGCCCGCCCTCCTGCGCGTCCGAATCCCTCTGAAATGGAGTGATTCGAGGCACAGGGAGGCACAGGGAGGCGTGGCTGGCCTCCGCCATAGGGGCGCAGGGCTGCCAATCATCCGGGCGTTCCGGTTCCTGGCGTGCCCGGATGACATCACTGGTGTGGTCTCAGGGTGCAATCCAGTGGTGGGATTCAAATAAATTAACAACCGGTTCTATGACATCATAGCCGGAGCAAAAAAAAAACCCAGAAGCCAGCCGAGGTAAGCAAGTGGGTGGGGCCCAGCCATTTAACAACCGGTTCTATAGTACCTGGGCGAACCCCCTGAATCCCACCACTGGTGCAATCCTAACCTGGAGTTAGGCCAGCACAGTTTAGCTGGCACAAGGGACACTGTAAAGTATGTTTGGACCACTCCTGGAGTCAGAGAGGTCAGCACACAGGCATGCACCAACCTTCTCTCTTTTTCATTAGTTTTTTTTTCCCTATCCTGCAATGGTTTAGGAAAACCATCTGTGCAGTGTTTGATGGTCATTAAAAGAGCAAACAAAAGCTTGAAATATGGGCAGTGGCTTATAGTCCCTAAAGTCAGAAGTAACGAAGTTTTTTGGTTTTTTTTAAAGGTGAATGAACCATGAGCTCTTTTTGCGTAAACCAATTCAACTTCAGTAAAATCAGTTTTAGTAACTGGAAATGTATTACTTGAATTGAGAAGTGCCCCCTGCCCCCCCCCCCCAAATTGTTTGCACCCATTTGTCTGTTTAGCACACCTGAATGCTTATAGCTGGACAGGATACGGTGCATTAAAAGGGACAGGGAAATCAGTTTCTGGGATCAGTAATGGACTGGCAGTCACATGGTCAGAGAGATGCAAAACTGTCTTTTACGGCTCCAAATGGCTCTGGCTGTGAGGGGGTGGGGCTGTTATGGCTCAATCAGGAGCCATAAAAAAAAAAACTTACGGTTTTGCACCTCTCTGGCTATGCCACTGGATAAGGGTCACCACACAGAGAAGAACCTTCATCCTGAGAAGATGAAGATTCTGTGGATGGGAGGTCATCTGTTCAGCAAGGACGTGCTCAATCTGGCCTGGAAAGGGTTGCAATCTCCCTAAGGTACCAAGTTGGGTCATAGTGCCACTGGGGCCCCAGTGGCATCAGTGGCTCACAGTACCTTCCACCAGCCAAGTCAAATAATGCCTGGTTGTGGTGTTCATGTGTATGTAACGGTTTGACCATCCCTACTTCATTCTTTTGCATGTTGCAAACCAGGCCTGTCTGATTGTGGCTAGAACTGAGTGTAGAGAATTTGATTAAGAACATAAGAGGAGCCCTGCTGGATCAGGCCAAAGTCCCATCTAATCCAGCTACCTGTATCTCACAGTGGCCCACCAGATGCCTCAGGGAGCACACGAGACAACAGGATGCCTGCATCTCTTTGCCATTCCCCTCCATCTGGCAATTGGAGGTAGCCTACTTTGAAAATAAGGAGTTTGCACCACTCAATGTGGCCTGTAGCTTGCGATGGACTTTTTCTCTATAAATCTGTCCAATCCCCTTTTAAAGGCATGTAGGTCAGATGCCATCAGCACATCCTGTAGCAAGAAGTTCCACAGATTAATTACCCGCTGGGTAGAAATGTATTTCCTTTTATCCATCCTAACTCTCCCAACACGCAATTTTAGCGGATGTCCCCTGGTTCTGGTGTTGTGAGAGAGGGAAAAGAACAACCCTCTATCCATTTTTAAAATTGAAGACAAGACGCAAGTAGCAATGGTGAACAGGTGTTGTGGTTGTGAAGGGGATTTGGATTCCCATAACTGACGGGATTGTGGGCTCTGGTCTCTCAAGGCCAGAGTCTTCAGGCAACCCTGGATTCACTGTGATGCCTGGATGCCCAGACTGCATTAGCGACCACGTCTGTTTTCTTTCAGCCCCACCTGTTTTGAAAAACTCAAAAAACTGTTCTGAAATTTCTCAGGCTCAGACCTCATGAAGATCATTCATGGCTTTGTAATGTTTCAAGCTAAAAACTACTGGAACACCTTTGCTGAAGAGCTGCCTCTGATTGTCATTTGGAAACCTGATCTGGTACAGAACACGGCAGCCGTTAAGTTGAGGATGACTCTTCAAGGAGCACATTACACCAGCAGTCCAACTTGCACATTACCTCCCCTATTGCCTTGTGGTCTCAACTCAGTGGGGCCTAGAAGTGGGGCCTGTCAAACCCTGACAGCTCTGGGTGGGGCTGGGAAAAACAAAATGCTGGAAAGCTGCCACCAATCAGGGTAGACAATATTGGGTACATAGATTAATAAGAAGACAAATTCGCATCTTCATTATGATCTACACATCCCTACCATTACCCTTGAGACCACCTCCCAGTCATATTCCATTGTGATAATCTAAACTGAGACTAGCACAGAGATTCTCAGACTTTTTAGCACTTTTTAGAATGACAATCTCTCTGGAACCCACCAGAAGTGACGTCATGGCTAGAAGTTGTGACACTGTGACACTACAGCCTGCTGCTTTCCTGAGAATGTAGCAATAAGTTCAAAAAACTTGTTCAAATAAAGCTATGCCATTTTCCAATAAAGTGAATCAGAAAGGAAGAAAAGCCTATTTACATATTTTCAATATGGCTGCTCTAGGTGCCTCGCGACCCCCTTGAAACTGGCTCACAACCTACTGGTGGGCCTCGACCCACAGTTTGGGAACCACTGCTACAACAGGTCCTGTGGCTACCAGCTTGTATTACTACATGTGAGAGGAGGCCTGATGCCCTTCCCAAGGGGTGCCATGGGGTGGCAGCAGAAACTCAGGGCTATTATTCTGGGCAATGCAGGCATATAGCTGCTGAATAGGTAGCATCCTGTGCGACCTGTGACATGTAGATCTGTGCCCACATTGGTCTCTACTGTTCCCTTAGAAATTGTACATCGGCATGGTGCTAAAGTAGCAGCTCTCATGTTTATGCTGTTGCCTTGCACCACTTTCCTGCAAGAATGTCAGGTCAGTGGCATAGCTATGCCAGAGCCAGCAAAGGGGCAGTTTTCTGTATCTCATTTGCATGGCAAACGCTGTAAAATAGGCCCACTCACCCTGGTACCTGTACAATTCCAAATGGAGCAGTTTCCCTACTAGGGCTGCACGTGTGTGAGAGAGGGGGTGACTGCGCAGGTGCAGAGGTCATCGTCGCGCCACCCATCTCCGGATTCCCACTTCCCAGTTACGCTGCTGTGTCATGTCGCCCTTCCTGGTTTTGCATCACTCAGCAGAAGCAGCGGAGGAAACTGCTACCCTGCAAGTGATCCGCCATTGCAAAGTTTGCTGTCATTGTAGGAAAGTAGGACTAATAGCCGCAAAGGATTATTATCAGCGTTCGTACTACATCTGTAAAACAGCTTTGTCCTAAAGAACCCACTTGGGCAGAGCAACCCTACTCTGCCCGTCGTGTTTAGACTATGTCATAGCGTCATATGTCATGTCATATATCATAGCGACATAGACTATGTCATAGCGTATGTCATAGACTATGTCATATGACTATGTCGTAGTCATGTCATAGACTATGTCATATGACATAGCCTATGTCATAGCGTCATATTCGTGCCGTTGGCACCCCCGCTTTGGCACTAGAGCAATGGGACCGCCCTGCAGCGCCGGTCTCGTTGCATCCGCGCCAAGACTCTCTCGCATCAGCCATCGCGAAGGAGGCTCCATGTCTATCCCCACCTTGGGATTGGTGGAGGGGAGGGAGGTTGGGGGTGGGACGTGGGCGGGCTTGGGATTCAGCCATAAAACCAAAACCTAAGCCCAATTAGTAGGCCGCATGGCCCCAATTTGGGCCAGGCAGTCTCCTCGGATCTGCGCCTGCTGTTTAGCAGGCGCAGATCCGAGGAGTGCATGGGAGAGGCTGGAGCCTCCCCTACGTTAAGGGAGCGAATGTGCCGTTAGGCTCCAGCCTCTCCAATACTGCATTTGATTTGGCACAGGCCGGCCGGGCCTTGCCAATCCAGCGCAGTATAGGATTGCGCTCTCAAGAAGTGTCATAAAATATCATTGTTATAAAATATCATGTTTGGCCTTTGCTGGCCAGATACAGAGTTGGGTTGAAAATGTTAAGAAGTCAGGCTACAAATTAAGTACATAAACAACTTGGAAGGTCAGCCACCCCAAAAATTGCTTGTTTCCCTGTGGCACAGAGAGGTTATTCAGAATCCTGGAGGGAAATAGGAAGTTGGATTAATCTGATTTGTCATCTGAAAGTGCTTCCTATCCAAGTCAAATAGGAGTGTAATTTCATTGTCTCCTCATAAGAGCTCTTGATGGCTGAAGATCAACCCTCAGGTTATATGTCGTCCTCCTCCTACTACAGTGTCTGGTGTAGGAGGACCATTTTCTGAGGAATCACTAACTCCACATCAGCTTATTAGGACAAGTGTAAGAAGCAAGATTTGACACAGCAATACTTATTCCATCCAGGGCCAGCATCAGAGCTTGGCCAGCTGACAGATTCATGCTCCCCTCTCCAACTGGCAACGTCCCCCAAAGGCTCTTGCACCAACATGAGGCCTCTAAGGGAGTCTTCCCATAGGCCAGTGCAGGGATGGAAGAAGTTTCGCCTGTCAATGTCTCCTGGAGGGAATTGGCAGCAATGGCAGCAGCTCCAAGCAGTGGAAGGGTAAG
This sequence comes from Lerista edwardsae, assembly GCA_029204185.1. Classification (NCBI taxonomy): domain Eukaryota; kingdom Metazoa; phylum Chordata; class Lepidosauria; order Squamata; family Scincidae; genus Lerista; species Lerista edwardsae. Next base: position 14,943,740 of record JAJKFI010000009.1, read on the forward strand.
AAGCACCACCTCTAGAAATCCCCATTTGCCAAGGAGGAGGGTGGGAGAGCCGTTTCCTGATATCATCAATCAACTTGAAGGGTTACAAAGCCAGATTTTGCCCCAGAGCTTTCTGCAATCTGATACTGATTTCCTCCTCTTGCTACATTCTTAGGCATAAGAATGCATTCAAGACCTGCATTCATGTTTCAGATTCTAGTGCTAGGAGCACTAGCACTAGAGCGCTAGCACATTTTTCTCCTTCTGGCATGCTTGGGTGCATTATTTTTGAACATTCTAGCAGGTTTGCCATGCTAGCAATTTGAACTGTGAGCTTGAAGCTATTAAAGATGGCTGCCTCCATGCATTTGATCTCTACTGGAAGAAACATGGTGGCCTCTCTACATTATGGTAACAACATGGCGGCCTCCATGGGATTTCAATACCTCCTCTGTGACTGGATGCCATTTTGTCATTTTTTAAAAAGAGCCCCACTAGAGGCATGCTAGAGGTATGCTAGGAACATCACTTCCTCCTATTTGCTGTTAGAAAAAATGAACGCAGCTGGTGAGTCCTTTAAACGACAGAGTTGCACTGCTTGCTGGGAGGTGTAGTCTGACAGTGCAGGGCACAGGAAGTGAAATTTTTCCTGGCCCTAGAATGAGTGGACCTAATGAAAATGGATAAGCTTACAATTGTACTTAAAGAGAAGTCAGTAAGGTCATTTATGAATAACTGGAAACCACTCATTGACTTCCTGCGTGAGAAGGAAAACATTGGGGCAATGAATTACGGACTTGATGAATAAGTGGATGATTTAGACCTAAAACATTTTGCTGGGGATAAGGAGATTTAAAAAAAAGAAAATAATTCTTTAAAGAAAAGAGTAAGAGGCTGGCTAAGAGACACCATTTTTAATTTCAGCAGTTATCAATATATTGTACAGGATGTAAGTAATTTAGATATATTACTCCACACTTGTTTTATATATTCTGAATTTAATTTTGATTTGGTTGTTTTGGTTGGTTTTTTATATATATTTGTAGCTGTGAGTTTGTTTTTGTAATAAAAATATTATTTAAAAAATAGAACGAATGGCCACACAATGCAGCCGTTGTGATGCAAACATTGCTTCTAAAAATAAACCATGTTTGAACTTAATTTGTGGCTCAGTTGCTTGACACAAAGCGCCATCGTTTCACATTGTGGCAGGTGATTAGACGGACTGTTATTTTGATCTTGGTCAGCGTTCTGATGCTGGAATCCACCTACCAGTCTGATGTTACATTTCTGGACTGCTTCCCACCCTTGGGTCAAGACCTCTCTTGTTGTGATCAGCATCCAATCGCATGCACATGTGAAAACAACATTAGGCTCACTTTTTTCCCCTTCAAAAGCCAGCCACACTAAACATAGCTGACTTCCTAATCCCACGATGGTCGTAGCAAAGCCCATCTTCTCCATTCACAATCATAGCAAATTCTTCTCACGGAAACAATGACTGGCATCCCTGAGTAGGAGACAGCAAATAAAGCTCAATCGCTCTTTCGGAATGTAAGACTCAGCCTGTCCAAACAGGCGCTTGAAATGCGACACTTGATTGCATGGTAGCAAAGGGCAGCTCGGAAAGAGTCAGGATGAAGGTAAAGAGGACAATTATTTTAATTGCCGTACAGATGAAATAAATATTTTAAGAGAAAATCAAACTTCATGTCTCTGGGAGAGAGAGAGAGAGAGAGAGAGAGAGAGAGAGAGAGAGAGAG